>JACCHW010000012.1:3375000-4599822 GCA_018907185.1 Platyscapa corneri
ATCGTTAAAATTTTAAATCTCTCCGTCTTTCGCAATTTCCTGAAACGCGAGAAGAATCAGCAGATTGCTAATTATCCCGTGAAATGGCTAATTAATAGAGTTTTTCTCGGAAAATGTTTCTATTACTGGAAACCGGTATTCCATGAAAATAAAGGAATTTTAATCAAATTAACGTCGGGCGACGTGTCCGCGTAACGCGCAATTGCAGTGCTGTAAAAGGGCCTTCGCTTGTTGCACACGTATGATTATTTTACAAGACGACATCCTCTGCGCAACGAGCATCCAACTAATTTTCATTCATTTGCTCCTAATGTACACGTACACTTTACTCGCAAATAAATGTTTTTAACGCGTTTACTATTTTTTATTTTCGTCGTCTATTATCTCGAAATTGGCAAGCGGTTGAACTGGTAGCTTAGATCCGTCCGCCTTAAAAAATATTAAAAGCTGTTTTTATCGATTTGTTCGACTAATCCGTGGAAAAGGCGAAAATTAATAAGCCGCACGAAACGAGTCTTGAAAAAGTCGAATCAATCCCCAGACGTGCTCAATTTTGCATGAAATTTTTCAATCATTTATCGAACGATTAAAGGTGCGATAATTCTAATAGTTTCAATGAATTCTTAAAGCCGGATTCGAAAAATGGAAACGCAATTGCAGCAACGGATTAATCTATCAGCTCTCGACAATCGTTGCAAGTGTCCATAAATTAACTTTCACTCGTTCCGAAGCTCTTATTTTTCTTTTGCATTTCGACGTTTCGTCCGGTGCACCTGTGCAAGGATCCTCCTGCGCGCCACGAAAGTGAGAGCCAATCGATTCGCGACTGTTTGCGTAAGAGCGACGCATTGCCGATTTCCATATGCATGAAAGAGGAGAAACTGCGAGCGAGCGAGCGACGCAAATTAAAAGCAAAATAATTAAAAAAGGAGGCAGAACATGCGTGTCTTGTGCCCCGGACGCAATGCTTTTGGTGCGGCACACGCGCGCGTCCGATTCGGGAGCGGCACCGCGTGAACGTCGCTGTCAAGGGCAGCTGCCGCTACTGAATGGGGAAACGCGGAAATCGGCGCGCAGCTCGCATTTAGCATTTACCTCGGGGACAATCGACGGAGCGTCGCGCCTCCGCGCGCCTGCATTCCAAGCCCTCGTCACCGTGTGGGCACCTCGACGTCGGCCACGGGGACAGCTGAGACATTGGCTCCTCTTCCCCGAAAATTGCGTCGATCTGCAATTGAAATCGGGCTTCTGTAGCTCACCAATCACTTTTCTGCAAATTTTTCGTTAGATCCTCTCTAGCGCCTCGTTGTTAATTTACGTCTCGAGCGTCAGAGGTTCTCCTACCGACTCAAGTCGTCGATCGCTCGTTGATTTGCTCACTAAATAGTGCACCGTTGATCCTTTATTTAATTATCGAAGTTTGATGCGAAAACTAGTCGCTCAAACATGCACCGAGTACGCGAATCGACGCGAAATCTTACGGCGATTTTAATTTCTCGAGCGTGCAAATAGTAGCGACAATTCTCAAAATTATTATCCGGTCGGCGAACGTTTTGCGGGAAATAGCTGAATTCTCCGTTTCTAGTTGGCAAAACGCGACTCTTTGTTTGGAGGAGGCGGTCGAACGATCGACGTTATTAATATTTGAAAGGGTAGAGGAAGAACATCAACGTTTGAATGTCGTACGAATGCTCTTCGAGCACTTTGACAACTTTGACAAACATCCTGTGAAGGAGGCGCGCGTAATCTCGCTGGAGGCATACCTGGTTGAAGGCCCCGGGCTTGCTGAAGATCCTGACGAGCTTGGCGAGCTTGGCCTCGGTCTCGTTACCGGCGCAACATCCTTCCTGGAGCTGGGTACCGAGCGCGAGGACGACGTAGATCCAGGACACGACTGCCAGCAGTCCGCGACTCATTGCTGGTGGAACGCGTGCTCTCTCACACTCGGAGCTCGCGGGTCTGCTCCGATGTAATCGCGTGACGCCGATCCCCGGTTCTGACGCCCGTGACCGCCTGGTGGGGACGGGAGATCCGATCCCCCATCACCGTATATTGTTGTCGCCGTCGTCGTTTTTGTCAATACTGCCGCTCAAAGACTCGTCGCTGACAGTCGGGATCGGATCTCGAGGGTCCCGAATATCCAGGCCCACATGTTTCTTGGCTTCCTCCTGGAGCGCTCGCTTCGACACCCAACAGGAGGAGCGTTGGTAAAGCTTGTGTAATTTAGAGCGGCACACGCGCTGTTACGACGCTTGTAAGGTCTTGTTTCAGGAGCTTTTCATTTCTCGCGTAAAAGTAGTGGCAATGTCGGATAGAAACCAGCTTAACGAATAATTTATAGTTGTGTGGATGGTGGGCCGGTTGCTTTTAATTAGCTCTAATGTGTATATACATATAAGAACGCGAGGACACTCTTTAAGGTTCTCCAGTTAAAAGAACTGAAAGTAATGTAAGAATTTTTTATTTTTTATCAATATTGTACATAAGCGTGATTTGTATTTGATTTGTAAAATATGTACGTTATCGTTCGCGAATTCGTATTATTAAGCGATAATTTAGTAATCCGATTTGACCTTTGGTACGCGGCCGACGGTAATTAGGTTGCTTTCAGTGCCAAAGGTTCAGTAGTTTAACGTCGACTGAAATATGAAGCGTATCGCTTTAACTAACAGAAGTGCGTGCATCTCAGCTTGTCACAGCTCGTAACAGAGACGCAGAAGCAGCTGCGTGCAATATCAATGCTCTCCGAGTTTCACCGCGAAACTAAAGGCTTATATTTTAAGCCGCGTTCGATTTAATAATGTTATTTGCATAAACGTTTGAAGCTTGAGTAACGACTTTATCATCGAGAAATATTTTCTCGCGCTTCGCACATCCAACCCACATTTGACCCCTTCACTTTTTATGCACTTATGTATACCTTGCATTTCCATTCTATTGAGAATTTGCATAAACAGCACATATCGCGACGACCCGACGATGCCATTAGCGCGCTTGCGGTAAGCATCGAGCGACCGCTTTAGTTTTTTTACAAATTACAAACGACAGAATTAAAAGTCTAAAAATGTCGAGTGCACGTGTTGTAACCAGGAGACTCGGGCGTGTCATTTGCAATTAAAAAAATCGAGTTTCTTGAGCGACTGTACGGCAAAACTTTCACAAGTCTACCATAATTTCGAGCTCTAAACTTATGCTGTTAAAGCTTCGGATAATAAAATTTATCAACGCTAGAAAACTCGCGCGGAAATTTGTCGAGACGTTTTTGTTAAACTCTGCTTACGGATTGTACTGGCCAATGACCAAATTCAATTACTCGACGATTTTCTTCAAGAGTCAGCGTTATTAAATTATTGATAAGACGCCTCGGTGGCGTCAACTTTTACCGTCATTGTCGCAAGCGTTTCGAGAGTGAGCAGCACAAGTGCATTCGCTATGCAACGGACGTAAGCGTTGGGCCTCGAAATGGAACGAAAGCGGCGTCGGCGACTTTTCGAAATCGGTCACTACTTAAAACGACGAAAACGCGAGATTTAGAAATTTTCATTCGCATTTGCTATCGTGCAACGTCGACATAAGTAATTACTCTCAAATACGCGTGCATTTAATAACTTATCAATTAAAATAGATCGAGTATTATGAATTTAATAATTAACGGTTGGGCGACAACTTGTGACATCTGAAAGTTCCACGGACTATAGACACGATTGTTTATTTCATACATATCGATCTCGTTTAACGCATTTTTACCAACAGTTTTATTGATTTTTCTTGCCATTGTACATTATAAATGCATTAGAATTTTCGTTGATGTAAAAAATCGTAATTTTTACCAAAAAAAAAAAAAAATAACAACCACATAATTGTGCATATGCAGATACATTTTTAAAGTAAGCGCTTTTAGAGTAACAACGCGAATAAAATACCAAACGGACTTTCGTCACGTGTTAGATAAAAAAAGATCAATTCATTTCCAGTCAGTCTATTCGATTAAATTAAATTACTTTATCTATTACTTTTATAGGCTTTAATGTGAAATAAAATAAGTTACATAAATATTTGTCCATCGCAATATGCGTTACGTAATGGAGCTTAATTTTTGTGTTTTTTTTTGGTTCTTCGATAATTAATTCAACACATTTATTGATTTGTGGCGACTATTATATTCCCGCCTATTCTATTGGATATGCATAATCATAGTTCAATGATATCACGTACAAATGATACATTGAATAAGCCATTAACGTACATCTAGCGAATAAAGGACGTAATCAAATTTTAAGTCTAAAATTTTTTAATTTGTAGTACAAGCATAAGAAATCATTGTTAACTGTAAGAATAAATTGTTTCCAATATTTTGAGTTAATTATTTATTATTTCATTTCCAATGAGTTTCTATTTTGGTTGTAAAGAACTTTGAACGGTTTAATCTCAATTAATTAAATCTACTCCAACTGCAGATGCGAAAAGCTTTTTTTGATGCTACATAGATTTATTTCCTAGTTCGTTGCTTACAGCTCATGACTATTGCTTAATGTTTGTTTTTTGCCAGTTTTTTACCCGTAATTGACTCTATTCTTGAAATTCGCTTAACAACAAGCGAACTGGTATTACACTTAATACCGCGCATTGTTCTAAATTTACAATGCCGTTATATTTCACATTAACGCACCTGAACTTGCTTTCATACACGGCACAATGTCGTCTATTGTACTTCTTTTCTGAAGTAAGTATTTGAAAATAGGTAAGTTGGACAGAAATGGCTCGCTTTACATTTTATCCCATGACGATTCTAGAATAATTATTATTAATTAATCTCATTTTAACCTCTGGCTGCTTTGGTCATAACCTGTCTCGCTTACATATAAACAAATCATCTTGTAGATTCTTAATCGTAGATTTTTGTAATCATCTGGCGGTTAAATTCAACTAAAGTATTTGTTCTTGATACAATGTTTTTTTTTTAATAATTTAAAAATCAATTCAATTAGTTTTAAAATAATTTCTAAAGCTATGAGGCGATTCTCTATTAGTCTTAAGCTCATCCGTATCAGTCTTTAAAAAATAAATAAATTGAGCATTTATTAAAAGATATTTAATATTCCTGCATCTTTTAAAAAGTAGTTGATGCAAAAAAAAGTATTTCTTTGCTTGCGTGCAATTTTAACTAAAAACTATAAATTTTTCCTTAATTTCTTTATAATCGTGCATCGATGAATGCATTTTTCAAATAAAAATTATTTCTATACTTTATTTCAACAGTACGTAATATGCATTAAATAAGCTATCAAGACTCGGATTAGATAGTATGCACCACTTAAGGGCTATAATTTAATTTTATTTTTCATAAATATTATTTTATAAAATATGAATTAAGTATTCAAACGTTTAGATTATAAATAATTAAATTAAAATTGTATAAGTGAAAATGATGAAAGGAGCCTTTATAATTTGAAACAGTATTGTGTGATATCAACAATATTTTATTTTATTTTGAAAAAAGTACAAATTCTATAGTCAATATTGATTGTAAAAAAGGATCATAAAAACTAGAGGTGCTTAGCTCCCAAGTTCCGTTATTTTATGACGTAGACTAATTATTTTCTTTTTTACGATAACATGCCAATTGTGTTTTATCTTGTCTAGGGTTATAAGAAGTATTTTCATCTTTTTAAATATTATAAGTCCTTTTGTTTAACCTTATTTACAAATTTTTCGTAAAAGTCTTACTGTAGATTCAAACTTTTACAACATAGATGCTATTAATTATTTCTATCCAAGTAGCGCCGCTAGAACGTTGCTAAATAATTTTTTTAAATATGTTGATTAAAAATTTTGTTTAATAACAAGTAAATCAATGTATTTTATATTCTACATAGGTTAAGTTATAAATTTGTATTATTATCGTTCTATTTGAAGTTGTTTTGGAAATATTTTTGAGAGGTTTATGTTAGGTTTTTTTGAAATTATATCGATTATTTATTTTAAAAATCACGATTTTTTTTTAATAAGTATAGGAAATGATGTAAAGATTTTAAAAAGTCTGACAACACTAAAATTTACGTCATCAATAAAATTTGAACAAAAATGTATAGAAAAGTTACTAAGCTCGTACCAAGTCACTTAATCAGCTGATTACATCAGCTGATTATGGATTCCAATCTTCACTGAATTCTAATGCGTTTAATTTGAAAATATATATTAACTATTACGGCTAAATATTATTAAACAGATATTTTTTGTATCTATTTAATTTTTTGACCAGAACTTCTATTGTGTAGTACTAAAACTTAAATATCAAAATTTACATTATTTTTAGGTCTATAGTAACTTAACATGAATTTGTCCATGCAAAGTTATCGTAAGAATGATTTATTTTTAAATATTTATGTTTTATCGTTTTGAATCAAATATTTTTTAAATGTTAAATATAAAGCATAAAACGTAAGTTTAATTACTCATAACCATAATAAACATGGCTATTGTCAAACACTTATTTAAATGATTGTTTCTTAAATGTATGCGATATTATGCGACAAAATTAATGAAAGTCGAATAAAAACTAAATATATCTTTGGAATAATTTAATTAGATTTTTTTGTAAAAGTTAGTAATCCGGAAGTTTTTAAGATAGTAATTATGTATCCGACGTCAAAATTGATAATTTTAAATATTCAAGATAGCAGATAGACAGTCACTGAAAAATTGTGATATTTTAGCAAATATGATTATTTAAAACATATTAGAGTATTCCATATTAATTAAATTTTTACTTATTTTAGGTGCTATATAAGGTATATCATATGTTTTTAAATATTTTGCAAAGGTTAATATTTATAGTTGTATTAAATTTTCCGGGTTTGAAAAAAGATCCCTGGCAAGTAATTTTTGACAGCAATAATATGTTAGTTTTAATATCAGAAAAATAAAAAAGTATTAAAAAGTGACTATAGTTTATTGTTCAAGAAAACATTAAATTATTTGTCCTCGAAGGGTAATGTATTATTTACACAAATATCATTAGAATATTAATAAATAAAATTATAAAAATTTTAAGATAATTATGAACAAAGTTATTATTATAATCAATTTTAATAAAAATTATATTATAAAAATGATTGAAGAATAATTTTTTGAGACACGAAACGAAGCTAAAAAATAATTATAAATTAAGTTAATACCTTGTCATAACTATATCCTTATTATTAATATTTATACAAAAGTTAATACCCGTGTAGCGTAATAAAAAATAAAAAAAAAATTTGACGTGTAAAATCATAGTCCTTAAATTAGATGCGAATTTAAAAACAAAAAATGATTTTTTTAAAACCATTATCTAATACGGCTTTAAAATTTGAAAGATTTTTATTTATATTGCAAAAAAGTGAACGAATAAACTTTAAGTATAAAATATGAATTAATAAATATATAACATAAAAGTTATACATACATTTAAATATGCAGGTAATTTATTTGATGTTTTGATAATTTATAAAATGCACTCACAAAAGATTACAAAATAAAATATAATTATAAGGTTCTAAATTTATCTATAATTCGAATTCCCCATTCGGCAGAAATCTATGAATTTTAAGCTGCGTCTAAGGATAGTAGAAGTACCGTCTAATACTCGTCAATGTTATATTGACAGTCATATTCTGTCAGTAATCGCAATCTGGTTTTAACTAAGGTTTTGGCGTTTTTTCTGTTTTGTTTAGGCAGCAGCACTGCAGCAGCGCTACTATAGTTTGCACGCTATCAACGACTTTTGCAAGTGTGCAAATGTGCAAGTCGTCAATTCAATCAACTCCAATCCTCCAATGTTCAAGACCAGAAGAAGAAAAAAATAATATTTAATGAGTTAGCGATTAATGTGTGGCTTAGTTTCTCCGTGTTGGAATTGTTTGTGTACATGCGAACGGGTTCTCCAAACTCCGTTCCATATTCCGCTCCGATCGGTCATCGGACGTCGGGTCAGCGTCTCTCTGCTGGTGATTACTAAATTCGTAAATTAAGAAAGCGAGTGGCTCAACCAAAGGAACCTCGGAAGTGCGATCAGTTTGGCGAGACACGTTCTAGCTCCTGGCGAGAAATGTAAAAATGGCGTCGTCCCAGGATGCTTGGTATCTGTCGTTGTTGGGACTAGCTGAAAACTTTCGCACTTCGAGTCCGCCCAGCATCAAGTCCTGCATACAGTGCCTACAGGCGGTTTTCAACTTTAAACCGCCACCTCGGGTGGAGGCTCGTACCCACCTTCAACTGGGCAATATCCTCCTAACGCACACCAAAAACATAGATCTGGCCCGAACGCATCTCGAGCGCGCGGTAAGTATACAAAGCGCACTTAACCTCATTTGAGCCTACAGTGGAATGCCTAGGAAAACAAACGAATCCTTTTTAATTTTTACAGTGGCAGTTAAGTCAAACAATAAATACGTTCGATGATGTTAAGTTTGAGGCAGCTAGTATTTTAGCAGAGCTTTATGAACAACAGCAGCAGTCTAGTTTAAGTCAATCCATCTTGCGTAAAGCCATTGAACTTTCACAGCATAATGTTTACTGGCACTGCAGGCTTATATTTCAGCTTGCTGTAAGTTTTAATATTAATGTGTAGAAATATCTTATTTTATCAACAAAATACTTAATGAAACATAATGAAAATATAACATAATTATATTTGATTGAATTTTAGCAAATACATTCTTCAGAAAAAGATTTGAATGCTGCAGGAGGATTACTTGCAGTTGGCGCAGACTATTCACAAATAAGCAATGCAAATTATACAAGGGTCTTATTTCTTCTTAGTCGATGTATGTTGTTATTGATTGATAAAAAATTTGCGGAAGTCTCACCTTTACTTAATTCAACTGGACATCAAGTGGAAAATTGGCAAGGAAATCCACATCAAAAGGAATACCTTAAAGTATATTTCTTGGTACTTCAAGTTTGTCATTACTTGATGTCTGGACAAGTAAATATTTGTCTTTAAAATTATTATTATTATTCATGATCTACCATAAACATTGAATCTCTTGAATAAAATACATTTGATTTGTGCTTCAATATTGTATGTTTCACAGGTGAAAAGCGTAAAACCATGTTTAAAGCAATTACAACAAAGTATACAAGCAATAATGGCTCCGACGTGGCCTTCTGATGAAATTGTCACTGGCCCTCACATAGGTGATATGTTCATATGGATGCCAAAGGAGCATTTGTTTGTTCTTGTTTACTTAGTGACTGTTATGCATTCTATGCAGTCAGGTTACATGGATAAGGCTCAAAAATATACCGACAAAGCACTTGCCCAAATAGAAAATTTAAAACGTATGGCATTTTCTAAAAATATATTTTTATTTAAAAATATTAAATTCCTGGAAGCTTAAACTTTTAATATATTCTTTTATAGTTATCGATAACAAACCAATTCTCTGTGTTTTTCAATTGATGTTGTTAGAACACATAGTTATGTGTCGGCTTGTTATGGGCAACAAAAGTGCAGCTCTTTCCGAAATCTCTCAAGCTTGCCAGTTGTGCAGGCATCAGCCTAAACTATTGCAAAGTCATAGGGCACAACTACATACATTACTTGGCTTATATGCAATGTCTATGAATTGCATGGAAGCAGCAGAAGCTCAATTAATTTCAGCCTTAAATGTTAGATACTCTTGTTTACTATTATCGATTATACTTGCTTAAAACATTTTTATAAACTAGGTACATTATCATAATTTGTTGCATTGCCTTTTTTAGAAATCACAAGAAAAAGAATTGGTAACATTTGCGAATTTAAATTTGGCAATAGTTTATCTTAGGACAAGGAGAGATGCAGAATTGGGAACATTATTGGAAAGGATAAACCCAGAATCGTTACCATCTCTTTCACATTCTTTAAGAGCAGCAGCATACTATGTACAGGGTCTCCAAGCATTCTTTGGAGCTCGATACAATGAAGCCAAGTAATTAATTCAATATTGTTTATTTAAATTAATTTATGATAAATGATATTTAGATAATATGCGAATACAATTTTTTTTTTAATAGGAGGTATCTTCGAGAGACATTAAAAATGGCTAATTCAGAAGATTTAAATCGACTAACATCGTGTAGTCTTGTACTTCTTGGTCATATATTCTTATCATTAGGGAATCATAGAGAATCGATGAATATGGTGACACCTGCTATGCAATTGGCTTCCAAAATACCTGATGTTCATGTGCAGTTATGGGCAACAGCAATTTTAAAAGGTAAAAGACACTTACTTGATTGATTTAACAATAAAACGTCATATTTTACAAAAAAATTTTTTTTGACTAGATTTGAATAGAATTTGTGGCGACCACAATCGTGAAAGTGAAGCATATCAAATGCACTGTACATTTTCCCAAACATTACTTAAAGATCACTTTCAAAGTACCCAAATGAGTGAACATTCTTTAATTCAGTGGACTGAAGGCCCAGTACCCATACTACCAAATAGTTCACCTGCCTCTACATCGCAGGCTATTTTATAGTGTACTGAAACAGTTTCATTATCTTGTAAATTTATAAAGGATACTGTTTTCTAAAAAATTTTATTTGTAAATAATAACAGTATCAAGATTGAACTTGTTATAATTTTATGCATAACATTATTCTTGAATTACTTGTTGGATTAATCAATGAATTTTTTGGTAAATAGTATTCTTGAATTTTTTAAATATAATTTTTATCTTGAAAAAAAACAATTAGAACGAATTTAGAACAGAATATTAAAATAAGAAATAAAGGGAAATTTTTTCCTTCTTTATTTCTAGTATAAAATAAATTATAAACTTCAAAAGCTTGATTAAAACGACTAAAAGCGAAAAATATGTTGATAAACTATATATATATATATTATTTTGTTGAATGACTATCACTCGTGTTATATTTAAGTTTAAGATATTAATCGAATTTTGTTGAAAGAAAAAGTCTGAATTCAACAGCGAAATTCGAATAATTTTTTAAACCATGCACACATACATACATACACACACATATACATAAATACATACACAGACTTACATCTATATATATACATATATTTACAATATATGTATATATATATTTATTTATAATATATATATATATATATATAATAAAAGTATAGCAAGACTATTTGCATAATAAATTTAGCTATTATAAAAGATTAAAGGTATGAGAAAATATAGTGCAAATAATAATAAATAAGGCCTTAAATTTAAAAAATATAAAAATTTATTAAGAATTAAGAGTATCTCAGAGTTTTGTATAATTTTATTTGTAGAAAAAATATTGAAATATACAACGAAATAACTTATAGAGCAGATTTTAAAAATTAATTATATTTTTAAATTGTCTTCAATGAAGAATAAGATGCTTAATTATATTTGACTAAATTTATTATGCAATACTTCTGTGTTGTACAATAAAAATTATTATTAAAATTATTGTAAAATTTCTTCATATTTATTATATTATAATATTTTGGTCTCGTGGATTATTTTTACATTGATTTTCCTGTTGTGGATACGAATTACACAATATAATTCTATAAACATTGGTCATTATATCTTGAAATTAATCTGGTAAATCTAATATAGATTTTTAAATTTAAGACAGCAACATTGTAAATAATGAAATATACAGAAAGTTGATATGTTTGTTAACTCTATTGTATGTATTTCTCATGTTGCACATTTTTAAATTATATCCGAAAGGACAAAATCTGGAAGTCTTGAAACCTCAGAACTGATGCATTATTGTAAATAAGGAATTATTGCATAAAAAAATTTTATTTTTACGCGTTTTAAATTTCTTTAAAGTAGGACCAAAAATTTACAAAAGCTCATATGACTTGGGAAATTTGATAATAAATTACAAAATACATTGTAGTTTTGGAACACTAGCAAAATTTGCAAAATCTTTGTATAATGGTATGTAGATATCAAGGTTCTAGAATTAAAATATCACTAGAAACTTTCACTCCAAGCGTACGTACAAATTTAAATTAAGCCAGTTATAAAATAAAGAATAATGTAAGCGTGATAAAATTCAAGAAAAGAATGTTTATTCAAACTTGTACAAAAATCATTTTGTATATCACTTTGTATACAAAGAAAAGCCGAGTGTTTTAATAGTAGAGTTAAGTAATTTTTGTATGAGCGTGTAGCTAGTTGTGTAAATGTACATGCATCTATTACTAAAATTAGTAATTTCATTTTGTAAATTATGCTTTGTATTCCTATGATATTTACATAAGCTTCATAGCAAATAATAATATTAAATTATCATTATCATTATCATCATTATTATAATTATAATTTCTCTCTTTTTTTAAATAAATGCTATTGTTAAAAAACTTTATGTATGCCCTTAATACTGTTTGATTATCAGTCTGAGAAAAGTCTTTCGTACAGAGTAGTTTTGAGAAAATAGTCAAACATTATTTTATGTGTACAAATGTATCATTAAACAAATATCAATGAAATAAAAAAATACGAAAGCCACGAATAATACGTATGTGCGTATGTACTGCGTTCGTATGGTCGTCGGCAACGCCAAGTGATAGGCAATTGCCTTTTTTAAAAAGCTATTGTAAAGTTTGAAAATTTTATAAAAATTTTTTATTCCACAAATTATCAGAATATCAAAAAATATATATATATATTAAGTATGATATTTATAAAATATTATTAAAACTAAAAAGGATGTAAATTATTTTAATTACGACCCGTTTCACAAGTATAATTGATTTTTGCAATACTTTTTATTATTATTGTTTTCATTAAGGGTCCATTAATGTAGTATATATTATTATTCTGTCATAAATTGTAAATAGTTGAATTAAACTTTTATGCAGATCTCAGCCATGTTTTATTGTTTTTTTTTTTTATTTTTATCTGATACCTTATTTTTCACACCAAAAAAATTTATTTCAAATTGATGGAATATTGATTAACCCCTCTGTGGTTTATTTCAAAATTTACTCAATTTTTATCGTTTGTTATTTTTTGACCAAATTGTAAGATTTTCCAAAATAAATATATGTATGGTATTTGGAATTATATTTCAGCTATACAATTTTAATTAAAATATCAATCCTGTATAAAAGAACTAATTGTAAGATTAAGCTAATTGTATTAATGGTGAAAGTCAAGTACCTGTATATTCAAATATTACGTCAAAAAACGATATCGAATTTCATTACTAATAGGAGCAGTATTTTGGAATGCAATTTTTTCATAAACTGAAAATAATAATGTAAATTTTAGGGATGGTAAAAGTATAGAATATAATTGTTATGAGCAAAACAAAATAAAATTATAGAGTGCAAAGAAGTGATATTGTCTCACCCTTTTGGGAACATCTCAAGAAGATTTTCGAGTTTGGAGAATCATGAGATCATTAAAATATTAAAACAATAGTTGATAATTAAAAATATTAAACTTTACCAGAATGGTGCTAAACTACACTGATTTTTCTTAAAGCTAAGCAGGTTGAATGCTGATGTGATTTTTAGCGATTTTTAACGATTTAGTCTCGAAAATGTTGATTTGTTGAATTTAAAAATAATTAGCCGACAATAATGTGTACTATATTTTTTAAATGTTATCAGTATTCTGCCTCACTTAGGACTAGCACCAGCGGTTTCAAAATATTTATACCATTCTATTTTTTATTAAAGTAAAAATCTCAATTATAAAACAGTGGAAAAACTTTATTTTATGCAGAAATAAAATAGATTTTAGACTGAAAGATTAAATATACATCAAAATAGAAAATATGCTGAATTCAGCTTTAATCTTATTTAAATTCAACTCGAACGATGGATTTCTGAATTGGCAGAAAATGCGCGCATAGATTATCGATAAATCATTGAATGGTTATAAGCGTGATGTAGAATTTCATTAAAAATTGCTTGTAAAAAAAAGTTGCGTAAAACAACTAAAGATTACAATGTATTGAGTAAATATGTTCCTATTACACACATCAATATATCCGTATAAGAAGAAAACTACGTACATTATTGCAATGCCTACTTAAATGGTTTTAACACTATTTCCAACTATTTAAATGTGACGACTGAAATAGTAAGTTCATTTGTAAAAGTTTAGTTGTATATTTAAAACTACGTGTCACAATTAATTATAAAAGATGAAGTAATTTATAAAATAATTAACTTAAGCTTCAGTTTAGAAATACTATTTTCATTGTTTTATTTGTTAAATATGATTAAATTTATTTTTAATCTATTCTCAGATTTCTAAAAATTAATATAAATAGTTTTTTAAATCGATAGGTATAAAAATGGTTGGTATCTCATTTTGACAAAGTGTTACTAGATACTAGACAAAATATTTTATTAAATTGTTAAAAAATTTTATTATCTAGAATTTCATTATAGAATATTGTTTGATTGAGCCAATAAACAAAAATAATATTAAAAATAAATTTAGTCTACGTTCATGTTGTTTTTTTATTTAAATTTAAAACTTTTCAAATAGTTCTTTGGAATTTCATAGCACGAATTTTTCATTAATTTTGCATATTTGTTTAAATTTTTGTATAAAATCTAAAATATGATATTATAAAAATATTAAAAATTACATAATTTAATAAAATCTTAGTTATTGACAAAATTGTAATTATATTCTTTAAATAAAAATTAAATAAAAAATTTTTTTTGTTTCTTTTTAAAAATTTCTAAAAATAAGATCAAGTACACTAAATGTTTAGTCTAAATTTTTATAAATGTTTAAATTAGTTTAATTTTTAAATAATATGAATACATAAGTAAATAGATATTGATTGTAAAGATTTATTTACAAAATAGCCTAGCATATAATAAATTTAAGTAAATTGTATATGATACTGTCTCTTCTATAAGATTTTTTTGCAAATAATTTATAGATTAATTGAAAAATCATATGTTTTTTTATAAAAGTTTCTAGTATTAATTAATAAAAAGTTATGGATGCTTGATCTTTAAGTTGATTTATGAGTTAAAAAGAATGAAATAGAAAGTGATCAAAATTAAATGCAAAAAGATTTTGGTATAGCATAAGTTCTACATCCCTTTTTTAAATAATACAGCCTCTTAAACATAACGTTAAGAGACTTTTAAGTATAATTTAATCAGTTAAAAATATTACATATACATATAATTTATAATTATATGAAATTATAATCAATTTCATTTTACAGTTGACTATTTTTGCCATATAAACAGTTGTAGTTATTCTCTGTACCATACTTGTGTAATTTCCATACGTTTAACTTTTTTCTGTAATTGCAGAATTCCATATAAAAGTGCTTCTGCTGTAGGTGGGCAGCCTAATAAAATAAAAATAAACGAATAATTACTAGCAGTTGCTTCTAAATGGGGTTTATCATATAATACATAACTATAATTTGAAATGTTTTTTACGAATATTTTAAATATCTAATTAATGTTTATTGCGTAACGTACCAGGTACATAAATATGCACAGGTATAATCCTATCACAACCTCTTAGAACAGCATAACTGTAGTGATAATAACCTCCACCATTTGCACAACTGCCCATTGAAATAACCCATTTAGGATCTGGCATCTGATCATAAATTTTTCTTAAAGCTGGTGCCATTTTATTCGTTACTGTACCAGCTACTATAAGTATATCAGCTTGTCTTGGGGAAGCACGAAAAACTACACCAAATCGATCCATGTCATATCGTGGGGCTGCTATGTGCATCATCTCCACAGCACAACACGCCAATCCAAATGTGAGTGGCCACATAGAACCTTAAATATAACATTTAAAATTTTCCAAATAGAAAGCATCTTTAAATATTATAATTGGTGAATTGTAAAATTATTTTTACATTTTCTTCCCCAATTGAGTAAATCATCAATTCGAGCACAAACATATTCTGCTTTATTAGAAGGAAGTTTAAATGGGCTGTAAGGTTCTTTAGCTTTTATTCCTTTAGTTACTGTAGTACAATTATCATTTGTATTATTTGTTGCCATGAACTTAACATGTTCTAAAAGTGATTTCTGATTCCCTATAATGGCAACATTATTGCCAGATACTAAATTTAATCCTTGTTGAAAACTACCTGAGAAAGTAACAAACTTGTATTAGTAATTTTTTACATTACAATATTTTTATTTTATTATTGTAATTTATATAACGTTTAATTTGTTTTGTATTAAAAGTTTAAGGTAATGAAATAAAATTAACTTAAAACAACTTGTAAAATATATCAAAGAAATTAATTGAAAATCTATTAATTAATTTATTTTTTAAAAGGGAAAATAGACGAATATGAATAAAAATAGTTTGCTTTTAGGTTATGTAAGTTTTTTATATCAAATATATTTTCAATAAATTTGACATCGCATTAATATTGTATATTAATTAGTTTTGTAATTATTAAATTTTCTTTGAAGCTTAATAAAAAATTAAACTTTGAGAAATAACATAATAAAATAATATAACTTACGATTCGACAGTAACAAACGTAACATTATAAAATTTTTTCAGTGCTCTGACGTCACTATTCACTGGCAAATTTCTTCTGTATGTATTCGTCACTGCTTTATGCACGGGGTACAGACAAGTTCTATTGTATAATAATAGTTCATTAAAAAATATATATATTGTTATAATATATAAAACGTTTATTTATAAATTTGCTCTTTACATATACATTTTATATATTGATTAATAGTAAATAATCTACGCATATACGGTAATTTTGCACTTAAATTTTACACTCTTTCTTACATTTAAATCAATTAAAAGTATAGGTCCATTTCAAATGTAAATTTAAAAGATTTTATATTTCCTCTAATAAATATATATAAATAAATATTCCTTTTAGTATTCAGAAACTAATATTCTATTTCGAGTTTTCCGATATAAATGATAATAGGAAAAATAAAAAATAAAAGATTTTCAAATTCAGATAAATATTTATCGAGCGTTTCATTAATTTTACAGTACATAAAATATATTTATATAATACTAAGTATACACAAGGAGGTTTTATAAATAAAAAATATTTTATTGCATAAGTTTATATTAACAGCTTTATTGTATATTAGTTAAAATTGAAATTGTTGTTTGTAATAAATTTAATAAACTTTGCTAAAATTTAAGGATGAAAAAGAATAATTAATGTATTACACATAGTTTCGAGTTAGTTTCTAAAATTACAATTGCTACTCTACGCGTTTAACTAAAACAAAATATTTCTCGATGAAGAATATAAAAACTTTTTTTAAATATTAACTTTATAAAAATTTTTTTACCTCGGTTTCTTAGTTCTATCTTGGATTTATACAAAAAAATCTTACGTAGTGTATGTAGTACTTCAATAAAATACGATTAGTTGTTGTATTTTACAAAATATATTGGAATATTAATAATATAAAAATTGTTATTATTCTTTCTTATTTAAATTTTTGTTAGTTGCAATTTCTTTACACTAAACTAGTAAAAGGATAGGGTTAATTTTAACCCATCACACAATATATATAATGATAATAATATAAATATAAAATAAAATGCTAATAGTTGAAAAACACACACAGAAAAAAAATTTGATAAAATTAAAATTAATTTAAAATTATAATAATAAAGTGTAAGATTTGTACGATTTAGTTTTAGATACAATAGACTTAATATTATATTATATTAAAAAATTATATATGCATATATAAATTTCAATTGTATCTTAAAGTGAATATTTGATTTTCATCTAGGAATCATTTAGTATTTTAAAATTCATTGAAATTCTAACAAACTATTATAATTCTGGCTTAAAAAAAATAGTCGTAACGTCCAATCGTCGGTTATTGAAAGATTGACAAGGTCAAGATTGTCAAGATTAATTTTTGGCAATGTATTTCAAAACAACTCGTAAATACCGTTTGTTTAAAATTTTTAATCACATAATGTTATGAAAACACAGACATCGCTGATTAATTGTAAGAATCTACGGAATACAAACGTTGCAACCATTGAAAGGTGACTGCCGTCATACGCATTCACACGTGCACTTATCTTGAGCGGCTGACAGTCGGCACCCGTACGTTTTTTATCGAGGTTCAGAATGATTGCCATGGGTGCATCGTTGTGCAGTATAGGACGTCGAAGGACGGCTGATTGCGAATCCATTACGGCAGTGATTTTCCAATTTGAAGAGAAAGAAAAAGGCCTGTGCGCTTTCGCGCTCAGACGGCTGCAGTCTTCAGGCGCAGCTTGTGTCCTTCTTAGCAGACGCCAGATGGCACGTCGATGGCATGTGTATTGCGAGCTGGACGAACCGAGTGCCTTTAATTAACCTTACCAAGTACTTATCTGTCTCTGTCTCTGTCTCTCTCTCTCTCTCTCTCTCCCACTTTTGGTAAGTGTGTACTGTTTTTTGCTCATTTGTAGGGCATCGCATGAAAACAATATTGGGATTACGCATGCTGCCAGCCTTTTTTGTAAGCTGCACATTCTTAACGACCGACACTTGCTTTTGGTGAAGGCTTAAAAAAATATTTAATAAGACAACAAGTTAAGCTTAAAAATAATTTTTAAGAGCTTGGAAAGCGCGTTTCGGCATCGAATCAAACGAATACATTACTCTAAATTATCGAGACTGTTGGTTCATTTTAATTTCAACTTTTTCGCATAAATATTTCGAATTTACATTCTGATGCTAAAATTATATAAAAGAATCGTCGGCGGACAAATTTATTTGCGTTATAAAGGAAACCTTCGAATGTAGATGCATTCATATATACATATTTTACATTATGCAAGGGACGGCTTTTATTGTTGAAATGCCGAATGGAAGACGAAGGTGAATAAATTCTTGTTTTCGAAGCCAATTGAAGATTTGCAGTTTGTTTTGTATAAATTCTGACCAACAACTGTTCGTATGAAATCTCTAAGATGACGGTAATTTTAATTTTTTGATCTAACGCTTAAGCGATGAAGGGTACATATGGTTCGTCACTAAACAAATTATATGCATATCTCATAATGTAAACAGTACAATAGATGCATAAGAATCTCCTAGTGTAACTTCAGCAACGAACCATATGTGAATTTACGGCAGGAAATCTTGAATAATAACGCAGACGTTTCCTTTACAAAGTGGGTACAAAACGCGCGTTTTAATGAGCCAGCCTTAGTTTTTACTCGTGTTGATATTCATATTTTCACATCTCATATATTTTAAACTAATTAGCCGGAATACAGTTATTTCGTCGAATAATGCGCGTTTAACCGAAAGTTTTTTAATTCGCGATTTACAATTCGTTACTAAACGAATTAAACGTTAAAAGCTAATCCGAAGTTTAATCTCAAGTAAATGCAAATGTTAGCTCGCGATGAAAAATTAGGGCTAAATCACAAGGAATATAATTACTCTCAACAAGCATCGCACACTCGCGTGATTGAAGATATCAGAGAAATAAAATTATAATATTTAAAACGTACCGGGTGTAAATTATTTTTATCAAGATGCGAGCAGAATTTAAGTATTTAATGAACTAGCGTAGTAGAAAGCCTTTCCGAGCACATGAAGGCATAAAGGAAGAACGCCCGACTTTCTTCGTGCATGAAAGAAAGCAGCCATCATTACGACTTCTTATCTGCGGTAAGCACCGGATAATAGATCATAATAAAGACGATACGTACGTGTTTGTCTACTTTTTCCGATTCTATCTTGCGCATAGACGATACGTGCATGTTTTAAGCAACGCCTCTCATTTTTTATCAGCGTATAATAACCTAATCAATTTTTTTGATCCTTCGAGACTTCTCATTTTACCGTTAGCAACAAAGTAAGAACAAAATACTTTAGCGCTAAGAAATAAAAGGTGCCTTTCTTAGATTGTTTACACATTCTTAATTGACTTCTCTTATCTTTTGAGCAGACTTTCATGTACTGTAGGTAACACTCAAAGCTGCAAAAATATATAAATTAAAAAATGCGGTTTATTACTACTTGTTTTATTGGCAATTAACACATTATTGTTGTATGCTTGAACGAAGCAATCTGATTAAAAATACTCTGCAAAGCTAAAGTCCACAATTACATTTAGCCGACTACTTTAAACGATTGGTTTTTTCACTTACGAAGTAATAACAAATGTTTAATTATAAAATTTTTAAACAAATTATTATTAACAAATCTTTTTTACCTTATAAATATATAAACATATTCTTGTTAATAGGTAAACCTAAAAATAGATGATACACGGTTATAAACTTTACAAATAAAGTACGAGCATATTGATTTAAAATATAAGCATATAACGTACCAAAAATAAATAAATTTAAGGGAATCTATGGGTTGCAAAAAACGAAAAATTTCTGTAAGTCTGTTCGTATGATCTTTAAAAATACTTTGTAAATTAAAATTACAATCTTCAAAATGAGAAACAAGAAATTCGTAATATATATTTTTTAAATTACTCAACAGTGCGCTCTAGAATATTAAACTCGAATATAATATTCGATACAATTTAACGGTATAATAGTAAAATTATTTTTTACTTTTAGAAAATATTGATGCGCTTGTAGCAAAGTATTTCAGAAAAAGATCCACATTTAAATGGAATTTGTTTCATTACCATTTTAGAGCGAAACTTCAAACATACTATTTATAAATTGAAAAATAAATGATTATTTATTTGGAAATTGTGATATGACAATTAATGAAATTTAATACGAAACATACTATCAAATTAGTATCTTGCATTATTATTGTTTAAATATATAGTTACTAAAACAATTGTGCCAAATGACTTAGTTTAAGAAATTATGAAAGATTTAGAAAATGTCTATTTCTTTTTATAAATTCTCGTAATCAAGTCAAATTTAATAATCATCTAAGAATATTAATATAACGGATAATAGTACAATGTAGCTGTTAAGTAATTAATATTTTTAAATAAAAAAAATTAATTAACTTTTAGAACAGAAGTGCTTAAGAATTATATTCACACCTACCGATTATTTGAATAAATAATTAAACAATCAAGTCTCATTATTTTGAATAAAATGTACATGTAGGGGAAATTGTTAAAATTTTGTTATGAATTTTAAAATTACTTATTTAGCTTATTGGATTGAAGTTGATTCTAGACAATTATTGTTTGGATCTATAAGTTGAAATATACTGGATATATTAATTTGACATTTTTGGATATTAGTTTCATGTGGCGAATCATTAATTATTTAGCAAAGCTTAAATTTCGTTACAAAATTTAACTTTCATATAATAATTTATAAAAGAATATTTTATGATTTCACATTCACGAACAAATGTCTTGATGTAAGCATGTATGCTTTTACCAAAGCACAAATCATTGTAAAATTACATAAACTTTCATTATTCTTCATTATAGTGAGACGTGGAATTGTGAAGTTTAAAAGGTCAATTGACAGTTCTTTAATATTTTGAGCGAATAGATATTTGAAGCAAGAAAATGGTATCATTCAAAATAAGATGTTTTATTCGCTTGGTTATACTTGGTGAATTAATAATAAATAATGTTTTTTTATAAAAAAATTAATAATCTTAAACGGTAAAATTAAAACTTCGATTGCATTACATTAGTTTTACTCTTGGATGGATTTGGAAAATTATAAAAAGTACGTAATTTTTCGTTAACCAAAGTTCAATATCTCATTGCAGTTCAGTAGAAAATAAACAATAGAGGATAATATAAATTATAGATTTGCAGAGCTCGTTAGAATTGCTTATACGTTCATAAGTTCACGTTCGGCTTCAAATTATTAAAGGTTTATTTAACTTTGTAGATTGAAAAAAAATTCACATTCGATCGATAATTTGAATATACTAGCTCGCTATTTAATTGGTTCAGCATGAAAACATACGGGAATAAAGAAAACAAACAATAAAAAACCACGTTAATTAGCTTCAGTACATTTGCATTTTAAAAGATTAACTTTTATAAAAGTTTATTGCAACGAGTTATTTGATTCGTCTTTTCCATCGTTATTTTTTAATGACATAAAAAGAGGTTACGTAAGCATTTTTAAAATTACATCGTTAAAATTATATTTCACCTTACAGCCCCGCATCTGTTGAAAGTATATTACGTTAATAAATGGATCGACCGGGTACTTTGTTATAAAATATAACGTTTTAATTTACCATTTAAATTGCTTTTAATATAAACAACCTGGTTTTTACGATTTTTCAAACGAGATTTGCGCAGAGAGTGTCGATCGCAAAATTCTAAGCGAATTTCGCTGTCGCGTTTTATAGTCTTTTATCAAAACTTTTGCTTCAAAGCCAAAAGTTGAGACACATCGAGGAGAGGGCGATAAGAAACGCGCACCAGCAGCAATACCGATAAGTTGCGCTCGCGTGGTCAGGCCCCGGAGAAATTCCTCCGAATGGGCACGATTGAGAAATCCTAATTGGAGAAGTAGTTTTTCGCTCGTTCCGTAAAATAAAAAGGAAAAAAGACAAGAAAAAGTGCAGCAAGTCCCGCGGGATAATTCGTCGACGCGTACAAGTAATCTGCCGATATAATGGCGCGTAATAATTGTTATTACCGAGGAAAGGAGCGGCGGGAGTCGCGTCTTGGAAAATGGGCACCGGAGCAGCGATTTCCGTCCAGCGTCGCGTGCGAGAAGCGCCTCCCAGGACCGCGATCGGATGCTCGCGTGTGCCTCCGCGCCCTTAGCGCGCGGCGTCCCCCTCGTCCGGCTGCTCTCCTCGCAGATGATGAACGAGACTGATAATTCGCCGCGGCTGCGGCCGCCGGGCCTTTGTACCGTTTAGGCTAATGAGGAGAAGCCGCGCAATCCAGATGCATCGGTCGTCGATATTAAAGAGGCGCCCCCGCCGATCGCATCGGCAGCCGTTGGCTACCGGCTCGGGAGATCCGCCGGGCCGATAGGCGACGCGCGATCGCAGGCCCCTTGATGCCCACGCGCGCAGATGCAGCGCGCGACACTGATCTACGGCGCCTAGGCCGCCCCTCGTATATCGTATATCGTCGGGCCCATCACTCAACCGATCCGCGCCTCCGCCTCGACTCCTTCGACGCTTTCCTGAAGCTGCTTCCTGGCACCTTGCATAGTCGCCCCGATCATCGGGCCCGATATTTTTCCCCTTTCGCTTTTCCGACACCTGCGCGCCCGCGCACGTTTATGGAAAAATAAGCTCTGCCAGGCTCGGTTATGCAACTCGCACATCCCACTTTCCGTCTTATCGCGGCTGCGCAATCGCCGCCGAGCAATTTCTTCCGAGGCTTTTCGATTTCACGCTTTATAATTCTCCTTTACCTCTTCGCTGGCTTTTTTACGGAGCACCGAGTGCGGCGCCGCGCTTTTCTGGGCCCGTGGAATTGCTCTTCGCGCGTTTCCGGCAGCAGTTATTGTCTGGAATTACCGTTACAGTTCGCGGCTCAAATTCAATCATTCGATTTGATCCAGTTAATTCGTTCTTTCCCTCGTAAGCCGCGTGCGAGTGCGAGTGCACGGAGCGTCGCGCACCTCCTCCTCCTCCTCTCAGCCCGACAGTTAAGTCCCCGGGAAACGAACGTCTTCATACACTCATTACTGGAATTTGTTTCGAGCTGCAGCAGCGATTGCGAGCTGCAGATTAAAAAGTGAGCACGCGGGCAAATTAACGCGAGGCTCGTTTGCAGGCAGCGTTACGGTCCGTCCCACTATAATCCGCGCGTCCAGCTATCGACTATTGTTTATCTTGTCGAGCCGGCGGCCGTCAAACGGCTATCCGGCGAAATCTTGACGAAAATCGCCGTTGAGGCAGCTACAAAAGGCAGTCACGGGCGTCACCTTGCGCGTCGCACTAGCGCCGATCGAACAAAGAGGGAGAAAAAAGAGGCCCCGCCAAGGTCGTGCGCGCGTAAAAACCGCTGCGAGGGCAACTGCGAGGCAAAACGAGCGGGAAAGTCAGTCGCGCTCTTCCGCAATTACCCGGGCGCAGATTCGCAGTGCGCGGGGGCTTATCTGGCGCGCGGATCGCAGGTGGGATGCGCTTGGGCCCAAAAGAAATCTGGGCCTCGCAAGCTGCGCTGCGCCGCGCTGCGTTTTTGCCGGGCGCGTGCACGCGCAATCTGCCGTCGCCGCCGCCGCCGCCGCCGCCGATCGGCGCAGATGAGCGAGCGTCGCGAGGCGCATGAATATGCATCACCCGGGGAAGCCGCGCCGAACAATGAGCCACCGCTAATAGAGGCGCGAGCGGTTCTCAAGGTGCGCGCAACCCGGATAAGCGCGTAATGGAAGCTCCTTCCTCGATACGTAATGATTTTCTACGTGGGCCGCTTTCGATTAGGAGCGATTTGCGGGCCGCACATCCTGTCCGGGTATCCTCTTCACGCCGGCCGAGCAGCGGAGCTCGAGCGCAAGCTCCGCCGCTTCCTCGATCGGCACAATTAGCGCGCGCGCGCGCGGGTCCGGAGCTTCGAGCCCGACGGGCCAGATGCGCCCCCGCTCTCCGCTTTTATCAAGGAAATTGAGAAAGGCGGCGGCGGCGGCGCCGCCGCTTGCGCAACCGCTCGAATAAAAATCCGCTGGCATTTACGTGTAGCATATGCACAGGCGTTTCGCAACATCGGCGGCGCACCTTTTTTCGTCGGGTCTGCGCGCGTTTGCTTTGGCGATTTGCTTTTGATCGGCGGGCGATTATTTATCCTCGCGTCGGGCGATCATCATCGCGGCACTCGTGGCGTTGGGCGAACTGGAGAGCCTCTCCAGTTCGCGATAAGGGAAAAGCGAGCGAGAGTTTCTTTTCCAGGTCGTGAATTAGCGGCCGGACGGCGCAGGCGCTCCTCGCATCAATTACGTTCGATAGATCGGCAGGAAGGAGCGGCGCTGGCCTTTTTACGTCCGGGCCTGGCGCATCGTACACGAGCGGCGGTGGCGGCGATAGCATCTTCATTCCCGGGACCGCGAGCGAACGCTCGTTTACGCTTTCTGACCTGAGAATCAGCCCATTATCTCCAGCATTTCTCTCTCTCTCTCTCTCTCTCTCTCTCTCTCTCTCCCTCGGTCCCTCTTCCTTCCTCTTCTCACGACGGGGCCCGGCCTCGATACGATTGTATTCGCGCCTCGCGGAAAAAACTGAATAACAATCGAGGCTTCTGTCGCTTCTTTGGACTCCTCTCTTCCCCTCCCGCAACTCGAGGCCCCGTGACATCTGCCTCCTCCTGCGAATTATTCAGTCCTGACTCTACGCGCCTGCCCTCTTTCTCTTCACATTCATCAGCCCGTAGGAAGTGCGTTCGCGCTGACTATCCCCTTTATCTTCGGGCGTTTTTACCTCTTTCATTGATTTAACGCTTTTGAATTTCTAACCGTTCCTCTTGCGGCTTGTCGCGCGCCCGCCCATAATACAAGTGGCGTTTATTTTACATTTGAAAGTCTAAGAGACCGGTTCAATGGAGTTATCTTGACTGTGGATCATCGATGTAACGAAATTAAAAAACTCCTCGGGTACTCCGACTTTTTATTGGTTGTTTTAATCTTGTCTTCTTCGGAGCTTCATTCACAACACTTGGCTTGCGCCGCTCCGACCTGTACTGGCTTTTTTACATTATGCGTTT
Source organism: Platyscapa corneri (assembly GCA_018907185.1). Taxonomy (NCBI): domain Eukaryota; kingdom Metazoa; phylum Arthropoda; class Insecta; order Hymenoptera; family Agaonidae; genus Platyscapa; species Platyscapa corneri. The sequence continues at coordinate 3,400,598 of JACCHW010000012.1, forward strand.
ACATTTTACGCGCTAAACGTAACTCGTCCTAATTAGAAAAATATTAAGACGTAATGGTTGCGAGAATAATGCCGCAATTTAAACCTGCGCGCCTTGTAAAATCGTTTCGTTTGGCGGGAAAAAAGTTCTCGTGCTCCTTTCGACTCTTGATTTATACTAATTGATTTCACTTTCGCGTCCATTTGTATCGATCTGCTTCGCTACGGTTCTTTCCAACAGATTTCTAAAATGGATCCTCTTGCAGCTGATCTATCCAACGATTAAAGTCCAAATGAAGCTTTAAAAGAAATTCTGGTTTGTAAATAAATTTGCTCTAATTATGTACTATTTTTTAAATATACAACACTTCTTATTGTAAAACACTCGAATGCGAATTAAATTGGTAAAGTAAAAACGCGTCTCATTTGTTCCTTTAAGAAATTCCGTTTCCAATATCCGATTTATTTAACAATGCTTGTAATGCTTTTTAAATTGTAACCCCGAGATAAATCTAGTGTAAAAATTCATGTAAACGATAAAAATCGCTCTTCTTTATATCGACAAAAACAGCTGATGTACCGAACAAACATTAATATTTATAACGCAATTACCAAACTCGATAAAAACTCTGTGCTTAAATGAGTGTAAGTGCATTATATCGGTCGACGCATCAATGTATTTTATATTCAAAGACATTTGGTAAATGATTTTAAAACAGCTAATTCAGCTCTTATCGAGTATCATAAATTTAATTGTTTTTTTTTTTTTAAATTCAATCGCCCACTAATAATTGTTAAATAAATGATAAAAATGTACTCGTTTAAAAATAATTATTCAAAAAATTTGTTATTAGCAAGGCGAAGCGTAGCGTCTTAATAACGTTAAAAGGCAATATAAAAGTGAATAAAAATGGTCGACTATAAAAGCGTAGTAATCTCAAAGAGGTTCGATCAAAGATTAATTCGATAAGTTTAGATGCTTTTGAAGTCACTGCATCAGATTAAATGTTTTTTTTTTTTTTTTTTTTGAATCGAATAAAAAAATAATCTCCGAGATCAATGACTATTCATAGTTAATTCACAATTATATAAGTCGGGCAGCGTCTAGGATCATATCTTGCGTTGATTTTTTTTTATTAATTTAATTTTAGAAAGTAAGACATAGCGGTACAGCAAATTTCAAATTAAAAGTTAAATTAAAGAAATAAATACTCGGGTTGAAAAAAAATCATCGCCTGAAAGTTTTTTTTACATCGGAGATTGAAACGATCGAACCATCAGCAGAAAAAGTTATTTAAAATTAATCCTTAGATTCAATAAATAAATTACCAACGCGTCTTTTCGTTTTCCTTTACAATAGCAGATAGCTTATCTGGATTGTTTCTTTAAACCATTGGCATTGCCGTATCAGAAACGAGCGAAGATAAACGAAGAAGAAAAGTCGTTCGAGCTAGTAGTCGCTACATTCAAAATTAGCGAAATATTTGTTCAGCGCATTACACAAACTCTGTATTTAACACAATACATTCCTCGAGAGTTTCGGTCTTTTTTTCAGCAGCCCGAGTAAAAAAGCAAATTACCATTAAAGTTAAGCAGCATTCTTAGAGCTTGTATGTTTGCTTGACAATAAAGACGAGCCCGTCGCCGAGAAATTTATTCCAAAGGCGTTCCAAGCCTCGAGCCACCGTCGCTCACCTCTTTTTCAAAGGGAGCACGGCCTTTATTTCTATATTTTGTCGAAAAATTGTTGAAAAATTGATAGACCCGAGCAGAGCAGCCATTATTCCTGGGCTCGTCGACGTCCGCATTAGAGCGAGAGCATCGAGAGAAGAAGGCCTCCGCGTTTCCTCTCGGTGAAAGAGCCGAGGAATAAAGGACGGACAAGTGCGGGGAGCGTCCCCGGGGGGATTTTCGGTTTCGTGTCGTTCCCCCACAGGTAGAACGGTGACACGCGTTTAAGAGTCGCGGCACGCGCGCCTCTGTCACCGACAAACTCGCGAGCAGCCGTGACGACGACGCGCACCGTCACGCTCCTCGAGCTCTGGTTTCGAATCGGTAACGCGACGACGACGAGCGTCGATCGCCGCGGCGAAGCCGACGCTTTTGCATGGCTACGTGCTCCAGGTGTCAATTAGCCCGCGGAGCTGCGCCTCTTCGGGAAATATTCTTTTGAGTCGTGCTCCATGCCCGGGCCACTGGGCCGCTGCTTTGTGAGAAACGTGTATTTATGCACCCCTGGGCAGGTAACGCGGTCCCCGTGCATTCGGCGCTTCTTTTATTCCTTGCATTTTGGTTAAAGGTGCAAGTGACACTCGGAGGAAGAAAGACAATCGGCTAAAGCGAGGCGCGCCTGGGTACAATCGGACATTAGTCGTTGCGAGCTGCCCTAAACAGATGTCCCCGATGTTTCGCTCGCACTTGTGCTTGTAACGTGCGTGGAATAATCCCGTTGACACTTGTCGTCGACACTCGCTCCTCTGAGAATATTTGAAAAATCTCCTCTACTCCGCTACTTCCGAAAGAATTTCTAGTAACTGAACCTTTTTTGCGCCGCTTTTATCGATTCGACCTAGCCTTTTTATTTTCGCCTCATCGATTCGCCGAGAGCGCTTTTAGTTTTATTTGTCCAAAGAGTAATCTGCCTCGCTACGATCGAGAAATATCCGTCAACTATTGCTATTAACTTTATTAGCTTTATTCGCTATTTGGAATCGATGACGTACTTATGCGATTGTTCGGACTATATTGCATTGAATTAGATGAAACACAAATAGATTTGATATTTTATGAAAAGTATGGTCTGCTATGATTATTTTGAAACATAGTATCGACGAAATATAAGTTACCGCGTCAACGACTGTATTACCCTGATAACTGGCAATAAATGTCTAAAACGACTCTAAGGGATGGGCTTTTGCACAAACGTTTATCGCAAAAGGAGACTTGAATTTATTTGCACGAGCAGATTCGTAATTCCGAGATTTAAAGCAGCAGTGCAAACTTTAGTCTACGTGCTATTTAAGATATTTAAGATTTAAAGCACAGACTATTAAAGATCAACTTTTATTCGAATAAATGCATTAGCCACAACGACGTATAAGCATAATTCGTTACAAAAGATCGATAAATACTGTCTGTACGTAACATTGTTTTAAAAAATGGGTGTAATAAGTTGATACGTTTAAACGGTACTTTTTTCGAAAATCAATTGCGCCTTGGCATTTGGCAACAAACAATAGATTTTAGATGTAATAAAAACCGATGCTTTTATAAAAAAACGGAAAACTGATCTAAAAAGAGTAACATATGGGTAAAAATGCACGTTAAATGGAATTAGTATATTTTTCTTAAGGGGGCACCGTTCTCGAATATTTTTCTTCACTTTTCCTGGAATTAGTTCCAGAAATAATTTTCATAATACGTGTGAAAATTTTCAAGGGGGCGCAGCTATTTGAAATATTTCATTTTATATTCAAATGAAAATATGACCATGAACTCTTTTACAAAACGGATAATTTTTAAAATCTTTCACGAATACAGTTCCTAAAACTTCAAAATTATATTGTAATTCTATTTTATTTGGTCGTAAAATAAATAGCCTTTAGCACTTTGTTACTTTACATGCGAACATCACTTAACTTTTAGAGTTACCATAGCATATCATTGGAAATTATTTAAACTGAATTGTTTTAAATAAAAAAAAAAGTTTTTGCAACTCCTTTGGCCAAATAAGTTTTTAATTATAAGAACTAAAGAATCTTTTTTATATTATCCTTTAAACAAACTTTTTGCTTAATCTGAATTAATTTTATAATGTTTTTTTTTATAACTTAAGCCAAATCTGAATTGAATCGAAATCTTTATGGTGTAGGTCTGAAAGAAGATTGTAATTTTTCTCATTCATATCTTTGAAAATATGCATATTTCTCTTTTATTCGTTCTTTCTAAATAATTTCAATTTTCATGTCGCCATTCATTTTTAATGATTAAACTAACTAATGGGTTAATTATCAAATCTTAAAATCACCATTCGATTCACAATCATTTTATTCCAAATAATAATTTAATTAACAAATTAAATGACTTTATTTATAAAGGAAATTATAAATTTTGAGTCTTAAATTAGTATAAAATAATTTAAAATAATTATTATATTGTATTCACAGCTTGTAACATAATTTCCTCACCGGTACAATTTTTTTAAAAGTTTTTGAACAAATAATTAATTATAATAATTGTTAATTACGGAGTGTCTATTTTAATAGATTAATCAATTAATTCGTGTAATTTAAAAAAGTCGTTTTCACAATAAATATTCAAAAACTAAACAAAGTTTCAAATTTTTAAAAGATTTTCAATGCCAAATAATAAGTACTTACAGTTGCATTTTGTATAATGATGCATCAATCATCTGCAATTAGTATGCATTACGTAAAACACAAAGCTACAAACGTTAGTTTCTTTTATTGAATTGAATTTTATTTTTCGAAGGGTATATTTACTAAAATGTATATAAAAAGAATTATTAGGATGCTGATCTGAAAACTGCAAAGTCCAGTTTCTAAGATTTGAAATAAAAAAATCTATCTATAATATTCAATGAAAACGTACGTGCAAAAACGTTTTTTGAATCGCTAATTTCAGTTATTAAATCGAATTCATTATAAATGAAAAGTAGTGTATTGAATTCGACGTGGACTAAATTTCAATTTTCTTAGAACCCGAAAAGAAAATATGTAATTTACAACTGACTAATGAGTGCGAGTAATTTGTCTATGTAATTTAGCTAAGCTTGCATTTTACATTGCACCTTACCTTTGACGCTGAATTTTTTGTATTTTCAAATTATTTACAGACTCAGCGCGCACTTTATAATTTCATAAAAGTTCTTCAAAAAACAGTGTTAATGTTAATCGAGGACATATATCGAACTAATCTCTTTCTTTGTGAACACGAGAAATTAGCGTTTCATCGCTTAGTTTCCCATTCGCTCTGGAAAATAAAAAATTGACGTTCTCCCACTGTATTTCGAGCAATTTGTAAAAGCACATTGTAAAATCTATCGAGAATCACCGACATAATTCAAGTATATTACAAGTTATCGTTCATTACCAGTACTGCATTTATCTTTCGTTTTGCCTCAATTCCGAATTAAAAATTTTATAATTAAAATCTTTGGAATTAGGAGAGAGTATATTGTATGAAAATAAATAAGCAGAAATATTTTTTTGAAATACGAAAGAAAGTACACGATAACGAGAAGCTTCGATTCTGCAACTGAATGTGAATAACTCGACGCAACTAAAAATTTTAACGAACACTCAAGTATACTGATATTTACAACGATAAAATATATACCTTAATTGTCTGCATAATACATGCAACCTGAACGAAATTGTAATTACTCATCATTTTATTTAACGTATTTTAAGATCATTTTTATCAATTTAAAGATAATTTTGCAAGTAACATTATCGCGCAATTAAAAATTAAAATGTACTCACTTGCAGTTGATTTATAAAAAAGCCGATAATAACATTATTCTCGTATATTCGATATTTCAAGCAAAAGTGTGTCTGCAAACACGGGGTGTCCGAGTCGAGCCTGCAAAAATATATAATTGAATTCAAAATTGAACTGCATTTTTATGACAACATCAAAATGAAGTCAGCGCGTGAACGTCTAAGCAGCGGAGATTTGGAGCTGGAAATTAATTGGAAAACCATTAGCCGAACGCAAGTGTTACATTTGATGTGTGTGTCCGTTGGACGTACTAGTGACGATGTCTCGCGTTTCGATTCCGCTAAACTAATCGATTACTTAATTTCAAAAAATTTTACGAATCGCACGAATTACAATTTTCCAACTGTTATCCAATTAAAAGTAATTGGCATTTACGATTCGCGACTGACTTTACGTACTTACTGTGTAACTGTACTTAATACTGCTCGTATTACGTATACGATTTATGCACAAGCACGTATAAATATGTGTAAGTAACGCGCGATGGTAAAATACGACGTGCATTATTTAAAAATTTGATTCGAAACGTACTAAGTATACTAGGCGTAATGCCGCGGTGTATTACATTGTACAAAATTGCACGCATATTTACACCGCAATAGAGCCTATTTTCACGTTATTTTTATTGGCAATTTGTTTTTAGCAAAGAATTTGGAGTATAATTTACTAAAATAAGCGAAAACAGTTTCTAGTCGAGGGTATAAATACTTTCGCTTACGCAATCCTAATGATTATATACTCTATCCCAATACGTGGAGAGTGAGGGAGAGAGAGAGATGGCGGCACAACACATGGGACTGGATCGACAGTTAGTGTTCTATGCATAAAATGTTCAAGCTTGGGCTCGCGATTCCTCCCGTCATTTTTAGAAATTACAGTCTTTCCAACAGATTTTGTTTTTTGATAAACGTCGGGCTCCGCTCCTATAATCAAAATAATGAATTCTTTTGGGAGGTGGGGGTTGAAACTACTGGCTACTCGCTGGCTCGCTCTTTCGCCTCTTGTCCGTCATGACAGCCGAGAGCCAAATAATTTATCCGTCCAATTTGGAGGAGAGTAAATAATCGATTACGATATTTTCTCGAAGAAAGTGCAACTTGTGCTTTAAACCACCAGCTCTCGCGCGCGTCTTGGTAACTCTCGCATCAGAAAATCCTTATTAATAATAGTCATCAGCTCGCAATATGGCGCTGAGTTTATTCGTAAAAGGAAGTTTACAGGGTCATGTGGTCAGACATAAAAACGGTCGGCAAGAAAACGCGGGTAATTCTTAAGCTCAATTGTGCAAATACATGCTTCTTTGTAACTTTCTTAGCTTCCGTGCTGGTGAGAAAAAAGCGGCATGAATTATCATTTTCGTATTGTGGCCGCGGCAGGTGCAATCATCTTTTTCGCGAAATATCGTATGTGGAAAGAAGCGAGTGCCGGTGCGCAGTGTCGAGGATAATGCAGTTGGCGGTGAGACCCGTAGAAGAGGTTGAGAAATCGAACGCTTTCCCCAGCCTTGACTCGGCGCAGGCTCCAAAGGGGAGAGAAAATTTTCAAAGCCTGGAAAAGCGCGAGCACAAGAGCATCCGCGAGCCAAAATGTTGGCTCGGAAGGTATTGAAGAAGCCGCACCTCCACCGGAGCGAGTGTCGCAACCGCTCGACGTTCGAGACGCGCAGTTTCGCCACCGACGAGGACGCGACGCCCCGGGCTCCAGAGCATTACCCCCTCCTTCCCTCCGTACTATTCCTTATTGCACAATGAAAAAAAGAACCCTGGTCTTTGGGGAAATCTCTGGCTCGTAGCATCGAGTGGAGTATGTTAACTCCTGTCATCCGGTGGCCATCCCCTTGGCTCGATCGGAGAGACTCGACGACGCTCGTTCCGCGGCGCACGCGCACGTCGGCTTATGATTTGCGAGCGCGATCGGCGTCGGAGGAGCGTCTGCTCGTGTAAACTCGCGCACATGCGCATTCCCATATATCGCGATTGCAAATGCATCATCGAACGGTTTCTCACGGTTTCTCTGCTACCGTGCGCACGCGCCCGCGCTCGCCGCATGATAATTACGCAACAAGGACAATCGCTCGACGAGAGCCGCGCGACTACTTCTTGGAAGGCAGGCAGGCGCTTTTCGAACAGCCACTCGACAAACTCACTCTGCGCTTTTTCGCGCTGATACGGTCGTCGTCCGGGGCACGTCCCGAGCCTTTCATCTGCTCGCCCGCATCGCGCTCAGGTCTTGGCTCCTGGGAAGAACGAGAGCGCTAAAATTGTATTTGTCGCCGAGAAACGCGAGGCCAACTAACTATTGTTCGCGAGCGCTCGAGCAACAAAACAAGTTTCCATTTCCGTAGAGATTCTGGTGCGCGTTTTGGCGAGTAGAGCCTCGAGGAAGATTACCGACCGGGGACTTCCACACTCGCGCTGCGAACTAGATCGACTTTTCCAATACCGACCAACAATTTCAGCTAATACAGCCCCCCGTTTCTTTTTCCCACTGTTTCACGAGCTCTCACGAGTCCAGTATTTGGATTTGCAAATGATTGCGATGCAGAGGACATAATTAGATAATTTTTACGCGTCGGCCGACTAGGAAAGGTTACGACATCCGCGAGCAATAAGTACCGCAAAAAGTCATCTCTCGTTCGTTGCAACATCCAGTGCATTATGTTAAGCGGTACTTTATTCAACACGCCCAGTTATTTTAAACGCGCGTAATTGATGTAAATAAGCCGCGTAAACGCCCTGATTATTAGGGCTCCTGCATAAAACTGCTCGAACTTTAATAGCCGCGGAGAAGCGCGGGCTTAAGCTCTTCGGTACCGTTACTCTTGAAAACGTCGCGTTAGTATCTGCGTAACCAATCTGGAATTCGTGCAATATTGAGCTTAAATCGGTAGGGAATTTTTTTCAAATCGAGTCGCATAATTTTCCGGGCTTGAATTTGTTTACAAAGCGTCCTTGGTGAAATGTAAAACGCAACAGAACCTTCCCTCTGCTCTTTCCTTTCGCAGATAACATTTAATGGATCGCAGGAAAAACAGCCGGAGATGAGTCGTACCGTTTAGATGTTAAAGAAAACTGCTTCCAGTGGAAGGAAACGTTTGAAACCACGCGGTGCTTCGAGTTTCGCTCAAGTTCGTTTAAGTATATTGATTTTAGAGTTCGGATAGTCACCGTAAATGTTTCACGACTAACGCTAAGCTTTATTTTTAAGTTTGCGCGGATCGTATTTTCTCAACGAATTTTCTCGAAAAGTCGAATTCCAAAACTTGAAAACTTTTCCGTACTCGTAAGCCCATTGAGAAGACGTTTTGTTGAAGAGGTTTTTAAATTCTACATCAAAGAACGTTGCGATAAAGTTTTGAGCGCCGTGACTCTTAAAATGCTCCCTAATTCATTAACCTCCATAAATAATTCGCGTGATTTTCGCCTCGCGTCCAGGAGGATAGTTTTTCTCGTTACTAAACTGAAGGCGGAAGAACGGAGGCACAAGGATGGAGGCGAGTCCCCGTGTGAACTGTAGCACTAGTTACGAGTTTTGTTTTTCACCGTGAGAACGCGACGTTAATCGGGTGCAGGTTTCCCGAACGCGAGCTACGCGCTTGTGCACGAGGAGTTGGAGTCGGGAAGGCGAGACACCTCGCGCGTCTTCTTCGGGAACGAATGCACCGTTCGATAATCAACGTCCGGGAGTGAAAGCGAGGATGCCCGGTAGCATTAGCAGCCCGGGGGCATAATCGTACTCTGGCCGATCCTGTTATTCTGTTTGTTTTTTGGCCCCGAACAAAGCAGGCCCAAAATACTCGCGTACAAAGCCGCTGGTCCGAGAAAAGGCCCGCACGGCGCAATAAAGGAAGCAGCGGCCCGGACGAGCGTGAAAGCCGAAAGCCGAAAGCCGGCGGTCGGGGTAATGAGATAAACGCCGCTTCGCGCAACGGCGGAGGGTGGCGGTGGGGGTGGGCGGCACACGCACTCGGAGAATAATCGAAAGAGGTTATGAAAATAAGAGGAAGCCGGAAGGGGGCGTAGGATAATAATACTCGAGCGCCGCGACGATCGACACGCAACGCTCTAATTTAGATCTGTTCACTCTCGGGCGCGGAGGCCAGCAGCTGCGGTGCGCGCCGCCCCGGCCATTACGCGCGTTTACGCGCCCGCGACCGCGGCACGCAGTCTTTCCTCGGCTCCTGGCCAGGACGCTCGGACGCCGAGGACGGGGCCAGAGAGCGGCTTCGGAAATTGCTGGGACCGCCGGCCGGCACGCCGATGCGGCCCGATAGAGGAGCGATCGAGATAAGCGCCGGGCCCGTAATATCAGTGGCCAGTGGGAGTCGCGGATCCGCGGCCGCGCAGCTGCCCGGGCCAGCGCACCCTTTCGGATCGGGCCCAGTTGGCCGTACAGGTGCGCGGAGGAGTCGCGGCTATTGTGCCTGCACCGAGAGTGTCTTGGGGGAGGGACGCGCGACGACCGACACTACAATGCGACATCTGCGCCACCGCCACCCGCCGCCGGACGTCCCGTGGGAGACAAACTCTTCCCGGAAGCGCATCTTCCCTCTCGAGATACGAGCGGGGCGGCGTTTCGCTCGCGTTTCTCGCTCTCCTCGTCCTCGTCGGCGCTCTAGTTTCTCCTCCGCAAAAAAGACTGCGACTGCTCGCGCACGCGAGATCGCCTACGTAATTACAGCGCAGAAACGTTCCTATTTAGAAAATTGATTAAATTATGCTAACGTATTCCATCCGTCAAGCGTCCCTGGGATATTCCATCTATCGATCAAATTGCATCACCGCGAGGGAAAAAGGCACGCGATTCTACCCGCGACTGCCTAACGTCAGAAATAATCTGAATTTTCGCATTAAAAACGCTCGGTACATTAAAAACGCGGAGCGGCACTCGGACCTCGTAGTGCCATTAGGGTTCGTAAAAATTATACGGCCTTTAATTTCTCGGAAATGCAGGGATTGATTAATTTTAACGAAGAGCTCGCGCAGGAAACGGCGCCGCGTAGAATAATTTCGCGTATCTGTCAAGCGACGACGCGGCTAAAATAGCCGGTTTAACTGTTCTTCTGGCTTATAATTTATGTAACCCCCAGCTATACTCTTATGGATTTCGAGTTTCGAAACTTCCGCGAATTTATCCGGAATACGAGCGGGAAAGGCTTTTTACAAAAGCTTTCGAGCCACCGAATATTTTATTCGCGAAATTATTTATTTTTATCGCCCGGATACGCGTTACGAACCTTATTATCGGTCTTAAAGTCTTCCAATCGAGTTTCGATTCGTTAAGTGTTTAGTGCGTTTCGCGTTGAAGAAGCACTTGTACATTTTTTTCCACGAATATCGGAATTTTCTCGAGACAGAGAGAGAGATAGAGAGAGAGAGAGAGAGAGAGAGAGAGAGAGAGAGAGAGAGGGGGGGGAGGGAGCAAAGACTAAAATTTATCATAATTTTACTCGAATTTCGTTTTTTCTTTCGACAATGCGAAATAAACGTCAAAAGCAACTCCCAAGTGGCAGTTTTGGTTTTTCCTCATTTGTTCGTTGATATCCCGAAAAACGCTCGAAAGCACTCGGACCGAGAGCTTCGTTCTCGTTACCTGCACCGTGTATCTGCGCACTAAAAAGGGGCAAAAATTCAGCATCGGCGGGAAAAACGTTAATTAGCGACAACTGAGGCAGTGAGCAGGAGCCGTTGCGAGGCTTTATTGTCTTCTGCAGATGTCCGTGCAGTTCGCGTCGTGAGAGCCGCTTTATTCCGAGAACAACTCGTAGCCGCGGTTTTCAATAGTTCTGATGAGCAGCTTTTAGCAGCTTTTAGCAACTTTTTATAGAACGATAAGCTGTCGAGCACAGAGGCTATTTCACCGTGCCAATCGAGAAAGAAAAAAATTCGACGATTCCGCGATTGTCGTTACTAATTTTAGGATATTATAATAATAACAGGCTTCGAGTTTAAAGGTGTGTCCGCGAAAATGTATTTAAACTTGTTTACGTCGGGATCACTGCTTTGAACCCTCGCTATTTATATACAACGAGATTAGACATCGACTTTATCCACAGTCGGGAGAGTAAATGGATCCATGAGAATGCAGATCGCGAAGATAGCAATATTACAGCTCGTCCGCGGCAATCAATTTAATCTATAATAAGACTGGACTCGGTCGTAATTTCGTTCGCTTGTAGGTTAGTAATACGAATCCTAAGTCGCACGCCGGAAAGCCTCGTAAAAACAAATATAATTCCCAGCTAAGCAAAGTCGAGGCAACGTATAAATTATTCGGAGGCGCTCGACTCCACGGGAGCTCGATCGAGTGCTCGCTTAACGACACTTTCGTCGGGCTTGCACTGGCTGCGATTGCAGCGCGAGAAGTAGCAACGATCGGACTCGGAATTACAGCCATTAGCGGCGCGGCGAGTGGCTCGTTTTCCCGGAGCAGCAACGGCATTGTCGTGTCCGTCGCTAGTTAAACGGAGGAGAGAAGACAAAAGGAAGCCGCTCGAGCCGAGCAGGAGTTGCCTTTAAACGGCCACGACCAACGATCGGTGCACGACGTCGCTCGCTATTTCGACGGGCCAAAAGTGGCCGCCAGTGTCGAGCAGTTGCAGCCGTCCTCTACGGCACTCGGGCTCTAACCGTAACAGCCGCACGCGTCCACTAAACCTCGCGCCATTTTTCCGTCCGACTCTTCCTCTTCCGGCCTGTCCTGGCGTCCCGACTAGACGCTCCGGGTTAACAACGAATGCTAATGCGGCATACGCGGCTCAGCGGTTTTCTCCGCGCGGCCCGATACGCCCCAGAGATAAACCGCTAATTGGCGTAGCCGCGGGAGCGACTTTCACATCCCCACGGCTGATCGTTTAGTTACAGTTAGAGGCCGGCGCATCCTCGGCGCGATTCTATGCAAATGCACGGGAGGAAGAGGGTCAGGCCCCGCCATCGCGAGGCGGTGCCGTTGCTTACCGAGGCGTGGGGCCCCCGGTACTAGACGCACACACGCGTGCAGCCGCGCGAGCAGAATGGCAAAAGGGTTAGGCCGCGCGTACAGACCAATTGATGCCCCGGGATAAGCCCCAGTCGCCGGCACACGTTTCGTATGCATGAGCCCTTGTTACGCGGCGTCGGGTAAGCGCACAGGTGGCTGGGAGGTCACGCCTGCGCTCCTGTTGGACGCTGCCCGAGCGGAAGTGCGCGGCGCCATTGCGAGCCGCATCCGCAAGCTCCAGCGAGAACTCGCAGAAGAGCGAGTCGCGGCCCGCGCGCACCCAGCGAACATCCATCCACGTATTTCGCAATTACGGGCTGCGTGCGTGCGTGCGTGCGTGCGTGCGTGCGCGCGCGTTTGTTTGGTTACGCAAGCGGCGACCGCGAGCTCGGGCTCACTGATTATAAGTTATCGCGGAGGTAAAAGGTAGGATCACGCGCGACCGAAAACGGCCCGCAGTCCTTTGTGCCTTGTGCCAGGCAGGCGGGAATAGCACTCGCGCCAATTACCGATAATTGCGAGTTTGACAAAATTGACGGGCAATTACGCAGCGTCGGACGCGGCCAGACCGCCTGCGCGGCTCTCATTACCGGCCGTACCTTCTCGTGCCCATCCGAGCCGCGTGCAATCAATGCTCTCGCCGCGTATCCACGCGCTTTTTCTTATTAGCTCCCTCCCCCTGCGGCGGCTGCTTTTCCTCATTTTCCTAGTGGCGCAGTTCGCAGCCCGTAATAGGCCGTTACGTACTCCGACCGACGAGTCGTTTCTCGCACTCGTTCGCGCAAAAAGAAACTCAAGCAACTGCAAGCGCGAGAGGCTCGTGCGAGTGCGAATATCTGCGAATTCCTGCGAATTGCGCAGCAAAGTTTGCGAGTCCGATTCGCGGAAACGACTCTCGAGATTTCGCGCGTGCGCTTTCCTCGGACAGGAAAGCGGACGCTGCCGGGCGGCCTGGAGCAGAGCCAGACGGTCGCGCTCTCAGCCGCGTCATTGTTCGCGGCTTTGTTTGGCTTTTCCGCTTTGGAGAGGAGGAACGCGGCGCGGGTCCCCGGGACGGCGCCGACGTCGGCCGCGTTCGATCAGGTTCGCGGGCCCTAAGAGTCGAAGCGCGGAGCGGATGGGCGTGGCGCGGGCATGGTCAGAGGTTGTTGCGAGGCCCGCCCATCGGCCCGGCCAATCGCCGCCGGGCCTCGCATTAGCGCGCGCTCGCCGCTTCTCCCGTCTGGCCACGCCTAAGCCCGCCGAGCTTTTACCCTTTCGATAATAATGCGCGCCGCGCGATCATTAGCTCCGGCTCCGCTTCCAGCCGGGATAAGCTTGATAAATCGTTGCCCGATGTTTTATCGGAGTTTGCGAATCGAGCGCCCACACACGCCTAACTCCGTTCGTTTATGACTATTTATGAACGGGGGGATGTGGGGCGCGGGGCCGCAGCGACGGCGAAACGACGCCGAGGGGCTTTGAATTATTGTAATTGTTGTTTCGGCGTAACCCAGTTCGAGTTGGAGACGCGAGTTGCGAGTTACACGTTAAACACTCGCCGAGTTTCGAGCTCTCGAGCCGTAATATTATCGAGCGCGTAAACGCGGCCTTGGCTCCTTCCGTTCGCAACAGTCTTTTGCCCCGTCTGGGGAATATTCGCGCGTTTCAATGCCCGAGCGCTGCTGAATATGAATGAACGGGCGCTTGGAAAATCCACTGCTTTCTGGAAAGAAAGAGGAACTGGTTGCGCCAGCGGATTGTCGAGCAACTGCCAAACGTTCCAATGGTGCTCCAGCGCTTTTTTATCGGCGATTACGTTTCGTTAACAAGAGAGACACTGGGAAAGCGGCTGCGCGCATTCGTATCTCCGATTAATTCAATTAGGAATTAACGGCAACCTGCATGTGTATGCACGCGCGACCATCCGTGTTTAAACCTAACACAGATACGCGTTAAATTTCAACTCCAGTCGCGAACGAGCCGAGACAAGCATACGAGCGACTATTTTCGTTACCTATTTTCTTCAATTAACTTAATTTACGCTCGAGCCCAGGATTGAGTTTATTGCCGATTAGTTAAATTGTGTCGAACGACCAGAAAATTTGTCAATAGTAGTTTTTAAAAAAATCGTCGCTCTTATTCGCGTTTTTTTATAGATTACGAAAGCGAACGCGAAGGCCTCGAATAGGAAAATGCAAATGCGTGTTTTATCGATTCCAATATGCAGATTTTCAAGAAAACGTAAAAAAGCTTAAAATCTAAGTATTGAGAAAAATCGTTTAAATCACAAGTGGAACTCGATTACATTGCAGAGTTAAGACCTGTAATTTATGCCATTACAATCGATCGAACGACGCATTATTTAATGTCAACTGTATCGATGTCTCGGCCCCAGATTGTATTTTTAGTTAAAAGCGTGATTTGGCTGATTAAGGTTTTAATTATTACAGGCTGAACGTTTAAACGAAAGAAATGCACGAGTGTTGCAGATTTTTCAAAATTAGTTAATCGAATACGTGCTCTCGTCGTTTATTAAGTAAGTTTTATGCCTTCGAAAGGGTTTTTGCACACCGAGAGCTCGTGGACTTTTTAACTGCGCGGGAAATTAAATTGGAACAACTAATCGCCGGGAACTCGGCATTTCTTCGAAGCTTCGACATAATTACGGAGGGGGAAAATCGCTGTTCACAATTGGCAATCAAGCGGAACAAGCACTCGCGCTCGAGAGCTTCCGGTAAGTTTTAGCTCAGCTTGCGAGCTTCCGTGCTTTCCACGACGACTCCAAGCTCGTTAAA
Organism: Platyscapa corneri; assembly: GCA_018907185.1. Lineage (NCBI taxonomy): Eukaryota > Metazoa > Arthropoda > Insecta > Hymenoptera > Agaonidae > Platyscapa > Platyscapa corneri. The sequence continues at coordinate 3,415,854 of JACCHW010000012.1, forward strand.
GCAGAAGTAGTCGTATTTTAGCGGCCGAACGCAGAGGAATGCGCACTGCGGGAGAAACATTGAATAAAATAAACAATCCGCGTCGCACCGATAAAGAAGAAAATATATTAATTCAAGCAGCGGCGGATACGCGGAAAAAAGTCATGCAATGTAGCATTACGAGCATTGCGCGAAAAATCCGCGAGTAGAATGTATTTGCGCGGAGCATGCGATGCCGTGCACCAGCGAACATAAATCCTAATCCGCTTGCGTTCGCAGATCGCGATAATTACCAGATCGGGATATTTAATAAATAAAAAAGAGATGTAATGGGAGTATCGCGCGAGGAAAGTCGGGACTGCGCGGCTGTCGCGTGAGCGAGATGAATCATTAGCTGCCGGTGCCGGTGCCGGTGCCGACGAGTCCAAGAGCCGAGTTCACCCATGCCACCCGCGGTAGACCCGCGTAACGTCTAACGGTACCGCGATTTTCCTGCGCCGATACTTACTCTCGGCCTCCGTAATGACAGTGGATGTCACTGTAAGCTTTATACTTAGCCGCGCCAGGGACGTATTCCATATTCGGCGCTCGCTTTTTTCGTACGCTCTTTCGCTGTTTTGAAATCCGCGCTAAGTGTATGACATTATACCGGTACACAGGCTGCGTCCTTTTTCCGAGTCGAGCGCAACTGTAAACATCGTTCGCGGAACGGCAGCCGCTCAAATCGATACGCGAACTCTCAGTCCTTCCATCTTGATTCTCAAACGCGTCCTATTTATTATTTCCCGGCGAATGCGTGAGAAAAGACATTAGAGACGCGTTTTCGAGCGCCGCCGGTAATAAGCGTGTCGGAGTCGCTCGCAACGTCTCGCGCTCGACAATTTTCCTAAGCCGACGAAATTCGGTAAAAGGCGACGCTGACGCAACTTTGCGCGGAAAAACAATTGGCAAGACAACTGTGGCCGCGTGACGAGAGTCACGAAATCGCGCGAAAAAAGTAGGCCGCCTCGGACGAGACGCGCGCGAGAGGACCTGCGCTTTTTCCATATCGCAGCCGACCTGCCGACTTACCTCTCGATCAAAACCTCTGTTCCGCATCGCACTTACGAATAATTGCATATTTTTTAAAAACACGTTACACCCGACGACGATATTGTTAGTCGTGGCAATGCGAAAACTTCCCCCCTTTCTCGAATAACTTTTAGCGCTCGGCCAAGTTTTTAGATCTTCCTTTTTCTTGGAAACCCTTTCGAGCACAGCGCGCACAAACCCTCGCGAGCCCTTAAATATAGCCTTTTTTTTATTTAAAACATTCCTTTCGCCTCCCTCGCAATTAACCGTATCGATTAAACCGTATTCACCACGTAATCAAAGACTGGTTGTTAAGTGTCGTTGTTATTTTTCGAGCCAAGATCTTTTATTAAAAAGTTTTTCGCGAGCTGTAACGGAATTATTTTTTGTCATCCATGTGCAGGTCGAACACAACATTTTTATGTTTTGGTACATTAGGAGCATTCCTGTTCCTAAATTTTTTGACGAAAATAACTTTCGTCAGTTGTGAAATTTATTAAAACACTTGGAACAATCTATGAATTGTCGACGGTCAATCTTCTGCAATTTTTTCGTTCAACTCCTCGTTGTTCGCTTATCATCTTATTCGTATAAATAGAATTTTAACAAGCACTGGCTGGCACAAAGAGTAGCAGTACAAATTTGACGCAGGACAGTAACGACGGATGCGCGCGCGCGCGTGTGTGTACAATGATAATACTAAGCGCTATTAGGGCGAGTGAACCGAGTCGCTCCATGGTTGTTTTCGGACTAATTCAGCGTTGTTTCGACTCTAAGTTCCGGGAAAACGCATTAAAATGCACAGGTGATTTTCTTGGTTTCTTCTGGCGACGCGACGGTGCGGGTGCGCGCCTGCGAACGCTCGCGCACGCACGTACGCTTGCAGGTGAGTACCATTGCACTCCGACAGTTTTATACAACGAATCATTCCCGCGTCTTTGTTTCAATGTAATTTTAAATATACACCTGGAGCGGGCATACTTCATTATATTTATACAAATTTAATATAAATCTTGTTTTTCTAAATGGTTAACGGAATTACAATTAATGGGTGTAATACGTCTAAATCCGTAACAATTTCCATTAAGAAATATTGGTAATTACTGAAAAAATCCATTTCAACTATTGCTAATAATGCAGGAAGAAATAATTGCAAAAGTAGACTATAATTATATGGCGAAGTACCACATTGAATTCCGATGGAAAATTACTTTCAGCAAAGTGGATTTAAATATAGTACAGGCTGGATTTGAAGGTGGAGATCAAATGTAATAATGGCTACGGACAGTGAAAATAAATAATTTTTTTATCCGCAGTCCGCTCAAGTTGCAATTTTCATGATTTTATAATTTGGTAGCGCAGCGTTGAGCACTTATATACTTGATATTGAAGAATTACACACTCGTACGCGCACTCCACACATAAGTATTCACACTTCTCGCAGTAATACCCACACACAGGCTTCCAACGGCGATACTTCCTTTCTCGTATTTCTGCTCGCGAGCGCCAATGCGTCTTTACCTCTTTACGTGTTTACGCGTTTACGTACTTTCTTGTATTATTGGAAATGCTTACGTATACATTGAAGCAAACTCGGCGCAACGGAACAAAAATACACCAAATTACTCATCGGGAAATAAAAGGCTGGGAATTACCGAGATAAAAGTGCGACGTTCAATGACTCGACGCGGACGTTTCGCGAGAAACACTTGCCTGCAATTTTCCAGCTTCAAATTGATTTCTATAGAGAATTTGTTAAAGAATTCCGTGCGCCTTTGTGGATTTTGACCAAAATTTTTGCTTTCGGATCTACCGGCCGCGAGTGGGGAACAGTCGATCCGTACGAATTACGAGTCTTGAATCATTTGCTTTTCCATTAATAGCCGGGTCGTCGCTTAATTCGCTTATTCTAATTCATCGCTTTGATTAACGCTTCGTGATGATGCCACGCTTGCCTTAAGAAGCTAATTTGGACGCAAGCAAACCAAAGAAGCTTTCGACGCAAATTTATTGCCGGTAAATATTAATTATTAAACGCGATGGCAGATTCATTACCAACTGCAATTCATCTAGTCGAACATAGTTATTTGTATTTTTTATTACGCGCAACTACTTATTTAATACATAAATATCTTTATGAATTACACACTTGTGAGTCTAGCGTAGCTTCTAATGCTTTAGTCGAGCTTCACCAACGGCTAAATAATAAACCACGACTAATTTAAAATGTTCAGCTTATAAATTATGAGTTTTTTCAGCGGATAAATTCGGATCTAGGCTTTCATAGTTGCTGCGCAGGAGAATATTGATTTTATCCATACTTTATGCCTTCATTTTTCATACATAATCAATGCAGGCTGTAGCTGTCGGTTGTTAATGATGCAGAGTTTTTACGAGCATCCACCATTTCGAACTCGCGTGTATCGGCTTTTCCGTTTTCTCGGATAATTCACGATTCACGGGCCGCCATGGGTTAATTTTTACTTTGCATTCGTCGAGCGTCAAATGTCGAAGAGGAAGTCCACTCCAAGATTCGGGCCAATAAAGCGCTTTGACGCCTTCGACTTGAGAATCGTGATTTGCAGTGTCCATTGGGGAGAAATCGCGCGACACTCGAGTGATTTTTGGCTTCGAACGCGAGTCTCTGTTACACCTGGCGTTGTTTTTCAAAATTCACGAAAACACATGGGAACTCGTGATAAATGCCTCTTTACTCGCAGGGTATTTTAATAATTTTCGCAGGCCAGGGGAGTGGAACTGCGCGTTTCGATTGCAGGCCTAGCGGCGCTGGCTGGCCAGAGGAAGGGAAGAGGAGGATGAGAGGGAGGGCGAGTCTGTTAAAGCTAGCGAAACGAATCGATCATCAATTATTCCTCGGACTCGGCTGTCGAGTCGAAGGGGCCCCCGGGTCAATTAAGGGTTAGGTGTGCAGCCTTGGCGTAGGGTGACGGCGGCCCAGAGGCGTTACGCCTACCGCGGGGGTGGGGTGGCACGCGAGGGATCGTGGGATCGAGAAGGCGCTCGTTACCTTCAAAATGGAGTAGCGCGAGTGGAAATCGCGCGCACCTAATGTCGTGCGCGCGCGAAGAAAAGCCGCGCCATTTTGGCGAGTGCCGCGGGTGGGGGTAGGGGGCAGCGGCGGTGGCTAGGAATCGATAGACCAATGGCCGGCTACTGCGCGGTCTACTGCACCTTGCGCTTGCGCACTGCATTAGGGCTCGCGTGCTTGCGTTGCAGGAGCTTTCGAGCCCCTCGGCGGCTCTTAAAGCTGCTCCGCACGCGGATTCGCGCGAGCAGCAATTTAGCTGATTCATTCCTTGCGGATGATTTATCAGCCGAGGCGGTCGGGGGAGGGGGGGGGGGGCGCGTGCGTGCGTCCGGCCCCTAGCTTGTGTGCGGGTAGCTGCGCATAAGATTACCTGGCAATCGCAATTTATTCACCGGAGCGACGGGGAAAAACTCGGCGATTCGGCGACGTTACCGCGACGTTACCGCGCAGGGCTGATGGGATAATAGACGCTTATGTCCTACGAGACTGACACTCACGTGCCTTGGTTCTCAATTTCTCCCGAATAACTTATGAATTTTTCAGCTCTTCCGTCGGGACGGATCCGCGTCGTCGCCTCTTCTCGAAATCGCTGAGACTCCTTCCGCGGCTTTTCGTAGCTCTACTGACTTTCTCACCCAGCGCTCCTGGCGCAGGCGCACGGGATAAGCTTCCATTCGCAACGCGTAAATAATAATTTAACGCGCGATTTTACGTTAAACGCAGAAGCCAAAAGCTTATAATCAAAATGAAAGCGAACTAAATTCATGTTCGCCTGCGACACTCGCGTATCTTCTACACCGACGGCCAACTACTCGTTATTCAATTTGCATGCGCGAATTGCGAATTTCCTTCTCAAGCTTTTGTTCCTGTTTTTCATGCTTCAACGGCTATTTAAAGCAATCGGTCCCTCGCACCTTTTCGAGATATAATAAATAATAATAGCTCCACATGGCTTAACTGCTATTCAATTATAGTTTCAGCATCGAATATAGCAAGATGCATCGTTTATTATTTAATACGAATCCGCAAACACCTTTAGACCTGCAGTCTACTCTTACTCGATTATTTTCATTTCTTCAAATGTTTCGCGTCAGTATTATCATCCGTTTACTTTGATCGCGTAAAAAAAAAACAACAAAAAACCCCCAAAACTTGGAATTTTACGCGCGAATATATTGGGGAGGATTTTTCGCGCTCTTTTTCTTTCCGTATTCAAATTCTATTTCAAATCGAACATAATGTCGTTGATTCTGTTTTCTAAAGCGTAAATATTATCATCGAATTACGATTTTTTAACGTTGTATTTACCTTTTTGTTCTACGAACTTTCTAATTGTCAACCAAATAATTGTTTACAATTGCGTGCGAATAAAAGAGGAGATCGCAGAGAATTATCGAGTGCTTCGGTTAGTGATCAGCTTAGATTTGCAAGTCGCTTTTGTAAATGGTTACGACAAATATCGGATAAATCGAGCAACTGTACGAATAATTGGATTCTCAACACCAAATTTTAAAATCAGGTGAACGCGTTTTTTACAACCGACTGTACTGAATTACAAATATAGCGGAGACTTATAGCCGTTGCACCGAGTCTACCGACACTAAAGTACTAAATTTAGATTTTTGACAAATTTCATTTCACTTCTGCGTACTAATCGATTTACCAGACTAACGCTGCCGCACGCGTTAGTCTTGAGCTGCAGCCAAATGATAGCAATTGCGTTGATAATCCCAGGTGAGCTCAGCGACAGAATTAAAACGGTTTTAATAGTACGAAACAGGTGGAGGAGGGACTTCTGGCACGCTATTAGCATCGACGTGGGAAGAAGATGAAAAGAGGGTAGAGGGAAAGAACGTGGGATGAGGGAGAATAGCGGCGATTAAGCCGAGAGAGGGGAGGGGGGAGGCAGACAGAGACAGAGAGCTAGTGCAAAAAGCTATTACGGCCTTCACGGGTGCTTCGCTGTAGCGCTTGAATCCATTAATATTGTTTATGATTGAATTTAAAGGCGAATACATTTAATACGTGCATTCGCAGTTTTTTAGTTTCGTTATCTTGTTTTCCACTTGGACATTTCAATATCGCAATCTGCTCGATGTTGCGATCAAACGCTTCGCGTACAAAGAATCAGCATCTACAAAAGATTCGTTTGCTTAAAAACTTATGATGCGGATTAAAAACTTCGATCCGTAGCATGACAAATTGGTATGCAAAAACCAAGAGATTGGATTCGATGTATTTTCAAACGGGAACGCATCCGACAAAAAACACTGTAAATGCTTATACGTACTGTATCTGTTATAATGTAATTGATAATATCGCGAACGGGTGCGTCATTTTAACGATTACTCGATTATTTTAAACGAGCTCCGGAAAAAAAGAAAACACAAAAGCGTTCGCTTTTTACTCTGGAATATACTTTATAAGGATTGAGAGGGAAGGAAGACATTTATTAGCGCACATAGTATGGCCTAAATTGCTACAGAACCAGCGGAAGATAGACAAAATATGCTTAATGGAATATACGTGTTAACGCGTATTATACAAAGGTAAAACCGCCAATTCGCGTGGATTCTAACTCGAATTTTCTCAATCGAATCACCGCAACGATATATCGGCAGGGGTTTGTTTTGCTAGCAATTCAAGTTAATCCTGAGTTTCCTTGGAGGGAAACTCACGTTTAGCCGACGCTCGCGTTCAAAGTAATTTAGCGCAAGTTCGAGCAACAATCGACGCGTTTGCATTTAAGATACGGTGCAGCGATTGTTTGCTGGTTCGTTTACTTTTGTTAAGCTAATTTTCTCAGTTTCGTCCCGTCGCACTCGATATATTGGAAAGGTTATCTTGGCTGACAATAATTACACAAACGGCTCGCTATTTTCGTAGATTAATTTATGTCTAGTCGAGCTATGATTCAGCCGATATTATTTAGCGATGTGCGTAGCTTAGCTGGTATTTATTTTCCACCTCACTGAGCGGAGCTCGCGTATTTCAATTATAGAATTAAAATTATATTTAATCACCGTTGCTTTAATTAAAGTCGCGTTAATTTCAACGCGAAGAAGCTTAAAAGCCGTGCAACCGTCGCATTCCTATTCCGGTGTTCCCTCGTTGCAATAATTCTTCAAGCGCTCCCTGATTTTTGCAAGCATTACAAAGCCTCGCTCGTTTTGTTTTTTCCTTCCGCGATAATTGCACACAACAACTCTTTGCATTTAATCTGCATTATTTAGCATGATTTTGAACGCAACCTGCCTTGGCACTACTCGTCCATGTTTTGCGCTTTATATAAATTATTCCCCGTGTTTATCGATCGACTACTCATTCACAATTTGGTGCTTCGAAGGAGATTTTTTAGATCGTAATTTCCTCCCCAGCACGCGGTTCGATCGACGCGTTCGCTCGATAAATTATGCCAAATTAATTTATTTTCTTGATAAATGATAAAATGGTAGTCTTGCGTTGCACGGATTACTCACGATTCGACAAACTTAGGAGGCCACAAGTACGAGATAGCAGATATGAAAATTACAAGTGATATGAAATTTGTCCCGATGGCTGGGGCAATAAATTTATTGGCTCGGCGAAGCTAGACGAAGAGCAAAGTGACGTTGTAAGAGCGAGTGTAGCGTCGCGTGAAAACGATAACGTCGACTGCTAATGAACGGGGTTTTTCCTTTTCCAGCGTCCGCTTGGCTCGCGGTCGAACACGAAGTGACTGTCTCCGAAAAGCCCACGCCTCGCACCTGCACGGGATCAAAAACGCCGCTTTTCGAACAATCGAGCCTGTATTGGTTTAATTTGTAATTTGCAGCCCAGTGTGGGAGTGAGCGAACCGTAACCGCGAGAAAAATTAACGAGAAACTTGCGACTTCGAGTGCCGTCTGGGCTTTCGACGGAAGAACAAGATGAAGAAGAAGAAATTCCGTGACGCGGAAGGAGAGAGAGCACGACGTTCCGCTGGAAATTTCTTTTACATTACGCCGAGCAGCATCGAGTGAACCGCGTTAGATAAGCCACGAGTTTGTAAAGGCCACCCGGTAGCGCAATAGAGAACACACGCGTGCAAGTGCATATAATGTTCTCTATAAGGGCACAGCTGAGTCAACAAATTTTAATATTTTCACGTTTCAATTCGAATTTCGTCAGATAAAGTCTCGGGGCACGAGTCACGTTGCCGAACGGTCATAATCGCGGCAGACGGTGCACGCAGGCACGAGTTTTACAACACCGAAACACGATTAACCGCTCCGAGGAAAAATGGAAATAGCGTGCGTCAGTGGGTTCGCACTCCGACGGATGCGCGGATTACGCGACTGTTATTGGCCCGCGAATAGCAGCAGACTTTTCCGAGAGAGAAAGGCTCGACGTCGCCTCTTCTAGGTGATCGCCAAGTTTGCGTTCCTCTGCCTGCAGGCGCTTTTATCGCGAGCCGAGTCCAGGAGAATTATTGCGAAGAAATTCGAAATACGCAACCGCAGCTTATTTAATAATGCAGCGCGCGTCCCAAAAATTGTTGTTTTCAACCTCGAAAAATCGAAATTGCGATCGCCCGGGTCTCGCCGAAAGAAAGTTCCCCCGACACTCTTTTACCTCTGCCTCGGTTCCGAAAAACGTGTATAGAATTCGATTTAATTGAGTTTACGTTTTGCAGTTTTGCATAAAAGACACGTGCAGTCGGGGTCCGGGGACTCGCACGCTCTTCCACGTAGCGCCACGGCGACCCGTGAAATAAAGGATGTTTCACGATAAGTCGCTGGGCTCCGGTTGCGGCGATGGTGGGGGGTGGGGGTGAGGGGGGGGGACAAGAATAACGAGTAACTCGAGCAGTCACATTTTTTTTCGAGAACGAGAAATGCACGCGTGTGCGACGCTCCTGCCTTTTTGCCTCTGCGGCCTCTCTGCCTTTATCCCCATTTAAGCGAACTCCTGGTGCGTGTACGGAACACTTAGCTCTCATTATATCGCGCTTCTTTCTCGAGCAAAACCGAGATGAAAGTCGGAGGCAATTTGGAATAGTATCGCACTGGTGTTGCGAGGCTGCGCGTCGGGCCGCCGGAAGCAGCGGTGGCGGCGGCGGCGAACGGTGCGCGGCGCGGAAAAGCCCCGAGCTTCCGGGCCCTTCCGCTAGGAGAGACCCGCTCTCGGCCGGCCCCGAGCACAAATCAATCGCGGTGGCTCGCGCGCGATCCGTCGCGGGGGTAGGGGCGGCCCACGGGTGGTGGGCGTCCCGGCGGCCAATTGGCCCGCGCGGCTGCCTAATGGTGGGTAGGCGCGCCTCCACTGCCCTTTCGCGCGCCCCCTCCAGGCGTCCCGCGCTCGCCGCCGCAGCCGCAGCCGCACCCGCCGCCGACGGGCTGCCATCGATTAGCCGCGGAGTCTCGGGCACGCACGCTCCGGGATCGCAGCTCTTCTCGTCCTGCTCTCTCCGCTCACGACGACGCCCCGACGCCACGGCAGAGCCGGACATGAGAGTCGACGCGGACGCCGCTGCCGTCGGGCCCGCGGCCGCACGAGGCCACGAGTTGACCCGCTGACCGGACGCACCAGCACCAGGTGATTCGGATGATGATCGGCGGCGGGCTCGCGACGCCGCCCGGACAGGCCAAGGAGCGCTGCGGCTCACGAGGGACCGCCGAGGACGACGCTGCTGGAGGAGCGAGTCGGCAGCGCGAGTGTCAGTGGCAGTGCGAACCGGGAGTGCGGGCAGTGGTGCCAGCGGGGGCGGGAGCAGCCCCGCGCCGGCCGCAGCCGCCGCCCGCGAGGAGCCGCACGACACGGTGGCCGGCGAAGCGGCGGGAGCACCAGCAGCGGGGCTAGCGGCAACGAGGACGGGGAGCCCGGGCCTCCGTTGCGCACCGATCCGGGCCTACCGAGCGTCACCAGGCCCTGGGAGCAGTCCCACCACCCGCAGCCCCAGCCGACGGCGGCACTCCCGCACCACCACCACCACCAGCAGCACCTGCAGCTGGGCCCAGGGGCCCTCATCGACGGTCAGTCCTTTGCTTTTGTCAGTCTTTCGCTGCTGCTGCTGCTGCTCTCCTCTTGCTTACATTGCGGCCCGCGTAATCGATCTGTAATTAATTAGCGATAGCGATCGGGCAGCGCCCGGGCGGGATTTTGAGTTGGAACGGAGCGAGGGGCCCCTCTCGAGGAGGCCGAGCGGAGATAATCTAAATTACAAGGTGCCGAGTGGCGCGTCTCTCGCGACGGCCCCTCGGAGATAATCGGGCTCGGGCCGCGGGGCCCGATAGCATCTCCGATTTTAGCGGGGCCCGGCGCTTTTTGCAGCCGTCCACTCGTGCACCCGCTGTTGCCCGAAGGAAGCGAGGCGGGTGGACGGCGCGGACTCTGATTTGGGATCGCGGCCGCGTAACGAGGCGCCCGCGGGCCCCGATCGCCGCCGATACGCGCCCAACCCGTCCATCTGCGGCCGAGGAAGGAGCGTGTAAACGGTTCGTCGAGCCCCGCGCCAGTCGCGCTTCTGGGAGTCGCCGGCTGACGCTCACGGGACGTCCGGCGCTCCTTTTCCTCGATGCACCCGGGTGGCTGATTAAGAGCTCATTTGGCGGCGGCGGCGGCGGCGGCCCATTTGCTGTGCTTTTCCCGTCTCGCTTCGACCTCGGCGACTGGTTTCGCTCGTCCGCCGCGGAGAAAGTTACGAGCAGGTGAGAAGGGCTGCGCTCTCTCGTTAATATCGCGCGAGCGATCTTTCCGGGCTCTTGAAATCGCGGCTCGAGATTTTTTAAAAAGGCCCACCAGTCCCGAGGATTTTGACCGATTTACGATTTACGACGATTCACATTCAAGGATTTACATTTATCGCCTCTTCTCGCGATGATGCTGGGTAAGAAATTGAATTATTATTATTTCTTTTGGTTCGCTCGCTCGCCGCTCTGCACTCGTTTCTCTTGAAATGCATCAAAATTTATTTAAGATCCCGCGGCTCGGCAGTTGTTGCTTCCTTCTTAATCCGGCTGTTTGGCGAAAAGTAGCGAAATAATTAGTTTCTTAGCTTTGCAGGCGAATAATCGGGACTGGCCGAGGAAATTAGTCGATACCCCGTGATGGGACGTACCCAGGGGAGTAAAAAAAATAATCGAGAAACGACATCGCGAGGCTTGGCGTGATACCAAAAAAGTCGAATTTTTATACAGGCTTTGCAGTTTCGACGACGAGCTTCTCCTCTCTGCAATGTAATTATAAATAATAAACTGCCTCGAAAGCTCGCAAGCCGCGACCGAGCAGCGACTCCTCGAATTTATCGGTAATTTATTATTAACAATAATAAGCTCGAGCTCGGCAGTAATAAATTAATCGAACGAGCTTGTGTCGAGATTGCAGATGTGCTTTATCGGTAGGGGCCCGGCAAACGCGGATACCTTGGAGGAACATTAGTCATCGGAATTCATCGTCCGGGGCCTTAATTGACGATATAATTTATGCGCGGCTCGGGGAAGGCGAAAAAAGCATTAGAATTATCGGGAGAACTAATACTCGGAGCGATAAGTGCTCGGGGCCTGCCCTCGTCTCCCGGTGAATTCCTCGGCTGTGGGAATCGAGGAGCGCGAATCTCCGGGTGTGAATCTTGGCACCCTCCAGTGGTGTGCGTGCGGATGCCGCTCGGGCGAGGACGAGCTCGTCGCTCACGACGGACCGGGAGCGAATTTTATTGGGCCTTCGCGATTAAATCAAAGGCTGGACAAGCGCGACACGCGAGGCATTTCAATTAGCGAGGAGCCCGAACATCGGGGCCATCTAGTACCCCAATTAGCCGGCTTCCAATTACGTGCGCGTCGCGCGGGCGCGGCCTCGCGATCACGGGGCCCCGATCCCTGCCCAGGGCCCATCCGACCGGAACAAATTCCCCTTGTTCGTCGTCGCGCGCCTAAGGCCAAGGTCTAGGCGCGCGAGGCGAGAGACGAGAGGCCCAACCGCGTCCTCCTCCTTCCAGGTATAACGAAATTCTAGAACGCGCCGGCTCCTCTATTTATTTTCTCGGTAGTGGCCCTGCGCGCATTGTTCACCGCTCGCGCCCTTGCGGCCCCCACAAGGCCCAATTGAATCGGACAATATATAAGATTACAGCGAGAGGGCGCGAGAGGAGGAACGCCGGGCCCGGTCTCCCGTCGCACACGGCAGCGGCTATCGATATTCTCGTTTATCCAGTCGCGAAACTGTTTAGGCGTCCGGCGGCTCCCTCGGACGAGTCCGCCGATGTCGAGCTGGGGGGGGGGGTCGGAGGCGGGGTGGAGCGTCGACGGCGGCGAAAAAAAAACGGACTTTAATCGAGCAATCATGACTGCGTATTCGGCATTGTCTATACAACGCGCGCCAATATACAATGCGAACCCGAGCCTCGGTCCATACTCTCCACAAGCGCGCTGAATTCCACCTTAAAATCATTTATAATCGGAGAAGCGTGTCCAAGACAAATTAAACTTTCGTTCGAGCGTGCCAAATCGTTTACCTTTTTTTATGCCCCCCGCCCCCTCGCGCTCTAGACAACTGCCCGGGCCTGCTCCTTTAATCATTTAGCTGCTGACTTGCAGATCGAGCGCGGACTCTGACGCTCACACCAGGGCAGCGATCGCCGCCGCCGCCGCCGCTCGTACCTGTGGGATAGCGCGGCTTCACGCTCCGGGATCACGTGCTAATTTCCCTAGGCCAGTCAAAATTATAAAACGCAGTCGCCGCGATTTCGTTCCTCGGTGCCGGCAATTATCGGCGATCATCGCTCCCAATGCGCCTCAACCTAGGTTCGGTCGCGGCGGAACGGGCTCGGGCGGGCGGGGGGGGGGTAGCACGAGGGGAAATGTCGGCTTCTCGTCTTGGAAATACGTCAACTTCTTCGAATAATATCTTCGGGATACCTTTGACAAGTGTACCGATGTCTTACTGAATTACTTGCTTACCCAAGCTGAAAATGACTCGAAGAAGCTTGTACTGGTCTTGATATCGTCTCGAAATCGGTATCCACGTATCCCCGGGTATCCAGGTATACACGAGGGTGCGCGAGCTTTGCCTGGAATTTTGCCCGACGATTATTTCTGGTGCTTGCAACAATGGCACAAGTCGACGAGTTGAACGGACAATAAGGAATAATCGATCGCTGCTCAATTTGCAAAAACGTGCTGTCCTCCAACCGAAATAACTTCGCCTCGATTTACGCACTCCCGTTCATTATTGCAATTAATTATTATTTTCCCATGTATCAATATGATCGAATAATCGTTACATGTTTTATATTTCAGTCTCTCCTAATCGGACATCTAGTTTTTGACGTCTACGCTCTTTTACAGCGGCTACAAGTGGCTTTGATCAATGTTAAAAATTCAGCCAAATTTAGCCTAATTAACGATACTTTAATAAGCTCCTTGAAGAACGTTATTCTTCGCGCCACAATTTTACTATAAAGCTTTGAATTCAAAGTTGTAGATTCTCGTGATCTAGAAAAATACAAGCTCTTGAACAAATTTCGCAAATTTTCTCAAACAAGCTCAGGTTTATTTGCTCTTATCGTAATTAAGATATAAAACAGATTTTTTAAACTCCTTTCGTTTTTATCGAGAAAGCGAAAGCGCGCAAAGTATTTTCTAATTAGATTCAATTACTATTAGTATTCGCTCTCACTCGCTACACATTGATTTGTAATAAACAAATATTTTATCTTATAATATAGCACTTTTAGCTATATTATATGCTAATTTAGCCTCGTTGGAGATAAGTCGCTTAAGGATTGGTAAATGACTAAAAATGTTTATTTGTACAGGGAGTACCTGCAACTCGATTGAATTCCCAATTTATCGAGATTATTTCGGTACTGGGATTTAATTTTTAAATTAAGTCAACTGCAAAGTGTAGCGTTTTTCCGGCGACAAAATTTTTCGTCCCGTAAATGTCAAATGATATCCATTCGACGGTACTATTTCCTCAATGTTTCCCGAGCATTGTCAGCAAGGCTTTTTTCACCTAATCGATTACCGCGATTGAAATCTCTGCCGCAAATTATAGGCGGCGGTCCCTTGCACAACCAACTCTTTGTTTAATTTGTTAGTTTTTGTCAGAGTTGCGAGGCGGTAAAGCAATACGAAATGGTTTAATCTCGTAAATACCTGCCGACAAACCGAACTAAGTTTAGCTTTACAATATTCGATTAATCTCACAATCGAGTTTGAAGATCATCTTCTGGCCTCTCGTCGATCCGCTTCTCTCGGCAGATCGATCAGAATATTAAGGGTAATTCAAATGTACTTGCAGCACAAAGGCAGCGACGTTCATTGTTGAAAAATATTATTATCTTTGCACACTACCGTTTGCGAATCTATCTTCGCTCAAAGGTACCAATTCGCTTTTACAAAATGCTTCGTAACTCCACTTATTTATTTAGCTTTTTCACGTGTTTGCGCAGGTGCGCGCACGTATTTGTATTTTTATATTTATTTATATCTAATATCGCGTAATTGCTAACTTTGACGAGTTTCAAATTTTTACGCCGCTTTATCGTGAAACAGGTTAATTCGCTCGCTCTTTTTCCCGCGAGTCTATTGTTCGTTGGTCTCCAACGTAACGCCGATCCCATCTTCGACTGTTTTCCAATCTTGAATTCTGCTCTTAAACAATTTCGGTGGCTTGTTCAATATTTCACGGCAACGGATTGTTACGGATCGCGTTCACCGCCTTATCTTTTGCACTCCGCTGCCGAGGAGACTTTGGACTGGAAAACACTATGATCGAGGAAAACTTGGCGTTCTTTTAAAATTGCGTGCGAATTGAGTTAGTTTAGATTGCGAAAAACCTGTAACTGACCGTTCGCTAAATCATTCCTGGCGTACACGGATACTGTACATGCATTAAAGACAATCGATCGGTTTTGTTGAAAAGCTTAAATTTCATTCTGAACGATTAAGCGTATGCGTAATAATTTTGTCGACGAGCGACTCTCCGTAATTTTCAATTCTTACAGTTGCGGTTCTAAAGCCTTCTACGGACATTAGCGACGAAGGCGAAATACTTAATCGTGCAATAATTATAATAATAATGTAAAGAAAGACTAGCGCGTAAATTGTTATGCAATAAAGGCGATATTAAATTATTGGCAACGATATTTAACTTTTAAACAAGGATTTACATTTTCGAACTGTTGCGTAATCCTTGCAATAATTGTACACGTTGAGGCTTCACCTGGTAACCAAGTGTATTCGCAGCCGATTCAGCTTTACTCGAAAAACGATTTTGAGCCTTGATTACTTATTGCTGTTTTTTAATTGAAAAAGGTGGCGAATTTTTACTCGAGCGAGGTAGAATACATCAAATTAAATAAGTTCAATGAAGTAGCAAAGGATAAGCTGATTTGCCGTGTAATAAGCTGAAGACTTTATAAGTTTCTCGGTTAATTGCTAAATTCATATAAATATCGCCTGACATGTATGAAAAGTAAATATTATCATTTTTCGCTACTGTGTTGAAGAATATTTTGTCTATTTACGTAAGTGATTCAAATAAAAGCACATTAACAGCACTTGAGTAAACGTTGAATTACAAAAAATAACTTAGCAATAATAAAAAGCCAAGAATGAAGAATAAGACATAAAAAATTTCTAGTATTAGAAAAGTGTTATATCTCGGTGTAAGTCATAAAAATTAATTTAAGAAAAGACGTTATTTGTCTGATCTTTTTCTAAAATAATTCATTAGCACCGCGCTACGAACTTAACTACAATCCATTACGAAGGCTAAAGGAGACGAGTAGATTTATACTTTTAACACGAGTGCCTCGATACTCGCACGCGTATGGACGTTAAATTTTAAAGATTAAAAATTGAAAATTAGTCAAAAGAGTCATTTTACGTGTACAGTACACGCGGCCCCGATCATTCGCTATTCTAAAGTCAGTTTTAACGCTTTGGTAGTTTTGGCTAGTCGGCACTTCTTTTCGGCGCCACAATTTATGTTCGCTTAAAGTTTGATACACTCTAACTATCGGCTGAACTTTTGCAGTTTGATACAAAATGGGCCTTGCCAAGCGCACGTGTGCAAAGATCAGTTTGAAAGAAAATTGCACCGAGTGCAGATGAGGCAACGAATTTCAAAAGCAAATTTGTTGCAATCGTTGCTGGTGCTCAAGTTGCAAGTGTGGTACTTTAATTTTTAACGAATATCGAGAAAAATGGGTCCGCTGCCAAATAATGCAGTCTTCTCGTACCTTTTTCTTCGATTATCCTTTTCCGGAAATGTGAATGGCAGTTTTTAAATTGCCAACTTCAAAATTACACGTTCAGTCAATGGTGATGCTATTTAACAGAACAGTTACATCATGTACAAATTGCTTTCTGTGTTGTGGCAAAGGAACTTAACTGTTATTTCATTCGAAGCTCGTTTACAAGATTTCGCCTGGAGAGAATATTTATTCAACAAGGGAATCTTTGTTGTTCTAGCTGCTTTATAAAAAGCTGCTTTCTCGTCGTTCGGCTCTGAATAGTTGATACACGCTCCAACACAAGTGCGTCGGATTTGCTTTGGTCCGGTAGCTCCTATCGATCAAAGATTAATCGGTTTTAATTTCTAATTGGACCCGTAGCTGAATCGTTCAGTTAACGAGCAGCAGTTGAAATTTCTCTCTCTCTCTCTCTCTCTCCTTCTCTCGTTTAAAGAGACTTTTGCGCTACTGTGCCAACTGTTTATTATTAATCGCGTGCAGGAAACAATCTTGAAACAAGCGCGAATAAAAGTAACGCGAACGCTTTGGAAATCACTAGGCCAGTTTCCAGTGGCTAAACCTTTTATCGATATTATTCGAGCTAACCGGGTCGCGTTTATATTCCCCATCAAAGCTTCCGTGACACGAAGCTATACATTTCGCAGATGAGGCTTTCGCGGACGTCCGAGGCTGTATTGAAAGGACAATGTTCATTAGTGGCTGCCAAGGCATCCCATCAATCAGGAGGAGGAGCTGCGACAAACCGCCAGTGGTCGGCTTAATTGATGAAAATGGCGGCATTTCCGCGCGGAAGCACGGATTTAAAAAATATTCGCCAAGAGCAGCTGGTAGTTGGTTGTCGGGCGATGCGCTACTTGAAAAGTGATTTGATTCCGATACGGATTCGTTTGACGAGTTTGCGAGTCGAATAAAGCAGTAGAGTTAGAGCCGGAGACGTCTGGAAGGTCTAAAACGCAAACCGGAATATCGAGTAATCGGAAATCGATGTTGCATCCGACATGATTTTCCAGACGCAACGGGGGCGGGGGGGAAATGCATTTTTTGTCCAGGGACGATCTTATCATCGGCTCGTGCGCTCGTTCGAATAATAGGCCAACAAAATAATATTCAATAACATTCTTAACGAGTAAAATGATGCACGTGAAATCACGTTTAACGTTAAATTGCATGTTTATTAAGTTCACAAGTACTCGTTACTCCCGCGTGCGCTGTCTCTCGAACAATACTCGGCGTTACATTAGCGCTGTGCATTATTGTTACAAAGGCACAAATAAATGCTCGAGTACTGTTTTTCCGCGCATTACAATTATATTTTATTACGGAATGCCGGGTAATTATTCGAAATTACGAGTGCAGAAATTTTCAATCTTCCTTTCAGCGTTGAGGCGAATTTTAATTTTTAGCTCGTATAGCTAGTTTTAATTATCTCTAATGAAAAGCGACTCTTTTCAACTGCAACACGTCATTTTCTCGAAAACGAATTAATTTTTATTATACGCGTGTGTGTGTGCAAATATCGCGATTCATCTTCGTCGCGCTACTCTCCCTGAGAGGAATGCGTTAAGAAAAAATTCAAAAGGGAACTGGCTGTTTGTCGTTAACGAGCTCATCCGTCCAGTTCGAGTGAAATTAAATCAAATTCTTTCGAGCGATAAATATTGCCTCGAATCTTTCGTAACGTCCTTTCGTCATTTTTTCAGCACCTAATAGTCATTTTGAAAGTCTATTTGCTTAGAAAACAGTAGGCATTGAAGATGGTGCTGTAAAAAAATTTACGACCGCACGACGATGCGCGGCTTTTCAGATAACGTCGGACGTTCGCATTCGGATCACGGAGAAGTATATTCTCGAGTATTTTCCATTATTTTTTCGATGACGGCTTTTTATTCGACATTAAGAATTTGAAAAAAATATATTCAGATCAAAAGACGCGTCTCGTCTCGTCTCGTCGCGTCTCATTGTCACCCGTAATCGTTACCTATTCCATACAGATTTTACTACTTTTGTCACTCACGGCACTATTCAATTGTGAAAAAGCGATTATGCACGTGTTTTTATTTTTCATCCTTGTTTTACATTCCAATAATTTGAGCAAACAAGAAAAGCCATACGTATAGTTGTACAAGATTATGATTCGAGAGAGATTATCCGCAAAGAAACGAAAGCTTTAATAACAAAAAGTTATGAATTTTTAATTAATCAATGGATGACGAATTGATATCGCGTAAAAGAAATATTCTCAGCTACAAATATTGTAACCTATCCGAATGTCAATCTAATCTTCAATTTAACATTATATATGTACATAAAAGTTTTATAAAATGTGAAAATATGAAATAAATTTATGTACTCGTTGATTTACTTCTCATTTGTTATTGTAAAAAATATATTTTTATATCTGTATTTAGCCTATAATATAATTATTATTATTACCATTTGTCTGTATTCTGTAACGTAACGAAATTAACGCGATCTATCCATTATTTTTTAAATTCCTATTTTTTCATGTTGCAAACAATGGCATAATTAATACTAATATTACAAATGTAAAAATTAATAATAAGCGAAGAAGTAATAAAATCGATTATAATGATGAATATATATATATATATATATATATATGCATGTATATGTGTGTGTGCGCGCACGTAGGATCCGTTTAAAATTACGTTTCACCGTAAAATGACTTAAATAATAATTTGTTTGAATACATCGCATAATAACATTTTTTAAAATGACACGCGTTGAATTATTTAAAATTTTTAATTGTTTATACAAATTTAGGCAATCAGTTTGCGTATTTATTATATTATCAAGTGCTTAAAAGTCAAATGCATGAGATCCGATAATACTTTCTAAAGATGATATAGATAATACAGAACTATCTTTTATTGCTGTCGTAATAAATCTTGGCGACATTAAAAATAGACAAATGTTAAAATAAATTCTTGAACGAAAGAGAAATATTTCTCTTAATTCGGTAATTATTTTTTTACGTCAATTGAAGGTCATCGTAACTTAATAATCGTGTTAGTCGCTCGTTAATGGTGATGCCGGAGTTGTTTTAACAAATTTCACAAAAAAAAATCTAAAAAGCTGGTTTTTAGAAGCGTTTGGAGGCGGTTTGTTAAAAGTTGTAAATTATTTTGTAATAATACGTAATGCGCGTTGGGCGTTGAAAGAGTAAGTGATTCCCGAAAGCATTTTACATCGCTTACCAAAGATAACGCAAAATTATTTCTGCTTCTTAAATTTAAATTTCTCCAATCAAAATAACAAGCCAGTTCTGTTTAATCGCGGCCCGATAATGTTGTTATAAGAATTCGTTGAGCATTAATAAGAGTACGAGTGGCGTTCGTACGCAGTGTACTTTTGTGCGTGCCCCCGCGCGCGTGCGTGTATGCGCGTGCGTGTGTGCGTGTGTGTGTGGGGGGGGGGGGCTCTGGCGAAAGGTCCGGAGAGTCGGCGAACCCGCCGGAACGCAATCTCAAAAGTACTTTTGTGAAAATCCAAAACCAATTTAGCTCGAGAGAGTTCTCCAAAACTGCGAGCAATAATTTTTAAATTAGCCGCTGAGCGCCGCATTTGACAAAAAAGAAAAAACGGGAGAGAGAAGGAGAGGAAAGCCAAATAATCAGTCGTTATTTTTGAAAGATTCGTTATTTTACAGAGCATTATGTACACGCATTGAAATTAGTCGAACGAGAATACGGACATGCAAAATTGGCAGATAAAAATATTTTAGCATGAGAATGAAAGAGAGCGAGTGAGCGGTGAATCGAAACCGTTGATGGAATTGGTCCTGACTTAAGTGCGTTCGCTGTTGCAGGTATCAGTTTGCCAAATTGCGGAGCTAACCTCTTCACCAGCAACAATAACAGCGGCACGTCGCGACAACGAATGCTGGAGTTGTCGCACGGCCTCGGCGCGCTCAGGCACTATAACGACCTGGCGAATCACGTTTTATCGCTGAACCAGCAAGGCGCCGTCGTCACCAAACTATTAGGTAAGCAACGATATTATCCCCGATTTACAGTCGTCGGGACAAAGGCGCCGATCTTCCCGATCTTTTCCCCATCCGCGGTCCTCGATTCTCCAGCTTTCGCAAATTATGTTTCCTGCTAACGGCACTAGTCGCTTTTGTTCTCCCCCCCCCCCACCCCCACCCCACATTTGCATACTCGCGTAGGAGTGCGCCGACTCGCTCGACTTTGCCTCCGAGAAATTCTTTGTTCCGACGCGTTCTCGTGCCCGTAAGCGGCAATAAAGTAGAGTAGCGCCTTCGAGATAAGCCGCGGCCCCTATTATCCACCGACTCAACGTCATTTCCAATTTCGAGTATCGCCGAGATTAATCGAAATTTGAGCTACCGGAGTCTCTTTTGTCCAGCCGTCGAGGAGGCACTTTTGTGCGCGTCCAGATCGAGTCCAAAGAAATCTGCTGGCTAGAACGTAACCGTTTCGTTTTTCGGTTCGAAATCTGCAGCTGCGGCGCAATTCGAGGTTCGCACCTGTGACGATCTCCTCGTTAATACAGCACCGATCGACCCTATGAATATTAATGCCCTCCCAGTTTTAAAACGCGATAAATCATTCTTTGCATAAGCGGCATCGAAGGGTTTCGCGGGCTCCCCGGCGTCGGTATGGGATTTTCAGATTTTCAGATTCAACGCGTAACAGAACACGAAATTATGCACCAAAGCACGGGAGGAGATTTATTGCTAAAAATCGATCGGCTCTCGAGATTGCTAGGCATTTTTGCTGCCCTTTTCAGATCAGCTAATTAGAATCGAAAGAGTTATCGTTTTGTAAGCGTCTGTCGGAAGAAGAAGGACATCGGCAGTAGTCGACTTACGTCGCATTATTGGGCGTCGACGCTCGATTCCGGTCCTCGAGATCGAGACTAAACTCGTAAATCCTCGATCCCAAAATCCAGATTACGTTATTAGCGCGCGCGCGCGGAAAATTAGCAATAATTACTGCTTTTATTAATATGTATGACTGACTCCCCTACTGGTCAAACCAGAACACGTTTTAACTAAGAAAATAAGTTTTACTTAGCGACTTATTGCACGTCAACGTTTTTATTGACTCCAAGCTAATGCGCGATACTCGGAGAAATGCCCATTTGGTTGGACAGAAGTAATCCGAAGCATAAAACGCGGACGGGAAATCGTTTTATAAGCTTAGAAATCCTTTTTGTGGGAGGAGAAATTTTTTTCAATTAGAACGATGCTTTTTAATACGCGTTTTAATAAAATTTTATCTCGCGCCGTAGTCGTAGAGTAACGTTTCGGAAAAATACTCCCTTCCCTTACCTTCCCTTCCCTTGGCGCACCATATTCAGAATCAGGGAAAAATTTACGAGCTTAGAAAGGAGTAGCGTTTTTTAAATTTTTCGCTTATTTTTAATAGGATTTCAAATTGCGCATAACTTATTATCGATACCGATTTTGACGCGCAATAAATCTTGACCGAAACTACATTGCATTTACTTTCGAATTCTTTCTCTCGAATAATTCGATAATTCGTTTCAGCTTGCAAATCTGTAAATATTAATTTCCGAAAAAGTAATGCCGAGAGACAGCCGACACTTTCAAACAACGAAAAATGCACAAAAGTTCAATAAAAATCCGCTTTGCTTTAATGCTACGGTAATTGACGATGCATCTCGTAAATAAACCATTGCACGATGAAACGATTGCAACGGACTGTCCAAGCTGAAAGCCAAATTTACGCTATTAAAAACCGTATAAAACATCCTCGAGAAGCATCTAAAGATTAAATCTCGATCGTTTTCTTGCCAAATTGGCATTTGTGTATTTGTAAAAAATTTTGCGCCAGGCCCTTTATGTTTAAGCTTTTCTGGAATTCTACAATAATGCGGGCGACGCTGAAACGCGTCGACTGTTTTCTAAATAAAATAATAAAGTTAAAGGGCTGGGTTGAACAAATGCTCCTCGCGATAGATATTAGGGGCAAAAAATGTACGGCAATTTTTTCGCCAGTAACCGTAATAAAACTGATGAAAATGTTCAGTCGTAAAAAGGACACATCATTTCGTGCTCTGATGAAGAGTTTTGAGTTGATTGAGCAAAAACGCGCGAGGGATGAGGGCACGAAGCTGGAAAGGGTCCGTTTGGCGTAAAAAAGGCGAGCCAGAGGATTGTGTTGTCAAATGTCCCTCACGGAGGCTCTTTCTTCGGATAATAGCTGCCCTGATTCGTTTTATCATCGAATCAGCGGAAGCGGGAGCAGGAGCGGAGCGCGGAGTTCGTTGGCTCCGAGATGATTTAAAGGCAGGTTGCACTTTCCAAAAGGTCGTAATTGCTCGTAGTTGGGAGCAGCGCGAGTGCGCGAGTTGCGAAAACTCGCGGCCGCGGCTCTCGACTGGAGGCGCAAACGGAAGACGGGGCCGTAAAAAATCAGGCAGTTATGCAGATGACTGCGAGGACGGGAGCGAGCGAGCGAGAGAGAGAGAGAGAGAGAGAGAGAACCTATCTTTGGCGTAAAATATTCAAAATCCGCGCTTCTTTTGTTAAGTGATCGAGGGGCGCCGCGGGCCGTTAAAGCGAAATCCTAGAGCTAGAAATTGTTTTCTCAGGTGCGCGGCCGTTTTATTGGGTGATTACACGGGCGGTGTACGCGCACTTGGGCGCAAAAAGCACGGCTTGCGGCCCGCGTTAAAAGCAATTTGCGCAGAATCTAAATTATAGGGCACAAGGACGACGCCGGGCCCGCCGTTATAAAGTGCGAGGGTCCCTTGCAAGCTCGTTAGCGCTCTACGATTAACTCGCGTTCCCGGAAGTCTGGCACCGGGGGCCCCGCGCTCGAGCAAGAACGAAGCGAAGAAAAAGGGCCTCTTACTTTCTGGATTTTGCGGCTTTACGAGGTGCCGGGGCCTCACGCTAGCCGCATTTGTCATGGGCCATTCTCCGCGGTTTTTCCGGCGGCCGAGTCCGAGGCCCTCGCCCCGGGCGCTGCTCGACTCCGGGACGAAAAACTGACCAGGCGCGCGCGCGCGCGCGTGGGACAAAAACCGACGAACGGCTGTTTAAAAGCTACTTTGGAGCCGCACCACCTTTTTCGCGCCTCCTCCCTTTAATAAGAGGCCCCCTCTTGGGCCATTCGATTCCGGGGACGATCCGCGATTATATTTCCATAAATCACACGGGGTGGGGCGGGTTTGTTTAGCAAGGCCCGCGCCCTGCTTTCGTTCGGGCCAGCTTCTCGGCGCGCTTGGTTTATCGGGCGCGCACGCGCACACGACCCTGCGTTCGTTTTTGCCTGCCCTGGCGTTTTCCGTGCGCGTCGGTTCGGATCCGTTGCCGCTCGTTCGCGCTTCTAATGGCAGAGCCGCCGCTCCTTTTTCTCCAGGCGCGCAGGCCATCGGGAGGGGGGTGGAGAGCGGGAGCGAGAGAGAAACCAGTAAAAAAATGTAGCTGGACCGGGCAGCGGCGGCAGGGCAGGAGCGCATACGCTCGCTCGCTCCTCGTTAACTTTACGAGCGGCTCGTAAAAATCCCGTTCGGCCTGTCCGTACTATCTTTCTTTGGCTCGTCTCTCTTTCTCTGTTTTTCGAGTCGCGCGTGCGCGCGCGCGCACGCGGTAATGTCTTCATCTCTCGGGTGAACACTGGACTTCTTTAGGCTCTCGTCGAGGTGAATATAATGCGCCGTAATCGCTCGGCCAATTACTTAACGCCACGAAGATCGAGCCTGAGCCCGAGCTCGAGCCTGTCTCTCTCTCGCTCTTTTCTCTCCGAGCGGCTCTTTTCCTCCTTCCGCTCCTTGAGCTTTCGCCGATAACATCTGCGGCGGCAAGCCCCGAGACCGACCCGCATTCCCTATTATTTATTTACCGAGCAGCTCCCGTACATGCTCGCTATTTCTCTCCGACTAACAGCTCATTAATTAGCATAATTGCAGCGGACCCGAGCTGACGGGCCGCGGAGACACGGGGGCAGAGCGAGAGAGAAACGAAATAGCGTTCCCCGGGGCCTGTCCGCGTCTCTCGGCGAGGGCCTCGGCAAGTCTCGTCAGTTGTCCAGGAGATGGCCCGCACTCTACGTCACGCCGATATCGAGGAATGGCAATTGTCCTCGCGCTTTTTATCCGCTAGTCGAAAATTGAGCCGAGGCCACTTCCGCGATTGCGTTAATGCGACCTTAAACTAAGACGTTTCACTCGAGCCGCGGAATCTCGCGTCCCTTGCGTCCCTCGCCCCGGCAGCCGGGGCCGGCACTTGTCCATTTATTCCGTATTATTAGCGCATCGATCTGTAAAAGGACGATGGGCTGATTGGCAGGGATCCCAACTGGACGGCGACTCGCCCTTCTGTGGAAAGGACGCAGCCTCGCGCCGCGGCTCACGATAAATATCATGGACGGATAAATATTTTACCGAGCATTAAAAACGTAAGAATGTGTGAGATACTCGCGCGCAAAATAAAATATTGTAAATTATACGCTGTCCGCGAAATAAATAGAATGACCATCGGATAAATATCTTAGTCAGGTAGTAAAATCTCGAGATTTGCTTATCGGCTGCTTTTTAGATATTGCGGGGCACGAGGCCAGTGCTCGTGCGTGTGCACGCATTACCAATTATTTAAAAATTTCGTGTAACGTCGCCTCGAGCCCAGCTGATAAGCTAATGAAATTACAAAAAGTTTTATAACATTATCTTTGGAATAATAAGGAACGCAGGAGGTGTCGGGCGACGGCGGCCCTGGAAGGAGGCAGGGAGGGACAGGGAGTAAACCCACGCTCCGGAACGTGTCCATTTTATTCAAAACGAATAATCGCGGCCAAGATTTTACGAGCAAATTATTTTAAAGATCGAATGATTCTTCTTGCGAGGGAAATATTTATAAAACAAGCTCTTTTTTAACCTCTCGCGATTTCAAGAATTTTCAACAAGCTTTACTTTATTGGTCTCTTTTATTTTTCATTTTTCGCTTTTCGTTTTATTAAAAGCCACTACTAGCTGCGTTTTTAAAAAGCCAATTAATGTTCGCCGGAAACAAATGTCCCGCTCGATACGAATACATCTACTTGTACTTATTTGAAATAAAAGAATTTTGCAGCCGCATTTTTTTTCCTCTACAAGGCGTTTCAATCTTTTTTCCCTCGCAAAGGTACTTTTACAGTTTAATAGTGGTCTTGCTTTAAGTTCACGCATATATTATAAGCGCCTCCGTGCGATTTAAATCGAACAAGTTATTTGTGCGGCTTTTTTACGCATTAAAAGGCGCGCTATAAAACGGAAAACATTTGTGAAAAGACTAATTTTATCGAAGCTTTTTCCGAGAACAAGGAGGCATAGTTTTGTAACGGAATCAAGGTTGCACGAAGATGGAAGTTCTCGCGAGTGCATCGTGTCGCGGCTCTCAACCGATCACTCCTATTGTAAATAATATCTCTTAATGGCTTCGGCACGATCGGCAACGTGATTTAACACTCGACAACAGTTTATTACCCAATACTCCTGTTTCGCGTTTGCTCGACATTTCTAAAATAAGAAAGCCAGCCCACTTTTTAAACGGCATCGTTTAATTTCACATTCAAATTTGGGGTAGTCCGACAAAAATGACAAAAGATCTCGGGGAAGCACCAGAATCATCGCTACTCTTTGACTCGAGCGACAGCTTCAATCCTCCTTATTTCGAGACGATGTTCTTCCGATACCTCATTTTGCGCATTACCGCGTCACGTTGCCCTCGAAATATTTAAATCCCCGAGGATTCAGAAGCTGGCAGTTTCCAACCTCTGGCCACTGGAAACGCATTCCCGTTTCGCACTTTTGCCTCTGTGCGCGTTTCGACAGCTTTGGCGATCGCTCGACGAGGACGTTGTCGCACCGCGTCCGTCTCTCATCGATCAGCAGCGGCCGAACAAAGCCGGCCGCTGCATATTGTTCCTCGAGTTAGCGAGGGGTCAATTTTTGTTAATCGGGTAGTCATTTGGGTCTTCGTATACGATGCTCTCGAATTTCCCCTCTGGACGCAAGCATGCCCCCCAGACGGGCGCGCGAGGCGAGGCAGCGGAAGGCCCGCAGCCGTCCCGCGAACTACTAATCCGGACGACGGCGCTTCTTAAGGTTGGACCCGCGCGACGCGCCTCGCCCGTCGCCCACGAATTGTGCACTCGCGCAACCTTTGTCTCTGGGTTTGCGACGCCTACGCGTATGCGGCGCTCGCGCGCTCGTCTAATCCAATTGAATGAAGCCCGCATTCCGGAGGCGCTTCGCTATTTTCTCCTCTGTCTCTCTCTCCCTCCCTCTCTGCCTCTCTTTGCAAGCCAAACCGATTTACATCGATGCTCCTGCGGACGCGAGATCCCTTCGATTGAAATCCCTATCGATCCCTCCTCTCACTCCGTCACCTCCTGCATCGCTCCCCCTCTCCCTTCATCTTTTCCTCTTGTCGTTCTCTCGTGTTACAACGTGCGAATCAATACCGTGTACTCGGACAAATTGCGCTGTAAGCTAATAGCCTATTTAGACGCGAGCGACACGATTCCCAGAGGCGTTAATTAAACAAAGACTTGGCTGCGAATTAAAAATTCGTTGCTCGTTTATCCCTTATTCGTTTGCGTTATTTTTCAACGGCCCTCGCGCACCAGCCGAGTTGTTTCGATGTCTCGATGCAGGCGACTCAATGTTCTGCCCGAACATCATTCTTTCCTCGCTATTTGGACTTTTTGCTCTGTTCCCTTATTATTATCAAGACGATTTTTAATTCGATCGGAACTTGGCCGCGTATAAATACATCTCTTTTGCTTTAACGTTTAATTACACGGACAGATGGGTTCACTGCAGAGGGAACTAGTGAGCTCCTCTTGTAAAGCTTTACCTTACAATAACGTATGCCATTTATTGAATTATAAAGAAATCGTAGGAAGTTTCTTTTTTAAATTACATTTTCTGCATAAAAATATCTTAATTTCTAGTTACGCTCCGCCGGGTTTCTAATAATTTTTTTAACATTCGGATGAACGTGATTTGAAATTAATTGAAGCCTTAACATTCGTTACAATCTTCGATTGAGGATTATTAAATTTTCACTCGCTTTCTAAACAATGCGTTTCGACACTCGATAATGCTATCAGATATAAAATCAATCGATACAAAAGTTGAGCAGTTTGATGTTAATTTGAAGTTTATTAAATTGATTAATTTTTTATAATGAAAATAACACTGTTACTCTGTCAACATTACTCCGAGGTTGTTAATAACATTACTTTTGCTCGTATTCCTTCCTCCAAGTGGACATTTAATATTTTTCGAATTAATCAATTGCTGAGATTACGAATCGTCATCTGGTCAGTTTGTAAGAGTTGGAAATGCACTTAAACAGATTTCATGGTGTTTGGCTGATAATAGAATAGCTTAGTTTTTATTATTTTTTTCCGTTATTGCTGCGGTAATTTAAAATTTTTCATCTTGAGGTAGAAAGCCCAGCTCGATCGAAACTGTATCAAAGATGGTACAGTCACTTTTATTATACATACATGTGTAAGCATAATTTCGAGCTGTCGATATCCAGAGCGACTAAGTCTAAACTTAATCAGCGCAATAGTTTATTGACTAAATTAAACGTTAAATACAATAAAAGTTAAAGACACATTTGAGAGGTCACTTGAAATTTACTTTGTAAAAATTGAGCAGTCAACATAACTTTTTAAAGGTAACAATTACCACGCGCATTTAAAATTGGGTCGAAATAGTATAATCAATATTGCTGATGAAGTAAAGGGCGAGAAAAATTATAATTTGTTTTAAACGGTAACGTTCTCTTCTCGGAATGCAATACTGGACGGAAGTTTTTAAATTTAAAAGCTTGCGCGAGTTTGTTTATTAGTAGAAAAATTAAATTCTAAAGCTTCGCTCAATCAAAGATATCGATTTTAATTTCTGGAAAAATCGTTAAATCATTTTAGGATTAGTTTTTTAGTAATTTCGAGCTTGTGAAACAGTCAATGTACATTTACATACCAAAAGCATGTTCGATAAAATTTTAAAATCCCTTAAAGTTTAAAGAGGCGTTAAATTTAATCTAAAATTTATTACGTACATGAAATAAAATCTCATCGGCTTATCCGATATAGAATCTCGATTTTTCGTTTTTGCTCAACTTTTACGAACAATTAAGGAGAGCGATTAAATTTAATTAATTTTAATAAATTGCGCGTGCACGTGGCGAATGCATCCCAGAAGTTTGTCAAAGACTCTCGGGGTGTTGTTCGATTTTCATCCTCGGGGCGCGTATTTCGCGTCCGACTGCACAATAATGTTCTATCGAACGCATAAATGGACTCGATTTGGCATCTTTCGTATTTCGCGGACTCGCGCGCACTCGCGAGCTGGTGCGACGTCTCGCGGGGATGTTAAACTGCTAATTTTAGGTTCGGCAACCATACGTATAAATTTAGATCGTTAAAAGGCGCCACTTAATATCACTACCATAAATAAAAGCTTAGTAGAGCGATGATTCTCGATTATAAAATGGAAAGGCGGCGGTAAAAGCGCTAGTATCGCGCGATCGCTTTCCACGCGAGAGTCGAATGCTCGTCATAACTTTTACGCGTTTCGAATTGCAGGGATTTAAGTTCTTTCGTCTCCGATTTCCCCGAGCCCTTTTTGCAGCGCGATTATCAAGTGTCGACAACAACGACATCCGGTCCCAAATGTCAGGCCGCGCATCGAAGAAGCTCTTATCAGAGGAAACGCGAATCGGAACGTCATAGACCGCCGGGCATTCAAGGTTATCGCACCCTGATCGTGCGCAACTGCTACTGCGACGCGCACCCGCGAACAAAATCGGAGATTCTCGATGCGCGCGAAAGAAAATTCGCAGCAAATCTGCGCGCAAACTTGAAAGTAAAAAGGTTTTATCGGAGGAGTCGCGGCTTCACTCTCCAGCGCCTTCCTGATCTTTCGGTCTCAATTTGAATTTTAAAATTATATTTTGCGCGTGTAAATACTGTAAGGGAGTTGAGCATGTCAAAACCTATAAAAAAGGCCCAAGAGTTTAACGTGTAAGCCGCAGGCTGAAATTGACTGCTATTTAACATGCTCCTTTGTATTCCCAATTTTTAAGGCTGCCTCGAATTCAATACATAATTATAGTAATAAGATCAGCGCTCCGTACGAAATTACTCTCATTGACAGATTTTTTCAACAAATTGTAATACTCCTTTCATGCCTTAAAAAGCGGCCAATTACGCCGGGAAATTTAAACAACAACTTGGCTTAATAATAAAATAAAGCAATGATTGTTTCTCGATGCAGTGCTTTATTTGTGAATAAAAGTCGTCGCTCGGCGTCGGTCGGCGTCCCCTGGCGTCCGCTGGCGATGCTCGGCGTCCCTTGGCCGCGTGCGAGTCTCTCCCAATTAAAGCGGCGTTACGCACCTTGAGAAGACGGCCGAGTTGCGTTTCCGAGTGCGCGACGTTGTTTCGACTCTAAAATATTCCTCTTTAAGAGCGTAAGAAGGCCTCGCGTTCTCCGAAGCTACTCGAGGCACAAAAAGAAGTTTTTCTTTTAACGCGCAGCGCCACATCGAGAAACGCACACGCGTCCTCGTTTTATTGCCCGGGCGTTGCGCGACTTTATTCGATTTTCACTTCGAGCACTGCCTACATGGTAATGAAACGTGAAATTGAACGGCTGATAATAAAATTTGGATTTTAACGTCTGACTCGAGCAAGCGAGAGAGAGAGAGAGAGAGGGAGAACGCGCAAAAGTGCCCTACGAGTTCGCTAATAGAAGTAGCTTCGGGGTCGTTATCGAGCCAACCAAAAAGCGTATAAATAAGGGAATAGGAAGTTCCGTTGTTGTCCAGTCATCATCGCGCGATCTGCCCAAATCGCAATCCCGTCGCTGGCCGCAATTAGCGCTCAATACGCGGATAATCCAGGAGGCGCGGTGGCAGATTTATTGAAATTTATCGAAAATCTCGAATTGAAATTCGTCCGGATCGGGTCGAGCGAGTTAGTGTAATAATTATCGATCTTGATATTGGCCGAGTGGGCGGGGGGGGGGGGGGCGAGGCTGATATAAAAGAGGCAGTAATATACGAAGGCGCAAAATGGGAGTAATCGCGATTGCCGGCTATACGCAAAAAGGTCCTCTTTGGGGCCGTTTTCGCCCCGATTTTGGGGCAGGGGCCGCTTGTTCTCCTCGTCCGTTCGCCTCTCTCCGCTTTGGCTGCCTTTCACGCTCGTCTTCTTCTTCTTCTTCTTCTTCTTCTTCATCCTCCTCCTCCTCTTCTCGTTCTGCCTCCGCTGAATAGGCAGGGAATTTTTTGTTGTTGGCGCGCAAGTTAGCCGCGGAACGCCTCGCGATGAGAATCGATTCGGTCCGAGTGCTCGGCTCCGCTCTTCCCTCTCACCCCCTGCCTCGGCGAGCTCCCCGCCGGTCCGCGCACGCGAGGTCAAGTACTCACGCAGCGCGTACACGTCACGTCCATTCGTGCGAGGGAGCCGCGGAGGTCTGACGCAAGATAATTGACCGATTTGTGCGGTTTCCTTTATTAAATGCCGGGACGAGCACAGGATGGCCAGGGGCCTCGCCTGCGCGCCCAAACAAAGCCCCGGCCGGGGGAATTTCGCCCGCGGTACACCCATTAGCATGCACTTGATCCGTGAGAGCGCACGCGAGCGCTCGGCGGCAGTGGCGGGCGCGACACGCCATTATTTTTATATTAATAACGGTATGCGTACGCGCGCAAGTATGCGCACGGCATCGCTCGGCAGCGACGGGGGAATCGCGAGATGCGAGCATCTCTGCTCCGGCCTTTTTGTTTCTTCCATTTTGCTTTCTTTCTTTCTTTCTTTGCCGGCTGCTGCTCCGTCTCTCTTTTCTCCGGCAGCGCTTCACCGCAGCTCGAATTACAGGCGGCGTATCGCGAAAAATAAGAGATTTCCCTGTCATGCCCGCGCGAACGCGCACCCGCGCACCGATCAGACGCGTTGCTGTCCCCGTGACCAGCCTTGATCTTTCTCTGCTTCCAGGTACCCTCCGGCCACCGGGCCTCATTGGCGGCAGCAAGCCCAAGGTAGCGACGCCCGCGGTCGTCTCCAAGATCGAGCAGTACAAGAGAGAGAACCCGACCATATTTGCCTGGGAAATCCGCGAGCGGCTCATTTCTGAGGGTAAGTAACCGACCGAGCGCACCGCGCAGCTTCGAGCTTTCCCTATTGCCTGGCGAGCGAATCGCTTTTTTGGCGTCCTGGCTTTTTGCGCACCGCGCCATTCTTCTTCGTCGGCGAATGTATAATTTAATTCGAATAAAGTTATTAGCCGCGCCATTAGCACTCGAAGCAGCAACTCCATCTCGCGTAGTAGTCGCGACGCGCGTCGACGCTTGAATGGAGGAAATCCATATGCTCGACCTTGCGGTTTCCTCGAGCATTTCAGTTTACGAATCGTCCGCGCAACCTGATTGTTATCTATATTCTGCGGAGAAACCTACAAAACGTTAATACTGCACACATACCTACCGCAGCTGCAAACTGTTTTCCACTCTGCAATTTGGTGCATCGAGGATCGGGCAGTGTTGATTATAAAAATCCTGGATGTAGACGTTTGGCGAAAAACGGCTTTCAACGGATCAAGGATGGAACGCGACATCCGTTAAAATTGATTATTCTTAAGCGGCCAGTTGGGGGGAGAGTTGCAACTAAACGCAATTACGAACCACGTAATTAAGCGCGAAGCAACTATTACGGATGATTAATAGCTACATTCGCGCGGAAAGTCCGCGATCTCGAGCTTTTGAATTTCAAGAAACATCCAGAATGAATTCTCGCCTCGATGATCTAGATTATTTTCAGCTGTTGCGTGTGCGTGTGAGAAACAGTGTCAGCGTAAGCTATAGACGGCAGCGCCGTGAAACTCGAATCGACTTGCATCCTTTTACACTGATTTTAAAAAGCACCAATCGTGAAATCGTGCAACTTAAATTCGTTTGTATATTAAAATTATCTTGATAGGAGATTAGTAATTTAACGATTTTAAAATTAGCCCGATAATTATTTGCCCTCCAATGTGTATGCGTACGTGCAGTCCATTCATGGCTGCACGAGCTAAGTAGCGGAAAAAAATCCCGCCCAAGAATAAATAAATCCATTTTAAACGAGAACAGAGTAATTTAGCGAAACTAGTTTTGTGCACAACTACGTACGCATGCCTGCGGTAATTTGTAATTCGCTCGCTGTATTATTTGATTCGTCGGCATTCGTAATCTTAATTTACAATCAACTGGATCATGACTATCTGTTTACGTTTTAGTTGCGCGGAGCTTTAAAATCAGTGTTATAGCGTAATTTATCGAGCAAATGCTTACTTGTAACGCACCGCGAACAAAACTTTTTTGTCTCGCTCCTTCGAATAAGATAAAGTCTTCTACTGCGATGTGTTTATTTGTCGTTAAAAAATAAATAAAATAGCGATTATCGTGGTCTCCGAAGAAAATTGCAAATTCGACCGAGAAAACGTTTTCGCGCAAACGCAGAATCTCAAGGGAGGACGCTGTTTCACATTATTAGCCGAGACACGCGCTCTTAATTATCGATTTAATAAATTTCGCATTCGCAAAAAAATCGGGAAAACGCGTTACATTAATTAGCTTGAGATTTTTGGGCATAAATATTTCAGGTATCGATAAAAGTGCACTGTCAAGCTGATGGCGCGAGCACAATAAAAAAGCGAATAATTATCGCGAAAATTATTGAGTTTTTACGCGACACTGGTATCTTTAATGCGCCCATTTCAAATTTCCATTAACAAGTTCGAATTAATTGCGAATATAATACTTTAATGATTGATTCGAGGTGAAAGAAGCATTAAAAATCGCGCGGCGAACGAAAAATCAATCGAAGCTGCGCGCAAAAATAATCATTTCTTTTTGGCAACTGACCGAGAGATTCGTATCTTAATTATCACAGGAACATTAATATAATGCGAACAATTCGATCGGTGGGTAAGGCCTTTGAAAAAACGGCCTGGGCTTTCGATAATCCGTGTAAGAAGTTCCTTTAGCGCGATCTTGTCTCGAGATTCGTATCGCGTCACGTGTACCCAAATATATGTTAATTCATAAGCGAAAAGCACCGCTCGTAATTTAACGTCTCACTCTGTCTCGGCAAAATTAGCATATTTTTTCAAACACTGGCTCCGCTCCGTCCTTTAAACCAGACACACATTCGTGAGAGTAAGAGGATGCGAGCGGCGCGCTGATAACGCGGTGAAAACCGACGCGAAACGCCGGAAGTGAAAGCCGTTCCGCCGGAAGCGAAGAAGGCAGTTTAAGTAAGCGCACGCGCATTAATCCTGTCGCATCGTGCACCCAGGAGTCTGCAGCAACGCGACGGCCCCGTCGGTGAGCAGCATCAACAGGATCCTCCGGAACCGGGCGGCGGAGCGCGCAGCGGCGGAGTTCGCCAGAGCTGCCGGATACGGACTCTACGCCGGGGGCCCGCACCCGTACTTCGGCGCGGGACAGCAGCAGGTTCAGCAGCAGGCCCAGCAGCAGGCCCAGCAGCAGGCCCAGCACCAGCAACAGCACGGACCAGCCGGGTGGCCCGGCGGACCCGGACCCGCGCACCCCTGGCTCTTCCCCGGGGCCTGCCCGCGGGCATCGCCGGGGCCCGCCTCCGCGCTTCTCCTCCAGCCGCCCTTACCTTCGGCGGCGGCAGCAGCGGCGGCGGCGGCGGCGGCTGCGGCTGCGGCGGCAGCGAGCCCCGAGCACGCGCTACACGCCGTCGACGCCATCGCCCGGGGATACCTGCACCAGGGTGAGCTCAACAACTTCACCTTTTTCTTCTTTGCAGGCCGTCGACGTGGTAACGAGATCGTCCCCACGGTCTTAGCCGCGTCCAACGCGGAACGTCGCTTTTACTTTGCTCGTCTTTACCTTTATTTTCTTTAATTTTCACAGCCAACGAGGCCTTAAACGTGCGCGAGTCGTTTTAAAATGCGATTGGAAGGACGTGGACTCGGTCAGCTGAAACTAGTGGAGAGTTTTGCCGTTGCCCCGGGCGCAACAAGCTATCGGGACCTACGAGTATTGTTAAGCTTTAGCGCGCGATTCGTTGAAGATTCTCCGCCCACGTACGTATAAATCGCGTCGAGCGAATCCCAAGGGCTCCGTGTTTCATCGCAACATTCGCGAAAAGAATTACTTGTGCCAACGATGTGCCAATTGCATCGCTAATCCCTTCGCGAGGTCTTTCACTTTGTTCGGGATACGGGAGGAAACGCAATAAGAATATTTCGAACATTTTTAAGCGCGTTGAGTGTACAATTAAGTAGTCATCTCTTAAAGTTTAATTGTTTGCTAAAAGGCCGAGTTTGAGAAGCGCGAAATATCGACGAGACGACGAAACCACTGCTCGCACCTTAAATCACAAATACGGAAATCGATCTGTTTGGGTTTTGATAAAACAGCAATCGTTGAGCTAATTCTTTCAAACTGAAATCGAATGAATGGAAATTTTACTCAAACGTTAATGGCACGGCGAGAATACTTTTAAACGAGCAGACTCTGGAGGTTTGAACGCCAGCAATAGAAACATTTATTTTTTCACTCGTTAGAAAGTTATAAGTGACATTTTTACATTCGAACGCGTAAACGCGCGAAGAAAGAAACTATTTAATTTTTGCATATATTCTTACATCCCATTAAGAAGCTTTAACAAGTTTAACGCTTGTTTAACTCGACGATTAAGAATTGTTTTTAACCCTATAATTTTAATCGCGTAATTTGACTTTAATAACATAATATTGTAAGCTAATGTAAAATTTATCGATTTTGTTTTTAAATATTACAGCTTTACGGAACCCAAGAGCTGAATGCTTGGGTCTATATTCATAAAAGATCTCGATAAACGGTTCAAACGGTGACAAAAAAAGTCCTAGCGCGTGTTTTCCGTTGCGTAGAAAATGGATAGCAACCGCGAGTGAAAGTAACCAGTGATCGCTAAGGTACAATTAGAAACAGTAGTTAGAAGCTATGAATAATGCAATTAACTTGTGAAAAGTTAACTCGTGCGACTTACTTACATCATCAATGCCGGCTTGAAAAACAATTTTAAAGATTGATATTTTGTTTCCCGTGCGTATTGACGTGCGTCCCCGCGTGAATAAAGACTGAAAAGCACAGGGAGTGAAATTTAAAAAACGTAAAAAAAGTAAGAGCTTAATTTTCAAAGTGGCGTATGGACAGAAAGAAGTTCAACGGGAAAGCCCTTTTTCGTTATTTCGCAACATCTTTAATTTACATCTTAAACATTTACATTGCAAGCTTGCTGTTTCGTTAACTCCATACCGGAAATAATTGCCAAAATTTATAGAGAAATCGCGCAAAGACTTTGTACAAATATTTGTCTGTAAGTCTAGCGAGGTGCCTTTTGAGTTCGATTAGTCGTCAGAGTGTGCGAAAATGAAACTTTCGCTACGAGCAATCGGAAAATCATAAAAATCACTAGAAATCAGAAATTTCGATGCAAAACTTTCAACATAAAAATAGATGCATAATATTTTAAAAAGCAGTTACAGTCAGCAATTTAATTTTTTATGCCCAGCATGTATTTTTCGGGCAACTTATCGCCGAGTGGTAAGTTAAACATAAAAGCATTAATGACGGGACTGCCTTCGTTATTTCTTACAGACTGATAGTATTACGGCGATTTTTTAATCTCCAAATTAAATTTATTCTCGTAAAAAACGAGTATACAATTTTTCCGCGCTGAAGATCGTCGTGCCGTAATACAGCATTAAAAATTAATTAATTAATTGTTTGAAAAGATAATTATTAGAAATACTATGACAATCAAATTTCGCGTTGAAAAGAACATATGAATTATATATAATACATAGCCAAATATGGCTTTAGATTGTGTATAATTTTAGACTATAGCTTTACACATTTTATATTGATAATTTGCGATTACATTAAAAGTAAACAGAAGATATAAAAATAATTTAATAGTCTAGTAACGTAATGTCAACATTATGACTGACGTTAATCTCCATCTAAATTACGTATGCTTTATAAATATACAGCTTGAGATAAAGGTAATGAATGTAGTCTAGATGTGTCAGTATTAATTAAATATTTTTTAAATTATTGGCTCATAAATATCTCGATTAAATGACTCGAATTAGTCAGCTTCCTATTATAAATAAATAAATATAAACGTGGAAAGTTTATTAAAGGCGCGAGCAATTATCTGATAATTATTGATATTATTAAAACTAATGTAAAGCACGCGCTGTTTGCAATATTAAGGTTAATTCGAAATCAATTGGCGATTCGTTCGAGTTGGCAACTCATTTTATGCTAATGATTTGAAAATTGGTTCAACTGCTGTTGCATTTTTAAGTTCAACGAGTGTCCCAGTGCCTTTTATTGCAGATTATTGCTGCTCAATTATTATGTACAAATTTTTAATTAATTTAATATATCGGCAGATGCATAAATTAGAATCACTTAATTAGTCAATAGCCGAGTGTCGGCTTAAGGCCATCGAGATCGTTACAAATAGATAAAATCTGCGGTGTTTAGGATCCCAACTCTCGCATACTTACCGAACACGTTTCTTTTATCGTAGCCCAAAAAGCTTGAGAATTAAAAAGTAATTCTATCATTCCAATTTGGAACTTACATCCAAGTTAAAACGTCCAATAATATTATCTTTGCTCTAATATCTGTGATTAAGTTCCAAATAAATAGCATAACAGTAAAGTTCCGTTAATAAGGAAACATTATTTCTGAATATTTGTAGTTTAAGGGGGATTTTCGAAACTCCAAATTTTGTTCTGGTTTTCATTTTAATTTTTTTTTTTTTTAATGAAAATTCGTTTTAATCCACAAAATGGCACAATCGATGAGCTTATAATTGTTGCTCGTGAAAATTCCTATTTTATATAAATACAACTAAATTAATTAAACTAAATGAAATTAAAGTCAAATATCAAAACACGCGTCGGCAGGTGAAGAAAATAAAAATTTCTCGATCGTAAAGTTTTCCGGTTATTTTTAAAGAAAATAAATTAAATAATTTGTATCGAAGTCGACAGCGATATTTTTTTTACAAATGCGCGTAAAAATAATTTTGACCTGAATTAACATGAAATTAAATATTTTACGTTTTATTGTACGAGTTTGAAGTTTGAAATAAATTTTTGAGGAAGAAAATATTTAGAAATGTCATAGATTAATCGAAGCATCGTTGCAAGTAATTTCACGAGTACAATAAAAATTTCCTAATTTTATTTCGCATTTAAACTTTCGAAATCAAAAGCGTTAATACGCCAGGCCGATCGCGTATTTATTGGTAATAGTAACATTTTCTAATTGATAAACGGCTGCTTTTAGAGCGGCAAACGAAACTCGGAGAAACTTCATCCTTTTTCTCGGCACTTTCAGATGAATTTACGTTGGCGGAACGCGATCGAATCAGATTTCGGACATTTTCCACCTAACGAATTATTATTTTACTCTTTTATACATGGCGCGTTCGCTCTGAAAATTGTAAACGGAATACGAAGTTCGACGCGAAGGTACAAAACATTTGGTAGGAGCCCTTTTGTAGTTGGGGGGCGACTTTGTGGGTCCGAGACTGAAAATCAGTCATCATCGCGCTGCTTTCGTCTGTTGGCAGATGGTGACGGCGAGGACGGCAGCCTGGACGGCTCGGAGCAGCCCAAGTTCCGGCGCAATCGCACTACCTTCAGCCCGGAGCAGCTGGAAGAGCTCGAGAAGGAGTTCGAGCGCTCGCACTATCCGTGCGTGTCGACGCGCGAGCGGCTCGCCTCCAAGACGTCGCTGAGCGAGGCGAGGGTCCAGGTTAGTCCGGCATCGCTCGCGATTTCCTTGAGTTTCTTAGAGCGAAAATCGAGCCTCTTGGGGTTGAGAGTGAAACGCGAGAGAATGAAAGCGTATATCTTGCGTGTGGTTTTAATGCTCTACCGGTGCCTCAATTTCCCCCTCCCCCCCCCCCCACCGCGCAATACAATGTAATATTCGAACAACAAATTCGGTTCGGGCCCACGGGCCCGAGTTCTCCCGAGCTCGTGTCTTCCAATATCTTCCACGACGCCTTTTTTCGCTCTCGTTTTGCTATTGCGATCGAGGCTTGTTCCCGGTTCCCCGAACTTTACCTGCTAAGAGTCGCCTCATTCGGTCGCGTTCGCCAGGGCAGCAAAAGGAGTGCCTCGACCCTCAATCTTGCACTTCGATTAAACACACTCGTAAACGCTTCTCAGAACTGGAATAATATTTCCTCCCCCCCCCCCCGGAGAGGAGATGCGCGAAACGCTTTAATAAGGTTGCGGGTCGCACTTAACGACGCGTCATATTGGTTTGTGCGTAACGTTGGAAACAAAGTATCGGTGGGCCAAACCGATCGCCGCCGGTTTTATCGCCGCGCCTGCAGCGGCCCTTTTTAAGCATTCGCATCAAATATCCTCCGCGTCGCTATTGCGAGCCAAAAATTTTAATTCAATATCAAACTTTTGCCCCGGCGTTATTTCTTTTAATATCTTAGAGCGAGATTTCTTCTCCAAGATCGGGATGAGAGATAAAATTGTGTCGGAGCTTCTGAAAAAAAGTCCCTGTTTAGAGTAGCAAACGCTTAAACATTTTAACATTTTTATGCGATCGGACTGACGTGCGGTATTAATATTTCTCAAACTGAATTTCTCAAATTTTCAACTTAACTTTATTAAACGCGCGGCATTCCGTTGCCCGTGTCGTTTCACGCGTTCCTGCCATTGGGGCCCAACGCTGCGAGTCGCATGCAAATTTCTCGCGCTACTTATTCGACGCCCGACGCGTTTCCACCAACGGACGGATAAATTAGTTGCTTTTCAATTAGCTGCACGCGACATCGACAATTAATAACAATGGAGACATCGTCGTCGAATGAAACGGTCGCCTTAACGCGTTGCGCAATCGGTGCGATTTTCGCGATCCGACGAAAGTCGTTTTGATCAAAAAGCCGCATTCACGGACATTAAATCGTTACGTTAAATAAAAGAGCCGGACAGAAACTGCGCGAATAATTTTAATTGAAATCTAAGAGAGTGCGGCTCCGTTTTTGTTCGGCTGGAGGAATATTATCAGCTACACTTTCCTCTGACTATAACAGCATTATTTTTCGCGTAATATGCGGCTTTTTACTTCGCTTGGACGCAGAGTTGCACAAACGTAATCCTTTTATCCGTAAGATTTATTCTCGATGAAGGAATGTTAATGAAATCAGGTACTGGCGCAGCAATTTTCATTACGACTCCAGCAGTTACTCGGAACCGATTTTCATATCAGCTCGGCGTAATAACAATAAAGCGTGAATTATCCCTCGTATTTTCGCGCGTTTTTATTACGCTCTTGTCTGTCGCACTTTGAGATTGTACAGGATTACCCGCGTTTGACAGCCGTTGCACAAGTTTAAACAGTTACGCAGCTATTCGGATCAATTACCGTAACAACGAGCGTTAGCTGCTGCGTCCGAAAAAATGCTTCCATTGCGCTAAAGAAAAGCACACGGTAGACTCGCGCGGAACTTGACGATTTTATTCATTAGCTTACGCAAGAGCGTTAAGATTTCAGGTCCGAATAGCAGGAGCAGCGAGACGGCGGCGGTCTTCGGTTCGGGCCACTTTTACGATAGTCTTCCCTCCAAAGTCAAGCCGAGTGCCGTATTATTGTTAAAATTGCACACCGAACGCGATACGTAATAATTCACGGCGAAAATGGCTTGCGCTTCGATCGATAAAATCGGCTTTTTGCGATAATAACTGCCGGGGCAACAGCCGTAAATGGCGGCGTTTAGCCAGGAACCGTGAATAATGTCGAGTCCCGCACCCCGAACGAAAGGTGGGCCTTGTTCAAGCGTAAATCTTGCAGGGAGTCGACGCAAGGCTCCCGCACCCGTCCCCGGCTGT
This sequence comes from Platyscapa corneri, assembly GCA_018907185.1. Classification (NCBI taxonomy): domain Eukaryota; kingdom Metazoa; phylum Arthropoda; class Insecta; order Hymenoptera; family Agaonidae; genus Platyscapa; species Platyscapa corneri. The sequence goes on from JACCHW010000012.1 coordinate 3,456,125, forward strand.
ACAGGCGTCGATGTCGGCTCTAAGAAATCTCCGGGCGGCTGCTCATTCCCCCCAGCCCCTCATCCTCACTGTGTGTGCGCCTTATAACGAGAGCTAACGTCGTGACTCTTAGGTCTGGTTTTCCAACAGACGGGCCAAGTGGGCGGCGTCACCAGCGCATGAATCTCCTGAAGCGCTCGCCGCCCCACCCGGGCGGCGGCAACCCCGCGGTGAGCTCCGTGGGCCCGGGGCCACCCCCGTCCTCGCACTCTGCGGGCGGCGCTAGGCTGGCTGGCCTCGGGAGCGGCGAGAAGAGCGCCTTCCGCGCGGTCGAGCGGCCTCAGAAGCCGAGCGCTTTCCGCGCCAATCAGCCAACTCCTCGCGGACGAAGTCGCGCCGAGCCACGGGCACGCGGGCGCCCCGCGGGCCCCGTCGACGACGACAACGACGAGGAGGAGATCCAGGTGCAGGACTCGCCGGGCGGTTGGCGCGAGCGTTGGCTCGAGCAGCAGCCCCTCGAGCTGACCAAGCACGACCGCTGACGGAGGGTAGGTGTGCGAGTTCGGCCGCAGCGGAGCTCGAGGGACGACGAGTGTCGGGAAAAAGACTGGATCAGCGATTGTCAACGATCGTCAACGATCGTCAACGATTTTCAACGATTTTCAACGATTTTCAACGATTTTCAACGATTTTCCTAATATATAAATACGTGGCTAATCCGGATGAAGACGAGGAAGACGAAGAGGGTGTGTGTCTCGAGCGCGTGCACCAAAGACGCGCGTCGAATAATCGAGCGAACTAGTCCTAAATAAAGAGCAGCGTGTATAGTAATTAGCAGGAGAAACGCAAAAAGCAAACAATCCGCACCAGCAACGTCGCGTCCACGCGTCGTCGTTTAGGTTCCGCTCCCTCCCTCGAGTGCAATTTCAGTGGTGCAGCCAGGAAAAAGACGAGGATAAGGATGAAGATGAGGACGAGGAAAAGGATAAGGAAATGAAGGAAAAGGAAGAAAAGTGTGTGGCGCGGTCCGGGCGCGCGCATGTGCTGTTTAACGTTGTAATAAGTGTAATTGTAATATTTCTTGTAAAAGAGCCTTGACTATTATTTAAATGAAGCGCGTTCATTTGTACAGATGCTGGTGTCTCTTTCATTTGATGTCGTCATTGTATAACAACCGACCTTTCCCCATTATTTTCAGCAAAAAACCGAAGCCGGAGGAGCAGGAGCAGGAGGAGCGGAAGATGGGCCCGACAGCCGAAGGAGCTATTTTCAGAATTAAGACAAGAACGACGTCCCTGCGCTACGGCGAAACGAGCTCTCGTCTCGATTAACTCGAATCCAGGAATATTCGGAAAGGATCGCCGTGTAACGTGTCTCTTTCCCTCTCCCCTGTCCCCGCCGCAGCGTGGCCTGGGAACTGGTTTTTCTCTTCTCTCGTGTCGCACTCGCTCTTTTTCTCGAGAGCGCGAGAAAGATTAAGAGTCGCACTCAGCCGCGCTCCCGTCCTCCTCCGAGTACAAATTTCGCACGCGCGCTCCTTTTCTCTGCCTCTCTCTTCCTCTCCCGAGCTATAAAGTCGAGCATTACACTCTCGATAAAGTCGCTTGAACGAGCGCCGTGTCAATTTGCATTTTTCCTTCTCACCTATTTCTCTTGGCTTATCGTGGCTTGTTGACTCCTCCGACGGGCTTCTTCTTCTTCTTCTCCTCCAGCTCCTCCTGCTCCTCCCCGGCCAGTGCTTCTGATTCCGATCCTGCCTCTCGGTCGCCCTCTCCTTCCCGGCTCTCCCTCAACATCTTCTTCGGCTCGTTCCCGTCTGGCCCCGGCCTGTATCTCGAAGCGCGTCGATTTCGGGGCGGGAACCCGAAATTTATGAGTCGTTGCGCGCTCGTCCGCGCGCACAAATAGAAAGAGAGAGAGAGAGAGAGAGAGAAACGCTCGCAATTCCGCACTTTTGCGGTGCGCGCTGCCGCGGCAGCAGCAGGAGCAGAGGAGAACGTAACAATTACTATCCGAGGGCGATCGGCGCGGAGAAGATTAACGATCTTACTCGCCTTTACACGAGGCGCGGGGGGACAGTGCAAGCGAGACGAGGGGCACATTAAAGTCACCTCCTCCTTTTCCCAATGAGATATTGCCCGCAGTCACGTCCGCGCGCTCTCTCTCTCTCTCTCTCTTCTCTCTCTCACGCAGCGGTGCGCGGCGTGGGATGCGCGGGCCGTTCGCGTTCCGAGCAGTAAAAGCCGATCGGCCCGATATAGCCTCTCGTGGCCGTTCGCGCGTCCGCGGCTAATTCGCGCGCGCGCCCTCCTCGCGCCTCGAGCTCAATTAAGCGGAAAGAGAGCAACCGAGAGAGCGACCGGGAGAGGCACAACCGGGAGAGCGACCGGGAGAGCAACCGGGAGAGCAACCCGGAGAGCAGGGTACTCGTTATTTCGGTCTAGGCTAGCTCGCGCTCTCGCTTTTGTCTCCCTCGCGTGCGAGCGGCTGCTCTCCCATCCCCTCCCGGGCCCGCCTCGAGGCTGCCCGCAGTGTCCAGCGAGCCGAGAGAAACCAAGAAAACGAGAAGGAGCAGCTCTTGGCTGCAGCCGCACTAGGATGCTGTCAACGTGATGTACAGCGACAGCCTCGATAGCGTTACAACGGCTACTAACCCTTCTCTCTGCCGCTCCCCCTGGGCTCCCCCCGTCCTTTATCTCCCTCGTTCGTCGCCGCGTCTCCTCCTCCTCTTCCTCCTCCGCAGCGTCCGCTCGCTCGCCTCGGGGCTCCGGTTTTTCGTTTTGCCCCGTCGTCGGCGCGCCTCGTCCTGAAATTAGACGATTTTTCAGGCGCATCTTGACGAAACCGCGGCCACCGGATAAGGACTGTCGGCTTATCAACGGGAGTCGGCCATTAGCATGTTTATACGCGCGGAGCAGCGACGAGCTGTAGCGGCGGCGGCGGCGACGGCGGCGAATTTATTTCCACTCAATTATCGCACCCACCGACTACTTATGCGTACGGCTGCGCACGCGCACAATTAAAAATAGCCGCTGCTCTCACAATGGCGCAGGTATGCCTTACTTTGTTTCTCGGCTACGGATACGCCGATAAATGGGCCCGATGATAAGGCCCCGGCGCATCGGAGGCGGACTACGGGATCCGCTCGGGATTCTACGCGGGAGCGAGTCCGACTCGGCCAATCCGAGGGAGCGTAATTAATGAGCTTCGCTCGAGGAGTGGGTAACGCTTTTTTTCTCTCGCTTGGCTTTTTTCGTTGCGAAACCCCCGCACCTTGCCGCGAATCCGTATTAAATTCGTGCGAAAGCCGCGCTGAACATCGGTAAGACACTTGTCTGTTTATTTAATGCTTGCATGTAGAAATTGATTGGGCGGAGAGTTGCCGAGATTAGCTGGATGAAAAGGTGCGATCATTAGCGGCGAGTCTTTCCCCCCACCCTCCTTCCTTTTTTGCTAATGGTTCAAAAATACCGTGTTACTTCACTCTCGAAGGAGTCTGACTCATTAATTGGTATTCCGCGGAAGGTTTACGAGGAGATGACGGGAAACAAAGTTGATTTTAAGGAGCGCGTTCCTTCTTTCAAGCTCACCAACTCTCTGGCTCTCCTCTTAGATGCCCTCAAATCGATAATTGAATATTTTCGAAGGGGCTTCCTTTATTCCTCTTTTCTCCTTAATGTTGTTCCCACGTTCTATTGCTCCAACTATTGACTCTCGCTAATCTCAACTAGTAGCACCTCGGAGGATCCGCGCGTTCAAACTTTGATCCCGAACTCCCGTAAAATCTATTCGATCCAGACAATATGTTATTGTTTTGCGTTCTTGGCCTTTTTTTCAGTCCTTTCTTCATTCCTTGCACAATTTACGCTTTTGTTTTATCGCATTTACTTAGCCGTTGTAAGCTTCCAGCCTTTCAATCTCCGGAGCTTGGAATAAATTATTCGATTTTAACGTGTTTGAGCTTTATTTTTGTAAAAGTATATTTGTAGCCACGACAAATGTAGATATACCTTTAGCCTTAGATGCGCCTCGTAACTTTTCATCAGATGTACGCAAGGTTTTATGGCGTTGAATCGAAAATCGCAATCGCACGCATACACCACACTCTAATTAATTTAACAAAAAGACACTTTGATTTGCACGCATCTCGCAGTTTTATTTTGCAAATACTCATTTCGCCCGGCACTTTTATTTCCCGCCCTACAACTCGCCTCGGATTTAAGATTATCCGATTTTTTCTTCTTCATTTTGCTACAATTACGCGTTTGCTTATCGCGATAAACAATTGTTTGCGATGCGGAAAATTGCAATTATTTTCCAGGTGCTTCTTAAGCGCTCGGTTATTCGTTTATTGCTTTATTTATTTATGAATAAAAAACTCGCGGATTACGATTAGCCTTGGCTTTTTCGCGTTCGTCATCGAGCCGCTGGAGCTGTTAGAGTTCCAGTTAAATAAACAAATAGCAAAATAGCCGGCCAGTCCCATACCTAATTTCGTCCTATTTCGAAAAATTATGGAAAGCCGTAGAGTCGGAGGCGTGCGCGGGCGCGAAACTTAAATGGAAGAACTAGCGATTTAATTAAGCCGCGTGATTAATAATTACGCGAGTGAGAATTTATAATTAGCACGTGCCTCACAGGCAATTCTATCGATCACTGTCGACTCGCGTTACGCCGCGCGCGCACACATCGGCAAATAGAGACATCCATAAGCGTGCACACGAGTCTACTTATCGATTACCTTGGGTGCACTATTGCTTTTCAAGAGACATTCGCGCGAAAGCCATAAATTTTCACTGCTTTGCCCGACTCTTCACTCGCAAACAAGACCGTTGCAGTTGCAGACTTATGGAACGGCTCTCGACCGGAGCAAATAATCTTAAATAAGATAATAAAAAGCATTTTGTTGAGGCTTAAGAGAAAAACTATCTCCACTCGGGACGTGACTGCTTTAAAGACGCTTCCTATTATTGCAATACTGCGCAAAATTAAAATCGCAAAAATCAGCCCCGAGCGTGAAAAAAGAGTCGCCTACCCGAGCCTTTCGAACAAACGTGGCGTAAACGTTGCAAGAAAGGCAAGAGAGAGAGAGAGAGGAGAGAGAGAGAGAGAGAGAGAGAGAGCATCTTCAATTTCAATCATCCCTGTTTATTTGCTTTCAAAGATAATTAACGCTCCTCGGGTAGTGTTCGAAAAATTATATTCCACTTCCACACACACGAGCCGATGTTGTTCTCACACTATTGATTTGAGGAGATAAAAAATCTGCCACAATTTTACGTTCACGCGACATCGTTTATTCATAGGCTGCATAAATACCAGTTGAAAGCAAATTCTAGGAAATGAGGAGTTCTGAATTTGTCGCAGGTATTGACAGAAGTGACGCCTCGAAAAGATTCGACAAAATGCGCAGTCGTCGAATCAATTCGCGAAGAAGTGAAGAAAATAAAACTTTTTCCAAAATAGTGCTGTTACTGCTTTAAATTAGACACGATACGTTTGGCTCGCCGCTCGTTTTGCAAACACAAATTGCGAAAACTTTCTACAAATTACGTCATTTTTGCGCACATACAATTAAAATAAAAAAAAACTAATTTTCGACTCCCGATGACGAAATATGCAACGCGAGAAATTAATGCAGAAATTCAAATTGACTCTAGACTCTAAGGGGGTTCTCTTTTCGGAGTCACCGACTATTCCAGCAATTCCAAACTTCTGTAAACATCGTCGTCAAAAATTCAAACTTAATTTCGATTTCGCAAATCGTTGTTTATGCCAGAGCAGTGGCAGAATAACAACAAACAGCTATTTGTACGTTTACTCTCGCAGTCTGAGCACATCTTTTACAGAAGCGCAAACTTGGTCACCTTATTACCTTTCCAAACTTTGTTGTTAGCGAATTTCTCTTGTACGAGTTTCGGGTCGAACTTTCCGCTTTAATGACACAACTACAGTTAATGTGATTAAGTTGATACAATTTATATGTATATCCAAAGCTGACAATTATACAAGTACTGAATTAAAAGTTCTTATTTACCTCCCAGCCCACCTTCACTTTTATGTATATTTATGTATATTTATGTATATTTATGTACATGTACAACTTACAACGAACAGTTGCATTAAGGAATTTCTATGTTTATAATTGTGTGTATCAATGGTCGGGTTGGCAAATCAAATTTCTTTTAATTTAAGACTACGATGAGTTACTAAAAGTGCACACCATCGGGCAAAGAAATTAAAGTATCGCGAAATGCAAACGAGAGAAGTTTAAATACATAATTAATCATTAATCTTGACTGTTGATCAAAAGGATTTAATTATAATATTGTTTAACAGTCATTAATGCAGCTGAGAACTAATATTATACTTTGAAACGTTCAACACGAAATAATTAGGATCGGTAAAAAATTATAAGGTTCTATTAAATAGTCGCTAGCACTTTTGCAGCTTTTGCGAGAGGCTTGTGATTTTATTTTAAATAAACTCTTATCAGTTTAATGTTAACTTTGAAAAAAGTTTTGAAACATATTTTTTACAATATTTGCTCGGCGCGTTTAAGTTGCCGAAAAAAAGTTCCCCTTACGATTAATTTGTAAAACGCGCATGTTTAATGCTTTTTAAATTATTGTATTGGAAAATTTATAGATTTTCTAAGCGAAAGCAAAAAGCCAATATAATTAATGTTAATGCGCTCAAAATTTTAAATATTTTTCGAATATCTTAAAACACTTGATTTTAATCAAAGAATCTATTTGCATAAGCTACGCCATAATTTCTGACTTTTTTGAGCAAATATTTAAAATCAAACATTTTAAAGATATGAATTTAACGATTACGTTTAATTATGTGCCTATGTAATTATCAATTTTATTTTCGTTCATAATAACGCAATGGCTTTTATAAAATTTGCAATGATGTTCTTTGAAGTGCGAAATGATAAAATATCGAATGCTTCGGAGCCCGGCAAATCAACAGACAAATCATATGCTCTCCAACGTCATAAATTATTTATTAAACTTACAGTTTTCTAAAGTTGTACAAATAAATTCCCAATTATTCGATAAAGAAGCTATAATTCCAGCTTCGGGTCATTCTTATACATTATTTACATATGCGTATATACGCATACTTTATTGTCCTTAATTACGACATTGTTTCGCAACAATTTTTTGCGGAACTTTGTCTAATGTACGAGTTCAATAAAAGAGTTAACGAATCGCTCATGGCAATTGGATGAATTGATAGATTGATGACACGCCACAATGACGCTATACAGAAAATATTGATCAGGCATTGGTCCACGAAGAAAAACATCCACTAGTATTTACAAAAAGTAAAACGAAATGTACGCAAAGATAATTCACACGAAATTTTCTCATCAATGTAGTCTACGTAAAATTTATTTCTGAATACATTCTTTACGTATATAATTGTATATATATAACAAATAATGGAATTAGTTTCAATTTTCAAGGTTAAATATTTAAACTATTTAGAGTTATCGCGCATTTCTAAAAGGTCTCTGTTCAAAATCTACAAAACATTTATGGAAATAAAACACGATGATAAATACTTACGTAACGCTTACACCAAACAAAAAAATATATTACAAATATAGAAAAAATAATTAAACTTTCGAAAAAGTGTATGTTTGAATGTATGCGGCATAAAGTAGACTAAATGAGTTCTCACTATCTATATTTATTTTAAATACCTTTACGCATGAATGAATGTGCACAAAATTGTCTGTAGAAACGATTCATTTATAAAGCCCTTTATTTTTGCACTGCTCTTTAATTGCTTATTTGTTTGTTTGTTTATTTATTTTTAATAGAACGATTCGCATCGATAAGAACACTTTGTACTCTTTCATAAATGTTGGGAATTTTAAAAGCATGAAGCAGGAATTATTTGTTTGGCTTGAATCAATGACTCGATAGATACCGGAGGTATGATCAGAAAGTTTTTACAAATTTTTATTTTGCCTCCTGTAAATAGCAAGATGAATTTTGTGATGTTAAGTATAGTTTAGCGTGGGTTTCGTTTGAGTTTTTACGTCGCGTGTCCTGCAAATCGCGCGATACTAAGTGAAGTAAACGAATCACAAAGCGAAGTGGTAAGGAAATCAATGACTCATTAAAAATCGCAAGACATTGTAATGAAAAACCAAGTATTGGCTACAGGCTAAAATCAGCGAAGGCCAATATTTTTTTATTTATCACGCGAGATTATCTATTAATAATGAATTAAAGATTTAATTTATTTTAATTAAGGATTTGATTACCTATTAATAATGAATTAATTATCTAAATAATGAGTTAAGGAGCTTAAGTGCAATAGCAGTTGCTTCTGAAATTGTAAAGTTCTCTTTAAAACTATGACGAATAGTCAGGTGATGAAGTTATTAAAAAAAAAGGCCAAACGAAGCCACGTATAATTAGAAATTGTACCATTACGTTGTAGTTGATTGAAAATTATTGCTGCAGGGCTGCAACATCATGACAAGTTCCATAATCTCAATAAACAGGTTTTGGTAAGCTAAAGTAATACCAACAGCTCCAATTCCATTCTATTTTCAAATTCTTCAAAATATTTGCTTCGATTATTGCTTCAGCTCTGTATTTTACGAGTTGCTTGTCTCGAGTTTTTGGAATTCATAATCAATGATGCGGGCGTGTTTTTCATTTTTTGCATTAAGTTATTAGTAATTCACTAATCAACACGACCAGTCGTGCCAAATCATTTCCAATGGAATACCACCAATACAATCTCACAATAATCGCAATAACGAGCTGTAACGCTGCATGAAATGTCGGATTTAAAAAAAAAGAAAATTATTAGAGACGAACGAATTGTGACTGTTTAAGATATCGAATAATGGCTGCTCAGCTGCTAATAAATGCTCGACTTAACGTAAAGAAATTTCTACAAATAACAAACTGAATAACTGAATGTCTGCTGCTGCATTTGTATTTCCTTGTAGATACTACTTCAAAAAAGATAACATAATTGCAGGGTAATGGATTAAAAAGAACGCAGTGTTACGTACGTGAAAATAATGCGAATTATTTCGTCGAACCGTCTTTAATGTATTGTATAAAAATGTCTCTAGCATTATCGTATTTACCTAGAAGGTATTGATCTTTCTGTTAATATTTTTAACAGTCGGGGAAAGCATCAATTCACACGTCGATAATTATAAGTGACCAAGATGTTCGTACACAAAGAATTACTAAATTTAAGCGATAAGATTTTCCCTATTTTGGATTATTAGCACCAACAATTTATTAAGTATTACATTTCTTTTAAGTTGATTCGAAAATTAACCCTTTACTTTACCATCGCTATAACTTTTATGATATCGGGTTCTATTAACAAAATTGATGGAAACTTTAATAACGCATTATGATATTTATCCACGAACAAACGACCATTTTGTCTTTTTAATCTACTGTTAAGTGATACATTTATCATTAACAAATAAATTACTTTTCATTTGAATGAAAGTATCAAGAACTACTAAAAAGTCTTTGAAATTTTGATATTTTTCCTTTTTTCAAATCATTGATTTGTTTTATAGGACATCGTTCATAATTTTAGTTGCGTACATAAAAAATTATTATTCCATATAATGTTGGAAAGAAATTTTTAATTTTTGGAGAACCAAGTTTCCACGACTGTTATTCTTGAATTAATTAAAAATTTTCAAGTTTTACGTTTTAATCCGAGTTGCTTTATATAATAATACTTTGTAGGTCGGTAAGTATTAAGAATTTGTATAACTACTTTTGCTGTTTGTCGTTAAAATATACTTGATAAATAGCGAATTAATTTCCAAAACTTTATTATTTTTCACTAGTCATATGTCAAAATAATTTTTTAACGCAATTTTACATTCTACAATATTAGTCGTTATCAACTTCGAAGAGTTGATATGGAAAGAATCATTTAATAATGTATCTGCGTAATCTGATTTCGAGTATATATTTATCTAAAATTAAATTAATTACAACTCTTGTCTTTTACTAGAAATGATGTCTAAAATTATGTTTTCAAATCTCTCGATATGTATGTTAATTTTATCATATTATACCACATTATATTTTTATATTTTTATTATTTAGATTTGTTGATTTTGTCTTAACTTTTGGACGTGTCAAATCATTTTCATTTTATTAATTATAATGCAACGTTATCTAACTTGTAATTTTTTGTAAAGTGCATTTATTATGAAATCGTACAGTTTCCAACTAATTAATTGTGTTACCTTTCATATTATAAGCTATATTTTACTTATTAAAAATGACAACCAAAAGATTTCTCGTTGATTTTTTGATACTTTGTATGCGATGCATCGTAATCCAAAAAAAATCTGTATTCTATTCAAACGAGGAGTGTAAAAATGATCTTTTATGATACGAAATAAATCAGAAGAGTGTGTAAGCTAAATCGATTCATCTGCTATCTTATGCAGTAGTTCGATAACCCCAGTCTTTTCCGAAAACTAGAAGTCTTCTGCAGAAATGATAACAAATTTAACATCTAATTTTGAATATTTGAAATAGATGTGCTTCTATAATAAAATTAATATCAAAAAAATTTTGTTTTGCATGAAATTAATGTTTTAACTCTTTAAGTGTCGTTGACTATTTAACAATAAATTTTGAAATAAAATCTTCAAGTTAAAATGTAATCGATTGATGTAACGAGTGGGGAGAAGAAAGAAATTCAAAATTTTTTTTAACCAGTTAATATTAAATTTATTAATAAATTATAAACATGAGTTTGGCTCTTTACGTGGAATCTATTAGTTAGTTTTTATAAATATTTTCGTAACATGAAGTCAATTTTTAAAGTTGAATAATAATATTTATTTTGGATAAAGTTTTTTATTTGCCACAATCGATGCTTATATTGAATTATATAAATCTGAAGTTGCATTTACTATCACTGGTATTTCTAAATCTCAATTATGCAGACAACATTTTAAATTATTATTATTGATCATTTTATATTTTATTATCACGAATGGACGTGAAAGTTGATGAAAAACTGGCAAGTTTTTTACAATGTACACCATATTATCTAAAAACGAAGTCTTATAATTTTGATATTAGTGTTTTTAAACGAAATATAATTCATCGTTTAAGTCCATTTAAAATCACGAGACGAAAAGCAGAGAAAAAGCTGACGATCTTGTGATCAGTTTTTTCCAAATATATAATCTAGCTCCTGTTGACTACCAATCAGGCTCAGATTTTGCTATTACTTAGAAATTATTAGAATTAGAAGCCCGACCTGCATCACTTTAGACATCACGCAAGTCCTTGCTAATAATTCCTTCAAAATTTCAATGTAATACATAAAATTAGAATAAAATATATAGCGATTACCAAATAATAGTTTATCCGCCTTTATTTGCGCTTTGTTTTTCGCGGAAAAAGGAGAATCGGAGTAAAATTAACCTCCTCTTGCGATTTCTGCTTTTACATACAATATTAGTATACGTTAACGAGATCATACAAATATTCTTTATTCAGCGACCAATAACCCTAACCTCCAAGTCCAACTCCGACGTTGCCATTCCCCCATTAAACAAAGTATACTTGCTTAAAAACAAAGATTTACCTTTTTATACAGCTACTTTATCAAGACCATATCAAAGTACTTCGTTTAGAACATCACAGGATGCTTTCGCTGTAAAAAGACTTCCAGCATTCCATGTACCTGTTTTAAGATCTTAGCATTAACATCCGAGTGGGGGACTGGTTTACACGAGAGAAATCCGTAGTCATACTTGCTTTGTATTCGACGAGGAGTTAGTTTACTGGTGTAGGTTAACACACCAAGGGCTGATTCATGCAGGCTATTAGCGACTGTTTATTTTCATATTTAAAACTATCCTTAAATCCACATTTGAAATCGATACGTTCTCGCAATAATTGCAATAATTACGTGATGTGCAAATTTTATTCTGGACAAAACTTTGGGTTGCTTCGATATTAAGTGCCTGGATTTTTTGATCAATAATGTTTTTCACGTCAATAATAACGATAAGTTTTTTCAAAGGGCGAAGATAAAACCGATGCTCGATAATATTCGATTTCATCTTCGATTATTCGATATTTCTTCGCTAATTATATATATATATATATATATATATTGTCAGAGAAATATTTAATGTGCTCATTATAAATATGCGCGTTTTAATTATTATACGATTATTATTTCAACGGTATTAATCATTTTTCTTATTTTTTTTATTTCTTTTTTACTCCCACGACATTGTGTGTGACTCGTGTATTATTGTTTTCATTTAAACTTAATAAAGGAAAAGTATCGTCGTTATGATGCAAATATGTAATTGGCTCAAAATTATATTTCCCGATTATTTTTACAAATTCAATTGCGGCAAGGTTTATTAGAAATAAAGGACATTAAGTAATTGTAATCTAGTTAGCGATAAATTATTGCAAAGTATTGCGTAAGTGTAAGGCATATTAGGAACGTTAATAAATTCAAACATAACCAAGTTGCGCATTTTTTAAAGATGACTTTATCAGTTTTTAATAGAATTTTTGAAATTGGAAAGTCTCTCAGTTTAATAAAATGAAAAAACAATAATTCATTTGTTCAAAGTCTAGACATTCTTAAATTGTAAAAGGTCAATTACTCGAGCGTCCATAATAATTGTAATTGATATTGAAATCGTGATCGAATGACGTAGGCAATATCCTACCTGTACAATTAATCTTTTAATATTCTTGATTGATCGACCCGATTTCTGTATATACACTATGTGTACGCATAAAGTGAGTGCGCGTGCGTGAATTATTATTATTTATGAATAAATATTGCTCGAGTATTGCTCGGGGAAGTAGTATTTTCGAATCGGAAAGCAAAGCAATCGGTAATATTCGCTCAACGCTTCCCAAGTTTGTTGGTTTTGCAAGCACTCGAGGAGCAAAGGTGATCGCGAGTTAACGCAAACTAGACGATCAATGCTCACAACACCCACGCGAGAAGCCCGAGTTGGACACGCTACTAAGAAAACCATTATTGCTCTGTTTTAGAGCAGAGCCAAACTATAGTCGCTCCGAAGTACCAAAGACCGAGATAATCAGAGTCAATCGCAGCTCGACTGCAAGATATTTTTCTCGGAATCTGTTTGATAAGCTTTGAATTACATTTATGCACTCAACCGTGCACCGCCGCCGAGTCAGCATCTTGGCATCCTGAGCGCGGCTCGAGTACTGGACTACTCGGGGACTTGGTGGATTCGGTTATGCCTTGCCCGAAGGGGGCGGTTGCGTTTATCGCTCCACCTTCGGCTGGCATAGACACTCGGCGACACTTACCACTGCAAATCACATTCAGTAATGAGCGTAATTGTTCGGAGCGTGCCGATCCTCGACTCGTGGCAGGCACCGAAAATTCGATTTTCAGCAAGGAGGATCACGAGGGTTAAGACGCGATAAATTGCGAAAACCGATGGTGCATCGCCTCTCGCGAACTGCGCACTTATTTAAAGGTACGGCGAGCACCGAGCCAAACTCTCGATATCGGTGCAGCTAATTACTCCAGCAGACGTCCAGGCGGTACGCGCAAGCGGTAGGTATACAGCGCCGGTTTAATAGGTTAGGTTAGCGATCGGGCAGAGTCGCTTTTTACTATTTGCAAAAACAAAGTTATTAGCAGGCTCGGCGAGAGAAGAAGGCACAGTTTGAGAAGTTTAATTGGCTCGAGATTACTCATTCAGCGCGCGTATAAAGGAGGAGTCAGTCGATGACTCCGCCGCCGTCGCGTTAGAAACAAAGTCACGCCGGAGTAATAATGTATCGGATATCAAGCCGCGCGCAATCTAACAACCAGTTGTGTTCCGAGAGTCGCGCCTTTGTTATTCGCGTGCTACCGTCGGGAGTGCGTGCAGTGCCTCGACGGTACCGCTCGCGCTCCCGTCGGCCTCGGTCCGGGCGCGGCGGCCTTCGGCTCGGGGCCGTCGGCCTGGCCTCGCTGCTCCGCGACGGAGGCGCGAGTGCCCCGACCCGATTTCCAATTATTCTTCGTCAGGCCCGGCGGTTGGAGCCGCGCGCGAAGCCCGTGGCGTGACTCGCCGCGTAATAAGCGCGCATGCAAGAGCCCCCATGCGTGTAATTGCGCGGGCGCTGCGCAAACAGGCCGGGCCCTTGGCAGGTGGTCCCCCGCGCGCGCGGGCCCTGGCTGCTACCGTGAGTCGGGCAGATCGGAGGCAGATCGGAGACAGATCGGAGGCGGGTCAGACTTGCGGAGTCACGGGGGTCCCATTACCGACCGCGGCCGGGCGCTTTATTAGACTCTCAGCGGGGGTGGCTCCCCTCCCCCAGCGGGACCCAGGCCAATCCAATCGAGCGCGGCGTGCGTGCGAGTGCGCGGCTCCCGACGCGACGGCAGCGACGGCAGCGACGGCACCGGCGGTAACGGCCAAACAAACGGACGGGAAGGTGATCGAGCGCGAGGGAAATGAGAATGGCCGGTGTATGGGAGCGTAAATTTACACGCATTAAATGCCGGACTTCTCCAGACGATAAAGGGAAGCCACGGGGTTGGGAGGCATTGTTCGGAAGGGCGAGCGGCGCGGCGAAGGTGGCCCCCCGCTGGGCCAGTTATTTGCCGCAGCTCGTGATCCCTCTTTGTGATTTTCACTCTAATTTGTAGCGACAGGGACGGAGCACGCGAGCGTACTACTTTGCCTCCGAGTCTCGCGTTCTCTTCTTTGCATTCCAAAGTGCCTCTGGAATCGGCTACCGGCTTGTCTCGACGTGCATTATAAGGCCGAAATCGCGCTGCCGCTCCTTTCCTCTCATAACGCCAATCAATTACAAGACTAACGACTCATCTCGGCTTCTCGTTCGTCTTCACGTGCGCAGCCTCCGCACGCATTCGTCATTTCGCTGGAAATTCAAAGTTTTCGAGGAGATTCGCCGCTCTCGTCCCTTTTCGTCCTTTTTCGTTTCTTTCTGTCTTTCCTCCTCCTCCTCCTCCTCCTTTATCTTCTTCGCGTCGTCTCCCTCGCAGAGCCCGAGAGACAGAGAGACGCGGGGAATTTTTGGACCGGGGCGGCTGCGACGGAAGCGGCGCGTATTCCTCCTAGGCGACGCGCCGCTGGCCTTCGGGGCCCCGACGGAGGCCCGACGCCTACGCCGCCACCTTCGCGACTTGGAAATCTAATATTCAAATAGAACTGGAGGGGCGGCTCGGATTTCCGAGGCGGTTCGACGACCGCGGCCGCGCGCACACACACCTCTGCCTCCCCCTCGCCCTCGCCCCCGCGGCTCTCGTTTCGCTCGTGTGCGCGGAACGCGGCTCGACGGACCGATCGACCTTCTTCTCCCCTCGAGCCGCCCCTCGTCAAACGCGCCGCTGCGGTCGTCAATAGCCTCCTACCGGGTTTTCCTCTCGCTCGGTCGGCTCCGCACTATGCGCTCCCCGCTGGAGGTCCCACGGGGACCCGTTTTCCCGGCCTCCTACACCTCGAATTCGAATTCGCGAGCCCTGCCTTCGTTCATTTTCCGCGTGCTGCTGCTGCTGCTGCTGAATGTCGTCGACGATGCGGAACTCGGGCCCGAGGAATTCGGATCGGCTGCAAGCGCTTGCGCTGTGAAAGAGCTGCTCGCTGGGCCTTAGAAGCCGCGAAGTCAGTCCCGAGGTGCGGCGAGGAGCCTCGAGAGCAATCTTGGCTGCTTCACGCGATGGGGGCGCAAAGAATACAACAAAACGGCAAAAAAGGACTTGGCATCGATTATAAGTGCAGTTCAGGGCAGCGGAACAGAAGCCAGCGTAGCTACAACCATCAGTAGCATCCAAGCAAGGAGAGCAAAGATGAGACGAAGGACGAAGATGATGACCATAATGACGGGAGCGCTGCTGCTGCTGCTGCTGCTGCTGCTGCTGCTGCTGCCGATGTTGATGACGAAGGAAAAAAACGGACGTGGAGGCATCTTCCGAGCCGAGCGGTTGCGTGTCGGCACTGCTGCGGCCGGTGCAATTTCTTGCACGCGATTTGCTCGCGCTACTGGAATCGGCGCGTCGCGGCCTCGCTCGCAGCCGTTTACGCGAGCGCGCGCGCCCGTAAATTTCGAGCAATTTCATGCAGGTTTGCCAAGTGCCGGCGTCTCCTCCTGAGCGGGCTTCCTCTGCCCCCCGCGCCTGCCTCTTGGTCGGCGCGCCGGCCTCGGCGGCAATCAGGCCTCGTTATCGGCGACTGGGACCTCGTTTGCACGGGCGAGCTCCGCGGGTCTTATCCCGCGAGTTGCGGCAGAGAGTGCGCTTACCGACCGTCAGGAGCCAGGAGTTGGGGGGCCGACCCCCCGGGGGCGCCACACGAGCCTCAACCGCCCCTATTTTCCGGAGAGCGATCGATACCCCGCCGACGCTTTCAATCCCTCTCGGAGTCGTTTTTCCCTCGTCCAGGCCGTCCGCTCTGCCTCGATACGACTCCGCCGAGGGCCCTACGAGGCTCTTACGGCCTCTCGGCGCGCATTTGTCAAGTTTTTAAGCGACGAGCGACGCCTCGACTGCCAACGAATTTCTCCGCGCACGGCCAGAGGAAGCGCGATTCCTCCCTCGGAATCCTCCGCACGTCCTCGTGATTACTCATCTCCAGCGAAATGGATATTTTTATGGCCGCGGGAGCACACGTGTGCTTCATATGCAAAACACTCGGTATATCAAAAATCATATATCAACAAATTCAGTTGCAATGGCGCGGCTCCCACGCGCGTAATCGTTGCGCATGCATGTGCTCCCCGTTAAAATAATACGCCTCCGCTCTCGTTGCTGCTGCTGCTGCTGCTGCTATCATTATCGTCATCGTTGTTGTTGTTGCTGTTGCTGTTGCTGTTGCTGTTGCTGTCGCTGTTTATACTGCTGCGCCGTTGTTTAGCTTTCGCATTTTAAGCAGCAGGAGGACAAATGGGGAATGCAGAGAGCGACGACAAAAGCTTTATTTCCGCGAAGGAGAAAAAACAATTTTGCCTCAACGGGCTTCTTATTTATCGCGCGCACAATTTCGTCTTTCGGCAAAGAGAGATAAAAAGAGTGTTTGAAAAAGCCAGTACGAAAATAATACGCGACGCAATAAAATGCTCGCATTGCTACCCGCAATTTCAGCCGCGTGCAGTGGACAAGCTGAAAACATGCAAAGCGAACCAAAGCAAAGAAACCCGAGAATAGCTTAGGGAGAACGCAACTACAACAATTCGTGTGTAATCCAGCAAGAAGTTACAAAGAACTGCGTTGCTGTGAGGCGGCGCATGACAAATTGGACGGCGCGGCAGCATCTCATCTTCCGGTTGTCGTTCAAAGAGGCTCGAGTCTCTTTCAAGGAAACTCATTCGCAACTGCGTCCACGAGCTCCGACTATCGTCATCGAGCTCCCGTAGGCAAGAGCGACGGCCCCGTGACCTCTTGCTCTTAGACGACGTCAGTCGCCGGTGGGCCGGAAGACGAAGCTGCCCGCGACTGGGACGCCGATCGCGTCGCTCCTCCTCCTGCTCCTGCTTCTCGATGATGACGCGTATTCTCGGAGTCGTGACGCCAGCGCAGAGAAGATCGCCGTCTCGGCGTGGTTCCACTGCCGCTCGCCGATGGACACGCGACGCTCGCCGCCGACACTGGCATTCGTGCGGCAGGTCGCGGCTTACCCGCAGACCGAAGAACCGCGCGTCGTGTACGAAGATCAAGTGGCGTCGCCCATCACCGAGCGCACCCTCTGTCCATGTAATACGACCACGTACGGCGAACTGGCGAGCAATCGTGTCGTACCGCGTATCCTTCGCCGGAGGTGAGTGTCCCGGTGCGCGTTGCGCGAGAACCTCTTCTCCTCGCCCAGGAGCCAGAGGGCCGACCTCTGGAGCGACGATAGAAGATAGGATGGAACGATTAATGGATCCAGAAGTCGCGAACGGCGGCCAAGTCTTGGCGCGTTTATCGAACGAATAGTAATGGATTAAACTCCATTACACCAGTTTCTCAACTTTTGACAATGCCATTATCAAGTTTTGCGGAATTGAAATATTTTTGTGTTTGGCTGCTCGAGGAAAGAATTTTGTATTCCATCAGCATTCGGATAATTCCCGTTGCATTCACTTCCGTTTTCACTTCGGCGGCCTGCATTCCCCGGTACAACTTTGCCCAAGAGTTTATTTTTAATTGGATTGCCAAATAGTTGTTTCCAATAACGTATTTTTGGACGAGCGCTTAACTTTAACGCCGGGAAGAGCAGAGCCGAGACACCTCGATATCAAAGTTGGTTCAATTAGAAATTTCGGAATTCCATCTCATTTGCTTACTTAAGCGCCGAGGCCAGGGCAGGGGGAGAGGGAAGTAAAAGAATTTTACAGAAATAGATGCGGAGTGCAATAACTTTTGTTCAAGGAGGATCCTTAATTGATGCTCCAATTGGAACTCTTTTCAAGGAGATAATGTAATGACGCGGGCCTCTTGCCTCTTGTCTCTGTACGAGAGACATTTCTCAGGAATTCGAAATGCATAGCGATTGGAATTTCTGGCTATTACAAGCTGCCGTTCGTTGAATAAAAAATGCCCTCGACCATTGAAATGAACGGCTGCTAGCGTGCATTAATTATTACCAGAAATTACTAACTAAAAAGGTAATCGAGCGGGGCCGCGGGGGAAAGGAGGGAGGAAAGCCGAAGGAGACAAAGTGGAGAATTATTTATTATTCGAGGAATGCGAAACCGCGACTCGGGTCTATCGGCTAATACCTCGTGCTTCCTCCTCGTACGACGGGGTCGGGGCTCGCGTACGTGGGGGCGCACACAGTCACGCGCGCGCGCGCCCATTACGGCGCCGCGCACACGTACGCAGGTATGCGATGTCGTCGCTTAAACGCGGGTGCGTGCGACGAATCGATAGGCCGATACGGCATTATCGCATCACTCGCATCTTGATTTATGCCGCGGATAGACGTCTCCATCGGCCCGGCACCCACGCGCGTCCCCGCCTCCCGTCTCCTCTCCCCGCAGTGATTCAGCAATTTCTCTAAAAATCCGGCGCGAGATCATCGCGTGAAAAGACGCGTGATCCGCGCCGTTAAAGTAACCGAGCCACGAAATATGCCGGGGGATAAACCGTTCTAGAGCGGCGATTACGCGCCCCCGCGGCTTTGCGAGCCTGAGGGACAGGAGGGGGAGAGCGGGCGGCTTCCCTTTTTCACGCCCAGAAGCCGAGGCTGCGTTTTTTATCGCGGAGCCGCGCTCGAAGGCTGATTAGAAGATGGTCCGGCCGAGATATCGGGGATTAAACGATGGCCCGACTCGCGGCGATGCCAACGCGCGAAGCTCCTTTCTCTCTCTCCTCTCTCTTCTCTCTGTTGATATCGACTAGTCGGGGCCGCGCGCCTCGCAATACGCGGCCGATTTATTGTCCCGGGGAGAGGCAGGCAGCGGCGGCTCAGATAAGACTCGCATTATCCCAGTAAATTGTCAAAGATGTAAATCTAATTCGTACACGCGTTTACCGCGAGTGCTCGGATGCGCGACTCGACGAGACCCCGCATTTTGAGATTTTGCACAAATTTTGCAACGATAACGGATTTTTTGCGCGCTGCAACAGGAGGATTTCCGAAAATGCCGTGTCTCGCGCAACATCGAGCCTCGTATTAAGTATGAGCCCGTAATCTCTCTTAAGCACTTAATTATTTTGGCAGTGCCAGAAGATACGACCGAAGCTTGCAAATTTCGCGTGACGCACGATAAACGTCGTTTATTTAAAAATAGCGAGGAACTTCCAGTCGAATGTGCGAGAGCGCAGGCGCGCGCCTGTGCGAGTGGGCGGAAAATCTATTCAATACGTAGAAAATATATCGGTTTTGCTTCCTATTCATTTTTTTGCCCGTGTATGTGAAAAAATATTTACTCCGTTCAAGGGGAAAGTATTAAATAAGATAAAAAGGCGCGTTCTCTTTTAGAAAAATAATGATTATTTTTCCAAAAAGAATGGAGCTAAAAGAATCCTTCTCTTTCAACGGGAAAGAATCCGATTTAGAGAGACTTTCTTATTTAGTTTAGCAACTTTATTCAAGATTAATGCTCCTCAAAGAAAAAGACCATTCCTTTTCTTATACAGCGAAATAAAAGTTTATTGGAGTTGCGCTAGAACTAAAAAATGTGCGCTTGATTTTAAATTATATCATCTTTGCGTTATAAGACGCGCAGTCTAGGTAAATCATGACGCTGATTCCGGCAAATATCTGCTTAAATTTAATAGATGCGTTTGGCCGCGCACCGGGGAATGGTAAAATAAAATTGTCGAAGCGTGCCGATAAAACTGTATTTGGCTGTTAAACAGATACGGCTAAATTCGTTAAATTCGTTAAATTCGTTAAATTCGTTAAATTCGCTAAATTCGCTAAATCCGTTAAATTTTTACGGCTAACGGCAACGGCTCGATCCTTGATTTCTCTCGCGCGGCCAAAAAAGCTCGCCCGGCTCGGTGCTAGAGCAGCGGCGCCTCTTGATAAAAAAGAATAAATAGATAAACCAAGCTACGAACAAAATAAAATGAGCGAATGGCAGGAGCTGAAGCTACCAGGTGTAGAGCCCCTCTAATTAGGTACTTAACGCTCGGCGCAGACACGAGAGCGATCCATCTTTTCCTTTCTCCTTTGCTTTATAGAGATTCTTCTGGTCCGCTCGTCTCCCTCTCTCCAGTTTTTGCCCCACATCCACTCGGTGTTCGCGCGACGCTAAGCCACGGAGGCGCAGTCGCGAGCGCGCGCGCGCGCACAGTTGCCGATATTTATGAATAAGGGGGACACGCACCGAGGCCGCGGCGACACTTGATGAATATATCAGATAACCGGAGCCGCCGATGCGCGCGGCGTAGCGCAAATTAATTTGCCGACAAATTGCTGTCGATTCACTGTCGTATCGCGGGGATGCGACTTTTTTCAAGGGGGAGCCGAGGAGACGCCCGCGCAGATGCTCGATAAGCGCGTTGTAACAAAGATTCGCGAAATCCTCGTGGAATATTTGGGGCGCGGCCAGTTTTAATCGGGCCTATCGCGAGTTTTCCAGCCCCCCTCGCTGAATCGCCCTGAATAGCCAGCGCCGAGTTAAATAAACATTCGCTCGGAATTGTTAATTCATCTCGGCGGAGCTTAGCGTTTTTTCTTTTCTTTTCTTTTTTTTTTTTATAGAAAACATGTTTCACTGCCATTAGGACGGACCATTTGATAGAGCAACGTTGCAGCTAATGAACACTTAACTATGCTATAAAATTTACGAGGATGATTCAACAGTACAGACAGTGCAGTTAATTTGTATAAACTTAAATTCAGACGGTAAAAAATGGCAAATCGGTGTCGATTATTCAGCAGATCTTGAGTTTAATTATTTTGCGCGACATTACGCGTGACGTTCAGTTATTGGAGTAACTTACCGGAGGCCGCCGACTCAGATTCCGAGTCACGGATTTTAATGAGGCTCTCGGAGGCGTTTGCCGGTACGCAAACGTAAAACCCAGAGACTCCCGTTCGATTTCATGATTTTATAGACACTTACTCTCGAGGTAGGGGTCGCCAATGCGCGATTGTACCTTATCTTGTATTTGTTTCGGTTAAAAAATTTTACTTTGTGCCCAAGAGCGAAGCAACAGCGATGGATTTCAATTTGAAATCTTCTCGCTGCCTTCTCTCGTCTTGGTAAGCTCCACTGTTTGATAAGCGCGCGCGTAATTTTCCGTCGAGATTTTAATTCGAAATCTTCGTTTTGTAAGTCTTCGCCTTAAATGCCTTGCCCTTTAATTATTTTTATCTTTAATTACACGCAAAACATAATCTTGTTAAAATATTAACCCCCGGAGAGTTTAAAGTGTAAGCGTATTATTTATATAATTACAGGCTTCATCCGAAAACTTCTCCCTATAAATATTCTAGCTCCGCGATGATGTAAATTATTAGCGCGGCTTTGTATTAAGGGAATAAGAATTGCGTTTTTAAATTTAATCGCTGAATTATTTAAAAATTGAAAGAACTCTGCCTTCGCGTGCGAAAAGTTGATTTATCCTAAATTGACAGTTAGCGTGCGAAACAAAATTGATAGCTTCCAATTGACAAGCCGGATTTTTAATAAAAATACGTGAAACTCTTATACTCTTTAAATCTGCACGGAATAATATTTAATCTATGAAAATAATATTTTTAAAATTCTTGCATTTATATAATCCCATGAATTATGAATATCGTTTCCATCAAACTCATATTTTATCACTGACATCTAAAATATTTAAATAAGTGTATAGATTGATCTCTGAAAGATAAAACAGCGAGCAAAGAAGATTAATTAAAAACGGCGTTCTTCAACAATTACTGCCTAATAGAAATATTATTATGCTAAAATAGAGATTAAATTTTGAATAAACAGTGCGTAGCTTTTGCTTCAAATTGAAATTAAAATTGCACGTCGAAATTGTGTTACTGTGTTGGAAAAAAATCTAACCTGTCAAAAACGAATATAAAATTTACGATTCCATCGAATAACTAAGTTTTTTCAACTTTTCTCGTACTTTTATGCCACGTCTAAAGGAAAAAGTAGGAAAAACTCAAAATCCTTTAAAATTTATTAATTTTAATCAGTAATATATTTGCTAAAAACCCAAAGAAATGAAATGGTTTCAAAGCTTTTAAAATAAAATTTAAACTATATTTATCGGTATTATAGATTAGACGATTTCACGACAATCATTTAATTAGATGTGCGGCTTCTGCGGCCGAAAATTTCGTTCTCGAATCGTCGTTGTTTTTTCATTAATATATTATCCGACGAGAATATTCAAGAAAATTTGATAACTAATTCATTACTACTTTAAAAATAAAGTTTACTTTTTTCCATCGTTATTTCTTCTTCGCGAAGAAATTTTAAAAAAGTGGTCAAAAATGCACGATGTTGCAACTAACTACCTAAAATGCAACAAAATTTTTAATGCGTAAACTGTACATCGTTTAAAGAACGAATGGCTTGGAGTTAAAAATTGCTGTTTTTGTATTGATATTTTAGTCGAAGCACTAAACTTTCCGTGCACTCCATGTTTCTAGATGAACAAGATTTATACCACAAATATATGTTTTTGTTTCAACTCACGTCTATATATACATGTATATATAGTTGGGTAGGCAGATTTGAGTATACAAATACATCTAAATTTATTCTAAATTTGATGTAATTATCAGTATAAACAGTCAAATTTCACGAACACGATTTAAAGGAGGAGCCTCGTTAGATGTAACTTTTTTACTTAAAAAAATTTGTAAAAACCATGCAATCACTTAAGGCTTAATTAAAGTTCTAATTTAAAATAAAATTTGCCAGATTATACTAAAGTGAAAATTGAGTAAAAAATTGATAAAAATTTAAGGGGATTCCACATAGATGGAAGTCGATTCAAAGCAAATCAAGAAAAATATTTATTTTGAGAGAATTCCAATCGATTTTTTCTCCATTTTCTCTGTTGCAAAAGGTATTCGACTCTTTTTACTAAATCGAGTATTATACTTTGGTTATTGTAAACAATGCCATTAAAATAGCTTTAAACTGTACAATGATTCAAAACTGTAACAGACATTCCTTCTCAATTTAAGGAGTACAATATTTGCTTAGAATACAATTAGCATGGAAATTACGAAAATTGTGAGGAAATTCATTTATCATTTGTACAAGGTTTATCGTATAAATATATTGTCCTATAATTGACATTATCGAATACATTTTACTAAAAGGCCTAAAGTGTAATCTACAAAAGAGAAATTGAATAGAAATTGAATATTATATTGAATATTCGATATAGGATTTTTCCTATAGAAGAAAATTTATATTGAATTTACGACACCATTTAGAATATAAAAGAAATCGATCCTTTTCGTATATTGTCAGATGATTTCCCGCAATATAACTATTAATTCTTCAAATTTTATATTCTTGACGGATTATAAAAATTTCACGCGACCTAAGCTTCACGTCTTGTATCACTTATTTTCCTAGCCAACATATTGCACCAACATTTTCTTGTTTATAATTTCAATCCAAGGGCAATGATAATGAAAAACCACCTAAATCTCTGAATGATATTAGCAAAACTTGTATTCGAATATTTTAAAACTTAATCATTAGATTACTGCATTAAGCATATCGGTAACTGTACTGAATATCATTTCCCAACTTTTATAAAAAGCTTCTTGATAAGAACTCGAGGAAGAATTATTTTTAATTGTTCAAATTCAAGTTTCAACTCTAGTTGTGCTTGCACTGCAATTATCGCTTATACAAATGATTCAAAAACTGCATTTTAAATGAATTTAAATGTAGAACCAACAGTATATTAAAAAAATGTTTTGTTACAGGCTGATTGGGGAAGATGATTTGAGACGTATATACTAATGGAAAACTTGAGAAGGAAATTCGCCACCAATGCTATAATTTGTTTTCGAGTTTTGTTTTTATGAGATCGGATCTAAGATATCACGCAGTAATATAAAAATAATGTGTGAAAAGTATCCAACAAGATGTCTAAAGTTACAATCATATGTTTAATAAAATAATACTGACAACTGCTTATACTACAGTTAATCATTACTTTGCGTTTTACGTTATTGCGATTTTGGAAAAAGTCGGAGAAAAAGCTTTGATTCGAATCAATTTAAAAGAGTAGGCGAGTATGAATATTATACGATGATCATAAAAGAATCCTGAAGATTGAAGATTGAAGATTAAAGATTGACCAAAAGCTTAATTGCCCACAATAGTTTCATATAGTTTCCCCCGCATTTTCCTTAATTTTCTTTTGATACGCATCATGTACACTCTTTATTCTGAAATCACGATAAATGCTTGACCTACTTCGTTTTTTCTGGGTTAACTAAAGGTGAACTCTTGCATTTTTCTAGATAAAGAGTCTGATGAAGACTATTGGAAAAATATTCCTCTCTATCGTTTGCAAGAAAATGCCTTTTTAAAATTCATGGAAATTTCTTTTTAATAAAACCCATACAGAGTATTTGTGCATTATCTGATTAGATTATGTCGATACCGACTACCGATAAATTGGAGCTACAGTAGTGAATTATTGCGAGAATATTAAACTATAATTTTTTGTCGGGGACAAATAAGAATTTTCAACTCGGAAGCTACGATACAACCTATAACCTTACAAGGCCCGATCTTGACATTCGCTCGTGCACAGCAATTTTATTTAGATTCTTTGCAAAAAGCACAAACTTTTTTTAGCAAATGAGAATTTGGTAGGAGATACTTTCATGTGTAAACTTAAATTGCATTTGCATGTTATACCATCGAAAAATTTGCTACGGAGAATAATTGGCTTTGGAAAAAAAACCATAATCTTTGAACACGCATCAATGATATTCATAATTAATCCTCGCGCTCGAAAATTTATAAATCGTTTCGTTATATCTTCAAATTTTAATATTAGAAGAAAAATGCAAGTCGGCTTGTAAAATTTCAAGTGCATATGTTTACTATTTCTAAAATTTGATCAGAGACACCACTTAGTAAGATTACCATTTTTTATCGCGCGTCAATGTTTCAAAATAAATTGATCAATATGCGTTGTATCCTCTGTCTCAAACACGCTTCTGCATCAATATTGTTTTTATTTTAACGATTTTAAATAATAATAATAATAATAATAGTAATAAGAATAATAGGAATAATAATAAAAGTGCATCAAGCTGTAGAAATATGAAAAAAATCTTGTTAAAAAAAGTATCGCGTATCACCATTGCGAAATTAAATTTACAAAGTTTATTAAAATGATACTAATTTTTCATGTCATTAAAGCGAAACTAAATTTCTTTTTTTTTTAATGAAACTAGTAACGAACTTTGATGAATCTCCGTTAAATATATTTTAAGACAAATTCATTTACAGAGTAACAACTGGATTAAATCTTTAAACAATTTCTTCAACAATAATTAATGCAAATACCCTCTTTTCGCAATTGATGTATTTAAAGTTGTGTTTGTGATCGGAAGCACAAACTACGATAAAACGTTATTATTTTCGCTGTTTACTTTTTAATTCATTTTCCAAACTATTTTCGATTATCGATAATAATTAGTGTGTCAATTCAGTACGTCGATAATAATTTCTCTTCTTGTTGTATCACTGTAAGGGTCGCGGTAGCTAATTTAATTTAAAAAAATGTCCATGTATACTTTCGCCGTCGAAGCGAGAATAAAAAGTCGACTAATAATCACATACTTTATGCAATAATTTCTATTATTAAAAGAAGCAGTAGGACTGCGTTAGCAATGCCTTGCTTGGCTCCTTCCTATTTGCGAAATTGAAATCGATCCCTGTTACCATTTTACCTTTTTTGCAAGGCTCATTATTGTTCTAATCAACAGATTAAAAAGACGCTTATCGGATACCCATCTCTTTTTTAGCAACATGTAAATCATTAAGCCGTAAAATTGCAAATAACTAGTTTCCCAGCAATTTGTTGGGAATTTTTTAAAAAAACATTAACTTTACAGAAAAGTGATAGCGGGAGCAAAATCTGCTGGGAAAAGCAT
Organism: Platyscapa corneri; assembly: GCA_018907185.1. Taxonomy (NCBI): domain Eukaryota; kingdom Metazoa; phylum Arthropoda; class Insecta; order Hymenoptera; family Agaonidae; genus Platyscapa; species Platyscapa corneri. Next base: position 3,482,697 of record JACCHW010000012.1, read on the forward strand.
ATAAAATGCATGAGTTTTACATCTATAATAAATATTGAATTTTATTATAAAGTAGCTTATAAAAATAGTAAAAAAGGCGAGGTATTTTATTATAAAGTAAGGGAGTGTAAAAAAAGGTAGAACGTGTAAAACGAGCTTTAAAGCTAGGCACATTTATAACAAATTCCAAACGTTGCAAAAATTTAATCTTCGAAAGAGGCGAGGTGTTTAAAAAAATTACTTTTTATTATGCATTCTACACTTTGTCAATTATCGACGTACGTCTTGCGCGACCAAGAGAACCAGCCCTATCTCATTTACGTGGTAATTTTTCCACCGAATAATGCATAATATACTTTGCTCTTGATTTGCTTCGTCGAGGCTAATTCGCGGGCTTTTTTCAATTCCGTGTTACGTGCAGTCGAGGATTTACGCTCGTTCGATGTACGTGTCGCCGTACGTGCACCGCTCAAAACAAGTAGGCGAGGCAGCGACTCCGAGAGCCATAAACAGGAGCACAACGACGATTCCAATTCCTAATTCCAGCCTTCAGCTGGAAAAGTATTTCACCGGACTCGTTATAACCCGGGACAATTTTTTACGAAAACTCCGAAAACAAGAGTGAAATCCCCAAAGGCGGCGCCTACGTTCGCTTCCTTTTGCCTCCCTTTTTCAGGACTCCGACAAGTCGTATTTCATCTGCATACTTGGCGACGCGCAGGACTTGGCGGCGGCAGTCAATCGGAGCACAACTCGAACGGCGAGCATTCCAAAAGACTGCGCCGGCTTTAATGCCCTCCTGATGCAAAATATTAGCTCCTTTAAGTTGGCGACTCCGTGCGATTCAATTAGCGCCGAGTGTCGGCAAAATGCTCGATCAGCGTTGCGGAGGAAATTGCGAAGAATCAACGATAGGAATATCAGCACCGAGAGCAGCGACCAGCTTGAATTTAACACTTGATAAATTGGACGCATGTTGTGCACACTAATACTACCACAATCGTTCCCCGAAAATTAATATTGACTTGTATATTCGTGAAATAGCGCCGAACGCTGTATCGCGTCCGTTAAACAAATAAAATAATAAAACGCTGCCATCACCGCCGCCGCCGCTGCCGATTGCGACGACGACGACAACAACAGCAACAACAATAACAACAACAGAAACGAGCATTTACTATTCAGAGTAAAAAAACATTATAAAGCTCGTTAAACGCATTTGTAAGGTTGATGTAAACTAAAAGCTTGTGATATCGAGACGGAATTTTGAAAACAATAAATATCAAAGGTGTACATAAAAAAGGCTTCGACTTGGAATAAAAATATAATTCCTCCTTGGGAAGACTTTATTTTCGATTTGGATATTTCTACTGGAGATCAGATGATAAAGCACATCAATTGCAAGGTACTCTTTGGCAGCGCTGGATTTTTAAGTAGTACTCCTACGGAATTTCTAACTAAATATGAGGTTTTCTTTGAAAATTTTGAATACTCGGTACTGGCCGAGCTATGGATACATTAAAATGATTAAATCAGCGCTTTTAGAAACGCCATGGAAATAGCGAGGGCCCATAGCGCAGTGGAAATGAAAGGGTCGATTTTGCCGATGAGCTTTGCAGTTGCGTAACGCCCCGTTCATCTGGGCAGGTTGGGGCGGGCCGAGGCAGGGAGGGTGGAATAAGACGCGTTGTCTTTTGCTCGGACAGTGTCCGAGGCTCTTTAAAACACTCTATTGTGCTGCTCGAGAGGCCTACGCTCTGAAAGGGCTAGAAGCACAAAATGCATCGCGCGGATGTTATTGAGAAAAATAGGTGCAGGGCAAAGACACGCGTCTCGCCTCGCCTCGCCTCGATTTTCGCAGACGCCGAAGAATAACAAAGTTGATAAAAGAGAGACGCGACTGCTATCGGGCTCGTAAATAACGGCGGAATACACGCGACCTGATGAGATGCGTCGACTTCGGAATCCTCCTTCCACACGCGAGCGTTTTTCCCTCATAAGCGGATCGCATTCAGTGCTCCCTCCAATCAGTATAATGCCATTAACTCCTTTTGACTTTCTTCCTTCCACTTTGCTTTGCCTTCGGCTAAAAGTTCAGCTTTCGCCGGCTGCTAACTTATTTACAAATTTCGCGTCTATCCCCCGTGTGTCCGCGAAATTAGATCATGGTAAAATGCGCACTTGAGCATGCACCTGCACGGGAGTAGTCAGCCGGCTTATCCCCGTCTGCGCACGTACGCGTATACAGGATTGGATCAGAGCCCCGTCGTGTTTACGTTACTGATCCTCCTCGATGTAGCCAAGAGAAGAGAGCCGCGCTCACTCACACGCGCGCGCGCGCCCCCCAGAACGAAAACTATAATTTCCCGTATTATTGATTTCCGAACGTCATAAATAACATTTATGGAAACGCGGTACGTGCTTTTTATGCATCTTTCTTCCTCGGGCACGCGAGCGCCCCGTCGCGGACGCCGGAATTAATGTTTAAAAAATAAAAATGAAAACGCACGCTAAACAGGCACGCGCACAATCGGAGAGCCTCGTCGTCGCAGTGACATTAGCGCGCGACATTACCGCTTTAATCGCTTGCTCCGACAGCTTAATGCACCAAACAAATGTCCTGAAAGCGCGCTGATGACGCCGGCCTGATGCTAAATGACGTCCGTCCTCGGCCGGGGAGGATGGGGTGCGGCGCGCTGCTGCGGGATGAGCGCGACGAGTGAGAACTAGAGGAGGACTGGAGCCGAGCCGGGGGTGGACGCGCGGCCTCCAGGGGTTGCTCCTGTCCGGAGCCGGCGCGCCCCAGAGGACGGGCCCCTGCGCTCCCAAGCCATCATCCTGGAGCTGGAGACGAGGCGTCGGGGCGGTCAGGGGTCATGCGGGGAGGGGGGGCGGAGCCACGACGGCGATCGATTCGACGACATTCCGCGGCTGATCATACGTGACTGACTTTTAAACGCTTATTTTATTTGCGCACTCAGCTGGATGTAATCGATAAATCCATCACATGGTCATACGCAGATGCGGGGGAACGCATTTGCTTCGGATCAATACGATTTTACGTCCGAATCTATTTTGAAATCGTGTCTATAATCACCGTCGGCGGCGGCTTATCTCCTCCCTTTTCCCTTTATTCGGCCGTGCCTTCCTTAAAAAAACAAGATTCCGTGCCATTCAACGCGACGTTCAAGCTTCCTCCTCTCCAATCCCTTGGAGCCTTCATGAGATGCGTAGCAATTTACAATTTACAATTTAAACCGAGTTTCCGGAGATGTTAAAGGGTGCAGAACTCCAGGGTGCAACAAAGTCAGTTTTTTACCGCGCAAACTCCCTTCCGAATGCCGACAAATCAGAAGTTAAAAAATGCAAAAGCCAAACTCCTTAAATATTAATTATTTTCCCCGTTAGCCGTAAATCCTTTCTAATTATGTGCGTTGCTCAACAACAACTGGCGTCAACGCGTGCAATAATAACATTCCTCCTCCACGGAGAAGGAGCACTAACTTTTTCCTTTTTACCTTCTGCCTTTTACTTTTTGCTCGTTCTCCGCGATGAAAAAGCAGTTGCAATAATAGTGTCTGATGTTCCGTCTCTTTTTTAAAATTAACTATTTTTCATATAAATCGCAAAAGTATAATCAAGAGAGGGTCGGTTTTACAGCTGCAGTTTCTAATCAAGAAAGCGGGTCGCTTTGCTTCTGCCGCCGTCAAGTGGAAATATTTAACGCGTTGTGCGCAACCGAAGCTATCATGGCGGGCGGGAGTGTAAATAAAACTGTAAATCATTATTTCCTACGCGTACCAAATAAAACTCAGAACTCGCGAGCGCCGAATCAACGATTGCGGCTGCAATTACATCTAAATTGTCCGCGATTGATTGCGAAGGAGGATAATTTGTGGATCCGTGTCACGGGAATGTGTAAATTATTTATTTGAATTTCCAAGTGCAGGGCTCGAGCAAACAACGAGTTTCGGGTTAAGCGATTCGTAGTTTTACAGCTGAAAGTGGGGACTCGGTTTGCACTTGATCCGCACATATTTTGAATAAACGATGACCAGGTTCAAGTAGAGTATTTCACAGGTTTAACCGTGCGGCTGTAATGTTTACTTTCACTCCGAGCTCGCATTTGTGTTTCATATATTTCAAGTCCTAAATGTCAATAGAGCAATTCGCAGTCTTAAACATAATATAGGGTTATTCGGTGTCGAAGCTGCGGATTAAGAGTTATAAATGCAGCGGCTCGCAAATGAATGAACTTCAAGTGCGGAGCGACACTGACGATGATCGTCCGCGTACTCTTTACACTTGAATTTTTGCCACCAACTGTACGAGCGAGTGCATGTAAAATAACCGGATGATACTCTACGCTGGCTTTTAAAACTATGTAACGTTAGACGTCCATTTTATCACTGGCACTTTTATTCACGCAGAAATACAAACGCGCTTAATGTGTGCACTGTGCCGAGCATTTATACCTGCGACTGCTGCACACGCGCACGATTGTTACGGTTATTCTGATCGCAAGACAGTTCAGTTTTGACAGTGAATATTTAAGTTTATTATGTATAAAACTCGTCACGAGTCCCTGATAAATTTCCAATCCGATTTTATCAATTCCTCGACTCTCTTTTAATAAGTGGATTTGTCTAAAAGTTAGCTTCGTGATTAATGAAACTTGTTCATTTACGAGGAGGAATAAAAATACCTTTTCTATGTTTCAAAAGCATATACTTTAAAAAGTAATTACAGATCTGGATAAAGTATTAACTTCTGCAATCCTCGATCGATGTAAAGTTTTTCCTACTACGGCATATTCGCTACACTCTTTTACCACTTTGAATTCAGTAGCAATTATCAATTACCAATTTTAACATCGCACGGCTGCCTTGCAACAATTAAGGAGATTTTATGACTATATCGCGGTGAGCCTTTTAATTGACTCCCGCTGATTATTAAAAACAACCTTAACGCTCGTTACGTCAAGAATCTAATTTTTCTTGTAGAATTTTGTTGTAAGATATAAAAGAAAAGTCAGCTTTTTATTTCATTACACTGGATATTATAAGCTACACTTTTACCACAGTTGTGTTAAATAAAAATTTATCGAGAAAAACTTTGCACATCGTGCTCTCAAACATTGATTAAATTAATATTTAGTCGTTCGTAATTAGAAAGTATAAATAATATTTTCGCATTCGCTACGATTGTTATTATTTATGAACTTAAAATGTACAATGTAATGCTTGTATACAGTGTAAAAGTTTTATGCGAAAAGGTAAAATTATTTACATAAAAAAACCTATTCTCAATATTCATGGACAAAGATCTTTTTTTACATGTACACATAAGGTACAATAACATACTTATAATTCAACAAATATTATCAAACAAAGCATTTCCCTTGGTAATTTTTTCTTAGTTCTATTGTTTTTCTACCGTTATATATTCTTTTTAATTTTATAATAATTTATCTTTATTTTTCGCCATAAAACTTTTATTTTGCAAAATATATGAGAATAGAATAAATGGGAAAATTGTTATTGCCTATAAAAAAATAGAGTTATTATTATTGTCTAAGAGAATGCCTACTTTCCGCAAGTAGTGCAGAATATGACCTGTAAAAATAAATAAATATCATCACGTAATTATCCAATTTTCGTCGGTATTCGAGTTGAAATTTACGCCAAACAAAAAAATGCTTTTGAACGGTTTGAATTTTTATTTTCTATACAAGCTTGTCATATGTGCTTAGTGGCTTCGGTAGTAGCGACAGCAGCAGCAGCAGCAGTTGTGGTAGTAGGTATTTCAGAATAAAAATATTACACTGTAAGTAGAGTTGATCTTTATTAAAGTAGTTTTTTACTTTACTTTATTTTTTGCCTTAAAATTAAGATAAAATTTTTAGATATAACATCAAAATCCACTTCAACCAGAGTGGTAATTCATTATAAATATACGATCTATTCCCATCGTTCCCAGAATGCAATTTTATTCAAAACAATGAAGCATAAAAGCGATAAGTAAAAAATATAAGGATAAAAAGTATAATACTTTGTAGAAATTATTTTCCGTTTCTATGCATTTTAAAACCCGAAACATTATTTTCTCAGGTTAATACGATTACATTCTCTTATGAATGTAAAGTTTAAATGGAGAGACCCGGGAAAGATGAAATAAAATTACTTTTGAGGTAAGTCCTGACGGTGATAGGCACGTCATCGATAATCGTTTTCAGACTGACGTCGATCCTTATAAGAAGGGAAGAGTAGGGGCCAGACGGTACATATTCATAACAGGAGGACAATACATTCGATGCTCTAACGTTGGCTCTCCTGTAAATTGTTTCGCGTTCGGCAAATGTCCGAAAGGTACAGTAAATTCTCGGACGTTGTAGTTTGAAATATTAAGTCGAGCATTATGCATCTGTCTGCGCTAGATTTTTCCGGCTTCTTTCATTGCGAATGCATGTAGTCGATTCAATGTTTTGAATAGTTGCTGTGCCGCGTCCAATTAACCGCGTACATTTATCATTCGAACAACCAAGCACTGATTTTTCATTATCACATTATAATCAAATTTAATTTATTCGAAATTCATTGCAAATACTTTTTAAATCGTCCGTTAAAATCTTTGCTTACATTCTGGTATTAAATATAATAGATTTATTGCAAAACACGCAGCCTTTCAAATATTTAAGAGGAAATGAATTTGAATTAATAAACGCGTTATTCGGACGGGTGATAAAATTAATTCTTCAGCTCGCCCGTGAACGCGCGAATATTATTGAATATTATTTAATCGAGTGGCGATGGCGGTGGTGGAGGCGGGGAGGGGATGAGGACATAACCGATCTTTGCACAAGTCGTTACAGTCGGTCTAAATCAGTAAACATCTTTAATATATAAAAGCTTTAATTTATAGAAAATACATACGTTACTCCGGCACTTATAGCTACACTCTTTCATTCTACAAAGTACTAAATGAATAATTTAGTGCTTCGCTTTAGCGGGCATGTGTCTGAGTAAAGTTGTTCTAATGGTATATAAGGTTAGGTGGTTAGGCAATGAAAATAAGTCTTGTAAATAAGAAGAGGCTATTAATATTCTTTAAAGCCCCAATATTTTACATTTGATATACGCACGTTAATAAGAATTAATCTTTCCGTCGTCGTATTTTCTATTTTCCACTTTCAATCGTTGCATAAAATCTAAAAGATTAAAAGTTACATTTACATATAAAAACCGTTAGCAAACGTAGGGAATATTCCAAGGCTCCGAGGACTGGCGTGTTATATCGGAAGGATTTTTTAAAAAAGAATTACAGGTGCGAGTGCGAATGCGGTAATCACAAGGTTTTCATGGAGCTGCTAGTCGGTGGAGGCTTGATTTTCAGTCCTATTAGCTCTATTTCCTGGTATGTCGACGTCGAATTCATACAGATTCTTTTATCTATCATCGACACCTTTCCAAATCACTTCATAATTTCCTGAGTTCGAGATATTAAATTTATATTACTTTATCTGTCAAGCTGAGCAGCTCGACCGCCATCTATATCTGATACTCAAAGTGTTTAACTGAATAATCTTAAAACGGGCTAATTAACAAATTATAAGCGAATAGCCTAAGGAAAAGAAGATTCTTTGCCGAGGAAGGGAAATGAGGGAAATCTGCAATTACGATGTGCGACTCTAATTGCTCTTTGAAATCAAAATTTTTTTCTCGAGAAACTTGGCGGTCTTTCATAATTTCTATGACTTTGCTGAAGAATCTTCAAATCTTTTACAAAAGACAGCCTTCGGTTATTGTTCGGTAATTTTTTAAAGTTTTCGGAACTCTTCTATATTTTATTGCAAATAATTGAATCGTTATTTTTCCGTCTTACGAGTTAACTGACAAATCTAACCCAACAAATTATATCTGTTTGTATAAATCCGTACTTTATATATACATGCGTGTGCGTGCATGTATATCTGGTACTCGTGTCGAAATTTTCGAACACTTTTTTTACCGAGAATTAGTAAGAGACATAATTGACTTAAAAGACCGCAAAATGTTTTACTAATATTCGACAAAAAATACACGCGCGTTGTGCATTTATGCAATGGTTAAAAATACACTCGATGTCCATTAACTTTTTAATTTTTAATTTTATCGGATCCTACTTTATCAATTTTCATTTCATTTACAGTGATTAAGAAGAATCACCTGCCGAAGCCGGCTTACCGAGCCATTGTAATTTACCGAATTAAAATTGAAAGACTAATTTGACTTCATATATATATATTTTTGAAATTGATTAAATTTAAAAAACTGCGCACCACATAAATAACTTGGGACTTTCTTTTCACATTGGTGACGTTAATTTTGCGATTCACTGCGAATTTTTGTACACCGGATTCTCTTGCGTAACTAAGTACATTTCTTGTTCGTTCGAAATTGCAGAGATATTATAAATCTTTATCTTTAAATTAGCGATTTTATTTTTTATTTCAACAATTTAGTATTAGGCTTTACTTTATTGTGTATCATATTTTAGAAGGACGGAAAGAGAATTAAGTCATAAAAGTTTACGAAGGTAATTAAGGTGTACAATTTTCTATCGACGTGAAATGATATTTCTCAAGTTAACAACTACCATAAAATTAAGAAATGTGTGTGCGTGCGTGCACGTGTGCGTGTGCGCACGGCCGCCTGTGCACATGTGTATAATCGAGTGGATCATTATAATATCCAAGTATTGATAAAAAAATTTGAGTACTCTTTTTATTTTATGCGCCGTAATTGTTGTTTGCGATGTTATAAATTTATCGCTTATATGTACTGCATGATTAATTTTATCTTTAAAAACTCGAGCCCCGGCAACTCGGCCACTAACTTATATTACTTTGTTCCTTGCGTTCCTTCAGTTTTCTAATACATTGCGCGATAGATTTACGAGCTCTTGGATGGAATAATAAAGCAACGCACTTGGGTTAAAGTTGATGTTTGAGTTGAAGGCCCATCAATGGCCGATAAGCAGAGCCGAGAGCATTTTTCGTTGCAGCATCATCACTATTTATGGGATCGCATCGAGTTCCTGAAATATTGTAGCTTTTAATTTTTGCTTATCAAGAGAATGAGACTTATGCATTATTTAAGCGAAGGCAAGCTAAGTTTCGGGGGCCGCGCCGAGGAGTAGCTGTGAAATTTATTCCAGAGTTATTGAATTTTCATATATTTCGGCCTTAGAAAGTATTACCCGAGAAATGATAAATGAAATTACGTATGACTCAACGTTGCTCTGGCGCATTATGATGGTAATGAACGAGGGGCGCATGGCTACGACATCGAAACAAAGACCCGGTCGTCTTAATGGATAGCCGAAAGTGAGTCAAGATCAAAAAGCACGTTAATTTCGATCGCTGGCGGAAAATTTACCTTCCTCGTTACTTTCTTTGGCTGTAACCTCGGCGTGATCTATGGATTTTTGCACAACTGCTGCTGCGCACAATAAAGAACTCTTCTTCTTCTCATTATTATTGTTATTATTGTTATTGTTGTTATTATTTCAACATTTTGCATCATTTGTGCGAGGCTATGATTTATGAAGCTGCCCCCTTTAATTCATGGAAATCGCAGAGTGATAATGCACTAACTGGATGCACAAGTCGATGCTTCTTCGAGCTCGTTCGATGCGAAAGTAACGCGCACGGTAATCGTCGTGTTCGCGAGACGCAACTGAAAATAATTATCGCTGTTCCCCAAAATAAGTAAAATAAGCTTTAACAGCAGTTGGCAAGCTTGGGCAATGTTAAATATAAATTTCGGAAAGCTGAAATCGATATTATTTGAATGTTATCGATGCTATCTCTTGTTTTCGGCCTCCATTCGATGTCCCAATATTTCGCGAATTTTCGCCAAATGTCGGTGGTTAATTTTACTCCACTCGATACGGAGCCGTGCGACTCTAGGAGCTCGAAACTTTGGAAATCAGAAGCGATTGCTATAGATACGGGCCGATATGTGCCGAAAAAAGTAGCCCCAGTGAAGTAGTGATAGTCTGCGAGATCGTCGATAAATACAAATTAATTATGCACTCGCAAGGAACGCCTGATTCGGAAAAAAAATCGACCTCTTTCTAAGATCTAATCCATTGTGCAAGCTTTGATAATTTACCGAGTGATATGCGCTCAACTTTTGGTGGCGAATAAACGATAAAATTTCGATGACAAAAGTAAACTCGGTTAGACACGACGCCCACTTTAATCGAATCGCTGATAAACGATTTTTCACGCCCGGTTTTTTGCATTCGCCTCTAGATGTAGATGCATGATCTACGACTATTTGGCTATCGCTAACAAGTTATAACTCACGGCTATTGTGGCTCTCGACGCTTAGATCTAAGTTTACGTCAGTGCCTTGCACTCAAAAGTTATGCTCTACATTAGTTACACGTTGTTACTTGAGAAACACCATGTGCAGCTGTTAAATTTGATGCACATGCACGACGCGCATTATTTAGATTTCTTATTTTGCAATATGATACGCAGTTATAGCAACTTTGATATAATTCCCGGCCAGACAATGAAGATTATGTTATCCATCGACTATTATGCGTTATTAATGTCTTAATAAATCGAAACATTAAATTCGGCTACACAGAGCATCTGGGCGCCGAGTCCGACGTAAATTCATATTGCAACATCGAAATGTACACTATGCGTCATTTAAATCTCATTATTGGCTACATGACAAACGAACGCTGAGTTTAATGTTATCTCACACTTACGTAATTATCGGACACGGGAATGCGCACGAGCTAAATATCGTTATTAGTGCATCCGGATACAAAGATGTCAGATTCAGGAGGGAAGATTAATACGAATTAAATAATTAATAGATGGCTTTATAATTGTAGCGCTAAAAAGGCGTTTGATTAAACGAATTTTATTTAAAAATCAGTTACTAACTCTCTGTGACTCGGTTAATATTGCAAAGGCTCACTCGTGTACTCGAGTCGAAAGATTTGCGCAAAATATTCTTGTAAATAAAACCATTACCATCGTCAAATAGTTATTCGCATTCCTCGGTTCAAAGGTAAAGCGAGTTGTTTTCTTGTTTTCTTGCTTTCTCGCTTCCTTATAGTCAAGTTTCATAATGACATAATAAAATTTTCTCGGTGTTATTATACGAAACAAATTTCGAGAAATATGAGATCAACATACTGAAAAAAGATACGCGTGTACTTAGATACTCGCACACCTGCAAATGGGCAATAAAATAAAACGCATATTTGAAATTTCGTTGAAATATGGAATTTTATATCCAGCGATTAACATCTTGGCATAGTTCATTTATTCCAAACTTTGGAAAATATTTGAAATTGCGTATCTTTAAAATTTATCCGAAAATCTTACTGAAAAGTAGTTGTACGACAAGATAAAATTTTATCGACTCCTAGTTTTTAACTTTGAAAACTTATACCTTAAAATTTAATTTACCTCATAGAATCGTTTTATATTTTTATTGTTCGTCTGCGTCGTTCGAAAATTTGTTTAAAGTCTCATTATTTAAACAAGAGTCGTGAAACAGCGTTGAAGCACAGGTGAGTATTATTTTTTAATTTATCGAATTGAAGCGATTCGGCGCCAAATTTTACGCCATTGGATATAAAATGTATTCGTCTTGTAATTTAAAATAAAATGCAAGAATAGCAGAGATGATGTGAAAATATTAACGTCTTAGAAATTCATTTAGATTGTACATTTAATACGAAGTTGAATTTAAATATATTTTCTTTTCAATCTAAGAACGTTGTTTTCAAACTAATCTCATTAGATATAATAGGAAGATTCGATTACTTTAAGTGTCTAAAATTATAAAATAATTGAATTTTGAATTTTTAAAAGAACGTAAATATTGTATGAACAAACGTAGTACTAAAATTAATTAAAATGTAAAATGCAAGAGTTTGATGTTCCACGTATGAGTGAGCGAATGTATAAAAATTAGCAAAGCATTTTAAATTACGACGAAAACCAATAAATAAATATAATAAAAAAAATATAAAAAATAAACCAAAAAACTTAGCTTAACTTTTAATTTGTCGTAATATACGTTGCAGCGATTTTTATAACAACTCTTTACGTGTAAATATTCGTAACATGTGTAAGATAATACTTGACGCCTAATAGAGGTTTATTATAGCAAAAATATTATTTAAACACGAATGCGAACGGGAATTTTTATTTGCGATTAGTTGCAAGACGAGCGAGCAAAGAGCGAGATCTCCCAAATTTATTAAAAAAATCCAGTTACGCAGTTTTGTAAACAAACGTAACGAATGAAGCACGAGGAATAAAAGCTGAAATTTCATTGAAAGTCGACGTTTTTTTAAATAATGAAGAGATAGAGTCAGTTATAATTCAGAGAAATAGCAAAAGAACGATGCCATAAACTGTGCGTATAAATATGCTTTTGTCGATACGGTCGCTGATTGAATAATATAAGGTCTGCGCTATAATTCGAGAGTTTATTGAAATCATTTTTCGAGATTATAGAATAAAATGAAATAATACGCCCGAGAAGGAATCACGTATCGAAAGCTAAATATACGCTCAATTATCTCGTATATCTCTCCAAGCTCTTCTTTCGCACATATAAATGAAGATTCGGCCATGAAAACATTTACTTTGATTTTACGTCGAACCAGTCTCAAGCGATTTAACAACTTTTTGTAAATAGATTTAATGCGAAACGACAGCGCCAGATCTGCTCGGCATTGTGTCGCGCACAGATCGATAGACTAGTCCTGTGTAGATTACGCGAGCTATGTATTCATCTCCATTTACGGCTGAATTTAATGGTCTAATTGAATCTTAATACGTCGTATTATCACATGTTAGACAATTCATAATTGCGGGAACGTTTTCAGTGGGTGCGCGAGCGACGCTGGCAATATATAATCTAAACTCCGTGACGGATGCGAATTAAATATTGCAATTGTAGGCCGACGCGTCACTCGACTAATTTCGTATTTACGTATTTGAATTATTGATTGGATTAATTCGGTCTTGAATAAGAGACGAGTCGCGATTTCTTTAAGTGAAGCGACGCTCGGCTTCTTCACGCTCGTGATAATTGCGTTCCCCGAGACTTTGAGCGAAAACACGTTGACGCGCGAGACCTGATCGAATCAATCGCCTCTCGATGGCAATAATTGCATTTTTCTCCAACTTTCGAGCCAATTTTAGGGGGACACTCGTGCCTATCGGCCGATAAATGCACGTATAAATAGATAGAAATAGGAGCTGCAGCCCGACAACATTCTTTGGTTAAGCAAGTGCTCTCTTTAATGGGCCAATGGTTGCTGGGTTATCTCGTTTTCTTGTCTCCAACATCTTGATGGGAGGAGCGGCAAGTTATACGTCCATCTACTCGGAACGACTCCTGCAATGGATGAATTCTGGCTTTTTAAAACTTTATTCAATTGCATTTCTCTGAGAAATAGTCGCTAGAATTTTAACTTTGACGATTGCGCGCACCGACATTTTTATACGTAAATATTTGCCTTTTTGTTTCTCGAATATCGAGTTTCTTAAATTACTGTATAAATCCAAGAAACGCGACTCGCTTTTTTATTGAAAAGCACCGCAGTTTTAAAGTTTTAAGGCCTTCCGTGTGTACAATAAGCGAATGGAGCACAAAACTTGAGCAATCGGGCGAAATAAAGTTATGAGCTATCATTTCAAGTGATGCAAATTCGCTGCAGTCGAGGAAAATGTTTATAAATATGTCTTAGAAGTTGATGCGATTCAATTGGGGGATTGAATCGCGCAAGTTTACGAGTTTCAAAATGAGTAATAAGTGTGTTTTTTCCCCGTTTGCAGCGAAAGCGATAAAACCAGAAGCAGAGATTTAATTATCATACATGCATGTATTCATAGGAGAGAATAAAATTTTGGATAATTTCATCGTTTGTTGACTTTTTACTGCGATACGAACGCATCAAATATTCGTTAGACTCCCGTCGCTCCCGCGTATATTTTAGTACTGATTTGCCATTCCGTTCCAAATAAACGGATACGATTGATTTCAGTCTCGATTTCATAATAATTGAGGCTTTTATTCGCGCTGCACACATTTTTCCGGATCGCTTTATTATCGTCCGCGCTAAATTATGGAAGTTTAAAAGTACAAATTCTTTAATCGAGCATTCGCTGTTTGTCTTCTTGCAGAGAGTTTGGCCAGAGAAATACCAATTCCATGCACAATCTGTAAAGGGGCCGAAGAAACTTTTCCATTAACATCGAATCGGCCGCGTTACGATTGTTCGTTAAAATTACAGTTACCAAAGTATATGAAAAATTACAACTGCGCTTCAACGTTCGTAAAGTATAAATTATGCGCAGCCAGCGCCACGAGTGCCCACTGCAATTACAATCAGCAGCTAATTATTGCACTGGTAAGTGCTGCTTTTTTTACGCACTAGTGTAGATGATGTTAAAGATTAATAGAAGCTGAAATTATGTTTAACGCGCGCTTAAAGCATACAACTCGCGCACTCAATTGCAATTGTAGTCCGTAGTTATATGGCGCAGCCGTATTTCGTCACTCCGAATTGGAGTGGAAAGTAAAGGCGCGACATCGAATTCATTTTCGCGGCGAAAATATAGTTTTAGTGAAATGAAAATCCATTTTAAATGGAGCGATTTATTCCAATGAAATTTTGCACGGAAGAAGTGAAATTCTATTCTAAGAGATTAAACGTGTAATTCAAAGTTCAATATTGATTAAAATTTGGTGTTGTCACAAAGCTCGAGTATGAGGAATGGCACGAATGTGTTTTAATTGCTTAAGAAGATAAGTAAGCTAATTAAATCGTCATTATATTCTAAAATCTATTATTGAAATAAATAATGAGACTAGGCAGCCGGCAATAAGTTAATTACGATTCGCTTTTACGTTGCGTCTCGAATAGACAAATTGTTGTATCTAATTTTCGACGTTTCACAAATTCCTAAGGACGTTACAATATATTAAATTTAAAATCATAGTCGGGCCGTCAAGTTTGCAAGCTTGGAAAACTTTATTTAAGCGAAAGAAACGCGCGAATAAATCTTTCGAGAATTTCAAGACGCAATTCAAGTATACGGGATATAAAAAATAAGCGTAAATTTTTAACCTCAACAAAATGTTTGCAGAATCATATTCGCGCCGCTACAACAATAAAAAGATAAGGGCCGAATGCTTGTACAGTTCTTCCTCCCACACAAGATGTTTATTCGCGCGGAAAGTAATTAAATTTCTCGTGCCTCGCGAATGTGCAATAATTTCATTACAGGTAACAACACGCCGCACTTTTTCCGCTTTCATTTTTCCCTGCGCCAATTCAGCGCCGTTAGAGTATCGCCACTGTTTATCTCGCAGCCGTGTTTACGAATGTATTTGATTAGCAATAACATCCCCGGCATTTTTATTATTTCCGAGCGAAAAACATTTCACGAGCACGCTATTCCGCGAATAATAAGTGAATCGAAAGTCTAAGCGAAATTATGCGCTCACCGCCTTCTCAAATCTTCCGCTCGCCTATTCAAATCGCAGGTATTTATTTTAAAAATGCAAATTCGCCAACGAACAATTAGATTTATGAATGTAATCAAATTTTTCCAACAGCCGATGAGGACTCGATCTGAAAATGCAATTAACTTTTCTAACGAAGGACTTGCTTTAAAGCCTAATGCAGTCGCGTCCACAAGCTTGAGTGAGGCTTCAAGGTCTCGCGCGACAAAAAAGGAAAGCACTTTTAGGAAGATTGTTTGTCGTTGGCCTTGTCGGGGGGAGCCGTCGAACAAAGTAAAATGCCTTGGGTCAGATGTCGTCGTGTGTCGCGGTGACAGGCAACAACAGCCGAGGGGCGAAGCAGAAGAATGTTGAACAAAATTAGAGTATCGCGGGGAGAGCGGTGAGAGGCCGAAGGGGAGAATCAAAGCTGAGGCGTCGCGCCGCCCGAAAAAGCTCTCACTCGTGAAATATTTGCCGCGCCCGAGCGCATTCCTCTCGAATTTTCAGCCACCGCTCAAGTATTTGTACGACTTTCAGCAATTATTCAGGCTTCCAGGGGGCCGCCGTCCGCGTAGCGATACTCCGGCCAAAGTTCCCGACAGCCGGAAAAAATGAGCCGCTGCCCCCGTCGGCACCGAATCGCTTATCCTCGGGCGAGTGCAGTGTCATCGAGGACGGGCGCCGAGGAGCCGCCACAGACGGCCAGAAGGGGACGTCCGGGCCAGTCACGGCTCGCAAAAGGGCAAAGCGCGTAGTAGGAAAAAGCTCTCTCTCGTAGCTTAAATAGTTCCGGCTGGGGTGGCTGAGGCGCTTGCGTGTGTGCGCGGCTGGCGGCTCGCTCTTTGAAAATCGATAGCGACGCGCGCGTGTACGTGTGCACGGCCAATCTGCGCGGGCGGGCGAGAGCCTTTTTCCTCCTGGCCTTCCCTATATTTTTCTTTGACTCTCGAGCGACGGGCTCCTTTCCGCGCCTACTTTTTCCCGCGGTCCCCCCTCGCTGCCCCCGTCACTCTCCGGACCGTTCCCGCCGCCCCCCCCCCCTTACCGGCCCCCGGCAACCCTCCACCCTAATTCCCACGGCAAACAGACGGATAATTGAAAAGCTACGCGCAGCGAAAGAGAGAACAGAACGGAGCGAAAGCGGCGGCGGCGGCGGCGGCGATCGATTCCACGGGATAAGGCACCCCATCGCCGAGAGCCACGCGCGGCGGCACCCGTTTATTTCGGCCAAAGTAAATAGATAAGTCCGCCGAGGATTCCTTTTAAGGGGCGGTGGGGGAGGACGAGAGCAACGGGAGCGACGGGGAGGCTCGCCCGGGAGAGGCTGACGTTTTAATTTCCTGCCGAAATACATTGGCCGGAGGAGGCGGCGTATCGGCGTGCGGGCTGTTAGCGCCTTTTTTCTCTCCTCCTCGTCCTCCCCGCCTCTTGATTCGCTTTACACGCGCGACAAGCTACGTGCGACGAATCCACTCCGAGAGCGCGAAGAGGATCCTTAACACTTTCGACGAATGAGCCCGGCGATACGGTAATTTTACGATTTGAATAAGTTAAGTCGCGGCCGAGAACGGAATTTCAAATTCTCGGCGACTCGACACCCGACACCGATCCCGGAAGGCAAGACAAGCTTATGTGGATTAGAGCACGCGTCGGTCGAACGCAGGAATCAGCTCGAATTAACGAGCCATTTTCCGCGCGGTTACGCCAGTGGGCTAAATAATCCATGCCCACGGCTCTGTAATCTCTGATAATAATCCGTAATAATAAGCTTCGATGGATGCGAAGCTTCCGCGAAGCTCATTTCGGATAATCAGGCCCGAGCTTCGGACACTTTTTAACGACCGCAAATGCTCGCGCCAACTCCAGTTTTCCGAGCGAGCCTTTTGTGCCTCCAGGAGAGGAGCGAATTTTATTTACTCCGCGCTCGGAACGTAACAAACGCGTGAAATCAGTTTATATTAATGCGCCGTAATTTGCATATGTAAAACGACTCGTAATCCCTTTTCTATTTAAATTTCATCTTACGTGCGCAGCGAAAAATTACAACTGCGCCAAAGTTAACTTTAAATTATTTCAACGATTAAATAATAACTCGGGTATTTGTAAAACTCCGTAGCCGTAGCTGCAAATATCACATAATTAAAGGCTGTTTTATAAGCTTTTGCGAGATTGCAGAGGACGGATTATTTGCAAAATTTTCTCGTTTATCTAATTCAGGAGCTCAAAGAATTCCTTGCACGAATCATCTTAGGAAATGTGCTAATTTTAATTCTCGAATTTAAGTGGCGGTTAGGCGACTCTTTTAAGTAACAGCGCGTCTTCGTTCAAGCCGATAGTGTTTTTATCTTCGTTTTTCTTTTAGACGACATTTTAAAATAATAGATTATGGTACATTTCGCATTGTCCTGGAGCTCCAGTGTCTGCCGGAATCTTTGCCCAAATCACTTTATTCAATTCAACCGAGATATTTTTCCGATAACTATAAAGCGCAGCGATGCATCGAGGAATTGATGCAGACGGGGATAATAGAAACAATAGCAATAAAATAAAAGCGGCAAGAAGAGATAATACAATTACAAAGATTCCGAAAAACACCTGGGATTGGACGGGCGGGGTTGGCAGGTGGTAGAGACGCCACGAGGCAGCGCGTCGCGGGAGTTCCTCGTTCTCAACGACGCGGTCGGCGAGTTTTCCTCCCACGTATTCGAGCAAAGGATAGGAGGCTTGCGTTCCTGGCGCGCGTGGCTCGGCTCAGGCGAAGGCGCAGACGTTCAAAGCTCGAGTACGTGGAACGTCGATGCTCGCGGATGCGCGCGGCACCGGAGCGAGGGAGAGAGAGAGAGAGAGAGAGAGAGCAGAGAAACATTGCACGACTCTCCTGGGAAGAACGAAGAAATCGCCGAGTATATCGAGCTTCCCCGCAGCAGCGAGCACGAAATCCTCGCGGGCCGATTTTCCCTCCCGACCTCCCGCAGCTCGCTTCCGGGCCATTTTCCGAGCTCCGCGGACGACCTCTGCCATTGTCCGCTGCTCCCGAGGGTCGCCAGGAGAGGGATAATCGCCAGGGCGAGCGAAAAATCGCGTGCCGCGCGCGTCCAGGAGGACGCGCGCTTCGATTATTCTCGCGCGTAGACGCGCGCGACTCTCCCTCGTAAAAAAGAGGCCACCGCGCAATCGGGAACGGGAAAAGAGCGAGAGGGCGCGCGAAAGCGGGAAAGCCCGCGCTCAGCCGGGAGCGCGGGGGCAGGACGGGAGCAGCACGCGGGGGAGGGGGCAAGAAAGGACTCGGTCCGCGGCTCGAAGAGAGGGACCCGGAGCCTGCGCAGAGCCGGCGCGAGCCGCCGAGGCATCTGCGCGAGACTCCGCGGCCAGTAGTGGCATCGCTCTTCGGCCGAGTTCCGCGAGAGAGACCGCCGCGACTCCCAGGCCTGGCCCCGCAGACACGAGCGACCGAGACGGAGACGGAGCGAGCGAGCGAGCGAGGAAGAGCGACGCGACGCCTCCTGGTGCTAGCAGGCCTGGGGCTGCCTGGGCCCACCGGCTCCAGCCGACCCGGCCTACCAGACACCCACACGCAAATCCACACGTACGTAGACGGCGCCGTGTTATCGTCCCTTATTGATTTCCGCAGGCGAGCTCGTGCCCGAGGTCCCGTCGGTCGGTCGGTTCCCGCGCGGACGACCGCGGGACCGATCGACCGGCCGGCGCACTCGTCCCGGCGGTCGGATCGGAGATCATCGTCACCGGGTGACTGGGGCCTCGAGGATCCCGACGGACGCGAGCGCGCACTCGAGATCGCAACCCTCGTCGTCCGGCCGTGTGATTTATCGCCGATTGCGCGGCTCGTTGGCCTGGACTCGCGCCGCCTGTCGTTGTTGCTGCTCCTGATTCTGGGCACAGGGCCATCGAAAGCGAATTTTATGCAGACTGCGACCTACTTATCGCGCACTCAGCCGTGCGCCACGAGTGTCAATCAAAAGTAAGGGAGCTGAGCTGCTCGAAGCGAAAAAATCACATCGCATCGTATCCCCCCATGCATATTCATGTATGTAGATGGGGGCGCGAGCGCGCGCGCGCGCGGTAAACATCCAAGTGCCCCCCGTGTCGGCGGAGAGCGAGGTTCGAGGGGGCAGGGGTGGGCCGCCGTCGCACGCCGCGCCGCGCCTTCAGAATAAATAGTCGAAAATAGTGCTACGTACGGCAAAGTTCGGTAATAACCCGGAGTCGGTCTACGCGGACTGATTCCCGCCGGAAGCGAAGGCGCCGGTGCTGCTGGCGCGCTTCTACGAGGTCACTCGCTCGCAGAGCTTAATACATCGGGCCGTTGATTAAAGGACGGGGAAGACAAATTAAACAGCTGAAGCCGGATTGGCTTACGTCGAATAAATCTGGGGCTTCTTAATCGCTTGGCTCTCGTACGCTCGTACTTTGTTAACGCGCCTCAGCCCCTTTGAATCTTAAATACGAGCGCGAGTCAAAAGCTAATGCAAACAGGAATACTCGAATAATTTCGGCTGCCGCCTGATCTATTTTTAAGCGAATAAATAAACTTCCCCGAGACGAGGGAGGACGTGATCAAGGACGAAATTGCGAGCCCGAGGAGGACCTTAGAGAGCGCTCTTGATTTTTATTTAACCGAGTCAAAGTTTGCACTCGTCCGAGGCTGGGCTCTAAACTTACATCCGGGCCTGATTAAGATTGCTGGACGAATTTGCGAATCGATTGGCGGAATCGTTGCTTACGCCGCGAGCACTCGAGGTTGCGAGCCGCGAACAAACGATCCTCCCGAGCCCCGCGATCAATTTAGTTAACGTTTAATTGCGCAAAGCGACTCCGGTATAAGGCGAAGTTCACCCGTAACGGGCGATCGAAGTTGGACTCCGAGTCGAACTCGGGCTTGAACTCGATCGATCATCGATGCCGCGGACGGCAATAACAATTGCCGGCCGAACCGTTCCCGCTTACTTTGGATTTGTGTCTCGTCTTGCATTGCAGATTGGCCAGGTCGCCCCGAGGATGCTGAACTGAGAGGAGCGCGCGAGCTGCCGCCAAGGGATGGCCGCGCGCAGACCCGTCTTCCTGGGCATCTGGGGGGTGTTTGCTCTCGTGCTGATCCAAGGTATGCCGCGCGCACCGATAGCGATGGCCTGTTAGTCGCGCCCCGGCGATTAGTCGCTCCACCTCCGGAGGCTGACTCAATCTGACCGCTTAAAAGTAGTCGGAGCAAACGTCCGCTCGATTCACTTACATCCGAACGCGATTCAAACTCGATCCATACTTGGGCTGCTCCGGAGTCCCAATACAATTCGACGTATTTCGAGAGAACGTAGATCGATTGGTTGGACGGGGACGGGGAATGCCTATCTTATCTTCCCACACTAGCGAATATTTACGAGCCCCTGATGAACTTATCATCCCCAAATTCGTTTTCAATTGCGCCCCTAAAGTTGAATACCATTGTCCGACTTTTTCGGCCGCGTTTCGCCGTAAAGCACGCGTCGCGCCCTCCCTCCCGCCTCCGTTTTCCCAACTCAGCAATTGCGAATTAAGCGATTGATGAAACGTTTATCTCGGAAATTGTATTGTCTGTATTCTTGGGCTTTTTTGGAAAGTAAATAACCGCCAGGGCAACTAAATTGGAAGTAATTTCGAACGCTCTGTTTTCAAGTTCGTATCACGAATCCAGGAATACGAGTTTAGTTAAATTGCTATCTGTATCGATTCGGCAATATCCGAAATTGTGGGTTACAAATTCATATCCCATTTCGACTATCCGTTTAATTTCGCTAATTCTAAAATAAAAATCAATTCTCGCGTGGAGGCCGGGCAGACGTTTTTCATCGGGCGACACCTCGGCTCGATCGCGACTTTTCCCATTGCAATTTAAAAATACTAAATAATGTTAATTGAGGCGGCGCGAGCCATAAATATTTTCAGTTTGTTAGAGTGTATCGTTATCTCGCAGCGGCGTAAACTTCATCCAGAATCACTGCGAAAATAAAGCCAACCATATTTCTGTAATAAAGCAAGATTTTATCGTAAAAATTAAAACTAAACGGTGGAACGAGGAAGGATATAATTTACATAGAAAAGGAATCTGATAAAAACTATCAAAGAACTCGCGATAATACTGAAACATTGAGATATATAAGCTAAAAGTTTCTCGATAGCACAATTAAAATTATTACGAGATCTGCGAATTCATTTTATGCACATTTTACAATTTCTAATGCCGTTACCCCTCGGCTGCGCGTTATATTCCATCTACAACGAGGCAACTATATCTTACGGCAAAAATCTCGTAATTGTCTGGTATATAATTGTATTATCGAAGAGCAATCTATGAACGAGGACAGTACAATTTCAATGAAACTACGGGCAAAGCAATTATTTTATTTTAATAAGCTCAATCTGCTCGACAAATATAAACGTGCCCCTCGCGATGCTCGACGAAACTTAAAGCATTTATTTTAGCGATTTATTTTATCGCTCCCCGGTCTTATTTGCACCCAGAAATAGTTGAGCAATTTTCCATTGAAAAGCGTTACATAATCAGTCAGCAGTCGCCGACTATTTATTCGCGTTCGCCGAGGACCCTCTTCGCGAGGGCGCAGGTATTCGCTAAACAAGCAAATCCTAATCCGCGTGTAAGATAAAAATGAAAATGTAATTGGCTGCAATTAAGCGGGAATTGTAATTGAAAGAAGCTAGTTACGAGTATCGTCATAAGCTCGTTGAAACGGCACCGGTACTGGACTAAAATATCGTAAGCCGGCACTCGTGATAATTTAATAAGAATTGGCGAACTGGACGAGAAAGGATCTCGCATCAATGATTCGGATGGCAAAACAATTTGAAAGAACGGCTTAAATATGAAACGCCTCTGTATCGTTATATAAATTTTTTATTCGAATTACTAAGAGCAAATTACGTTTTAGAGCTTCGATTAAATTTTTTACGACTCATTAAATAGTTATTCCGAGTTATAAGGAACGAAAATTTATAGAAATTATAGAGCAGCTTATAAAGCTTGTTAATGCTACGAGAAAAGAAAATCATTTGCAATATATATTCTAAGTAGGCGTTTAAGAATATAATATTAAAGTCCCGTTTAAAGTACCCGAGCGAGAGAACAAACGAACGAACGAACCAACACCAACCAACCAACGATCTTGAGGCGCTGATTAATAGTTATTAAAACGTCACAAGTACGGTATCCCGCTCTACCTGGATAACCAAATATAAAGTCATTAACGCGATATTGAACGCGAAAATAAAGGCGGTTTTTCAGCCGCCCTTAGAGGAGCCTCGCGCGGCCCGAAATAGCCGCGAACCCCGATAAGGGAGATTGGATTTTTCGCTTTACATGTAGATTTATACGCGGCAAAGAGCAGAATTGTAGCTTGTGGCGCCGCGGGCGGGTGAGAGGCTCTTGTTCGCACTTTCGCGATGCATCTCGCGATTAACGATGCCTGCGCAGAGTCGAAGCCGGTCAGCTGGGAGGAGTGGTGGACCTACGACGGGATCTCGGGCCCGGCTTTCTGGGGCCTCATTAACCCCGAGTGGTCGCTCTGCAACAAAGGCCGGAGGCAGTCCCCGGTGAACCTCGAGCCTCATCGGCTGCTCTTTGACCCCAACCTCGAGTCCCTCCACCTGGACAAGCACAAGGTCGGGGGCGTCCTCAGCAACACCGGGCACAGCGTCGTCTTCACCATCGACAACGACACCAAGGAGCTCTTCAATATATCCGGAGGCCCGCTCAGCTACCGCTACCAGCTCCACGAGATCCACCTGCATTACGGGCTCGACGACAACGCCGGCAGCGAACACACCGTCGACGGCTACAGTTTTCCAGCCGAGGTCTTGTTGCTTTCTTTTTCCGCTTGCCTCCCTAGACCCGGTCTAGCTCGATTCCTCCTCCGACGGAGACGGGAAAGCTCGCGATCCGTAGCTTTCCTTAATCGCGTACGCAGGCCCGACCTTTTTTCACCGAGCACACACACCTACGCACGGGGAGGAACTCGCTTACCTGCTCACTTACTTGGCTAAGCGATTTCACGGTGACCATTTGATATTTTATCACCCGAGCTAAAAGATTTTATTCTCAAAGTCTAATGAGATTTTTGACGACCTCGCGACCTCCTCGCCCCAATTATAAATGTTTTCCGTTTTTCATCCGTATAATGCGCTCCTAAATAGCTGACTTTTAGAACGCCACAGTCAAACTCGTGTCTCGTTACTTGCCTTGAGAAATTAAACAGTTCAGGGGGCGAGAGCGGGAGACTCTTTTAATGCGACGGCCGCTCGACGACGGCTTATGGGAAAATTTTGTCGACGGTCTCCCGACCATCGCTCCGGTCGCAATGGCAACTATAAACTCGCTAATCGCGGCCGCGAGATTAGCAATCAGAGTATCTGAAATCAAGATTTTTACGAGCGCGACAAATGGCGCGGTGCTACGGTGTGCGAACACAAGTATCCAAAAGTTAATTTTGTATCAATCACCGGTGCAGCTGCTCTTATTAAAAGTTGCCGAGTCTTTATAAAGTTTCCCTGCGAAAAACTCCTCGATTCCGGACTTACGTGACGTTCTTTACACAAATGCACGGTACATTTACTCTCGAGCACGGCATACTTCGCTTTCTGATTATACTCTGATTATACAAACAAAACTATTTCGTCACTTGTAATTTATTTTCGCAATATTTCCGCGATGTAGCGCTGATATGCACGGTTTATCTAAATTTTCGTCGTTCTTATATGTAAAATAGCCGGCTCGCGAACAGACTAACAAGATTACACTACGAAAAAAAAAAATAAAATAATTTAATATCCACTAGCGTATAATAACAAGAAAGCCCTATAATCACTTTCCGAGTTCATTATTTCTGTTTAAGGTGATTTTCTTTTCTTTTCTTTTAATTTATTCGCCTGCCGCGGAAAATTGTCGAACGTAATAAAAAATCAATATCGCAGGTAGGAAATTTTAGAGATTATTTATATATGATAATTGCAAGCTTCGGAGGGATACGGGCGTTTTGATAATAAGGACCATTAAAATCAATAACTTTATATTCCGAATTTTAATTACGCTAATTGCCATTCGAATGAAAATACAATGTAATATTCATCGCGTTGGAAGTTAAGAAATTTAGACGCTATTATTCATAAATATGAAAAATGCCGAGCGCGAATCTGGTATTTTTAAGATCTCTTACTTTTCTGTTTTACGAGTGTATAAAAAAAAAAGAAACACTTAATAAAAATGTTAACTTCCTTTGCTGCAGGTATATATGAGCTAAAAGAACTTGAAGTCGCTGGGAAAAAATAAGGAACGGGAGAAACATTATTTACGTGGGTCAAGTGATTATGTCAAAAACTTGGAATTGCTCGTACTTTATAAAATGATTCTCTTTGCGAATTCTGGCGCGAGTAGAGCGAGTAGAACGAATGCGCGAATAGACGAATAATATCAGCAAAGAGAGTTTCGTGGTCGCCTTTGTTGATTCTAATGTCGTGACGACTGAAAAACATCGAGGCATTTTTCATTTTTTCACCTGCGACAATTTTAATCTCAGAGCTGTTAGCTTCAATCTCAGAGCTATTAGCTTCGAGCCGCCATTATGCCTACAATTTACGCTTAATTATAAATTACACCTTAGAATTTAATATTAGTTTTAACGTTTTTAAATGCCTAATGACTTTTATAAAGAACGGCCACGCAGATTCGTATAAATAGTAATTTACTTTGCATACCGCTACGATGATCGATTCCCTTCAATTTGACGTTCTCATGCTTTTTGTTTTCATGTTTCATGTTTCGCATTATGCAGATGAGAAATACGAGCGAATCACGCGACTAATCTAGTTAGTTTATAAAAGAGTGATGGCAGTCGTCAGACCGACAGCCCACTGTTGTCCGCTTATTTGCTATATTCCGTGTGATTGACCACAGTTGTTGCTCCGATACGAAAGGGCGTTTACGAAAGTTCGCGAAGGAGCACAGGAGCAGCGCCGGCAGCTCCCGTTGTAACTTATTGTTATCGCGCCTTACGTCGTTTCAATTCTTCAAACGGTGGCGTTGCAAAATTGCGTCGAGCTTAATTTCGCGATTACAAATTTGCGGCGCGGCGCGCGCACACACACACAGACACTCGGACTGTATTCGGCCGCGAGCGAGACTTATAACGCAATGCCGTCCCGGTGATTATCTTTCAAAGTTGTTGGCTGGATTTAGTCGGTATCTCTCGCGAAACGACATCGTCGCGGCGATCATCCGACTCGTATTATTTTACAACCTAATACGCGCGCGCGCGATAAAACAAGATGCGAGCCGCCGACGCGCTGGATGTAACGCGTATTTATAAGGCTAATTCGGCCGATTATTCCGACTGGGGGGGGGGAGTATCGGTGGCACTTTGCGAGCGCCTGCACGTGCACGTGCATATTATAATTACAGGATGATCGATTCGAGCGAGCTCGACAAGCGTGAACGGGACCGGAATTAAAAGCTGGAATAATATAATGGCAGCGAAATAGAGGAATTAGGGCCGAGAGGTGCGGAGCCCGAAAATGCCGATAAATTCGTTATAATCAATAAACTCGTAATTGACCGTCTGGCGCGTCAGGACGAAATGGGAAAAAGTAAGGCCTGGAATGTAGGTAGTGGAAAGGAAGGGCAGCGCGGAGGCGAAGCAAGAGAGAGAGAGCAGGCGGATTAAAAAACAACTAATGAGAAACTCTTCACTTTTTTCCGTAGATCCAGATATTCGGTTTCAACTCATACTTATACAACAACTTCTCGGACGCCCTTCACCGAGCTCAGGGTATCGTCGCCGTCTCCCTTCTCCTGCAGGTACGTGCGCAATCTCTACCTCTAATCTCTCCTCCACGCGCTCACTTATAAATGCTTTATCGCGTCAGCCCATCGACACGATCGAACGCATGCACACACTTTTTCGCGAGCCGTGTCATTCACACAACCAATGAACTCGTGTGCCTCTTACAGGTAGGCAGTCTCTCGAACCCCGAGCTGAGGCTCTTCACCGAGCACCTGGACAAAATCACATACGGAGGTAAATATACGTGGCGGCCGCGATTAATCGCGCGGGCGTCTCCGCCGAAGCCTCCAACGGAGGGCTAGAGGGGAAAGAGGAAAGGTGCAGTAATCGAGCGCCTTTCGCGCACTGTTGTTTGCAGGTCAGGCGATGGAGATCAAGCGCTTCGGCGTCCGCGAGCTGCTACCCAACACGATGCACTACATGACCTACGACGGCTCGACGACGATGCCCGCCTGTCACGAAACCACCACGTGGATAATCCTCAACAAGCCCATATACATAACGAAGCAGCAGGTCAGTTCCGGAATCGGAGCGCGATTACCGCCGACGCAAGCGTCGTTAACCGCAGCTGACCGCTTCTTTTTTCTTTTCTCAGCTGCGCAGTCTCAGGGAGCTGAAGCAGGGAGACAAGCGGCATCCCAAGGCGCCGCTGGGCAACAACTTCCGGCCGCCCCAGCCGCTGCATCATCGGCCAGTTAGGACGAACATAGATTTCAACCTCAAGGTACCGCCTCGGCTCGGAATCACTCGAAATCGCTCGAACACGCTCGAAAACGCTCGAAAACGCTCGAAAACGCTCGAAAACGCTCGAAAATGCATTTTCAACTGATAAGTCGAGGCGGAGGTGCTCGTTAATCGAGGCGAGAACCCACGACTTGGACTTATCGGCGGACGCATCTTCGTGCGCTTTCTTATTTAATTTCGGGCCGTTCCTACTCAAAGCTGGAGTACTCTCGACTTATAAGACGTCAATTTTATTAACGAAACATCCGCAATTTAAAACTTTATCGTTGAGATATATATTGTGAAATAAATTTGAGCTGCCGAAAGGAAAAGTCGGCTAAAATAGATTAAATAAGTTGCTGGATGTTTGGCACGTGAACTGCTCGAGCACGCCTCGCCATATTCGACTCGTTCCACTTGTTCTTACTCCACTCGAGCGTCTTAGATAATTTTCTTACACCTTTAAGAGCGTCTAGAGTCGACTTGTACGTCGTCGGTACTCCAACTTGGATAATAAAAATATTGCTTATCATTATTATGAACTTAACGAATGCTTAAACTTCTTTTGCAACAACAGGGTCCGAAAAACTGTCCGACTATGAGCCGAGACATTTACTACAAAGGTGAGCAAAATACGGCTCTTAGTGGCAAACTTGAACTGATTGCGCAATAACGAAACGAACGTCCCATCTTTTGTTGCAGCCAATAGTTGGAAATAAAACCCGAGGAGAAACCCTGAGAATGCTTTTATCGACAATTCGCTGCGCTTTCCTGTCCGCTCCTGGAGCTGACAATGACGTTGAGACAAAAGCTAAAGAGAGACGATAAAGAGACAGATAAGGAAGGAGCGAGAGAAAGCGAGTCAACTCCGTGTAGCGTGAAAACGGAACAACAATAATTTCGATGTATAGATAAAACAAAACAATTGACATATCAAGATGCCACGAATGGCAGCCGATGAACGAAAAATGATCGCTGCTACCGCTTTATTCTCCCGCGCAGTTATTCACGTCGTCGCGCGCATTCTGAGCGCGCGCCTTTGTGCGCCTCGAGAACACACACGCACACCCACACATCCAACAGCAAACTCATTTGCGTACTCATCCATGCGTAGATGCGCACCTCCAGGCAGGGACAGTGACAAGGAGATGAAAAATATGTATACTTACACGCATATATGCGGGCGCGGGCGCGCGCGCGCCTGCGTGCGTGTATGCGCATGCAAAGGGCAAAACCACACAAGCCTCGCGAAATAAAAGAAAATAAATGCTTTGTTATAACTTATTAGACGTGAATTATCAAGTGTGTTTCCAAGTAAACGAATATACCTTATAGATGCATAGATGAGCGCAAAAAGCAAACGCAAAAAAAATGAAGTAAAAACAAAAAAGCGCAACAAAAAAAAGATAAGTAACGCGTAAACGAGCACAATATAACGAGAAAAATGCATAAAACTATTGAATAATAATCAACAAAAAAGCTATGACTATCGTGGCCTGCGCGAGGATGTGTATCAACGAACGACGATGCCACATTTAGCGCCCGATGAATCGCGTGTATGATAAAAATTAAACGAGTGAACGAAAAAGCGTACACCCATCCACCGACAAACACGTTTAAGCGTTAAGCGCGAGCGTGAACAACACGCGTGCGTGGGCGTCCAAACGTACGCACAGCTACAGTTGCGCAGGCGAGGGCCCGTCATTCGAGAGGACGCACACGCGCGCGCACACACAAAAACACAACCCGACGTGCAAACATGCGCGCACACAAACACAAACACACCCAACGAAGGCGAACAGAGCAGAGGGCGAAGGAGCGTCGAAGATGTGGACGAGGATGAGGAAGGCGAAGAAAAGAAACAAAGAAAAAGTTTATACTATATTCTTGTAATAAAAGGCGTTGAAAAACCATCGACCACTGCGTCAGACTCGTTTCATTCCACGAACCCGCCCACCCGATCCATCCGCTTGGCTCCTTTTTATTCGCCTGTTGCTGCAAGAGTTCGCGCGTGCGGCCGTCGTTGAGCCGCGCGTCCGAGTCGCGGCCGGAACGCGCGACTCCGCGACCGATCGATTAGCCCATTAAGGCGTCGGGACGCTGCCGCGTGTCGTCGCCTGGCAGCCAATCGATCGCCGTCCGCCGCCGACGCCACCGCCACCACCGCCGCCGCGCCGCCGCCGTCGCAGCGCCGTGCAAGGGGTCGCTCCGTGGTCAAGGGCACGTCAGGAATTGGACGTGGCGGCACCCGCGGCTATGCGGCAGGCGGGTGGGCAGAGACGCCGCCGTCGCGGCCGCCGTTGCCGCCGTCGTTGCCGCCACCACCGACGCCGCCGTCGCTGCGCGTGAGCGAGAGCAAGCGAGAGCAGAGCCTTGGCGCTGCGGCAAATCTGCGCGGGCCGCGACTCGGCGCCACTCGCCGTCGGATCCGCGGCCAGGAGTGCACCAAGCAGGCACAACGTCCGCCTACCCGGAGCCGCCGCCGCCACCGTCGCCACCGCCGTCGTCGTTGCTGCAGCAGACGCCAGCGTCCCTCTCACGGATGCGGCCTAGGCAGCGCGCGCCACCCCCCGTTGATCGATGGCCCTCAGCCAGCGTCCAGGTCGGGGAGTCCCTGCCTCCGCGCTCGCGGTCGCTCGGTGAACCGCCGACGCTGCTGCTGAGGCGCCTGGGTCATCCGCGAGGATAGATGACGCGCGCTCGCCCGCTGCAGCGAGGGTGCCTTCTCATCGGGCTCCTCCTCCTGGCGCAAAGCTGGGCCATACTCTGGCAGGCAGCCGCCTTCCCGGACTGGACCGACTGCCCCTCCGTCTGCCGCTGCAAATGGACCTCGGGGAAAAAATCCGCGCTCTGCCCCGAGGCGGGCCTGACCTCGTTGCCAGCCTCCCTCGACCCCGACATGCAAGTGATCGACCTTTCGGGCAACCGCATCCCCGCGCTCCAAGCGGAGGTCTTCAAGCACGCGGCGCTCCTCAATCTGCAGCGTGTCTTTCTCCGACAGGCGGGTATACACGAGATACACTGGGACGCGTTCAAGGACATGCGCATCCTCGTGGAGATCGACCTCTCGGACAACCACCTGCGCGCGCTCGAAGCGCGCACCTTCACCGGCAATGAGAGGCTCAAGCTCCTCGTGCTCAGCGGCAACCCCCTGCGGACGCTGAGGGCTCATCAGTTCCCGATGCTGCAGCACCTGCGCACCCTCGAGCTGCAGCGGTGCTCGCTGGTGCAGGTGCACCCGTTGGCGTTCCAAAGGCTCCCGGCGCTGGAGACGCTCAGGTGAGGAGGTGCTGACCCTAATACTCCCGGCCTCGCAGATTCTCGGAAGCTTTCACGTGCTTTATCTCGGGCTTGGAAAAAGTGCGCGGAAGCTCGCCCCCCTCCCGGAAACACCGTAGCTCTGAAAAAGTGTCTGCGCGCGGAAAACCGGGAGCACGCGAGCGTCGAGTTTTCGCATTTTCGCATCTTCACATTTTCCCTCCATCACCCATTTGTTATTTTGGAAAGCTCGAAAACAGTTTTTGTCGACTCCTTGGAGCACGTCACTCTTCGCGTCGCTGCGCCTTGCATCCGAGCTTAAAATATTTAAATAATATTCCCCGACTCGAATAATCTTTAAATGGATCCCATTTATTTGAGGAGCAGGATTTTTCAACCTCGTACTTCCCCGTCTTTTTAAGCGAAAGCCTGGTCGCGCGCGATTCCCCGCCGTCTCGGAATTGGTGAATTCCATTTCAGAAAGCACCTCTTCAAGACTTGTATAAAACGTCATAAACTATGAGTTTCTTTTCATGAGTTTTAGGAGTCGTCGGGACTGCCTTAAATTGATATCCGCATTAAAAGCCAAAGGTGAGGCGCGACAATATCACCGTATAAACATTTTTCGTGCATTCATATCGGCTGGGCGGGAATAAATATTTCCCCGACTAATGAAATTCTTATTAAACGCGCAAAAGTCCCTCGACACATGCACTCCCCTATTCTCCATAATGGGGGCATAAATTTAAAAAATTAGCGTGATTTAATATTTGGCAAGGTAAGATGAGTTCTGGTATTTTCGCGTTCGGCTTAATATTTAATATACGTTTAATATTTAAATCTCGCATTACGAACTTTCCCCTCAGCTAAGTATGTGCAATGAGTTCCGAGGCAGCAACTGCGCTTGCTTATTCTACGTTTACACGTGTTCCCGAAATTTGATTAAACAAAAATATTGCTCTTCGATTCGACCACTCGACTTATCTCGTTTCGTTTGTGTATCTGGATTGCGCAGGGGCAGGGGAGCTTTCCCCATTTTTCCGAGGAAAAAACTACCACTACCTATAACAGATACCGGAATATCTGCTTGGCTTTTCGTTCTTAGCCGTGAAATTTTGCAAGCAACGTCGAAACGTCCGGCTGCAGATTATAAGATTTTATCTAGACTCCGTGATAAAATTTGACAGTCACGAGAAAAATGCTCGAGAAGGTGCGCCGCACGAGTGTGTCACTTTCACACGAGCGATATAATCTTATCTCGCTGAGGATAAAAATGAAGTACAAATTTATGGTATTTAAATCAAGTTTGACCAAATTGAGTTAACAAATGTAGTAGGAAGGAAGGAAGGAAGGAAGGAAGGAAGGAAGGACGGGCGGAAGGAATGAGGGGCAGGAGGGAGGGAGGGCAAGCGCTGCAAGATTAAGAAACGAGGAATTTCTTCTATTTGCTTTTTCCTGCATTTTAATTACTATCTTGGCTAACAAGATTTGCTACTTTGTATAAGAAATCCGATTGTCTCGGATTCCTCGTTTCATTATTCGTGCCGTTGAAATTTATTTAATCCCGGTACACAATTTTGTATCTCTGTTGCGTAAATATTTACAAAAATAATTATAAAGCCTCCAGGATTATATTTCAGCTCGGACATAAACATCTGTATTGAAAAATAATCCTTTTATAATGTAACGTCCTTCGCTCATTTGCATCTTTTGATTTTTTTCCCGAAACAGATATTCATACGTAAAAATTTCATCGAGAGCTTTTTCATTGGTGTAGAAAAATGTCGATTCTCTATTTTATAGCTTATCGGATTGAGTTTACTAGAAACTCTATTGAAAATCAATAAACAATAAACATTTTTACGATTCTGTCCAAATATAAATTAATTTATAATCAAAATGTTATTTTTTTTTATGAAAAAAGGATGGCGTCCCGATGTAATTCATTGATTACTATTCAATACTGTAAAATACAACGAACGATTGAGGCGCTTGGGATCGCACAAACAATTATCAAGGAGAGATTTTGATATTCCGCGCAATTTTCCGACTCCGAACGCAGCGTGAAAAAAGGAACAGTTAATATTATGATGCGCTATCTGAAATCCTCGGAAGGCAATCAGTAATTGTGCAGAACAATAAAAAGTCAACAAGGAGCAGGTCTAAGAGAATTCAGAATTAGAACGACGTATGATGAATTGCTCAGACACACGTGCATCAATCATTTTTGCTTTCGCAAAAAGCGAAACCTAATTATCTCCATTAATTATTTATGAATCTCAGATTCCAATGTATCAATTTTCTAGTGCCTATTCATGATATATCGAATTATGCATTATACATTACGCGCCAGTTTTCGTTGCTATTAATGGAATATTGATACAATCTTTAAGATATACGTGCTCGTTTAGCCCTTTTCGAGCAGAGGAGCGTCCAGAGGAACGGATAATCAATTGAAATCCAAGTCATTAAGAAGTTAAACAAACTAATCGCTTCAATTATTCGTCAGCAGCGAGGAGCGGCTGCCCTTTTTTAAAGTTAATGGATAAATTTTCATTAGCTGTCGGGAGTAGATAAAATAATATCGATAATAATGGCGCAGCCCTAATTATCTCGCTTCGGCCACGAAAAGGCAGACTTAAAAATATCCCGAAGAAAGAGGCGTCCGCTCGGGAGCCCAACTTGTTTTTTAATGCACATTCGAATAAAAGGAGAGAGGGGAAGAGAGCCGGAGTTATCGCTCGCAAATTACACTCGTCGCTATCGACATCACTTACGGATGCCGAGAGCTCCAATGGCATTATTAAAAACATACGTACGCAGAGTCATCGGCCGCAATAAGCTTTAAAAACCATTTCGCTCCCTGTCTCTTTGAGCCAAAAGTCATCAATTTTTATTTGGAATCAATTTTTATAGCCCCTATGCAAAAAGTTAAAAGGTTATACTGTCGGGGATTTTCATATCCTCGCGAGAGTTCATCATTTCATGGAGCGTCGTGCTATCGGTATTATCATTAATCACGCCGCGGCCACAAATACCCCTTGCAGCTTTGTAATGCCCACCGAAACTCAAGATTTTAAAAGAGTCTCTTCGAACCTTTATTTGCAATAACCGCGAGGCCCAAACATTTCGCCGGGATTCACGTTGCGCGGGCCCGCACAGCTAATCCACACAGCCTCGGCATTTTTAGATCTTTCATTCTCGCCGGAACTTTGGCGGACGGACGCCTCTAACGTTATAAATTATTTTCCCACGAGCCTCGGTGTTCGTTTAACGGGGAGTCTCATTACGACGGGAACGGGAAACAGGATCTGGGTCTCGCGAACGCAAATATGACGGTGCGCATTTGCGAAATCGTGGCCTGAATCAGGTATGGATTTCGCAGGAGTTCTTCACCTCCGGAGATCCAAGCCGGATAATGAGGATAATAATCGCGTCGGCGCTGCCTCGACGAAATAAATCGATAGATTTTCAAATGCAATCAAAATGCCATCGGCGAACGCGTCCCGAGGATCAAAACGGCGGAGAATGATGATCCCCTGCGTCGGATGATACGGAACTCACTACTCCCTTTGATTCCCGAGTGACTCCAAAAGACCTCGCCGAAATAAGATTGAGCTGCATTTTCATGGCACGCAACCTGCACTTTTTCACTCGCGGGAAAACTGTCTTTCATCTTGAAATAAAGCTTTGGAGTTGCTACTAATTGTGAGGCATTCGAGGCTAAAGAGGAAACACTTAAGTTCGAGCAAGACGAAATACTTTTCCCCAAGTATATTTAAGTGTTTTAAAATAAGTGTGAAATATGTACGGGGAACAACTTTAAGTAGAATCTATTGCTTAGCTGCTCTGTCGTTACATTTCCATTTGTTAAAAGTTCACTTTCCCACTGTTATTGCTAATAAGTGCAGAGCAAAGTTTTTTTTCTTTTCTTTTGTGCTTTTCACGATCGGTGTGCGGTTGGTTGTTATCTATTTGAAAATACTCTCAAGCAAAACAAGGATTTCCCAGCCGCCCCCACTAGGCGTCTGACTAAGATCTGATACGCACATTCTTAGCTGCTCTAAATATCTCTTTAATCACTCTTGCCTTACGTTTGAAATTTGCAATTAATTAAAATTAAAAGCCAACAATTAAGTCGCGGCTATAAATTAAAAATTGGAGTGAAAAACTGTTTAAAGAGAATTCGAGCGCTTTGTACTGAACTTAAAATTACTCTCGTACATAATATAATATAACTTTGCAAGTTGAGAATACAAATTTTATTTGAAATGGCTATTCCTTGCCAGCGTTAACGCTTAATTAGAAAATTAGCGATTAATTGATTTCAATGTATTACACTGCCTCGTGTCTTAAAAAGCAGTGAAAAAATTAGTGTGCAGCAAATGTTAATTAAATTAAGCGCTAAATGCATTTCGCTGAAATCTAAAGCAGCCAAGTTTATCGCAATTTCTTAATTACGGATAACGAAGACGCATCTTTCATTAATTATTTAAGTAGAAACTGAAGTGCAGAAAAATCGCAAATTTAATTTCCACTCGCTCAAACTGTACAATACACAAACACGTGTTTCTTGAAACTTTGTAAAGAACGTCGCGCGGGTGTGCGTGATTCCAGTTACGTAAAGATAACGCGTGAAATGATCCTTCGTAGACTTGTAATATACAAATATATTACAAATACTTGAAATTATTTCTCGAACTGCTTTTAAGATGCACTGAATTTTAATAGGCTTCCGTAATATAATAAAAACGATAAAATGAAAATTTCGGAGTGCGGCATAAAAATTTAATAAATTGCTCTTGAGTCGATACGCGGATAAAAAAGTATTATTTTTATAACTCTGCGGAGGAACCGATTCCATATTGCCTTTTCGGTAAGACAAAACAATAAATGCAACCTCCAGCACTTGCCATAACTTTTTCCATCTCAAAAGAGCGATGCGCTGAAATATTTCAATAACAAAATTCTATTT
Organism: Platyscapa corneri; assembly: GCA_018907185.1. Taxonomy (NCBI): domain Eukaryota; kingdom Metazoa; phylum Arthropoda; class Insecta; order Hymenoptera; family Agaonidae; genus Platyscapa; species Platyscapa corneri. The sequence continues at coordinate 3,518,015 of JACCHW010000012.1, forward strand.
TACACGAGAGGCATTAATTTTAATTACTTTAGAACAGCGAAATATGAAGATTACGAAATAAATTTCTGAAAAAGCAATTTTTCTTCCTGAAATTATCTCAGAAATAAATAGTTTTAGAGCTCCTCCTGGTTGAATATGACAGGGTCTATTTTTTAAAATAATTATACGAAAAAACATAAAGATGAATTCCGTCTGTGTGGAAGACATTCCTATTTCTCCTCTGAATTTGCATTATCTCGTTCCGTTTTTTTTATGTTATGATTTTTGAATTAATAATTCGAGGAAATGGATGCTTGTATTGAAATCACTTCTGTCAAAAGTTAACTGGATTAAAACTGATTTTTGCTGTTTGCACAGGATAGAAATTTTCAATTGATGATGACTGATAGAATTAACAGTCCGCTCGCAATTCAATAATAATACCATTTCGAAACCCGCCCAGCGGATAAAAGTTATTTTTGAAATTTATACCCGAAAGCTTTAGCTCGTTTCCCCTTCTAATATTCCTCAAATTTCAAAATCCATGTCTCTCAATTCCATAAAAGTTCGTAATTAAATTTGAATTGAAAGTTCTGGCTGCGAACTTAACCCGCGCGTTTCGTTCGACCAGAGCATTTTTATGTCGTCGCCGGCGTGTGTTTTTAAGTTTTTCACAAAACAAACTGTAAATTTTTAATCGCAGGCTTACTAAACGAAAGGATGTTAATGTTTCATCCGCGGATTATATAATTGCATAATTAAAAATTACGTTTTCGCGAGCTAATGAAATAATTTGTCATCAATTATGTCCTAAATTCTATTATTAGTAGATAAAATAGCCAACAAACATAATCCACAAGGAATTTGCATAAAATTTTACGTGCGAATTTTGATTAAAGAGCAGATTAGCCTCGCCATAAGTATTATCGTTATTATTTAAATATCTTTGCCGTTTGGTGGTGGAAAACGGATTTCGAAATATTGTATAAATCCATAAATTACAAGGGAATATAAGTAAGTCCGAGCCAACGCTGTCTAAATCATAAAGCAATTATTATGTTGGCCTTGCACTAACGACGCCAGTTATTCCCGAATAAAATAAAAGGAATTGCGAAATATCAGGCGAATCTGCGTTTTGGCCGCGGGAGGGCCAACCGAAAAAGGAGCCGTGCAATGCTGCTCGGCAATAACGTCATTCAATTTGATTCCAGTTGAAAGTACGCCAAATTTGAAAAGTGGCAATAAAACTACGGTGCACTGGTTACGCGATTCGCTCCCCAAAACCGGTCAGTGGTTATGAATGCCGAAAGGTTGCTTTGACGGCGCGGCGAATGAAAAAGCCCACAGTGACTTTAAAAATCATAAAAGACGGATCGCGCAAATCACGGACTGAAATATTTGCGCTCGCTCAAAAGCCCCGCAGAGCTGCGTTGCAAACACGGGCGCGCGCGCGCACAAGTGAGCGGGTTGTTCACGGCTGAAGGGGCACCAGAGCAACGAGGACTAATCGCTGCGCACAAGTGCCTGTCACGCGGACTCGTCCCTGCGCCAATCCAAGTCGAAAGTCCTCGCTATTGTCGTCCTGATTGCCATTTTTCAATGCCGACCGACGCGACTCCACGCTAACGCTTTCTGCTCGCAGTTTGGACAACAACGAGCTCGAGTACCTGCAGGCCGACACGATCTCGGGCTTGAAGCGGCTCAAGACCCTCGGGCTCGACAACAACCCCTGGAGCTGCGACTGCCGGCTGCGTGACTTCTGCCGACTGCTGACGAGCGGCGCCCTGACGCGGCTTTACTCGGTTCAGCAGACGTGCATCGGCCCGGCGAGGCTACAGGGCCGCTCCTGGGAAGAGGTCAGGGCCACCGAATTCGCCTGCGAGCCGACGGTCTTCCTTCCGGCGAACAGCATCCAGGAGGAGATCAACGGGAACGTGAGTCTGGCCTGTCTGGCCAGCGGCGACCCCGAGCCCGAGGTCTGGTGGCAGCTCAACGGCGGACCCGTTAACGGCACGAGGCGCGCCCTCGACGAGGTCGGAGCCCCAGGTACGAGCCGCTTCTTCTATTCTCCTCGGGCCGGGGAATTCCCGGCTCCCCGATATCCGCGAGCTTCATCTTTCTCGCGCCGACGAATCGGAATGCTCTCGAGGTGGAAATTCGGTCAAGCGGGAATTCTAGAATCTCTAATTGCTTTGCAAATTTTGATCATTTGTTGAATAAGGGAAGTGTTCGCTCGAACGCGCGATGATTTATGAGTTTCGCTTAACCGGCGCTGCCTTGGCTGCGAGAATCGATGAAGCCTCGCGCGAAGTGCGCTCGAGTTCACAATTGAATGCGAGGAAAGCAATAATTAACGATACTTTTGTGAATTTTCTGCCAACCTCCTCGGCGCTTGCGAGAAGTGCCTTTTAATTTATGTAGAAAAATTTTTAGCTCCTTCCCTTTGGCGGAGCGATTATTTGTGTGAGAGGCCGTTGGTGTCTGCTTTAAAAATTAGCGCTCGCGTTCGCCGGCGGGTAATTGCGTTAACTTACTTGCGATAAATTTAAGATAAAATTTGAGACGAGCCCGGGCATTGGCTTATATCGAGCGCAGAAGTAAGCACGAATCTGCTGCAAAATTACAAATGCTGAAGAAATTCGAGAATTTTGTTGCTGCTTCAAAGCAGTTTACTCGCACACTTTCGGCTGCGTCGAGAGCGTCTTTTCATTACTGTGTCAAGCTATTCAAACTCGCGGGAGGGCGGGATGCCCGAAGAGCTTAAAGCAGGAGTATTTTTTTAATCATATTCCTATATTTGAGGAAATAATCTACGGCACATTCGCGTCCCGACTTGTGCCGAGGACGTGAAACGCCTGATCTGATCTACGAACAATTCGAGTCTGCGAGCGAAACATAAATATCGCTTCGGTAGGAAATTCCGGCTCGAGTCGGTAGAAAAGTCAGTTATGCAGATTTTTATTCGGAGGCTTAAAATTTCGTCTACATATCAGCTACATTTTTCCTTGGGAGTCTAACTTTTCCCTACTCCCGGTTAGAGCTGCTACAAAACCTGAAACTATCAAAAGACAACTATTGACAATAAGTTTCCCTAACGTCTTAAGTTTGTTGAATGAAGTTAAACTTTACAGTGATGTTTATCTATGAAACGCTTAAGAAATGTATATACACATACATTTATGTGTGTGCGCTCTTAAAGTTACGCAATAGTTTTAAACATTTTTCATTCTTTATTAGCCACAATTATTAGTGTAAGATGCAATTATTTAGTTTCAAATAACGCGCTGTTTTTTGGCTCGAGTAGATGAATAGTTTTGAAAATTGCAACTTTATGGTATGAAAAATACGCTGCAAGAAATATAGCGAAGTTCACTAAATACTTTTTTGTTTTAATCATCAAAAAGTTCAAATTTATACATTTCGTAAATACGTAATTTTATTACGTTAACGATAAAAAAGCACAAGCTAAGGTTTTTCGAAGCGTAGTATTCTTTTGGTAATTTAAAAATACATTTTACTTTGAAAACAAAAATGTTCTGATTAATCTTCTGTTTCAAAAATTCTTCGCCTCATCTCGGAAAATGGTAATTTTTAGTAAATATCCTGATATTAATGAAAACTTTTTATTTACCATTAAAATTAATATTTTGATACATCAACAATTTATCGAATAAAACTGAAAAGAAAATCGACAATTACCAACTGTTTGTTAATATTTTATAAATGAGTCACGATTCAAATTGAGTGAGAAATAATATTGATATCACAAAAGGTTTTACATCGACCCATCAAAATTCGTATATGTACAATTAATAAAGTTTTTTAAATAATCGATTGGTATTAAACCATTTTCAATGAAAATCATATACAATTTTTGAATTATACTTCTGAAGAAAGTAATTTCCTCTTAGATATAAAATAGGCGGAAATTCAACGCAAAATTAAATAATCAGTTGTTTATGAAACGATAGATATCAAAAATTAATTTCCTGTGATCTAATTATATTTTAAAGTATTTTAGTTAATTAAGCGATACAATATATATATTTAAAATAATATTTTATGGAAAGTGATAATTTTAGTTCAAAAAGTTAAGAGAATTAGTAAGTTTTGCCGATTCAAAAAAATTTGCTAAAAGTAGATTCCCTTTACTCGCGTATTTTTAATTTTAAAGAAGAATAAAAAAGTTAAATTATTTGAATCGAATGAATTCAGTAGCAATTAAAATATACGGTCATTGATAACTTTCAAGGAACGGGATTATAAAGAATAAAATTCAGCCTCATTCCAAATTCACACATATATATTCGTTAGATTTTTGAATAATTAGAATTTTTAATAATTTAAAATCACTAAAATTGCAAATAAATATCACTGCTCTCGTTTCTGTATTTAACTTACCGAATAAAAAGGTCAAATACAACTTTTTTATTCGTGAAATATTAATAAATCTAGTTATTTAGTTTTAAAAATAGATCCGCAGTTAACCGCAAATCGCTATGAATTAACAAATACCATAAAAATAATTAATCAAGAGCAACAATGCAGAGTAGGAAATAACGAAAAATTGAAATCTGCTACGTAACGTGTATTAGGTAATATATATTTGCTCGTGGTCAGGATTTTCCTGGCACTCGCGAGCCACCTACACGAGAACAATACAAATGTATGTGAACGAGTACGCGCGAATACTTAAGTGCGAGCAAGTAATTTAAACATTTCAAGTTAGTTACGTTTGAAAATTATTGATTGCAGAAGCATCTGACAAAAACTGAGATATGGCCAAATAAAAGTTTCAAATTCCTTCCGCCGAGTCGCAAATGTCAGTCTAAAATAATAGCGATTACACTTATAAATCACACGAGATCCTTACTGTCACGCAATAAAACTTGATTAAAAGATTTCGACCAATGTTTAATATCTATAAAAAATAAATTCTTATTTGCGCGAGGAATTCGCAGTTTTTTTCAGTGACGAGAGTAAATTTCTTTCGGGGGATATAACTGCAAATTAAAAAATTGCTCGAAAAATGTCGCGCCGAGTCAGTGCTAATAAATCGAATATAATTACCCAAGAATTGGAAATTGTGCGCGTTTTATTCAAATGAAAGAATCCAGCCTCGCTGAAAGAGCGTGCACTTTTCCGCTGCTTTCGTTTAATAAAGTAAATGTTTCTTAATTACGGTTAAAAATAACGTGTTAAAATGCTTTTAGTTCTTGCTTTTTGCAGGTATGATTATACACTTTCGTCCAATGACTGCAGCAAGCTTTAAAGTGAAAAACTCTTTTATATCCACCGGCACTATCCCCCTTTCCCGCGCTTGCTCCAAACTTATTGAACATATATATATATATATATATATATATTTCGAGTTAGCTTCAGAAATGTTGTAAATTGTTGAAAATAATGAAAAATGCCTTTAAATTATGCACCTTAAAACTCGAACTAAAAAGTGAGCTGCTTTTTGCGAGCCACGATGAACCTCGCAGGGCTTTGTAAATATTATTTCCGTCGAATAAATCACTCGAGCGATGATTGCTCTGCTTTTTTAATAATATACATCACTTTTTTAAACGAAGGTCAATCGTTCATTTTTGAGCAGTGAATGAAAATTACATAATTTTCAATGGAAAATATTTGTGCGCTGCGTGATTTCGCTCGAAGTTCTCGCAGCTGCGAATAAAATAATAATGAAAAGCACAGAAAATACGTGGGGACCTCTTTGTTGAAAGTGTTAATTTAGGTCTCAAAGATAAAAAACGAGGTCCAGCGATTAGAAGTAATATTGGAATAATGCAAAACCCAAATTTAATATTCAAATTTGCTTTCATTAAGGAATATTGCGCGATCTAAACATTCTATTCAAGCCGTGCAGAATGATTCTAATACAGCGTACAGTGCCCTGTTATAGTCAATTTCCATATTTTTCTATAGATTTGTCAGGCGCGATACACAGTTTCCCCGTCAAAATAAAGCCAGAACTTTTTTTTCTCTCGGGCGCATTAGTCGCGTTCCAGCGATCAATGCCATCGTCTCCTTTAGAATTATAGAAATATAGAATTTCCCCATCCATTTTGAGCCGTGGAACTTTAACTCTTACAATGGCACTTTGTTTCTGTAAAAAGTAAAAATTGCTCCGCTCCGTTACAATCTGCTGATTATCGTTGCCGGTCGCGCAACCGGGAATTGTCATTTCGGCTTTTTCTTTATTTCTTCCTTTTTTTTTCCTTTCGTCCGGCGTATTTTCATTATTTGCGAGGGATAAGGAGAATCAAAAGAGGCGTTGAAATAGCAGCTTCAGACGCTTTTATGACAAAATGTGGCGTTTAAATATTCGGCGATAAAGAAAGGCTTGGCGTGTCTTACGCAGATAAATTGGACGTGCGTTCGTTGGTGATTTAGCCGAGAGCATTATTTACGTTAAATATGACGCGTATACATTCGTACACATAAATATTTCCTTCTTTGATGCTCTTCAAAATTTTATTATTTATCGTTTCATTATTTCCAAGGATTATTATGAAAGGTTAGATTTCGCAGCGCTTCGAGCAAAGCTTTAAAGCTCGTTTTTGGAATTCCATTTGCGCCCTCGCCCTTCACGCGATATTTGTAGATAAATTTTGTTTATTAGCAGCTGTTCAATCCAGTTGAACTCTGTCACGCTTTCTGCAAAATTTTAAATATTTCGAGGGCTTGTTTGTCGCGGCACTGGAAAATAAACGCAACCCACTACAATCTGCTATGATATCGAGTGTTCAAATTAGAATAAATCTTATTCAAATAATGGACTTTGCCCATTGATGAATTATTAATTTGACTCTTCCTCTCATAAATAAAACATTTAGAATCGAACATTTTCCAAAGCTGCGTAGCGCGAATGTTAATAAAATAGTAATCAATTACGCGCTTAAAATAAAAACCCAAAAGTTATACTCCAGTTGTTAACCACAATTGAATTTCTTTATAAACTGTAGTTGAAACTTTAACTGATTCTTATGGAATCGCGGTTCAGGGACGAACAGGACTGAACCGGAGCTGAACCAGGGCTGACCTCTAAACTTAAACTTCTACATTTGATGTCTCGGATTCGTGCCAATTTCTCAAATGTATCTTTGCACATTTTAATTGCTCTTTCCTTCTCGTCTCTTAAGTTCACCAGCGCTAAGATTATACGCTTTCTTTTCTATTTATCCGCACGTAACTACCAAGCAATTAACTTTTTATTCCACGGCTAAATTTACCTTTTCAATTATTTAAACTTAAAATGTGTTTACGTTCTGTCTTTCTCTTTGTCAATGTATCTGCGCGATGTTGCGTCATCGATGCTGCGATAAAAAATATTGTGTAAAAGGTACTTGTTGCGTATATTTACATAAATATTTTATAATAGTATTTCATAAACAAAAATTTATCGACCGCTCCCGATGATAAGCAAATGAAAAAAACAGGTTTTCCTCCGCTCTTTTATTAATAATTTTCCCGCATCGACCGATTTATATCGATTGCTTTTTACGTATTTTTAATTATGAACTTTTTTTTATAACTATTATTATTGTTGTGTTTAATTATAATTATTTACTTTATGCAAAAACATTATTTTTTACGTTGTAAAATGGAAGGCATTACTATACTTCTAGTTTGTTTATAAATTATATAATTTAAAATACAGAATTAAATGTGTACGATGATAATTAATTGTATGTTTCGCTTTAAAAATTCTTTTTTGCAAATTACTGCATTTCGTTGAAAATGAGAATTTATTTGTTTATTTTAAAATGCAGCTATATGATAGTAATCTACATGGAAAATTATTATCGAAGTCGTATTTTCATATTAATTCATATACTTTCAATTTAACTTATTTTGCTTATGAAGAGCCAGTGCTCGTTAAATTATATAAAATAAAAAAGCGAAAGATTTTCATTTTTTTTGCACCTGCGCAAACAAATAGTTGATAGGATTTATAATATGTGAAAAATTTATATTGTTAAACTTATTTCCATCAGATTTATCGTAAAAGAAGTCACGTTCTACTTTTTTAAATGAATAAAAATGCTGCGAGATGATTAAAAGAACGATTTTTAGATATAACGTTATAAAAATGGACTTTGAAGTTTCGTAAATGAAGGTCTTTTATACTTAAAAAATGTGTGAATATGTGTATCTCATTTGTGCCTACACGAGTACCTTCTTATACGTACGAGGGTAAGAGACGAGACTCTATCTGTGTTTGTGTACATTTGATACCTCTATAACCACTCCACTGACTTTATACTTTTAGATTTACATATTTTTCTTTTATTATTTAAGCTTGATTTAAAAAATCTATTTTATTCGTTTAAGTGTTTTTATTTGTGCAAATTGCGCATTTTTTAGTTTCCTGAAATAAGTTTTATTCGTGTTTCTTTCTCGGAAGTTAAAAAAAAAAAAGTCGTTATTAAATTGGGAATGTCTGATTCGGAGTTTGTTAGGTGTCAATATTGCTGCATGTAGGCTCCTTCAGAAAACTATGTGCATAACATGTTCTCAACTATTTTCCTTTAGCTTTCAAAAATGATGAAATATTATGAAAGAGTTGAGCTTAAAGAATACTAAATAAAAGAAAGACAAATGTTGACGAATTTTAGCTAAAGTAAAAAGTGCTTCCTCAGCGTGCATAGAATAGTAATATTCACATGATAAGTCTGTTGACTGTACACAAGAAAGTTGATATTAAAAATAAAAGGTCTACACGTGTGCATACGACATTGGCATGATACCCGCTGAAAAAGAGAATGCGCCGAAATTTTTTAAATTAATTGAAAAACTGCGGAATTAATTCTGCAATCGTTAATATTTGTCAAATTTAGTTAATTTGTCAACGAGCTGTTGGTAAAAAAGCTTAAAGTCGTGCATTTAAAACATTTTCAGGCTATTAAAAATTTCATAAACAATTTTAATATCTTTCAAATACTATGATAATTAACGATAAAGTAACATTTAAATAAACTCGCCGAGAAGTTCGTGAAAGGTTAAATTCATTTAGTCTCGCGCTATCAACATTTAAAGAGTATTTTAAAATATTTAATTCAAAAATGCAATTATTCGCGTTCTTGTTTAATCTAAAACAACGTTTATTAAACCCTTCTTACAGCCATTTAAATTAAAACCTATTGAGCGCGAATTTTTGACAACAGTTGCTCGTTTTATTGTAAAAAGTAAATTTAATCAAATTATTTTGTAGCGTTTGAAAGCATTTTCATCGAAGGGCTTATTGCAATAAAGTTTGGATTCAAAGCAAATACATATATTTGGCAATAATTTGATATCACTTAACGGTAATTCATTATATTTAACACGGAATCATAAATTAAAGAGTGTGTAAATGTAATTATTCTACAAATTATAGTATCGCATCGTATCATATAAATTTTATATACACTGATATTCGTTGCGTTTGCACAATATATAATACAACAATATTGTTAATAATTATGATTACAGTATTTACGGCTACAAGATAATTATCCCGAATGTTTCGAAATTATCTTTTGCGGGAAATCATTCGATTTGTTTGCATTTTATAATTAAAAGATTCTCATCCACCGAGGCGCTAATTTCCATACAATACGAGTAAGTGTACTTTTTTTATAAGATGCGCCGTTAAATTTAATCTTCGCAAAGTGAATACAAACTAGGGGTTTAAATTTGAAGGAATTTGTCGTTTTGCTTATTTCCTTGAAAACGGGCTTGGCGCATTTACGAAAATGCAAAATGAAATTTTACAAAATCCATTATAATGGCTTTACACGCACTAAGTGTATTTCATAAGTATTAATTTACGTCGCTACTTCTAAATGTTTGAATATTTATGTCCGACTTGGAATTTTCTAACCTCAACGACCTTTCTGCTGAATCGCTAAATCAATTAATTACAACGAATGCTAATAGATACGAATTAATCGAACGTCAACTAAATCTTGCCGTGAATATTTATAAGCCAACGCGATCGAATGCAATCCGCTCCTTTGCGCACAAGTACACGAAGCGAGCGGAAACACCCAATACGGCGTGCCGAGGAGCTTTTAACGCAACCTTTAACGCGAATGTAGAATAATGCGGTTCTAAAGCGCAATGCATTGCTGGTCCGGCAGGTGGAATCGTGACGTATTCGACATCCTTGGAGACTCGGCGCCGACTCGTGGAGCGCTGGAGCAACCTGACAATCTACAATGCGAGCGACGCCGACGCCGGGGAGTACACGTGCCACGCGCGCAACCTGGCCGGGACCGCGCGCAACACCGTCCTCGTCAACATACCCCGGGTGTTCACGGCGCCGACCCTCTCTCAGGCGGACAACTGGCTGCTCTGGGTCGGCCTCGCCGGCGGGGGCACCGTCGCCGTCTGTGTCTTCGGCTCCGTCGTCCTCCTCGGGATGTGCCTTTGCGGGGCTGTGAGGAGGCGCAAACGGGGCGCTAAGGTCAAGCTGCAGGCCAGCGCGAGCTTTGGCGATCAGGAGAAGAAGCTGCTCGACCTTTCGGTCACGACCACAGCCACGACCACGAGCCAGCAACAGCAGCAGCAGCAGCAGCAGCAGCACCCCCAGGTGAGTTCGTCCCAGAACTCCCAGAAAGTCACTCTTTTACGCGGCTTTTTTGCACCTGGGAACCCTCGCGATGGGCTGCCGAGGATACAACTCGCACCCACGTCCCTTTAGTAGATATTTACGTCACTCGGCGCGGGGTCAACACTTTTTAGTGGAGCCCAGCTTTGGCTTTCCTCCCTTTCCGCGGAAAGATACATCGGCGCCATAACTCTTCGGTTGACGCTTCGGGAGGAGCCTTGACATTAGGGCGTTAATATCCGAAATAATTCATCTCTTACAGAATTACAAGAAAACTTCTTACACACTTGCCGCGCTTAACAAATTTTAGAAAAGCTAAACTTATAAAACTTTCCTGAGGAATTGCTCGGGAACTTTTGAAAAATACTATTTACGGCGATGTCTATAATTCACGGGCTTCTTGAAGAACTTAGAAATTTTTCGGCTTTCACGCTTTCGCTAATTTTGACCTCAAAAATGAATTACTCGGAGATTTATGCCGATATAGGGAAAGGCCGAGTCCGACAGCAACAATTGCCAATTTCCTAATTATAAATATGCGGATTTTAAAAAGAACACTTACTCGGAGTCATTAATCTCCACCGTACGAGCTTCGTTTAGAATAATGTTTATTGCCCAACGTTACGATTGAGCGTAAATTTTTACGACGCGCCTTGGCGTGCGCCTGCGATGCGTTTCGCATAACACACAATAATGTTTTTCAACGCTGTTACATTTCACTTGGTCGTACTTTTTATTTCGTTCGATGAAACGCGTGAGCTTCACCTTTATTTTTAACGCAATTGTTAATCGATCGCTCGTACCGCGCGCGCACACACGCACACACAGACCGTGCACCTGCAAACTCATCGCCATTGGATATTTTTATAAATTTTTGTGTCTCGACTTTCCGACGACGACGGACACTCTTTGCCACGCGATAGAATCATAAAAATGTCGCTTCGACAAGGATACCGAAGATCCTGAAATATTTTTCCGACAAATTCCTATCGATTGATTGATATTCCGACGCCTCGTACTGCAACTATCGCTGGAGAGTGTGTGCGTCGACTTATACCATTGGGATATTTTCAAATATTAAGCTTGAAAGCTACTCCTGCATTTGCATCGCTAATAGATGGGAAACTTTGGGAGGAATTTTTTCACCTAAGGAAAAAGACGATCGTTTTTAGAATTCCTTATTGTGTCGGAATAAAAGTTTCTGGATGAATTTTCGTAAAATCTTGCATGCTTGTAAAAGCGATGAAGGTGGCAAAACCATCAACGGCGACGTTCGCTCATAATAAACTATCTTTAAGTTCAAATTGACACGTCGTTTAATTGCGTCAAATAACATTTATTTAATATTTTGCTTAAATTTGGTAATTACTGGATGATCTCCAGCAGGATAAATTGCTTAAACTTATCAAGAGGTGTGAATTAAAAATATTTACGATTGGAGTGGTCGCGTGAAGTAACGTATTTATAAATTTACACTCGTACATAATACAGATATTGGATAAATAAAAGACCTTATTAAACATCCATTTAAGCAACTGCTTTATAACTATGTTTCATGAATACGAAACGAACAGAAAAAGTTTGCACTTGATAAGATAAATTATACATGCGTCAGTTTAAATTATTATATGAATATTGTATGCACAACTCTTCGATGGTTTTAAATTGCGCAAAGATTCGTATTAAATTTGCATCCAATTAATTTGCGAAAAGTATACATCCATGTAAGGTTTGAAAAATAAAGAAGTCTTTTAGAAGTAATCATATTTCGATTTCCAATATATGGAAAAAAGCTAAAAATAAAGGGCGAACACATTTTTTGTTGATAAAGTATCGCCGTGGTTATTTTATAACGGTAACAAAAATATTAATATACGAACTTTTATGTCTACGTATAAATGTATCTAAGTTTTTTTCACTTATGCCGCGCTAAGTGGATTACACAATATATGTATACAGACACTGTTAAGAAAGCACTTTTAAAAAACTGTAATTTAAATATTAAAAAAGTTTTATACATATTTATAAATTAGTAAAACTAATGAGGTAAATTTTTCGTCGAGAAAGTAAGGACGCCACGAGTTTAGTGATTACAAAGATATAGTCGTGGCTTGTTTTATTTAAGAAAAGTTTTTGAGATTGCATAAAATTTTGAAACGTTTGGAACGCGAAAAGTACAAACATTTTATTTTAATGCGAACGATTCTATTGAATCTAATTAATTGTTAGGAATATTAGATATACAAATAAAAATGTCGATTAATGTCACGCAAATTCTTATAAAGACAATTTTTAGTATAGAATGTTTTATGTTTTTTTTTTTTACTTTAAACCAGTATTACATTTCGTTAAGCTTCGAACGAACTTATTATTACGAGATTAAAGAGAAAATTGTACTTAAAATAATAAGTGAAACTTTAGTCTTTATGTTAAATAATAGTTTCACTTTAATCCGAGTGTTTATTTAACCAAATGAGACGAAAATTCACTGAAAATTAAAACTTTCTTCTAATAGTCTTATCATCTGATAAATTAAGAGATTAGTATAGAAAGATTATTTAAAAAATTCTCCTACCAGCATAACCCAACCATGTATGCACAGTTCTTTTTAAAAGAACTAAGTCTAATTCAACATAGAAGTTTTATCATCGTTTTTTAATATTTCACTGAGAAGGAGGAAAACTTGGTATTAATTTTGAAACGCTGATAAGTTATAGCTTTAATTCTTTAATTAACGATTCTAAACGACCGAACGAAAAATTTGTGTACTTGAATATTTCAATATACGAAATGCGTTTATAAAGACGTTTAAAGAAGAGTAGGAAGAATAGGAAAATAAGTTTCAATGAATAAAATAAAAGAAGAGCAACTGCACACCATTTTTGATTTTTACACTAAGCAAGTAACTGTTCAGTAATAAAATTCATTTTAAGAAGAATTTTGTTTTCTCTATATTTATTGCAAGTAATATTGTAATGTACTTGTAATTATTTCAAACTAATATTAGAAATAAATTTCGCACTTTATTGATGCTTTTTCATTGTTAAACTAAAACTGTTTCGTATTTTGCTATGAAACTGATAGTCGACGCTGTAGAAATGCCATTACACAAAACTAGATATCCGAATAGAATTTCACATACAATTTTATATCAATATAAAATTATTTATATAAGCATATTTTTTAATTTTACACTTACTTATATATGAATTAAAATAATAATTTAAAAATTATTATCTACCAAAAGTTTAAAAATCTAAAATATGAAATAACAAATTTTATTTTATGCGATGATGCAGCGAAGAAAAATTAAAAAAAATTTCTTACCTCCAAATGATCGATTCTTCGTTTTAAATGCAATACTTTTGAAAAACGGATGCTAGTACAATTGACAGCTTTTGTTATTAAATATAAAATAATTTAAAGTATCCGTATGTGTGTGTATTTGCAATTTGTCATTTTACATTTGTAATAAACTTTTAAATTGTAAAAATTAGCTAATAATACTAATAGTAATAATAAGAATAATAATAACAATAAGAATCAAAGTTGGTGAAAACACAAAAATTCTCTTTTGGCATACTGTTGTGGAATATTAGTTTTCAATTTTTATTGCACATAATTTTTAAATAATTAAGTCTTTGAGTTAGTTAATAACTAAATTTGCTATTTCTTAAACGCAACTTTTTACGTTTTTTTAATATAATAGACAAATAATGTACACGAATAATACATAAAATTTTATAACATAACTTTATAAAAACATCGATACTTATTTCACAAGGTATAAGTGTCATATAAATCATTTCTTAGTTTTCATTATTTGAATATAAATTATATTTCACTAACACACGCTCTTGCTTAAAACATTATTTAAATTTATTAAGATCGTACAAAGATATGCAAATAAAATATTAAGTGCATGTCTTCTTTATTTAACAAGATTAAAAAAATCGAAAATTTATCATCGTACTCTTTAAAATTTTATCGATAATTTAACGAGACATAATTTTCTTTTTCACTAGGTGAAAGAATATATTAAATTTTATCTTTATTGCAAAAATATTAGAAGAAATACTATAGTAGATTAGAATAAAAATTATAGAAGTAGATGCAAGAGTCATAGTAGAGTTTATAATTTTAATGCAATTAAAATAAACAGAATAATTAGGTAGCTTCCATAATTAATATTTCGGGAATAAAGAAAATTTATTTCAATTATAACAATAGTCGCTTCACCAAAAAATTATCGTGAATCGTCAAAATATTATTTTAATTAATCGAACGTACCCGAAACTAATTATTTATACTTTTCGAAGATGTTGCAAAGGCTGCTCGTTTCAAGTAATAAAGCCGTGCGCGCATTTTTTGCTAAATTTAGTTTCCATAAACTTTGAGGCAACACAACGAACAACAACTCACTCCATTTATTTTAATATCCTCGCGTTACATCCGAGTTCGGCTTCGTACGCCTCTGCCTCTAATTTCTAATTCATTTAATTTTTTCGGAGACTAAAAACTTTCCTCGAAGAAAACTCGAGTTACTGCCCGGGCTGTCAGATAACTAAACCCGCTCACTTGTTACGCGCCGAGCACGTAGCCTCGTTAATGTAAAACTTTCCGAAAACATCTTTCATCCGTCCATTCCAACTCCCGAATTTCATACTTAAAAAGTAATGTCTTCCGATCTATAAAAAAACGAGAAGCATCTGAATGGGTCCCGATGCACGTAGAGCACATAAATACCTTCCGGCCGCGAGATCTGCCTGTCCGAGGGGCAGCTCGAAACGCTCGTTACCGCCTCAAGTATTAATCGAAAGCCGTTGAAGCAAAAACGCACATCAATATCGATCGGCCGCTACTCGACTTCGAAACAACCCTCCTCCACTCGAGCCGAGCCAAAGACCCGCGCGATCTAACCGACTATCCACCCTTGTTCCACGCAGCCGCAGAATCAGCCGGACAGTCCCTCGCTGAGCCATCCGGAGTCGAGTCAGGGCCAGCCGGAGCTCGAGCTCGAGCTGGAGCTGGAGCCGCCCTCGACGAACGTCACCGTCGAGCGACTGAGGCTTCACCAGGAGTTCCGGCAGTCGGAGCTGTTGCGGACCTCCGGGCCTGGACTGCCCGCCAGCATCTTCATCTCGGTGGCACTGGCGTCGCAGCAACAGCAGCACCAAGCCCCAGCAGCCGAGCTTCACGAGCGCTGCTACCCGGACCTCCTGGACATCGGGCTCTCGAGCTTCGCCACCCTGCCCAGGAGGAACCTGAACCGTCGAGAGCTCGGCTCGCCCTACGACAACATGGGCCCGCGGGTGACCGCAACCGGTAGCTCCACGTTCTCGCTGGTCGAGCAGCCGGAGCCGCTGGTGCCCCTCATCCAGCCGCCCCCGGAGTTCGTCTCGCTCTGAGGGTCGGGGCGCCTCGTGCTGCTGAAAACCAGACTGTGAGCTACGGAGCGGCAGCCACGTGGACCCAAACATGCCCCGGGTCCGCGGCCGGAGAGCATCTGTGTGTGGGAAAACTGCGATTTTTAGCGAGTGCCACTGTGTATATAGCGAGCGTTACATACACGTGCGTGTGTCAATTTTTAGCGTAAGTATGGGGCTGATAAGGTCCCACCGATAGCACGCCAGCTTTTCCAGCATTTCCAAAGCGCTGCTTTCCCGCACAATTTCTCTCCGCGCGCGATTATTCCGAAGAAGGTGAATTTGAAATTGAAGAAATCGATGCCGATTAATTTTGCTGGCTGAATTCCATTCTCTCCAACATTACCCGCGCACTAAATATACATTGTTTTCCCAATTCCTTTCTTCTTTTCTTCTTTTCTTTCTTGCTCTTTTAGAGCCCTTCATCGCGGTGAAAAATGGCTTGTTTATCCAGGCATGTTTTCCTTTCGAAACGTGCATTTTCGCGTGCTGATTATCGATATGACTTCCGTATGCATTTTTACTCGAGCGTTATTTGATTTGAGTATATTTAATGACGACTAGAATGTTTAATGTCGACGTTTACTAAATCGACGACGAAGTAAATTGTACAAATGACGCGAAATTGGACGATCGAAAATCGAACAATAGATGTACATTAACAGGAGAACACGTTTTGATAAGAATTTAATTTAAGAGTTTCATTCATTAAACTTATCGAGTCGGTTTTTTATTACGTAGAACTGTAAATCTGTCGTTGCAACAAGCACCGTGGCTCTCTAACGCCATTCGACCATTCGAATACGCTACTCAACGCTAAAACTAAATATTCGATCTTACGGTCAAGTACCTGTGCTTGTGTAAAGCAAGTAATTACACTTTCGAGATATCGAGAAAGAACCGCTTGGAGAAACGACGAGGTCTCGTTCGACAAACAATTCACTGGTTCAGGCATACGTTTCTCACCACCTGATCTTCGATTCAGTCATCGACAATCCATTATAGTTAATACCCATGTCCAATAGCCGCTTATAAATACCATTACGACCAGCGAAACATCGAGTGCCAAGCCATTTGTACAAAGTTCATTAACTTCTTTACTCAGATCTCTTTTCAACAAATAATTACATAAGAATATTATCTGTTAAGAAACGAATAGTTAGAGTAAAGTAAAAACAAAATATATCTTTCGCAGATACTAGAACCATTACCTTTTCCCCAAGTTTCCTATTCCCACGATCCCGAATCAAATACGATAGAATTGCCAATGAAAGAACAAAAACTGCGAAGGCACTCCATCAATTTGGTTTTTAACGTTTTTTATACAAGAAGAAAAAATATCGCTTGTCTTACCGCGCGAGCTTTGATCGATATTTTAATTATTAATTATTAATTCAAGCCAAGACAATTAAAAATGTGTAAAAAATGCGCGCTGATAATTCGCAACTCTATCTATTCGCAAAAATATTCCTTTTTTCATTTATAATCCTTTGGTGCAGCAATGATATATGCAAATATTTGAATTCAAATTTTAAATATTCAATTAAAAAAGATGAATTAATTAATTTTATTTTCCATGTATTTTTTTTATCATTTTGGACACATTTTTTGAGAATTTTTCCAGTATTACCGTTGAATATTAATGAAAGTTTTTCATAAATATTAATATATTAAAGTATTTAAAAGAATTAGCCTTTCAAATATTTAAAAATCTATTGTATTATCTGTTATACTGTTATAATTCTACTATAATAAATTTAAAAAATCTAATTAGCAAAAATAAGAAAAACCTTTTTCGTTTTCTTGGTAACTCTATTCTTGTTCCCTTTCCTCGTATATTAAAGTATAGATTTGTTGAAACCACCTGTGTAAATATTGTTACATTATACACATCCAAAACGCGTGTACATATTCACGCAATATGCATAAGCGCACAATGTGTAAGCGTATGCATTGAGTCTTCCTAAAGGCAATTAGGCTTGCGTGCGGAGGGACAGGCATGCATACATACGCACATACACACCAACACCAACGCCCTACACCTACAACTACATATATATATATATATATAATATATAAATATATATAAAAGCAGGCATACATAACACATAAATAGAAGAAAATCAAATTACACTATTACAACGCGTGTAAGTTATTATGAATTATAAATCCTTTGTCAATTAATAAAAAAAAGGATTGGATTTCAATGCTGTCGAACCGTAATTTTTTTTGGGGATCGATGTGTACGTGCATTTGACTTTTGGCGTTTAGAACAATTGCACTTTCAATAATTGCGATAAAAACACGAAGGAAAGAAAGAAATACTGTACTTACACGCTAGAAAGAATAAGCGCAATTGGTTGCCAAAAAAAATTTGTGAAAGCGCCTGCGACAAAATACAAATGCGAATTGTCGCGACGAACTTCATTCCAATCAAACAAAAGGATAACAACATTTACTTCCATTTACAAAATCAAAATATTTTCTTCTTTGGTGATATTTCGTTTTAAAATGTAATTTTGTAAAAAAAAAAAAACAATTTTCCATTGAGTTTATAGAGCGCGCGACTGTATACATAAGAACACGGTTCGTAATAAAAAATGTTATAACATTACAATTCCTGCTTTTTTATTATAACCATCCTTAATCAAAAGTACAAATCCATTTCTCACGACATAATTCTATGAAATAATGAATAATTTAGGTTTGTGGCCATTTGCACTCAACAATTATCTTCTCACTCTTCGTTTGCATCATCAGTTGCGTCTCCTGGCCGGTGAAATAAATTATCCAAGCTTTGTAACTGATCCATAGTTTGAAAATCTGGTAAACGCAAATAATTATTTTCATTGGCTCATAAACTAACGCTAACTGTTATAAATCTAACTTACTTGGCGTGATAAGGAAAAAAGCCCAGGGTGCATTTGATTCTTTTCGCTGAGTTGAAAGATAATATTCGAGATTTTTTAAATTCTCCTCCTTTTCTCCAAGAACTGAAACATTTTTGATACTTAAGCTCGTATAAAGAGTTAAAGCGGAAATATTTTTGACGGACTTCATATCATAGCTAATATTTGATAAGCGCATTATGCAGCTAATATTTAAAAGTTCGGCAAGTATTTTATTATCATTTAAATACAGAAAAATACTCACTGTGCAAACTTGTAAGAAACTTGGCTAACTATTTTAAAAGCATACCTTTTAATTAAGTAAGCGTGTCTGATGGATATTTTAAAAGTAGAAGCCAATTGAATTAAAATGAATTTCAAAACTGTATTTATCGTCTATAAAACAATTTGATATGAAATTCAAAACTAGCTTTTTCCCAGGAATAATTAATTTTTAAACAAATTACCAATACAAAAAATAAGTTACAGATGCCACAATGTAAACAAAATTAAAGTATTTTTGCCCGCTTTCCCTACTATTGTTCGTTCAATAAACTTTATAAAAATTGATAATCTATTGTTCGCAGATGCATTATTTGTAAAACCCAGGCTTGTGCAATTAGACGTTTGGTGTACAAATTACTCGGAAAAATTTGTTTAAGAATTCACTTTTTAACGTCGCCCCAGTTACACAAATCACAATTGCGATTTCAATTGCGTAGGGATTTCGAAATAATTAAAAGAAATCAATGTTCGCCGGTTTAAATCCAAATTTAATGCGCATCGCTTTAAAAGCAATAAAGATGACAGTAGTATTTAGTGTCGTCATCAATCAGCCAACTCGCGGCATTTGAAAAGTAAACATTTAATTTGCTGAAATAGAACAAACGCATCGTAATTCTTACGAGAATTAAAAATTATTTTAGAGATAATTATTCCCATTATTCGCTGGGTGCAAAATTCAAACGAGTTGCTTCGTTTTTAATTAATCCGTGGCTCGAAAAAAGCCAGATGATGACGTTTACAAAAGCCTGCCCAACTTTAAATTCAAACATAAAATATAAAATACGCTTCGAACTTTCCGACGGACAATTAACCGCAGCTTCTTCGGGGCACAAAAAGGAATCTGAAATTCACGAGCTCGAAATAAACCGAGGCGCACTACGTGGCACTAAGAGCGCCGTATCGCGCTAATGAGTAAAAGCGTAAAAGCGTAAAAGCGTAAAAGAGCAAAAGGGTGCAGGAGGAAATTATAAATACGTACCCGAACGGCGATAAGTCCCAGACGAGTGTCCATAATCGCGATTGTCCTCCTCGGCGTTGCGGAGCCAGCTATTATCGGGCTCGGAGCGACCGACCCGGGGCTGCTTCACCAGTCCGAAGACCCTCTGCGACCTCGAAAAAATCGGGTCTAGCCGACTGGGGCTCGGGCTCGTCCGTGAAAAGGGGAAGAAGAGAAGCCTTTTGTTGCACGCTGTCGAGTGAACGACAAGTTGATTAGCCCCGGCAATTTTATGGGCTGAAGCCATCGCAGGCGTCGACGGGGTTTGCGATAAAAGCAAAGCAGCAGGAAAAACGAGAGCTGCAGGAGCGAAGAAGCTCGCGTAATATCATTCACGGCCTAATGCAAATGCGCGACGTAAACTGGAACGCACGGTGCAGGTACAAAAGGTGGGAAGTTATTAGGGCCGTCGGCCAGGAACATCCGCGAGCGCTAATTTGAATCCGACGAATAATTATCAATAGCGCGTGGGTGTCGGCCATCGTTAAAGACGAGCAGAGCGGCGTCAGAAACCGCGTCCCGCGCCACGGCATCCTCTCTTTCATCCATCAAGCCCCGCTCTGCTGAACAATGCTTCATTTCAGGGGCGCTTGTGGCGTCACTAAGCGACGCGCTACGTGCTGCGTCAGGCATAATCGAGCGATTAAAGCTCACCGGTCGCAAATAAAGTGCAAACATTGACTGGCTGCCAAATTCATTAGTCTCGGCTGATTTTGCGGCGGGGGCCTCGTTTTTACAATTTTCGATATGGATATTGCGGCCGGAGCGACGCTCGGTTGTCCCCGGCGAGCCCTTCGACGCCCTGCATGCTGCATCTCTCTCTCTCTCTCTCGGAACACTACTTGAGCTCTAATATAGGTGCATGCCTTACTGATAAAGGGGAACGAATTAGGAATACTTAACCTGATGGCGGGATCCCACCGAGACACTCGTGTGCATCTTGAGCGTAGCTTTTTGGAACTTTGGCTGACATTCCTGCAAAAATGTGTCGTATGACCCCATTGCTTCATTTTTCAAAGATCCGCTCGCAGCTCTTCACTCGGAACGAATATTTTATTAAGACGCTTATGCACTAAATGCAAGCTTTCCATCTCGTTAAACGCTTTATTCTTAAGCGTTGATTAACGTTGTTTCAACGAACATTTTAAACGTAAAAACTCTAGATTTGAATGAAATCTTAATCGTTCGAATTTTCCAATTCGAGTCTTCGATGTGCGCTGCTACAAAACGGCGGCGACCAAAATGCACGTGTTAATCATCCAAGTTATTTCATCATCAAATTAAAACGGGACGCGATAATAATTTTGATTACCTTTAGCGCCTTTCGAATGCAATATTTTAATACTAAAGCTGACGTAATTCGTGTATTCTAACGTTATTAATCTGTTAATCTACTCAATATTCTTGTGTGCTCGTAACGTCCATATTAAAGGGTAAAACTAATATAATACGGCCAACCCGCAAATCAGATTTAAGCTTCCTGTCGCACGAGTGTTTCCATAATAGAAGATGTATGATGCAATAAAACCTTAAGACAAACGCCTCTTCTCGATTCACTAATTGTAGTTGTAGTTGGAAATCATTTTCATCTATTTTAATTGCACAAAGCAAAGTTTTCTTTTGAATGTAGTTTCCCAATCTATTAAATTCCAACTACATTGTTTCCAAACTCGTAATAAAGTATGTACATATTGCTGCAATAATTAATGCGCGAAGGTATTTTAAAGCCTACGGTGCTTCTGTAAGGGAAAAATTATTTAACGGATTCATTAATTTTAAGTTAAACACAATGATGTGAATATAGCAGGAGCTTAATTTTTACGAATATTTATTATTATTGTTTTGTTTTTTATGCTTTTCGAATGACCAATGAACAAACTCGGACAGTCCATCTCTTTTTAACTACAACCTAAAGGATACGTTATCAAAGGCCTTTTTGTGAAAAAACAATTATCATATATCACGAAAAGCTATCGATAAAATGTCCCATTAAAAGAGAAAAGATTATTACATTATCAAATTATTTTACCATCGTGTCGCGTTACCTAATATTTTGAAAATTTTTGCCAATAACATTAACATTCGACTTAAATAAAAAAAATTCCAACACTATTTATATTTATATTATTTATACAAGTCCCTTATTCAAAGGGAGTATTAATCGTTCGCTATAGATATACAACGCGACCACAATAATTATCGAGTGTCTAAACATGATATTTTATACTCCAATGATTCTCCATACATCCTAGTTTCAATAATTTCATTATTAGCTAGTGAAAAGCATTTATTAAACGGAACGAGTTCCAATCGAGTATTACTTGTAACAATCTTTAGGTAATTTATCTAAAATAAAAGATAGAATCGTTTTCAATTTTAAAGAGTAGATTTCGTTCAAATTCAAATTTACAAATTATGCCATTCGCAACGCCAAATTGAATATTCTACTTCGAATGAAAACTTTTTTAATATTACGTTACAAATTACTTCCTCTTTTTGTATACACACCAAAACTTTTATTCTTTATAATTAACATCGAGAATTGATAGTGTTCACAAACAAATTTTACCGAAACTATACGTAAATTATTTAACGTTAAAATTCAAAATAAACACGTAACCATCAATCCTGGACACTGGTATTATTTTAAGACTCCTAGTTTATGTACAGCTTCGACGTAATATCAGTGTCTATTATAAAAATATGTGATATATCACGGTATTATACAACTTGCCGTCTAGATGGACGTAGAACAACACGAGCAGAAGACAAAAACTCGGGAACTTCATCGTTTTTCACGTACCGGCAAAACACTATGAGTACTACGGGTGACTGTGACATCAATTTCTAAGGGTGACTTTATATACCCTGGTATCAATGTTTTCGATATCGCCGAGGGTGCGACTTGATTGTCATCTCGTAGACCCCCGCAAAGAGCTGTTTATAAAATGTAATTGGGCTTATTTTTAGAAGACTGTTGCTATGCTATTACAAGATAATTTAAAGTTTTCGAGTTTTCATAAATCAGTAGTTATTAAGAAAAGAAATTTTATTTCCAAGTTTCCCTTAATTTAATGAAGCTTATAATCTTATGAATCTTTCTTCAATGTGTTATTCGTAAACATTGTTTAATAAAATGCATCGCTTAATATTTATATTTACCTTTTGTTAATTTTGAAAAATATAATTAGAAAATAAATAATAGTAACGTATTTTTGTATTAACTTTTCATCGATTACTATTCAGCGATCAATATTAAATATTAATATCTTATTTTTATTGTGACACTATTTTCCAATTCATCTCTACTTTTACTTTTTTTGATGTCCTGTTTATATTTAATGCTCAATACACCAACAAAAAAAAAAAATTACGTTAATAATTTTCAAAGTTTTTCTGATAGCTAAAATTAAGTTATAAGGTAAGAGTGGTTTATTAAAATTCAATTAAAAAAACTTTCAGTGCAACCTAATAGCGTCAAATTTTAATACTCGTTTAATTTTAAAAATAATTATATTTTATTTTTTATAACGAATAAATTATATCACAGTAGACATTGTAAATTAATTAGTGAAACGCCATTAAACAAACGTTAAAATTAATATTATGCATGTGTATATATTTAATACAAATACAATACTAATTATTTTAATTGATTTCATTACTGCTCGTGAAATCACTATTCGAATGATCGATTCCTGTATTTCCATCGAACCATATCAAAGAACACAAATAACGATTGTTTTAAAAATAGTCTTTTTCTGCTTTGCATACAAATGCTTTCTTCGGCTACAGCTCTGATGCTATTTCATTTGCATGTCACTAAAAGATGTTTAAACCATTTATTTAAAATAGAAAGCAACGCCTTTCATTCAGTTCAATATCTAATCAACTTTTATGTATTCCAAGATTCGGGGAAAAAATAAATCGTAGAAAATATTCGTTTATTTTACAAGTAAAACATAATTATTTAATTTTAATTAATCAATTATTTTAAATTTTTTATAATAGAATTTATTTACACGGATAAATATATACACAAGTATACATACATGGTTTTGTTTTATTTCTATACATCATTCGGGTTTATTTTTAAAATATTTTTTACACTGTATTCGTATAATTCTGCGTTTACCTTCTTCAGCCTCTCAATTTCATCAAGAGCTTCTTTAAGCTGAGTTTTAGAATCAGATGAATTTTCTATTTTCAATAAAGATTCAGTTTTTACTTCAATTCTTGAATCAAAATCTAATAACCATGAATCATCTTTACCCTTCTTACAAACTTCTAGAAAAGTATTTTTATTTGCTGTATCAGAAACTTTTTGGAGAGATCGAACTTGTAAGCTTGGCTTAAAGCTACTTGTTGTAAAGTTATCATATGCTGTGGCAAAAAATGCTGAAATAATTGGTGCTTTATGCTTAAGAGTAAGAATAATTTGACAGCTTGGAATATCCCATAAGTAAACCATTCCATCCGTAGAACCAGAAAGTAGAGTTATGCAATCAACAGACACTGATAATGTTGTAATACTACTTTCATGTCCTTTATAGATTGCAGTTTTATTATCATCTGAAGAAACATGATATTCTATTCCTCTTGGGGGGTCACGTAGATTGCATTTTATTACCACTCCAGTAGAAGAACCAACAAAAAGATTATTTTCCATAATATCCATACAGACTGATACTAGAGGAATATCAAAAACTAGAGTTAAAAGCAATAATCCTCCATGAATATCATATATTCTTGCAGATCTATCCAATGAGACTGAACATAGTCTACCAAAACCACCAATTTGTCCAAAATAAAGATCTTTTACAGGTAAAGAATGATGAGAAAATGAACTTAATGGTTTTGCCTCCTTTTCATTTGCAAGTTGACTTAATGACCACGTAAAAATTAAACCATCCTCTGCACCACTTGCCAAACAAGATCCATCCTTATTAAAAATTAGACAAGTGATAGTTTGATAATGTCTAGCAAAGGAATTAATTAAATGACCGTTGCATGATTGCCAAATGTAAATCTTTTCACTTATTGCTGCTGCTATGTATGAACCATTAGATGAACAGGCTAATGCCGTAACTAGACCAGGTGTACTAAGTCTTGGATATGGAATTGGTGTTTGACTATTTAAAGGCCACAAATGCAAAATTGGCTTACTTGCACTTGAAGCAATTAAGTAAGAGTCTTTTAATAACTGTAACGAATGATGTCCTAATGCACTAGCATGCTTATAAGTAGAGAGAAGAGATCCTGAACAAGGATCCCATGATGCAGCACTCCAATTTTCACCGGAACTATCACAAGTAACAATAACCTCATGAGGACATCTCATTTTTTTTTTTAATCTACCTAAAAATATTTATTAAATATTTATTAAATATTTATTATTTTTATGTATTATAACAGATAATTTATAATTGAATAATACCTGCTTGTTGATGAAAATACGAACCACGTGCTTTTACGAAAATAACCACGAATTGTGATTAAAAATCTTACAAAAAAATAACTTGATTTATATATTGTTAATAAAAAAGAATTTTAATTAAATCAATCTATTTACTACGTATTTAATTTTATAAATAAATATTTAATATTGATTAAATTTGAATGCATAGTGTTTCTTTTTTATGGTCTAATATATCCCACGTGACAACCTTTTCAAACGATAATATGTGTTCATATATACACATGTATAATAACTGCAGTATTATTGGTGTAGCGGCTAAGAGTTGAAACAGGTAAAGGAGAAGTATGTGAAATTTTATATATTTTGTAAATAAATATAAAATAAAAATTTTAATTATTACGTAATTTGATAATTATACTCTAAAAAAGTTATTTTATTTTAATTTTATCGCATACAAATATATATCCACATATTGACATATTAAAATTATACATGTTATTTATAATTGAATAATAATTATGAGAACTTAATTATGTCAGAACTTCTATTATTTTTATTATAATTTATTGTATATTATAAACGAATAAAAAATGAATAGTATAATAATGAACGAAATATAAAACAATATACTTTTAACCTATTTTCTTTTGAGAAATTAAATGGAATGTAATAATGTATTTATTATAATAATCAAAATTTTAGAATTCATAGTTTATTCTATTATAATACTTATATAGCAATAATTAAGAAACAATTAGTTTTAAATTATAACTATTATATTGTTAATATTTACATTGTTGTATAAAAATAATAGTTCTTAAGAATTATTTAGAAATAAATCCAGATTAAATTATTATTATTTTTAATAATTATCTATACATAAATTATTTTAAAATATTTTTTTATTGTTAGTTTTTTCACAACTTTGTTATATAAAATTCTTTAGAAAGTTAATCTTAAATTGAAAACAAATATTTATGTAAGCAATCCTTATAAACAAGTGATAAGTATTAAATGTTAGCAAAATTTATAAATAAAAGTTTTGTTACTAAAATGATAATAATAAAAGATCTGATAATTTTAAAAAATCTTAATTAAATCATATCTAAGATTTTTATATTTCTTACAGTTGAATGAATATGAACTAATTTGGTATAAATCAATAACAACGGAGGAGATTACTTCTCTTAATAAAATTAGAATATTCTATCCAGATCTAATTTTGGAATTTCTTATGTCATCTTAAGAAATTAAAAAAATTACTGGTAAAATTGTTTTTAGCAGGTAATGTAAAATAAATTATACTTGTAAATATATAATTGAAAGTAACAAAACTATACAAATTAATTTTATTTTAAATATACATTTATAGATACAAAAAGGAATAGCAGTGAAAATAAAAAATTTTGGTATCTAGTTAAGATATGATCTTGATCTGGTGCACACAGTATGTACCGAAAATACAGAGATTTATTTGTAAATGATGTAGTTGGTATTGCAGAGATTTGAGAGCATAACAACCAGCAAGGGCACATTCTATACAAATTATTAAAATAGAAATCATCAAAACTGCTAAGTGACATAGATCATAAATAAAATGATTTTATGAATGAAAAATTGGTTTTTCATCACAATGAATAAACCAGTGTAATTGCATGTTTTTATTTAGTGTACGTAAAGCAAGAACTTATTTCCTCAATTTTTTTAAATTTTATTTAAGAAATGAATAATAATAATTGCTCTAAATTATTTTTATGTACTAATTTATTAAAAAATCATTATATTCCAATAATAAAACAATGTCTTTTATATATTGATATGAAATTTAATTTTTATTAACCTTAAACAAAAATTATCCCACCATGTACTATAAAGAATAAGAAACATAATATATAATTAAAAATGAACAATTTAAAAATAATTATAATTCTGTAATACTTATTTCACAAAGGATAAAATATATGTATAAGAATGTATAAGTTGTATTTTATGGTCTAATAATTCTAGTAATTGTAAATAGTTAAAATCTTTCAATTTGTAATTTTATTAAAGTTGTACTAAAATTGTATTTTAAACAAAATGACTGATTGTGATGCGTCTTACATTCAGACAAAATTACCGTTTTAATAAATACTTTTATACAAACTTATAAATATCAATACAGCAAGATTTCTTAAATGTATATTGGAAATCTAGATATAGAAAATCTTAAAAAATTTAAAGGAATATATATAAACTTTTTTTAAATTTTTACTATATTTAAATATATTTATGTTACATTCGTTTTTAAAAAGTTTAATTAATGCAATTTAATCAATTAAAAAAATGTTAAAGTTTAACTTTTTAATGTATTAAAAATTCTATTTTTAATTCTCAATTTAAATGTACTCGAATTTAATTATCTACTTAGTCTCCTGCAGTATTACTTTTGGACTATTGAAATGTTTTTGAAATGACATTAAATTACACGCCAACTTATAAATCAAATAATAATATTAAGGACTTTTATTGGTCTTGCTATACAAACTAAATATAAATCTTTCGGAAGTATTCATAAATCAATATTGTTTACGATGCTTCAGTTCAAAACCGTTTGATTAAAAAACTTCAAAGAATAAATTTTCGCATAATTAAAATTGATAGAAATAAAAAGTTACTAACTTTCTAATTTTTTGTGACAAATTTTATTCAAATATTATAATCATATAATGTTTTTCATATAAATTATCATTTAATGTTTTTCTTCTATAAAATAATAAACTAAATAATTTATTTAATTGATAACGAAATTCAGATATAAGAAATACAGACAGATAAAATATAATTATCAAGTTTAAACTCATAATATTGTATAGAACATTGAAAATATTTATTTTGTACTCTACATCTTAATAAAATTTATCGTCAAAATTATGGAAACCGAATGAAAAAATTTCTTTATATGAAACCAAAATTATTATATTTACTGATAAACAATTGCTCAAAACTAAAAGGAATAAAATTGATTAACTACTTATATTTATATATATATATATATATATATATTAATTGTATATTGAATATAATTAAATGTATAATGAAGCAAGAAATTCTTATAAACGGTACTATAATCGACATAAATATCTATATTCTAATGTAAGTAGAAGTTTTTAATTTGAAACCAAATGATTTTCTGCTGTATTTCAAAATGAACTTTAGAATTATTAATAGCGATTAATGTTAGTCTCAATTTCATTTTTATATCTGAGTAATCGAAAAGAAAATGTTACCAGCTTAAAAAGAATAATAGAGTTATAATAAAATATGATCCTTTATATGTAATAACTTTTATACTATACAGTTTTCCATATAACTGCTAAGAAATAAATAATAAAAAATAGTTATATACTTTTAAAATGAAATATCTTTTTTTACGATACCGTAAGGGATAAAATGATAAAGTATGAATTAAAAAAATAATTTTGTATTCAATTCTTGGCATAATTCAAATGTTGTCTTACCTTCAATATTATTTCTAACGATTCAATCCAATGGTGTTGTATTATTAAATACTTTTAAGCTGAATTTAGAAAATATTGTTAAATTTTTTAATCTAAGTAATTTTTTATTTTATATAACATAATTATTAAAAAATTTAAGATAATTTCTGATGATACAAAAAAATTTGAAAGTTAAATATAATCTGAAATGAATACCAAATACAAGTGATACATATTTAAAAAATTTGAATATTGCTATATCAGCCTCTACATATTTCATATTTATCTTAAAATGTCTATAAAAAAGCTAATCAAATATATTATTTATAGAATTTTTTAAAAATATTTATATGTACTAAAAATTTATGAAAAACTTTAGGAATGATTACAAATATATTCTCACTGCGTATTTCTTTATGAAGTACTTGTGAAAGTAATCCAATATTTCTTAATAAAATCTTACCGAAGAGGCAATCTCCATTCTTTCTCGTTAAATCGAAATATATATTGAAAAATATTGTATAAGCAATTGATTATTAATTATGTCTTAATAGTTGAGAAAACTATCTAATTTGTATTTATTTATTCGAGGTTTATTATCCGTAATAAAACTCTTAGATTTATGATTTAATGATAATTAAACGATAAAAGGCAAAGAAATTGCTATATATCATCAAATTCCGTACAATACTATTATCATTAAAAAGCTGTTATATTCTTCATAAAATAAATTTTTGAAACATTTAAGATTCACAAAAGATTAATAAATTATTAGATCTTTGTATACTCTTTTGTTAGATTTATCATTATATAATTTAAAAAATGTTTTTCCAGATATTTTAAATCGTTTATGAAAATTCATGATTATTATTACAAAAATAAAGTAATATATTTTTTTAAATTTTCAGTTATAATTATAATTTTTCTGAAAAAGGTACATTTCTTTTTAATAAACTTTATTAAAAATATATTGAAATATTGAATTAATAATATTTAAAGTAATTTTGCAAAAATCTATTTAAATTTCAACTAAATTAGTTGTAAAGACAAAATATATATTTTTATATATATTTTCTTTTTTTCCTTGTAGTATATTTATGTAATTAAATTAATTTTAATTGACTATAAATTATTTTTTTATTTTACTGAATATCGACTAATAATTAAAAACAAGTTTTAAAATGAACTTTCAATATTGCGTTTAATATTTCATAATACTTTAATTATATGAATATTATGAAACAAAATAAAAAACTAAAATTTTAATTAATTTATAACTTATTTAATTTTTATTAATTTTGAATTATATAAAACTTTGAATGTAAAAAAATATATTTTATATATAAAATATACGTAAAAATTCTTCTGCAAATAATTTTTTGTTAATGAAAGTTAACTCAAAACGTAAAAAGAAAGTTTGAATTTATTATCGTTTTGTAATCTTATAGAACTCTCATTCAACTTATTAGAATGAATAAAAAAATTTAAACATATTACTATTATTGTTATTATTATTATTATTATTATTATTATTATTTATAAATACAATTACTTGTTTAGACAATCATATTCTGTTGTATTAAAGTTAAAAAATTTTTTAAATATTTTAAAATTTAAATACGTAGGGATTAAATTACTAGCTTTAAGCCAAGTAATTTTGCAAAGTCACGCATTTAATACTACGATAAACAACATAAATAAATTAATATTACGATATGACGCATACAAATGAAATATATTTTTAATTATTGAAGATTTGATTTTGACGATTGAATTTTGGAATAATTAAAAATGCAATTCAATTCATACATCGAGATTCGATGTTCGACTTTCGAGTTTCGAGAACTACAGTGATTTGTACATTGCCGTTTAACTGGAGATAATTTCATTATGTCTCGTGTAGTATTTCTTCTATCCTGCTGGCAACGAAGTGCCAAAGCCGCTTTGCAAGTGAGATGCAACTATGAGAACGTTTTCGAGGGATCTTCCCTTGAAAATTTTTTTCGCTGTAGTTGATAATTAAAATAAAAATTTCAAGACGCAGAAAACTTTTATCGAATTGCCGGTCGGTTGTCGATTAATAGTTTCCGAAGTAAAATTGTATTCATATTGATGATACAGTACACGATTTGTGTATAGCGTCCTTTTAGTCTTATCGAGCGTGCGGGTTATAGCCGGTTCAAGACAACAAAACTTCATGTAAAGCATCAAATTAATGAAAGAAACAATCCAGCTAAAGATAATTAACTTCTAACTACTTTGAAAGTTCTCAATATTTGACATGGCGTTACCAGCTAATTATAAACAAGTGGCAATTACCTCTTCCAGTATCGTTACACCAACGAATCGTAAGTTATCATTTCTTCATCAAATAGACTTATAAACCGTCAGTTTCTTTTAAATTGAAATCTGCTAATTGGTTTTAAAATTTTTATTAAGTGCTATTTAACTTGTTACAGAACGAATTCGAGCTTCAGGAGGCAGTGGAGGCAGTTCTAGTTCTAATGTAAGTAAAATAAAGTAATAAAATTTAAATAAAATTTGTTAGTCCATTATTGAATTTAATAAGTTAATTTACGTAATTCAATTTAACAAATAACTTTTAGAAAGATGCTCAGAGCCCATTTATACAAACTCCCCATGGTCATCCAGGATTTACACCGCAAAAAGTTGGCAAAAATGCACCTGTAAGTCATAAACAAATCAGTAAAATTATTTTTAACTAAAGTAATAGATGAATTATAGAATTCATTAAATTAATTTTTCAGGCTGATTCTCGTTTGCCAAAACCACCAAAACCTCCAGAGAAACCTCTCATGCCTTATATGCGTTATAGTAGAAAAGTTTGGGATCAAGTAAAAGCCCAAAATCTTGAATTGAAACTTTGGGAAATTGGAAAAATTATAGGACAAATGTGGAGAGATTTACCTGAAGAAGAGAAAACTGAGTTTGTGGAAGAATATGAAGCTGAAAAAGCAAGTTTGATCAGCTTCTTTTATGAACTTAATTCAATAGTCTTTAAAATTTAAGAAAATTACTATAAAAATTAATTAATTTTAATATTATATGATTACTTTTATTTTTCTAGATTGAATATGACAAGAGCTTAAAAACTTATCATAATTCTCCAGCATATTTGGCTTATATTGCAGCCAAAAATAGAGGTAAATCTGGTATGTTAAAGCTTAAAATATTGGTACATGTTAATTATAGCTTTTGTCTATATTTTATATTTGAGTAAATATAAACCTGCGCGTGAAAGTATGATTTTTCTTAATTTTATTTTAATATAATTTTACAATAATTAATTTAATTTGTATTTCATTTATATATATAAAAGCATGAAAAGCAGTACATTATAATTTTTATTTATAAGTTGTATTTTGAGATTGGCTTTAAGTGTGACTAGAGACATAGATTCATACTAGATCTACAATCTCTTATATCTAATGCAGCGTTGTGTGCAGCACAACAAAATACTGATGAACGAGAAAGTCACGAACGATCATCTGGGAGTAGTAAAAATCAAAGTGCCCAAGACCGACGAATTGATATTTTACCAGCGGAAGACGAAGACGGTATATTGATTTAAGTAGGGACGAACAATGAAAATAGCTTGTATTTTTATCATATAATTACTATTTTAGATCAAGATGATGGATATTCTGTAAAACACGTTGCATACTCTCGATATATACGTAACCACCGTTTAATTAATGAGATTTTTAGTGATACTGTTGTTCCTGATGTGCGTTCAGTAGTTACAACTCAAAGAATGCAAATATTACGGAGACAAGTACAATCGCTTACCATGCATCAAGTAAGTTAAATGATATTCATTATTTTATTGTAGATATTATTGTTTTTATTTTATATCATTTTATAGAAAAAATTAGAAGCTGAATTGCAACAAATTGAAGAAAAATTTGAAGCAAAAAAACGTAAATTTATCGAAACAAGTGAAATATTTCAAGAAGAATTAAAAAAAGTAAATTAATATTTTTATTCATTCAAATACATTTTTCTGAATGAAAAACAACCGGAAAATTAAAAATTATAAATAATTTTTTTTGTAGCATTGTAAACCAGCAGTTGATGAAGATACTTTCAATAAAATGGTTGAAAGACAGTACGAATTACTACGAAGAGATAGGCTTAAAGGTTCTGAAGAAAATAGAGCAGATGGTCCACCATCTACTGATTCAACACCAAATTCAACACCTACACCTACTCCTGCACCAATGAACGAAGAAACGTCTTCAGAGGTATTAATTTTAATTGATAGGTGCATTTAAACATAATTATTACTAATTGTTACTTTATGTATTCACAGGCAGCAGACAGTGAACCTGCAGATAAAAAAATGGATATTGATAAACCATGTGAAACAAAGAAAGGAACTCCTTCACCTCCATATATCGAAGCTAAATCGGATCCTTCAATTCAGAATCATTCTAGCCCAAGTGGACCAAATACACCA
The DNA here is from genome assembly GCA_018907185.1 of Platyscapa corneri. NCBI lineage: Eukaryota > Metazoa > Arthropoda > Insecta > Hymenoptera > Agaonidae > Platyscapa > Platyscapa corneri. Next base: position 3,551,571 of record JACCHW010000012.1, read on the forward strand.
GGATCCAATTATCCAACAATGAATAATCAACATCAAATGCAAGGACCTCCACAAGGCCCACAACAAATGCCTTGTCATCCACCCATACCACAAGGTAATAAGTTTTAACAATTTTTTATTTTTAAAATTAATTACAAAAATTATTTCGTTTAGGAATCGCGTCTCAGCAAATTCCTCCACCACAGCAACAAATTAGCCCACAATCACAGCTTCCACCACATCAATCACAGTTGCCACCAGGTATTTAATGTTTTAAATTTTATAATTAAGTGTTCGTCATAACTTTGATAACAATTTTTATTTTTACTTTACATTGTTTGATAATTTTATGAAAAATTAAAAAAATTACAGGGCCTATGAATCAACAGCAGCAACAACAAATACCTCCACCGCAACACATGCCCTCTTCACAACAGCAAATACCATCGCAGCAACAATCAATACCATCACAACAACAATCAATTCCATCACAGCAACAACAAATCTCACCTCAACAGGCTTCTGCTCAACAGCAAATACCTTCTCAGCAACCACCAGCACCCCCACCACCTAGATCTCAACAGCAAATACCTTCTGGTGAGTAATATCTATATTACTCATTTAATATAATATAGAGATAATATAACTATTTCTAATATAAAATATGTACGATCTAATTTTATTTCTTTTATACAATGTTATAGGCCCATCTAGTCAACCAATACCTGTTCCGCAGCAAATGCCTCTTGAACAGCAACAAATGCATCCTCCTCAACAACAACAAATACAAGGTACATTTACGAATATATAATATTTATATCAAGAATAGTAACTTATCATATATACAAGTGAGAATTTTTTATTATATTCGGAGATTTATTGATCTTTATTATAATTTACAATATGAAAAAAAGTTAAAATTTGAAATGCTACTATAAAAAACTCAAAATAAGAAATGAAATATACATATTTTATACAGTTCCTTTATTAATTATAATTTTTAATTAGTATAGTTTCCTTTTTTATTACTTATATTTATTAATGTTAGTTATTAATATTAGTTATTAATATTAGTTATTAATATTGAAAGATATTTTCAAAAATAAAATATAAAACCAAAAAATTTAAACTTTAAATAATAAAATTTAAATTTTTTTCATTATTATTTTGGTAGATTTAAACCATGTTAAATATTGTTAATATTTGCTATAGTATAGTAATAAAAAATATTATACATTAATAGAACCACCTGGTGCACAACAACCAATATCCACTCAACATCAACAAATTACACCAGCAGGTAAGAAAATAATTCCAAATAGCTTATTAAAAAAATGTCTAAATTATTAAGCCAATAATTTTCTTTTCCTTTAATTTCTTCTTAGGTCCATCACCTAATCAGCAGCAAATACCACCACAACAATCACAGCAAATTTCGCCTCAACAACAATCACAAATGATTTCATCTCAACAACCAATATCTTCTCAGCAGCAAATTCCTCCACAGCAACAAATATTGTCTCAACAACAAATCCCGTCGCAGCAACAAATACCTTCACAACAGCAGATGTCACAACCGCAACAGATACCACAACAGCAACAGATGCCTCCTCAACAACAACAAATGCCTCCTCAACAACAACAAATGCCTCAACCACAACAGATGCCACAGCAGCAGCAAATGCCTCAACCACAACAGATGCCACAGCAGCAGCAAATGCCTCCTCAGCAGCAGCAAATACCACAACAACAACAAATGTCACAGCAACCTCAAATGCCACAACAGATTCCACATCAACAGCCACAGCAACAGCTACCAGGTTTGTACAATTTTTATTAAAATTTTTGTATAGCACACGTGCACAATTTGGTACAAAAGTCTACACGGTTTTTATTCCTCAGGGCCTCCTTATCAGCAACATCAACTGCCCCAACATCAATCTCAAATACCGCAAGGTATTGAAAAATACTGTTAAGATGTTAAAATATAAGCAATTTGTAATTCTTGAACTTAATGTGATAAAAAGTGAATCAAATTGAAATGTAGAATTATGTTTTGTTTTTAAATTATTTTATTATAAACATTCGAAAATGTCGCATGTAGGCAATATTTTTAATTGTTTAAATTTATTAGTTTTAATTTTTTTGTATTAAATGATTTATTGTTATATTTTAGTTCCTCCTGGTCAGCAACAACAAATGGCACCACAACAACAACAACCATTACCACCTCAACAGCAACAACAACAACAACAATTATCTCTTCAACAGCAACAACAAATATCTTCTCAGCAGCCACAGCAGATGTCTTCGCAACAACAAAGCCAGGCTCAGCAACAAATGCCTCCTCAACAACAGATGCCTCCTCAACAACAAATGCCGCCTCAACAACAACAAATACCTCCTCAACCACAGCAGGTAACATCGCAGCAACATCAGCAGCAACAACAAATGCAATCTCAACAACCACAAATATCTTCAGGTAAATTATATATGAAAAGATAAATAGAGCATGATTATTACCTTGACACTTCAAAAAATTAATATAGTAAGTTATAATTAGAAAATGTACATTATTTAATTCATATTTCTCAATATATTCTAGGATCTAATCAACCGCCTATACCACCGCAACAACAAAACCAACAACAACAAATTCCTACAGGTACATTTACATGACTTTAAACTTGACTATTTGCTATGATTGATCATATTATAATTGAATGTCATATATATTTTTTTAGGTCCTTCTAGTCAACAGCAAACTTTACCACCACAACAGCAGCAGCAACAACAACAACAACAGCAGCAACAACAGCAGCAGCAGCAACAACAGCAGCAGCAACAACAGCAGCAGCAGCAACAAATTCCTCCTCAACAGCAACAAATGCCTCCTCAGCAACAACAGATGCCTCCTCAGCCACAGCAACAAATGCCTCCTCAGCAACAACAGATGCCTCCTCAGCCACAGCAACAAATGCCTCCTCAGCAGCAGCAAATGCCTCCTCAGCAACAGCAAATGCCTCCTCAACAACAACAGATGCCTCCTCAACAACAACAGATGCCTCCTCAACAGCAGATGCCTCCTCAACAACAACAGATGCCTCCTCAACAGCAGCAGATGCCTCCTCAACAACAACAGATGCCTCCTCAGCAGCAACAAATGCCACCCCAACAACAAATGCCTCCTCAACAAATGGCTGGTCAACCTCAAATTCCACCTGGTAATTTTTGAAGATATTAAAGACATTCGATTGTTTTTTGCAATTTAATATCATTATAGCAATTATTTAAGAAATATATTTTAGTTGTATGATTATTTTTTAATTCATGTAAAATAATTATTGTATTTATTATTTTTTCAAATTTTTAAATAATTATATAAAAATACATACACTTTTTCTTATTCGTAAAACAAAACAGTGATGTTTTGTTTTCACAATGTAATGTACACACTAAAGTTTAATAAAAATTATGAAAAGTTTAAACTCATTTTTTTTTTATTTTTCTATAGGTTCACCGTATCCGCAACAAGTACCACCGCACCAGCAGCCAATTTCTGCAGGTGAAGAAATAATTTATGTTTTTAATATGGATGAAATAATATCTGAACACAATTAACACGCCATGCATAAAAATTTGTTCGTAGGACCTCCTCAACCAGGAAAAATGGCTCAACCGCCATCAACGACAGCGGCTGCAGCTGTTGCAGCAGCTGCTGTAGCTGCAGCAAATGCCGCAGCTAACCAACTTCCCACGCATCAGCCACCATCGGGAATGATCCCGAGCCACTCGATACCTCCACACCAACCGCCTCAAAATCCCTCGGTTCATCCTCCTCCTGGAGCGCCTCCAAATCCCCATGCACCACCACCTGGTATGATTCCTCCGGGCCAAAATTATCCTCAGCAATATCAACCCCCAGGGGGCCCTCAACAGGCTCAAACCGTACCTCTAGCCCCTCGACCACCTCATCCTTCGTATGGGTATCCGCAACAGCAATATCATCAACCGTATGCCCAGTACTCGCATCCTTATTACCACCAACCATATTCACAGTATCCTCCGCATGCTATGGGTCGTCCTCATCAGCATGGAGGTCACAGTCCTCACAGTCCTCATTATCATCCGCAAAGTCCTCACGGGGATGTCGGTCCAGGAAGCAATCCATCCATTAATACTGGCGTTGCTGCTGGTCCCGGCAACAGCTCCGAACAACCCGGAGGCGCATCACCGTACCCGCCTCCGTCGGTCCATGGCGAGAGCGAAAGAGCGGGAGGATCTGAAAGCCAGGACGCCCAGGCAGATGGGAAGACTGGTACTACCTGAACTTCAACTCTTTTTCTACGAGTTTATATACGGACGTTAATTTACAAGCTAATCTGATTTACTGATTTATGAGTCGTCCGCAATTTTTATTTAACTAGATATAATTGTAAAGTACTGCTGACACATAAGAAGTTTAACGAATGCTGAATAATTAAAGTGCACATTGTGTGAGATATGTATCGTTCTAAGCAAGTAATCGAAACATCTTGCGGTGAAAAATACACGTTTTGGAATGATTTTTAATTTCTATGTAATTGAATAAATTTAATATACATAAATTGTTGGAAAGACAATAGTTTTAAGTATATTTGACAGAATTGCAATTCTTTAATTTTTATTAATATATCATGTAAAATAAAAATGCCACAATTTATCGATTGTGGTCTCAAGGTTTAAATAAATAAACATGAAGTTTTAAAAGTAAAAATTCTATTTATTTATAACTTTATTAGTGTAAAATTACTTCACAGCTTTCATTTGCCATAATCCATCGTTAAGATAATGACAATTTTCTATACCTATGCCTTTATTAACTTCAGCACTGTAAAATAATTAAGTTTTTAAAAATGATAAATATATTATGTTCGGGTTTAAATTTTTAAAAATTAAAAAATTTGATACTACACTTACATTTCATCAGTTGATAAAGTTGTGATTCCAACAGCTAATGCATGCTGTTTTCCTTCTGCCATCACGGCCTGTTTTTGATTAAATTAGTTCTTGTAAGGAAATATTTAATTATAAAAAAATACTAATTTCCACGAAAATCAGTAAAACTTTCTTCAATTAATTTATTTATCTTATAGTATTATGATTGTAGGAAGAAATTAAAACCTATTGTTATCAATGTTAATGATGATCAATTTCTTCTATTCTCAATAAACGAATTTTTTTTATTCATTGGAATATAAATTGAAATATATTAAAATACAATAACTGTAGCTAAAACAAAATTTTACTTTATTAAATACCTATTAAATGTTAATAAATGAAAAACCAATTTAAGAATGTAATATCTACTTATTCTATACCAAATTATGATCTGATAAACAACTAATATATAAGTACATTATTACGATTTAAAAATAAGTAAAACAAAAATACTTTAGATTTTGATAAAAAATATTTTTAATATGTATTTTTTAAATTAACATTCTGAAAATATTTATAATAATAATAATTCTGATATTAATTATTTTATTTAATTTTTAAATTAGTCATTAATACAAAATTTTTTACAAACCAATTTATGTTTATAATTACCGAACAATTTAATGAATATTAGTTAAACTAATAATTTTAAAAAACATCTGTTTAAATATTTAAGTTAATAAATAGGAGTTGAAAAAATTTAGTCACCTACATACCGATTTATTTTGATAGATACATATTGATGGTTATTCTAATTTTATATTTAATTGATATAGTTTTAAAAATAAATATATATTTAAAGTAAATCCTTAGGCACCAGTTACACGTTTTTATAAAAGTATTTTTATAACGTTGAGTAATTAAACTTTTTAAAAGAAAATTAATTTATTATATTTTATAATGATCATACATTTTGATTTTACCAAAACCAATCAAATATTATCATAATAATGTACGTGTAATTTCTGTCTTTACTAATTTTCAATAGAAATAAAAAATCTTTGTAGCTACTGCATTATTCATATTTTTAACAAATAATTAAGTATAAGAAAAGGATACAACAACAGTTCCTTTTGGAACAGTAGTCATTCGAGCTCCTTTTGATGTTAGACCAGGACACATTATATTTGCACCACTAAGAACAAACTTAATTGCCCCCTTATCCACTTGTTGTAATGGTAAAAAAAATGGATCTAGAAGGTAAAGAATGAAAATTAAATTAATTACACACTAAAATTTATAAAAGGTGCTAGTGACTGTCTCGTACTAATCAATTAAATAAAAATAGTGTTATAAAATATGTTGATCAACAAAATAAAACCACAATTTTTCAATAATATTCTCTACATTTGTGAAGAAGCTTCAACGTTGGCATCCATGGACTTTCTCGTTGTCGGAAAAACAGTAAATCTCCAGCACTGTTCACCATAATTTCGATGTGATCATGGCTATATTAAAATAAAATGAATATTTAAAGTAAACAATACTGAAAAAATAACACATTGTTAACTTACCATTTGACAAGTCTAAAAGAATCTTTTTTAGGAATAATTTGATCGATATATTTATCTAAAAATGGATATAACTCTAGTAACCTCGATCGAATTCCTTTTTGTACAGATGATTTTAATTGTTGTATACTAGATACACTATCTTTTTCATCAAACCTAGAAATATAAAATAAAACAATGTATATAGTATTAAATAAAAATTATGTTGGAAATAAATTCTACAATTTATATTAAAATTTGTAAAATTACTTTTTGAACATTGTGAAAAATATTGTAAGTCACTACAGTATCATGTAATATTCCTAGAATTAAAAATTCCAAAAAATTTATTTAAAAATCTTTTCAACGTTTGACTAGTTTAACAAGTTCATTTAGAATTTAAATAGGTTATGTTCTGCATTTTAGTATTGAATTAACAAGACTTCTACAATCTTTTCGAGTTCTGACGGTCACAAAAAGTTGTTCCAAAAAGATACATGTGTAGCTATATTGTAATTATATTTTAATATATTTATTATAGTGGCAAACAACTTAGTCAACTAATCAAGCAATTGTAAGTAGCTTATTATTCAAGCATAAAAATATAATTAAATTAAAAATATTATAAAAAATAAATTGAGGTTATATTAAAAATTTAGAAAATCAATCAATGATTGATAAACCAATCAAGATGAGGAGCAACTTAAAAACCTTAACCGCGTAATTTTGACAAATTTCGAATAATTTTTTTTTGATATTTTCAAATTTCAAATAAACGAATCAATACTAAAAAGAAATTTCAGATAATATTTAAAAAAATAAGTAAATTTATAGCAAAATTTTTCTTCATATTTGATCATAAAACAAGTAAAAACATAATTTCAACGAAAATTCCATGGTAATTCTTATATAAAAAAAATATAACCTAATATAAAGAAAATATAGTACGTACTTGAATTGAAATTTTATTATTTATTGAGAAATTAAAAGTTTTAGTTTAAACGACTAATTTTTAAATTTGAATGTGTGGCCGTATCGTAAAACGTAATGCACTCATGCGAAGGTGGAACTGCGTATATGCATATAAATATCTGCAGTAGGTAGAACTTATGCATTAACCAATCAGAGTCTTTAACAAAAAGGCTCTTAGCTGCGACGCACGTGCGCTTATGTGTAAGTCACCGTCTGTGAATACATGCGCACATGTGTCGCGCGCCTGCCTTTTTAAAAACTTTCCCTTTTGCTAGTATATTGCAAGCAACTACAGTGCATTCGCGTATATATAGTATGCAGTTGCAAAAAACATACATGCACGCATGCAGAATCACATCATGATACGCGTACAGAGGCGAAATCTGCAATAAATACATTGTAAAACGTGGGCCCGTGTGCTTATAACCCTCGCACTCAAATCAAGGAATAAAGTAATAGAAGAAATCAGTAGTCATTTTCATAGCTGTTTTACTTTCTACGATAGTCGCGTGACCACTAGCATTTTACATATCGCTAGCGCCTCTGTTGCAAAATCGTAATCATTAGTCGTGACTGTCGTAAGACGGATTATAGTTCGATATCGAATAACTTGTTTGAAACTACGAAAAGTTCGAAGTTTTGACTTTTGACATCATCGTCATCAACGTCGTCGTCGCCATCGTCTCCGTTGCTGTCATTACTTAAGTCTTCGTCTTCAACATTGTCGTCGTACTTGAAATAGATAAAAACATAGCGAAAGCTAAAGAGGAAGACAAAGCATCAGCAGAGGGGAGAGAGCGAGCCATTTTGTGCATTGTGAGTAAAGCAGCTGTGAGTATAGTCGTTTTATAGTACGCGACAATCACTCGAACGCATAATAAATTTTAACTTTTAAATTAATTTCTGCATATGGTCTGTTGAAGGATGGCTGACTGTTCAATTGACCAAAGGCAACTGCTTCGAATCATGCCATGAACTTGTTCCAGTGCAGTTACAGCAATCGTCGCTGATTTACAGACAGGTAAAAGACGAACACAGCATCCAAAGGAATTTCAAGAATATGCACAGCTGAAAAAGAAGATTATCGGAGAGAGCGAGCAAAGAAGTTGATTCTCTCATTTTTGTAATAATCGAGCATTTGATTTTTTATCTTTTTTAATTTACCAATCATACCCAAGACGTGAAACCTTAACAAAGGCTATTGAAGTCTTTGCGATACTTGTTTTTTATTAGATTTTGGCTCCGTCATCATTCTGCTGTGAGTATTACTTTTGGAAGTGTCTAAAAATAGTTTGCATTGGTAGAAATCCAATAGCCTAAAAGAGCCATTCTTATTTTCTTTCTCTGAGTCTCTTATCTTTTTTATTAACTTTTTATTACCTGTTTGTTTTTCTGTTTCTTCTCTAACTGATACTCTCTTTCATTTTTTATTGTCTTCTGATTAATCAACTTTTCTCTTTATGTCTTATTAAAGTAGATTCTTTTTGGCAACTAGATTATTATATTATTATAATACTATTTTATGTTTATTTTTCCATTAAAGCAAAATTATTGGAAAATAAAAATCTAAATTTAAATCTTTTTTTTATTTTTGCTTTTAATCTAATTTTTATTAAAATAAATTATTATACTATTTTCAATTTAATCTATATTGTTTTTTATTTATGACTATTGACCTTGTAATCTTCCCAAATTTATTTTTATTATTTACTTCTTGAATTAACAAAGGAAATGAATCTGAAGTTTATTTAAAGCTTTCAAAATTTATATATTCTATATCTAGTGATTTGATTTATTAAATTGAATATAAGAATATTCATTTTCTGCTCTGCTTTTCCAATAATAAATACAATTTCTTACAGTTTTTTTCTTATGTTATTTATGATCCAATATAAAAGAACAAATATAGTATAAGTAATTGAATCTTGCATTGAAATAAAAATTATTAAGTAATTACTTTGTTATTGACATTTAATGATAATATATCAGCTGCAATATTGTGATTATTATTATCAGTAATGAAAAAATTAAAAATTCAAAGTTTTTAAAAATATATGTATTTACAACTTAAATTAAATACAAAACTCAGTTGGATTAAAATTTTTTAATTAAATTACCTTTTGAAATTTTAATCTTAACTATTTTAAGCGTTTAATTTAATAAACTCCTATCACTTTGTTTACATTTTTTAACATATCACCATTGAATTTTTAATATTAATTGATTTATATTGTTGTGTTTATTTGTCCTGAGAAAATTACATGATAGATTTTCTATTTTCAGTGAAATTATCAGTTCTGCATGAACGGTGAAAGATGAGCAACGAAAGCGATGACACAGAAGGGCATGGCATCAATGATGTCGAACTGTCTCTGACAATGCCCATAATACAAAATACCAGTCCACCATGCGTCAATGTATGGATGGATAAAATGAGTAAAGGAATTCTATCTAATACTCATTTTAAAGAACATTGGCGTATTTGGGTGCCAAAAATTTATAGATTAGAACCAACTGACAACTGCCTAGAATGGGTATTCAACGAAAAAAAGGCTCAGAAAATTTTGTACGACCCACTAGAAGAATTTATTTGCAATGGAAATCCAAATGAAGTCTTAAAACAATTAAGTCAACTGGATAGGCCTCCATCAATATGTGGCAGGGTTTATAAAACGGGAGAGCCTACGTACAGTTGTAGGGAATGTGGAATGGATTCAACGTGTGTTTTATGTGTAGATTGTTTTAAGCAATCAGCTCATAGAAACCATAAATATAAAATGGGCATTTCAATCGGTGGTGGTTGTTGTGATTGTGGAGATACCGAAGCGTGGAAAAAAGAGCCATTTTGTAAAATTCATCTAGCTGGAATAGAACTTAAGGATTCTCCTTCGAATAAGTTACCAGAAGACATGACTGAAAGAGCAGCAGCAACATTTCAAGCTGTTTTAAAGTATTGCTATGATCTATTGTCAATGGAGCACAGTCCCAGCCTTCCAGCAGACCTTTGCGTAAAGAATACGAATGAAGATTCGGTGTCTCTTTTGACATCCAACGATACGTTCTGCACTGTTCTATTTAACGATGAAACCCACACATTTGATCAAGTGATATTAACGTTGACTCGGGTTATAAAATGTTCGCAAAGGGATGCAATAGAGTACGTGACAAACATTGACAGGGAGGGCCGAGCCGTCGTGAAATGTTCCGGATTTCAGCACTGCAATGAATTAAAGTTAGAAATCGAAAAGTTCACGTCGAGGCACAGCAATCGACCTCTAAAAGTACTCGTAGAACATGCGCACGTGGTCGCGCACCAGATCTTCGCCATGAAACTTTTGGGTTGGCTGCAGCAATTCATCAGTCATTGCGAGGGTTTCCGAGTAATTTTTAGCGAGGTTGCACTGAACGCCAAGCCTCCCGATATCCCGATTGTCAAGGGAATCTTGCTGAGAGACTATCAGCTTTGGAAGGCGGCGAGGACATGTTGGCATCGCCTCTTTATCTCGGGCATGTTAACGGAGTACGAGAGCAAAAAAGCGTTGGCCGTTGTTTTCACAACGAATTACGGTACGGTGTTGAAAGACTTCATTCGCGACGATCACGATCATTCCTATTCCATCGCATCGCTGTCGGTGCAACTTTTCACAGTCCCAACCCTAGCCCATCATTTGATAGCCCACCACGACGCCCTGCTCATTCTGTTAAATACCTTCATTTCGGAGAGCTCGAGACGGTGTAACTCGGCCGGTAAGCTGGAGTTCGAGCGGAACACACCCAACAATTCGTTTAAACGTGCTCAATACATATTGTACGACTTGCGATATTTGCTGAGCGCGAAACCAGAAACATGGACTGACGAACTGCGACGTGGTTTTCTACAGGGAATCTCGCTGCTTCTCCTCCTCTTGGGGAGTATGCAGTGGATGGATGCGGTCGTGAGACAGGTCGGACAGCATATGGAGTACGAACAGGAATGGGAGTCCGCCTTCAACCTGTATATTAAGCTCTCGCCAGTGATAAGTCTTGCGCTCGACTGGTGCGGCTCAGATCGTGTCGTCCTTATCAAGGCCTTCCGACTGGTCCTTAAGAAGCTCGAAGAGCAACCCAGCAAGGCTTCGACCAACTTCCGCGAGGTAGCGGACCACAGTGCATCCTGCATCCACTACGACGTCTCCACGGAGCCGGTTTCCATTCATTTGCCACTCTCCAGATTCCTCGCCGGCCTTTTCCTGCACCTCGAGAAGTACAACTTGACCTTCCAAGGCACAGAGTTTCAGACTCTCACCAAACCCTCGGTCGAGGAGATTATCGAGCCCGTGTTAAGAGCCCAGGCGATGATATCCCAGGTTCACGCAGGCATGTGGAGGCGAAACGGATACTCGCTCATTCACCAGCTCTACTTTTATCATAACGTCAAGTGCCGAACGGAGATGCTCGACAAGGACATCGTTTTACTTCAGGCCGGGGCAGCTCTTATCGAGAGCAACGAGTTTCTCATTCATATACTCAATAAGTTCAATCTGGTCAACTGGGCCCAACAAAATTTCGAAAGCGCACTGCTTAAGACCTGGGAGGAGGACAGCATCCGCCAAACCATCAACCTCGTTGAAGAATTTTTAGGTACACTTACAAATATCATAACTTTAAATTTAATTTTATTTTATTCAACGACCCTCCTGAACAATGTGAAATATTATTAGAATGTTTGTAAAGATTCGAGTAAAGAAAAAAATCGTTTACGATGAAATTTTTAAAGATCCGTTCCAAAAGAAACTAATACTTTGACGCGATCCTTGGACTTAACTAAAGAAACTCTATACGCTTATAATATATTTTCAAACCAATAAATCGAGAAAAATAAATTATTATAAGAAAAGCTTTCTTATCTTTTAAACAGTTATAATGCGATAAAATTAAAACATTGATACAAGGATAATATCTTTGGAAAAGTATGTCTTTCGAGATTATGTCTTGAAAATTCATTCATAGAAATCCTACACGTGAAATTATTTTTACGCAATGCTAATTATAAAATCGTGTACAGATAAGAATCAATTGAAAAATTTATTTTTTCAACATAAATCATTTGCAAAACGTCCTTTATTAAATCAGTATTAAGATGTAATAAATATTTTTATTATTATTAAAATAGGTTGTTTTATCGTATCAACTCTATTTCAAGATAATTTTTTAATTCTATTTTAATGTCAAAGTTTTTTAAATTTAAATTTAAAAAAAAATACGAAGTATAAATATTTCAAATATTTTAATGCATTCCAGTAATATTTTCTAAACGTTAATATCTAACCTCATTTTTTAAATATTAATTTGTGATTTAGTAATGATTTAATAAAAAAATCGATTTACGTATAAAAGTTAATAAATAAACATAAATTATAAAAAAGGTCAAAGAGACGATTTTAAAAATGATGAAAACTCGTAAACCAAAAACACACAAATGTAAACCAGTTTTTAAGCTGTAACTTGTTTAACAACGCGTGCGCGCGTGTGCGAATATGTGTGTTATATTTGGACATCAAAATTTTTCGCAAGAATTGTTGAAACACACTACCCGTGTACCTTGATACGTTATTGAATTACGCACACGTGTACCTGAGAACATACACCTTGGTTAATAAAAACAAAGAATGAGTAAAGAATTAAAAGAATTAAATTAAAAAACCTTGATTTTAAAATTATCTCAACTCTCTCAGTGGCGTTTATTTATGTCAATTTAATTTCCTGTTTCGTATTTCTTTTCACCGAGTATCTTATATTCGGTATTTAAAGTTTTGTTAAACGTACAGAGCATTATCATATACATCATCGGTTTAAAGAAATTCTAGCTTCGCGATAGTTGTTAGTTGGTGACAATGATAAAATTTAATCTGGATCGTATTTGAATATCTGTTAAAAATGCTCTAAAAAATACTGTAAAAAATGTATGGCCACGAATTTATTTTCAGGTTTCAAAATTAATTTTAATCGACGCCGAGAGATTTCGAATGAATATTAAAAGCATCTTAAATTAGCAAAAAACAAGCGACAGTAACCAAGAAATATCAATTTTACACCGCATGTGGTGTAAATATGCAGCTCTAAATATTCAGTTTGCGGCAATATAGTTTGCGACTCGAGCGACTTTGCCTTCAAGCACAGATGCTGTTGCTTCTGACATCATTGTGGAGATTCGGTTCGCACGTAAGACAAAGACAGATGCACGGATGATGTGAAAATGAGTCACGAGAGTCTAAAACATGAGACTTACGAGGCGCCGATTAAGATTCACGTTAGAATTCGATTAACGGACGCGTGAAAACGCACAGTTCATACGTAAAATGTTTATTCTAAAAATCAACGTTTCTCAATCTAAACTAATTGGACATTCGCGAAATATTTAATTTAAAATCTGATAAGAATATCGAGTATTCTCGTATATGATAATTGTACTTGTGACTTAAAACTACACTTGATTACTAGGCATACCTTCAAAAACGTGCTAACGATAAAGAAATTTTAATTAATTAAGCCAGCGTGAACATTTTTTTTTTTAATTTTTTCAGGTGACTGTTTTTCAAATAGAACCAATTACCAAAGCAAACATTACGTGAAAGTGCGTATTATCCAAGCATTATTAATGCCGAAAATTACACGTCACAATCGTTCACGTCGGAATTACTATAATAGCAGTGTAACGCTTAATGTTATAGGTGCAATAAATAGCCAGTTATTGTTACCACAGAGACATTTATTAAACGCAATCACTCCCTAGATGCATGATCTGCATAAATTTTATTTCAGAATTGCTTTAAGAAGAATAATGTCGTCAACTGTGTAAAATGCAATTCAAATAGTCAACGACGTGCTTTACTTATATACTTGTAGCGAACGAATCGAAATAACTTCAATGCTGGTGCTGCTTTGAATACCGAAATTTTTCTTATCAATGAAAATTTTCGAATCGAAGCTTCGATTCAATAATGAACAAAGCCACACGTTTTATTTTTATTCGAAAAACAAATTAATCGGAAAAGTATTAAAGTGTAATACTGAGCTGAACGTGCTCACGATTATTTCAATGAAGAGAATTTATTTATCGCGCGCGTGAACAAAAGCCTCGATTTAAGTTAAAGCAGATACAAAAATTTAACGCTTGTAATTATTCTATTGCCTTATAAAAAATGCAGCAGCCTCCGTCATAAATACTGCAGTCGCAAATATTTAATATGTAATTGAGCTTCGGATTTTTTTGCAAATTTTTTTAATAGCTAAATTGTCAACGCAATAAATGCAGTTTTTTATTTTCAATTTTTAGCACACATTTTTTGAATAATGTATTTAAATAATTATAGCGTGCCAGGATAATAAACGAAATTTATTGATTTGATTTAATTGTATTCGTAGTATTGCAATTGCTGTAGAGATTCCAAATATCCTGGAAAAAGATTTGAGCACGAAGAGTCATATTAGTAATATTTGTAAAATTGATATTTCATTAATTATCAACTCCAAATTATGGATAAAGTTTTACGCGAACATAAAGATGAAGTCGATCTTGAAGTCGATCTGTTTTATGGATTCAAAAACATGTTGATTAAATACCTTTTGTCAGCCAAAATTTTTAATTTTTATGTAGTATAATTTTGTAATAATAAATTTCGAAATCAATGTTCGAGGCAGAAAAGTGCTCGCATGTAATCTTTAACGAATGAAGTATTTGAATAAATTAATGCTCTCGTTACGACATTAAAGAATTTTATTTTTCAGGCTTTAATGTATTCGAGAAAGCGTGTCTAGATGCCCCTATACTATTTATCGCAGCTTTGCTATTAAAATTACGTTTTACGATGTAAAATTTCAAGCTCTTTAAAAGTATTCGTCACTCTTGTTCGTCGATCGAATACATTTGAAAGAACTGATTTAACATAACGAAACTTTAACAAGTATTAAATAACGCATTAACATATTCGCATAAAAACTTGATCGTAATTCATATAGAAGTCGTATAAATATCTATGCATCGATAAAAATGCAATCTATGAGACCATAAGCGACTAGGAGAATATGTTTTCACTCCTTTATTGGCTGATCTTATTATTTATCAGACGAACGTTATTTATGTTGCTCGTCATAGCTATCGAAAACATTTACATAATTAATGATAATTATTCCCTCCGTCAATGGAAAACGTATCTTCTAAATATATTTTTAGCTCAATAACAAACCAAAATAAATAAAAGTTTCGGTTATTGTAATTTTATGTATATATTTGCTTGCTGTTAGGAATTTAAACTTATTGGGTAATGCTACTCGACTGATACCGGTGGTGTTTTCTTATCTTTTTCTTGAATCGATATTAAAATTCTATGTTACTTTCGTTCTAATCGGAGGCGCCACAAATACCTCGGAATACAAGTGCTTGTTGTCACAATGGTATAAATCGTAAATGTTATGGTTACGTAACTTTTTCCGTAGCTCGTCATTTTACCGAACCTAATTATTCGTATTGGTTGAGAAAATAGCTTTAGAGCAGTAAAAAATCGTGCCGAACAATAAATAGCCGTAAAATATTTAATTTTTAATCCATGCATTTCCGCATCCAGCCTTGCCTATGAAAAGCTCTTGCCTATGATTTGAATGAAAAGCAATGACTTTTCACAAGAAAATGTTAAGCCGATCAGGCCCCTACCATTTCTTCTATAGCTGCCCTTAACTTATTTTCTCGCTTGTCCGACTGCAATCAACTTTTTCTCTTTCAGCTTTGCTCATCACCATAATCGGAGAGCGATACGTCCCAGGCGTGGGTCGAGTGACGGCCGATAACTGCTTGAAGCGCGAAATAATTCAGCAGCTGTGCATTAAGCCGCTATCCCATTCGGAGCTGAACAAGACCCTACCAGACGACGTGCACCACGAGACCGGGATGGAGCGCGTGATAAACGAAGTGGCCGACTTCAAGAAGCCGCAGGTCGTCTCTGCCGGCAAGGGCGTCTACGAGCTTAAGCCGGAGTTCTACTCCGAGTACAACGTCTTCTTTTACCATTACACGAAGGAAGAGCTGAGCAAATCAGAGGAGGCGCAGCGCAAGAGGCGAAAAACCGCGGGCGAACTCGAATGCTGCCCCCCACCAAAGCTTCCCCGGCTCACGGAGATGGCGAGCCTCGTGACGAACCTCCTGCAGTGCGACGTTATGCTGTCGATAATGCAAACCGTCATAACGAGGACCCTGGATCTTAAAGCCAGGAGCTTCTCCGAGCCTCAGGTTCACAAGATTCTGCACCTGATCGGGTACGCTCTGCAGGAGCAGGAGTCAGGCTACTACCCATTCCTCACCTTCACCGAGAAGGCGACCAAGTGGGACATCTACAAGTTGCTGGAGAGTCTCTACAACAGCCCCAGGATTGACGCGCACAAGGACCTGCTCACCTGGGTTCTCGAGAAGTACAGGCAGGTCGCTGGCTCGTCGATCGCCGACGTCGAGCAGCCGACCACTACAGCGACGCAGGCTAACGAGTCCGAAGACACCGAGAAAACGGAGAAGGGTAATTAATCTCCTTCCTGTCCCCGACTCGTTCTTTTTCCCCTTTGCGCTGACGTTTCTATCCGTACTTTACTGTTTACCAACGGAGAAATATTATTAATCGCAATGGAAAGTGAACGAATCGACTTATGCAATGCAGAGCTAAAGTAAATTTTAAAAGTAAACCGAAAGCTCGAGGAATAATAAGGTTGACGTAGTATTTTTTTCGGTCGAGTGTATAAATTTCGTGGACGGATTTCTAAATTTCGAAAGATGAGTGGAATATGCGAAAGTAAAGATTATTCCGGATCCTCTTTCTCATTATTAAAGCTTGCACGGAATTCGACAAGAACTACGAGTAATTTACCAGTTGATACACGCATATATCCAGTTCGTGCAAACAATATTATTAGCGCCATTAGACGAACAGAGACCACTTTACGATATCAAAATAAAAATCCAATCTCTTTTGCTTCTTAGGAACTGTACTCGATTTCAAAACAACCATCTATTAAGCATTAATATTATTTATCGCTCGCGCAGACCGGTTTCGGTATAATAGTTGGCCGACGTTCGTTCGAGCACCAACGAATTATTAAAAAAAAAAAAAACATCTGTATTGTCCACAGGTAGCCAAGAATGGCGCGTGAAAATGGCTGCGAAAAAACGAGCCCAAGTGATGGCTCAAATGGAGGCGATGCAGAAGCACTTTATGAAGAAGAACGCGAAACTGTTCGAGGAGGCAGCACTGGACGCCGGGACCAAGGGCTCGACCGAGCGCGGCTCAGCGATGGATCTGAGCGAAAGTCTGGACGAAAGTTGTTCGGTCGCGGTGGGTCGCCGACAAACGACGCGCTTCTGCTTCGAGAAGTCTTACACGTGCATACTGTGCCAAGAGGATCAGGCCGTGAAAGCGTACGAGCCGGCAATGGTGCTCGCTGCCTTCGTCCAGCAGTCGACGGTTCTTTGTCAACAGCAGGACACGCAACAACGGGGCATTGCCGAGCCGACGGCCCTCTTCCTGTCCTCGCACCTCGGCGCCTCGCCGCACACGAGCACCTGCGGCCACGTGATGCACGCGAGCTGCTGGCAGAAATACTTTGACAACGTCCTCGCCAAGGAGAACCGCCGGCCTTACCGGCTACGACAGCCTGCCAGCTTTGACGTCGAGAAGCACGAGTACCTTTGTCCCCTCTGCGAGTGCTTGAGCAACACCGTGCTGCCGCTCCTCCCGTGCCTCGGGACTCTCCAGCCCACGCCAACCGAGCAACCGGAACTGACCTTTGACAAGTGGCTTGACATTATGGGCGCAGTGTGCAAGTGCAAGGGTGCCAGCACCTTCGACGATACTCGGAAAATCCCTCACGACGAGGAGTGTCGATATTGCAAATTCCTCTCGCAGCAGGAACTAGGTAAGACGTTCCCCCTCCATTTTCGAACCCAAATTTACGCCCCAATATTAATCTGCACTTTGTGAGACTGCGCGTCGCAAGCCGCGACGATGTCTTAAGCTTTGGCAAATGTATTTCTTTTAAACAGACGGGGATACAAATTGAAAGAACATCGTCGCGCTACTTTCGTAATTTATGTTCAAATGCACACAAACGTGTTAGCGCGTCGATGGATTTTTCAATTTTATTTTTCCATCACCCAAATAAGTCGAGCTGTACTTTACTTGGCGTTAAGCCATTAACGTTATGTTTAAAAATAGAATCATTCGCTGCATTATTCACTCGATAATTTCAACGCGTCTCTCGTTATCTCGAAAATTCAGTCCAGTCTTGTGAGCTTCTAAACCTGCCTTCCCTTCGACTATTTTCCAAACAATTTGTCCCTTGGCGTACTTATTAATTATTCTTCCGTTTTGTTGCTGGACCATGAACCAACCAGACGCCGCCGACGCAGATACAAACAATACTCAGAAATATCCGAGCTTCGTCTCTTGTCCGATCGAGGCCATAAAGTCTTGCGGTGCCGACGGGGAGGCTCTGCTGGAACTCTACACTCAACCCGGCCCTCGGCTCTCCGAAAACCTAGTCGAGATGATCCAGCTGTTCACGCAAACAACGTACACCAAGGGCCTGGGCTGCGAGCCCCACGACGGGGACTCGCGGGTGCCCCTCCTCGCGTGGAAATCCACCGCGTACACCGTTCACGCCATAGAGTTTTTCCTGCGCGATACGGATAAACCCTTGCTGGGAGCCCTCTCCTCTAGACAGCGAGACAGTCTGGAGGGTCTCTCGAGGGTCTCGGCCGTGATGGGCTCGACCTGGCCCAGCAACGTTGCCGGCGCCAACTCACAAATCGGGGCCGAGAGCATCGCCGAGTACGCCCTGAACTGCCTCTCCTGTCTCCTGCATAACTCCGACAGCGAGTTCAGCATCCTCAGCTGGGATCCGTTTGGTATGCTCGTAACGCTGCTATCGTCCCTCTCGAATCTACTGAGCAGTCGCACCGACAACCCGTACTCGATCATCACCGGCAACGTCGCCGAACAGCACGCACTCAGACTCGTCTTCACCACCCTCGTGGTCAAGATCCTCCTGACGTCGAAATTCAGCGAAGACGAGACGATGGACGTCGACGTGGACGAGGAGGAGAGCAATGACGAGCCCGCGACGCTCCTCGAGGTGATGAAGCTCCTCGGCGTCTCCAGCGGCACACAGTCAGCCTCGGAGATCTGGCGACGTGCCAAGGACTGCTGCGCGCCCTTCCTGCGCTGCTGCGTTCTCTATTTCCACTACGTGACCGACGTCCCGGCGCCCATCGAGCTCACCGAGAAGGACGGCGACATCTACGAAAACATGTGCCGCTACCTCGGGCTCCCCGACAGCTTCGACGAGCTCTTCGCCTCGGACAGAATCCGGCAGCTGTGCTGCGAGTGGACGAAGCGCACGAGCGCGGCCGAGCAGGAGAAGACGACGAGGGAGCCGCTGCGAATCAACCGACTAGTCGATCTGCCCGAGGACTACAGCGAGCTCATGAACACCGTATCCATGTTCATCTGCCCGAACAGCGACAAAGAAGACTCGCGCAACCCGACCATGTGCCTCATCTGCGGCGACATGCTCTGCTCGCAGAGCTACTGCTGCCAAATCGAGCTTAACAAGGTCATGGTGGGCGCGTGCACGTATCACGCGAGCGAGTGCGGCGCCGGGGTCGGCGTCTTCCTCCGGGTGCGCGACTGCGAGATCGTGTTTCTGCGAAGTCCCAACAGGGGCTCCTACGGATGCCCGCCCTACTTCGACGAGTACGGAGAGACCGACCAGGGCCTGCACAGGGGCAACCCCCTGAAGCTGTGCAAGGACAAGTACAAGAGATTGAATCAAATGTGGCTCGGACACGGACTGTACGAGGCCATCGCCAGGGCCACCGAGACTTCCACAACAGTGACCGGCCAGTGGCAACACTTGTAATTAATTACTGCGAAGTTAGGATTTATTGTACGCACGTGGAATATGGACGGAGACAGGCGGACTTTTTGTAATGGGTCTTGAAATTGGGCCGTGCGTTGTTGATCTTTTTTATTGTTAATTTTATACTTGGAACTTTTTTTCGCTTTTTCGTCGTAATGTAATTGCAGGTTAAATTTTTTTCTTTCGCGACGCGGATAGATACTACATTTGGTAAACGAATTAACAAGCTTTTATAACTGACTGTATATTTTAAGATATTTAAACTCCTCGCGTTCTTTTTGCCGGTCGGAGAGCAATCTTGAGATGTTTATTATTTGTTTTTTTTCTTGTTTCTTTACTTGGGGATTACTATTGGTTGTGTCGGTACGGACGGGCAAGAGAAAAATTAACAATCGAAAAGTCAATAGAAAATGGACATCACTCACAAGTGCTCACCGTGGTGTTGAAAATTTACCATAGTTTAAGAATATCTGCTAGTATTATGATTGTTTATTTTAGTTCTTTTTAATTTATCGAAGGCGTCATTATTCGTTTCTACTCGATGAAAATTGTAAAGTAGACGAGAACGAGATAAATTGTATATTTAAATAATCGGATATTATATAATGTTATGACCTTTTTGCATTGTTTCAGAGTTTACTGGTCATTCTATTTAATATTATTATTATTATAATTATAATTTTTATTATTATTGTAATAATTGCTATTATTAATTACATCACCATTGCAATCACCATTGCCATTTTGTAAATTTTTAAATGATAATGGTCATTTTTGACTGGTAGTTATATTGTTAATTGTGTATATCAAACTTTTAATCACCAGCTCTAGATATTGCTACAAGATTTGGTATAAACAGTAGCTTCAAACTTAAAACAAAAAAAATAAAGATAATGAAGATAAGGATCTGAGATAGAGAATTTAATTATTTGTGAAGGCAAATCAGAATTCCAACTGATAATAAATATTTTGTAAAATTTTGATTTAAAATTATCAAATACTAATACAATGTTGTCAACTATAATGTTTAAGACAAAAAATAAATTTAAAAAACAAGGACGTCTTATTTCTCGCACATTCTGCAAAGAAGCAATTGCACGTATTTAAAAATTCACGGCGAACCTTTTTTAAAGCGAATACGTCAATTCGACCCTTTTTATATTAATTTTAAACAGCCTCGGGCTGACGAATCATTAAAAATTTAAATATTGAAAATATTGAATGCCTTTATTATACACCGTTATTATCAAATGCACAAATTTGTGAATATTTTCATACAGTTTTATTTTTATGCAGATTAATTTGTTTTTTAGCGAAAAAGAATTTATCAAGTAAAATTTTAAGAAAAAAAGTTTTACTTAAATTTCGAACCAGTTACAATGTATATTTAAATCATTCGAACTTCGTCTTCGAATTAGTAATGAAATAATATATTTTGCGTGTCGAAAACAAAATCGATAATTTAAGATTCAAATAAGAATTCGTGATTTCACGATATTGGTTTATTGTTTGTAAAATAAAATTAATATATTATAAATAAGTTTCAACAATTATCTGTGACTTCAGAATATTATCTATAAAATATCTATATGCGTTTTGAATATTCAATATTCAAGTATTTCTTATGCTAAGAATTAAATGAGCAATAAAGACTTTAATTTTTTTATCATACAGGTAAGTGCGATATAATTGCATTTAATTAGATAGTTGATCAAAAAGAAATTATTTTCCCGTAATTGCAATTGAGTTAGAAAATTTAAGTGTAATGTTTTCTCTGATGCCTACTAATCAATAAAAGGAAAAATGTAGAATAACATTTAACTATATAATATAATAATCCTTTAAAGCAAAATAAAAGAAAACGTGTTTTTACCTATTTATTGTTGCTTATTTATTTTTACATTATAAACTTATTCAAAAATTATATGAAATAAATATATATATATATATATATTAGAAATTTTCGCGTCTGACCAAACCGAACAAATTAAGTGATATTAATGCACAATATATAAATACTGGTATCGGATTTTATATTTTATTCTATAGTGATGCGAATAGTTATGAATTAAAAGATATATCGAGAGAGCATTTGCAATGCGAATAGTACAATGCATGAGCAACATCTGTACAATATATTGTAATAATCGTATAAAAGTATTTGATCATATAGTTTATATACGTATATCAATTTTTAAAAGATGCATTAACAGGATAAAAATGCAACATTTCTAGTGCATATCGGTTTATCGACTTTGCATGATGGTTTTATTAAACAAAAATTTAATACGAACTTTTAAAGGACAAACATTTATTATGCATTCGATATTATTTTTATTTTACAACAACTCAATCTTAAAAAATTAAAAAAAAAACTAAAAATCCTACATTGTTACTTACTTTTTTCTACGTCGATTAAATTTTATGTAAAAACTATTTTATGTTAAAGAATAATTAGTGTAAATGTTATTAATATTTAATTAGGAATTTTACTGAAGTATGCAACACATGCAAGATTGTTGGCACAATTTCTTACTTTAACAGAGTAAATTGTTTAACAAAACACCTGCTAAAAGCTGTTTCTCTAAATGCGATGTTGAAGTAATTAAACCAAGTATATAAAAATCAAACAAGATTTAACTGAATTTCATGTTTTCATAGAAGCCAGTTTTCCAGAAATACAAAAAGGAATAATTTTCTTGTTTTAATGAATGTTTATAATCAGCATAGAATGAAATGTAAAAATAATATTACAATTAATATTGTATTGACTTTACGCAAAAGAAACTTTCAAGGCTAAAACTTTATTTGTGTGTGTGTGTGTGTGTGTATGCACGTGTATTTAACAATAGATGGGCATGGTTTTTTATTTCTTATTTATTCAAATATTTTCATATATAATTTACGGAGCATTATATCATTTTTATCTCAAAAAACCTACAAAGTGAATCGACTAGTGGATTTTTATTATAATATTTATAATTTTTATAATAATTTATTATAATTTATAATCGAGGTTTATAAATCAAATTAATTATAGTAAACTGCATAAAATATTGATTTTTGTTATAGGAAAAATACATGTAATATTTTAAAACTTAAAATAGTAGTTATTATACCATGAATCTAAGATTCATGATTCAGGCACGGGCAAAGGAAACTGGTGAAGTTACTTATAACATTTCAAGATCTACAGTATGATTCATAATGAATAACAATAATTATGTTTTCGTGCTTATATATCTAAGTTATATACATTTTTTAAAATAATATACTTTTATAAGACATAAATAAAAATTATTTTAAGACTCAAATGTGATAAAATATTTTTTATGAAAGTAAATTTAGTTAATCGATAATAAGCGCGCGTTTTTAAGTGATGAGATTGGTTAGTTGTAGTTATTTTTATTTATCTTAAACGATTAAATTTTTGTTCAAAGATTGTATATCGCCTACGTTTCATAGTATTGAAAAACACTTTGACTTATTCATTCACACGTTTATTCCTTTGAAATTTTTCATTGTAAATTATTATGCAATTCTAATTATTTAATAATTCTATTTATAAATATAACTAATTCTTTAAATAATTTTTCATCTTCAGATGTTAAGATTTTTACAAGTATGATCAAGAAAGTTCATATTTTAATTTCTATACGAAAATTAAGATACAACAAAGTCTCCCTTAACATTATTCTATAACATTAAATAATTAATTATTCGTATAAAATATTTTTAAAGATTTTATAAAAAACTTAAATAACAATAAAAGCAGTTTATAGCAACTTAATTATATATAAAAATTATAATTTCTTTTATTATATTTTGTACGAAAATTAAATCTATGCAATGTAATTGTTTTCATAAAGTTTATACAGTTAATAGAAATATAACATTTAAGACATACATCATAATATACAGAATTATATCTTATGCTGAAATAAAAAATACGAATATTAAAATTTTTATTTCTGTGTACGCGATATACTTCTTTCTCAGTGAATTTTTAATAAATTATATTTTAAAGACAAATATAAAATTTGTTGCACCATTTTTTATTCAGAAATTTGGCTTTCAATTTAACAATTATGCAATGCATGCATATCTGTTTTCATCCGAAACTTGTTTTCTTTATAACTAATTTTTAAAACATTATAAATTATCATCGTTTTATGTAGAAAAGAGATTTCTATTCCATACTTTTAGAGATATATTTTTAGTATTGAATAATGATCAAATTTTATTAAATTTTGCATTTAATATGAATTTTTGATAACTTAGATTATGGATGATTTACTTTCCTTAAATGATAAAGCAAAAATGTATCATTATTCATGTCATGGTTCTTATGATTCTAAACAATTGCACTTTCTCAAGAGACCCAATCATATTGATTAATTTTCTAGTTTCTAACTTTGAATTACTCGATCATTTTAAAATGTATTTTATCACTATTTACGAAAATAAATTTATTAAAGAAATAATATCATCACTTCAACTGCAACGAGTTTTGAAAAAGCAACGAATAAATGCATCACGTGATTGAATCGCACAAGGTTTTACGATTAAATAATTAAAAATTTAATTCTAAGCTTTGAATCCAAATTCTCTGAATTTCATTGAGTAAGAATTCAAATGCATTAAATGCCATGAAGAAATTATATTATATTACCAGTATAAATGTAAATAATAGTAAATCACTCTGTTTTTTAGAAATGCAAGATCTTAAAATAATATCTTATATTAGTTAAATAAATCTGCTCATTTTTCTATAAACGTAAATATGGAGTCATTATAATAGAGATGTACTAGAGTATTGATTATTAATAATAAAAATTTTCCCAAACACAATTAACATATTATTTTTTATTTTACAATGAAATTCAATTTATTTAACATTAAAAAACATTTGTATGAGCGATTTTATTTCGTATTTCAAATTCCTCGTCTTTAACTCCAATGTGAATCTAAATAAAAAAAAATTTGTTTTATTCTATTCCATGGCAATGCAGTTTATTTGTAAACATTATCGTAATTAATTTATGCTTGTTGTTGGAGTCTTGAAATTGTTAACATTTTTTTACTGGCAGATTAAAATCTAATTTTCCCCACTTATGTTTTTTACTATGATGATAAATTCAAGTGAAGATCAAAAAATTCATGTGAGTAAGGCTTTTTCAGCAGTTTTCAAGAATGTGTACAACTTTGTTTGCTAAAAGATAAATCATTTCATTTGGTCACAGCGTAGTTTTTTATAGAGTATTAACTGAATCTTTGCAAATAAGTAATGCCCACAGTTGTCGTCGAAATTAAAAAGACATTAAGTTCCGATAATTTCACTTTAACCTTCATTATATTTTTTTTTAAACGATATCAAATTTCGTGTCCATTCTTAAACACTCATTTCATTCGCTTCTGGTCAGTAATTTCTAAGTTCTATCAAATGTGTATTTTAATTTCTATTCTTTCTTTTTTTGTTTTAAATTGTTACAAATAGTTTCTACGGTTATATAGATCATAACCGAATAAAAAAATTAAAATATATTTAGATAACTGAATAAAAATGTATACCATTCAATGATCTATACCATTCTCAACGATTTTACTACAGGTTTCACGTGGTATTCTCAATAAAGTTTTCGATTACTTTTTATCGTCTTTTTTATTCGGGGCTTCACTAAAAATATTCTGAATTGATTACTATCTTATTTCCTTGAAATCCTTGAAACGATATACTCCCTTTCACTTGGCGACTTCATATATTTTTTTTGTACGTTGAGTCACATTGCGTTTTATCAATGTTCGTCTATATATAATTTTAATGACTTTAATTTACTATCTTTTAATAAATATAATATTATTCGTTAAATTATGAAACTATTTCAGATAGGGAAGAATTTACTAAATTTTATAATTAATTTTTATCAAATTATTCAATAAAATATATGTGTGATTAATATAAAAATTTTCAATAAAAATATATCGTTCCACAGGAAACATTTTGCTGTAATTAAGAATCGTTGAGACGACAACTAATTTGCTGATATTTAATTTTCATACATTAAAAAAAAATTATAATTACTGTTACATCATAGCATATGTATAAGAACATTGATTCATTGTTACTACAATTAAAAACAATAGTAAAATGCTTTTAATACTAATTTTAATTAATTTAAACTAATGTTGATGGAATATCTAAAAGTCTATGTTTAATACCAATTGAAAAGAAATCATTTAGAAAATTAAGCAAAACACATAAGATCATATAATTAAGATATGCAATTATGCAAATATTTTTATTTTACAATGTTGTTGTAAAATTAGATTTTAAAACTGAAAAAATCTACAAAATGTCTACAAAGTTTCTGCTACTATTAAATTTGAAAAAATTCATGCTATAAAATCTTAAGATATTGGTACATGCAATGAATGATCAAATCGTTAATATAATCTGAAAAAATTGAAACTTTTATAATTAATAAGTATTATAATGAAATATGAAAATCTATCGTATATAAAAAGTTGTCGGATTTACAATTCTGGTGAAATTAAATAAGGCACTAAATACTTTATAGAAGGTCAGTTAAACTCTGCATGATTTTGCGACCTCCGGAGCGTATGAGAAGGTCGATAATAATATCGGCGTTAAATATGTACAGATATATTATTACTTCATTAGTATGATTTTATTATTATTATTATTATTATATTATTATTATTATTACTACAGCTACTACTTCTACTACTACTACTACTACGACTATTTATTATTATAGTATTATTATTAGTATTAATTATGTTATGATTAAGGTCCGTATCGATAGAATACAAGATAGTACGTAAATTAATCATATGAATATCAAAAACCACATTAACAGCTGAATAAAAATTATAATGAAAACGTTGTTTAGCTTTATTTTTTACTTCTTTATTTCCTGGTTGTGTTAATACTAAAAATGTTTTCACTATATTCTCATTCAATATGACAACTTTTCATAATAATATAGCTATAATTTAATAAAAATGTTTGATACTATTATCGTGCTAATGTAAATATTTTTTCATTGTTATAGTTTTTTTAATCCTAATGTAAAATTACGCAATTACATAATATTATGCTGCTCTACAGAAGAAATTTTCTAATCACGTATAATCGAAATACAATGTAGATATATTTTGTAACTTTATAAATATAAATGGATTATTTTTAGAAACTTTTTGTATTTATGGATATATGTACACGTGTATCACACAGATATTCTAATTTATTTTTAAACACACTGATTGAGAATCGTGCTTTTTAGATTGATATGTAAATCTACTTTAATACAAAACTCATAAATTATAAAAAAATATATTTTATCTTAAATTATTTATGCGTAAATAATAAAATTTTATTTTTAACGAAGAAAAGTTTTATTTTTTTCAACTTAATTGGTGTAAATTGAAGTATTTTAAGCTTTTACTAACATACAATTTTTACATGTATTGACCAACTTTTCTTACCAGATGGACTTATGAAATATTTAAAATTATACATTTTTACTATACTAAATTTTTGCGAAAATATGATAGAATCAATTTTAAGACTTTTAATATTTTTGCTTTTCAACAGTTGAAAATAAAATAAGTTTTCTTGCGATATTTTCGTGTTTTCAGCGCATCAGCTTCTTATATTTTTTAAAACGCAGTTAATTTTTTATTTAATAAAAGTATATTTGAAAATCCAGCTTTTAATTTAAGAATATTATATACGAAAATACCAGTGATCCGATAATCCTGTTTCAAAATGCCTTTTTCCAATACATATCGTTTAAGAAATTGTGCTGCACATATTATTAGTATAAAATAAATGTTTAAATGTGTTCTCAAAATTAGAGCACAAAAGGTTGTCTTTTATTTTAAATTTCAGTGCATCCAATATTTATAAAATTAAAAATTTACCTTAGTTTTAAAATTCATTGGTTAAAAAACTCAAATCTGTGCATTTGTGCGTATGTGTAAAATCTTAACGTGGAAATAAACGCTCGATCAACGACAGGGTATTTACGAAGTTTTGAAGTTAGGTTGTTGTGCCTGCGCAGTCTCACAATGTTCGAATGATTTTAAGTCGTTTTCACAATGCTGAACCCATGCGCATCGTTATAGAAGCGCCGTCGATGACGAATTGCAGAAAACCAAAGCCAGTTACACACTAGTTCATGTAGTGATACGTAAAGAGCAGCGAACTATATAAATGAACGAGACAGTGCTATAGCAACTGCGCGTTAGAGTAAGAAGAGCAGACTTGATTTGACCGCTTCACTTGCTGCAGTAATTGCCTCCAGACGCGTGTGTGTGCGCATGTTCGTGTACGCGCGTATTCTTTGCTGATGTTGTTCGTTTTTTCGTTGGCAGTTCGTTGGATTTATCTCTTGTGTTTGTGTATACGCGGGTTCTGCAGTGATCGTCGTCATCGAATGGCTCAGTGTTTTTGTCGCGGCGATAGCTTTGTATACGGACAACACTTGCTGACTGTCCAACATAGTTTCGAACCTTCAATGTGTGGCGCTTCACTTTGGAAAGGTTATGGATTAAAACATTGGGGTGTGGCTATAAGGGGCGAGTTGTAAATAAAATTACGAAAATCATATGCAAGTTCGTCGCGAGAAGAACCATTGTAACAAAGACTTGTTCGAGTTGCTCTCAAGCTGGAGGCACCTGCTAAGCTGCAGTCGTGACGTTTCGTTTTTTTCAAGGAGTCATTCACCGACAATCTTACTTGCAATAATAAAACACGATTTTTAATCCAAGCGAGATATCAATTTTCCATGTCATTGTACCTTGTTTAAATTAATCATTCATCTTGGATATTAAAAGAAAAACTGATATTCGTGACCAAAAATGCCTAGAGCAAATTCTAACAAGATATATCATGACTGCTTGAATAGTAAAATTTATTGACATCTGTTGATCTATTCAGTTGATCAACAACAAAGGGAGAGAAGAGGCTTGCTACTTGTGTTGCAGGTCCATGAAACTGCAGGCTCCGTACCCTATGTGGGATGTTGAGCACAACGACTCCCACTCAGCCCCACGAATATACCGAGATGTCTCGGTTAGCCGATTACTTTGTAATCGTGGGCTACCATCATGAAAAGGAAAGTGAGTAATTCTACAATGATTAACAATATGGTATTAATTCTTCTTAAATCTGTCTGTGAAATAACCATTAATTTTTTAACTGCTTAGGAAGTGGTACAAGTAGTGGAATTATTTTACAAAGATTTCCAGAGAAAGATTGGCCTGATACTCCGTTTATTGAAGGAATAGAATGGGTTGGTGGAATAATGCGGTTTAAAAATCTGCTTGCTTATTGTTATAACTATAATAACATTTATATTTATCTAACTTTTCACAGTTTTGTCAACCGCAAGGATGGGCTTTGTCCACAGAAAGACAAGAACCTCGATTTTTTGTATCTATATTAACAGATATAGATGCAAATCGTCATTACTGTGCATGCATGTGTTTCAATGAAACTGTGTCAATAACACCAAGTAAACCAGTAGATGAAGAAGAAGATCCTGTAGATGGGGATAGTAGTAGTTTAGTTGTTAAAACATTACCAGCTATAGCGCATCATAGCATTATGTATGCTCCAAAATGTTTAGTTTTGGTATCTAGACTTGACTATATTGAAACATTTCGTGTAAGTAACCCCTGTTTTATGTGCATTATTTACAAAGCGGTTATTCGGAAAATTTATGTCAATAACAATAGTTTTTATAAATAAAAAGTTTGTAAATTATAGGTTTGGTTTTCTTTAAATTACAGAACTGCCTTGGAATTATTTATACAGTTTATGTAGAAAACCTCGGAATACCTTTGGAAACGCTTGTTGGTAATATTTTAGGATGTATACAAGTACCCCCAGCTGGTGGACCTCAAGTACGCTTCAGCATTGGTGCAGGAGATCGTCAAGCACTACAACCACCTATTAGTCCTTCTCTTCCTATTACTCATACAAGTGTTAATTTGTTATTTCAGCAGTTAGGTAAGTACTCATTAGTATTTATCGTTAGATGCAATTACTAGCTTTGACCGTTTTTATAATTTTCAGGTATTCGTAATGTGTTGGTATTATTCTGTGCCGTTATGACAGAACACAAAATTCTATTCCATTCGGCAAGTTATTCAAGATTAACAGAAGGATGTAGAGCTCTCACTGCACTAATGTATCCATTTCGTTATACTCACGTGTACATTCCACTTTTGCCAGCTGCTTTAGTTGAAGTGCTTAGTACACCTACTCCATTTATCATGGGGGTGCATAGTTCTCTGAAATCTGAAGTTGCTGAATTGGTAAAGAAAATAAGCAATATCGGACAAAATTTCATAAAATCTATAAATAATTTCTCCCAAATAAAAACAAAATAAAAAAACGTTCGAGTTTATATCGACTAATCAAGTTCAACGAGAATCAATTTTTTTTCTATTATAAACGAAAACTCACTTGTACAACGCACTATTATTACTCTATCATATATCTAAATTGTCTTGGAAACTAATCGAATTTTAATTTTGTTTTCGACAGATGGATGTTATTGTAGCAGATTTGGATGGTGGTTCAATTATGGTACCTGACGGAGTTTCGCTTTCTCTGCTACCAGAGCCTCTTTTATCTCAAACTCAAGACGCCTTGTCTCTGGTCTTGCAACCAGAGCTGGCGTGCGCCGATTACGCTTTTCCACCACTTGCCACGAGAGCTCCTCATCCTCCAATGTTGGATAAAGAACTTCGCGCAGTTTTCATGAGAACTTTCGCTCAATTATTACAGGGTTATCGTAGTTGCTTGACTCTCATTCGAATTCATCCTAAACCAGTCATAACATTTCATAAAGTAAATGTTTTCTTTATCTTAAATTAACTTAAATTTAGCCATTTAATTTATAGATATAATTACGTTAAATGTGTTTGTTTATCATATTATTAGTCTATCAATATTATTTTGTCAACGTTTCTCTATATATTCAATTTCGTCGTTTTTTGAATTATAGGCAGCTTTTCTCGGTGAACGCAACTTAACAGATTGTGATTTTACAACGCGAGTGTTAGACTGCATGTTCTATACTTCGTTTGTCGCTGAGAGAGGCCCACCTTGGCGGCCATGCGACGTCTGGGATGAACTTTATAGTAACTTGAGTGATCAGTTGAAACAAGAAGTACAAGATCATAGTAAATATTTTGAAATATCTGAATTGCCATTGATTAAATTTAATTGGTAAATTAAATTTTTCTTTTGCTTTAATAGGACTGGTATTGACTCATATTCAAGAATTAGCGCAACAATTGTATACAAATGAAAATCCAAACCCTCAGCCATACGTTCAAAAAATTTTAAAACCTCCCGAAGGAGCTTTTGCGAGAATTCATCAACCTCCTCTTCCACGCGTCAATCCTGAAACTGTACAAGCGATAATAGATGAAGGCCTAGCGAAAAGTAATCTTAAAGTCAGGTTCGTTCAAATTTTATTTAAAGGTAGTAAGTGTTTTACGTGTTCTGTAAAATTAAAAAAAAAAAATAAATAAGAGTTTTTATTATTAAAATGAATTATCAAAAGCAAATTTAACTTTTCACGCACTTATTATCGTTTGAAATATTCAATTTTAATTTAATGCCTAATGATTCTCAATCCATTTATATGATTAGTTTTTCTTCTTGTAACAGATTTCATTTTTGTAATGGCACTCAAATCGATATCGTACTACGCTTTACCTTTTACGGTCCTTTTTAATGTCTTCATCGCATGAAAAATATAGCTTTATTGATAAAAGATACATTTCTCATGAGTACAATCGTTAAAAAATATTCCCATTATAAAATGAATAATGCCTTTAATTGATTCTTTTTGAATATAAGTTTTATCGCAATTTGTTTAGACAATTCTTTTACAGCGGCACTTTTCTTGGTAATTTTTATGAAACATTAATTAGCAATTTCCGTGGTACTATAAAACACATAGTATCGATTTATTGATTGAAATTGCAAACCTAACGCTCCGATCGGTAATAGATCTTTACAAAATAAAAATAATTTTAATCAAATGAAAGCGGTAATTAAAAAGTTAGCGTTTTAATTTTCCCAAATCTGTTTATTCTTCAGATTGTCATCGCTGAGGCCGATCCAACCACGCATCGTCCCGACGGGACCACACATATCGATCGTCCACGACACTCGGCACTTGGTAAGCAACTCGGCCAGGCGCCTCGAGGTCCTGCGAAGCTGCATAAACTGCATCTTCGAGAACAAAATCTCGGATGCGCGCAAAACCTTTCCCGCGGTATTGCGGGCCCTGAAAAGTAAGGCCGCGCGGCTCGCGCTTTGCATGGAACTGTCCCAACACGTTGTTGGCAACAAGGCGATGCTCGAGCACCAGCAGTTCGATCTCGTCGTTAGACTCATGAACTGCGCACTCCAGGATGACTCGTCGATGGACGAACACGGCGTCGCTGCAGCCCTCCTTCCCCTCGCCACCGCGTTCTGCAGAAAACTGTGCACCGGAGTCATTCAGTTCGCCTACACCTGTATACAGGTGGGTTCGCTCAGACTCGGTTTCGTCCTTCAGTTGCATTAATAAGATTTAGGAAAAGCTAACAAGTCGGATTATAACGAGCCAAACGACCGTTTCAGGAGCATGCGGTATGGCAGAACCAGCAGTTTTGGGAGGACGCGTTTTATTTGGACGTGCAGAAGGACATCAAGCGTCTTCACTTGCCCGGCGAAAATAACTTGTCGAGATTAAACGACGGGGTACTGAGCCCCACGAGTCCGAGGGATGGCAAAGACCTAATATTCAGGGATCGCACCCTGATGTACCGTGGCCAGGAGGCGTCTGCTCTCGAAATCGCGGCCGAGCAGATGAGAATATCGACGTCCGTGAGTCCGGAAAAACAACGCGAGCTGATCGCCAGCGAAGAAAGCACTCTATACAGTCAAGCCATCCACTACGCCAATAGGATGGTTAATTTACTAGTGCCATTGGACATCGGAGCCAAAACTCATCGGCAGGATCACATCTTCGACGACGAGCGCGCGAGCAATAGTATAACAAATAGGTTTGTACTTCTCGGGCTGGAATCGAATCGATGTAACGATAACGAAACAAGCGCTTTACTTTACGAACGTTTACACGTTGCAGTGTTGCTAGCGATAGTGGCGACGCCGAATCGGGTTTCGAGGAAACCGATCCTGGAGAATTGGGAAGCGCTGTGATACGGATGGTATCGCGGTTCGTCGACCGAGTTTGCACCGAAGGTGGGGTTAGCGCTGAACACGTCAGATGTCTGCATCAAATGGTACCTGGTCTCGTGCACATGCATATCGAAACTTTAGAAGCCGTACACAGAGAAAGTAAAAGATTACCTCCGATCCAGAAAGTAAGATATCCGCCTCCTTTTTACGCGTGTGCGCTTATAATAAAAAAGGGATATTTAATCTCTAAACCAACTTTGTCAAATGCAAATTTCGCGTTACTATTTTAGCCGAAAATATTAACACCAAACATGCTACCTGGAGAGGAAGTAATAATGGAAGGTTTAAGAGTGTATCTTTTGCCTGACGGACGAGAGGAAGGCTCGGCCGGTCTACCAAAAACACCACCGTTTTTACCCGCCGAAGGAGCAATCTTTCTTACAAATTATAGAATAGTTTTCAAAGGAATTCCGTGCGATCCTTTCGGTAAATCCTAATTTCGCAATAATTATCAATTTGATTCGCTCGCATAATTGATTATTTTATTAAATGACAATCGAATGCCCGCTCCGACAGCTTGCGAACAGATGGTAGTTCGAGCTTTTCCAGTGACCTCCTTGACTAAAGAAAAAAGAGTTGCCGTTCAGCATTTGGCCCATATCGATCAGTGTCATCAGGAAGGGCTCCAACTTCGATCGTGTACTTTTCAGTTGATGAAGCTTGCGTTCGACGAAGAAGTAACACCCGAAAACGTGGAAACTTTACGAAAATTAGTTCATAAGGCTCGAAATCCTCCGCATATTTTTCATCATTTTGCTTTTAGTGGCCAAGTGTTGGTCACTCCTACAGCTCATAATAAAGGCAAAGAAAAGCACGCGACTCTCAAGTAAGTGCTATGAAATGTATTCTGCATTGATTAAACTTAATTCGAAAACAAATTATCGTCGTGCGTTTGTTTCTTTACAGGGGTTTTGCTAAGAAAACTCTTTTAAAAACAGCTAGAAAGGCTGGTTTTAAACCCAAACAATCCTCAAAAAGACAAAAGTATGTTTTGCCAAATATGAATCTCACTAGTAATAATAAATACATGACATCCCCTGGTCGAATGAGTTTACCTATAACAGAAAATAACGACTTAAGCCATGACGACGATTTAAGTGGTAGGCAGCCTAGCGCATTAACCGACTTTTACTAAAAATCATTTTATTCGGTTTCTCAATTCCTTTGCTGATCGATTCCTTTTCAGTTGACGAATTCGAAATACCAGGGATTATTGTTCCTCCTGTAACAGATGCCAAAACACTAGAACGATTATCAGAGCGAAGTTATGTAAGAGATTGGTATCGTCTTGGCTTGTGCTCAAGCGGTCCGCACAATAATCGACGAAACGAGCCATTTCGATTGACCTCAGTGAATTGTGCCTATATGATATGCAGAAGCTATCCCGCTCTATTTATAGTTCCTACCTCTGTAACAGATGAAAGCATCCGTAGGTTTTGTAGATTGTACAGACATAATCGAATTCCAATAGTGACGTGGCGCCATCCACGAACAAAGGCTTTACTGATAAGGGGTGCCGGCTATCACGGAAAAAGCGTTATGGGAATGCTCAAGGCTCATCCGACATCTGCTGGAAACCTTAAAGGTATTGTTCCAAACTTCTCTTAATTCTGTATAACGACCAAACACAAACGTTATAAAAGTACGTTAAGTATTTACACGAACAGTCGATAATAACTTGAATGCACAATGCCAACGTTTGACGGTGGCCGCGTTATTGAGAATCGAATTATTTCGTATAATATAGGAAAAAATGTTTGAAGCGCGTGACCGTTTAAAGCTTCGATATGCACTTTATGGCTAAAATCAAGGATCGTTAAAATTTCAGCAAATTCTTCCGAAAGCACGTCTTCGGTCGAACAAGAAAAGTACATAGCAGCTCTGGTTGCCTCTACGCCGGTGTCGATACTGCGGCAAGGGTCAGCTTGGGGAATGTCGGACAGCTCTTTAAGCATCGATTCGCTTTTGCTAGCAGCCGAAGATCGAAACGCTACTCCTGAACAATCTCGAAGAAATCCATTTAACAAAGCTATGGGCACATTAGGGTAACATTGAGTTACATTACACTACAATATTCTCCAGCTTAAAAATTTTCTCTTTTTATGATTTCGATACGTCGTTAACAGCTCCTCGGGTGGCAAGGGACCAAAAAATTTCGGCAGATGGGGTTCGTTGAAAGACAAAAGACAAAGCTCTCAAGCTTCCTTGACATCAGCAAACCAAAGAGGAACTGTGAGGCATTCGGCTGATTCGGACAGCGGCACCGAATGTGTGCATACATTTCAAAGAGCGGCCTTGTATATTCTCGGAGAAAAGGCGCATATGAAGGTAAAATAGTTTGTTTATACCTGGTTTTTTGTTTTTCATTTAGAGTCCATTGAGAACCTCGCCATTTTCTATATTACTTACACCTGATGATTAGGTTTTATTTAAAAGTTACCCTATCAACATCCTACCAATATTTACATACAGATATTTTTAAAAAATGATTTTTTTTTTTAATGTAATTAATTTTATTACACTTAATGTGTAACATTGAAAGACCAAACGCACGCTCAATAGAGTTCTCTGTGTTACGCGCGTATAAGAATAGTTTGAAGGACCTTAGTTGCATGAGCAGAATTCTCTAAATCGCTAGGAGCAGATTAAAAATATATCTAACGTTAATTTACTTGAAAGGGAGTCAAAGCTGAATCGGCACCAAAAACAGATTTTATTCCTGTTGAATTTTTCGACGTGAGGCATACAAAAGCTGCTTTCAAGAAACTTGTCAGAGCCTGCGTGCCCAGTTCACCAAATGTAGAACCCGATGCTAGTTTTTACAAGTGAGTAAGATTAAATAATAAATATTAGAAAGGAATCGTTTGGAACATCAATTATTTTTTTATTACTAAGTAGCTGAAAGAAGAATATTGACCTATATTTTGCCTTCTATTACGATGACTTGTATGATTATTAGCTTTAGATTTTATTCGGGTAAAGTCATTACTGTTGAATGATGCACATTACGATAGCTTTATACATTTCTTAACAACCCTTATTTGAAACTTTGAACGTTGGAATCATAAATTTTCTTTGGCTAAGATTTCTAATTGTTCAAATTATAATTTTGCGAGCCGAAGTTAAAAAAATGTTCATTTCCATAAATGTATGATAAAAGCAAACAGATTCATCATCAGTTGTGAAATTCGCGAATAAATAACGATGCGAACCTCTGATAATTCCAGACTAATAGAGAGTTCGGAGTGGCTTCAACAGCTCCAAAGTTTAATGCAACTTGCCGGAGCCGTGATCGACTTAATGGATTTACAAGGTTCCTCGGTTTGCGTCTCGTTAGAAGATGGCTGGGACACAACAGCAACAGTTTGCTCAATAGCTCAAGTATGCTTGGATCCGCATTACCGAACAATCGAAGGCTTTCGGACTTTAATCGAAAAGGAGTGGCTCGGCTTCGGACATCGGTTTGGCCACCGCAGCAATCTTGCAGTGAATTCGCAGACGACAAACTTCACACCTACATTCTTACAGTTCCTTGATATCGTCCATCAAATTCAAAGACAATTTCCTCTCGCCTTCGAATTCAACGACTATTACCTTAAATTTCTAGCATATCACTCCGTGTCTTGCCGATTCAGGACATTTTTACTCGATTGCGAATTCGACAGGGTTGAGTGTGGAATAACGGCCGTAGAGGATAAAAGAGGCTCGCTAACCAGCCATCACAAGGGTTAGTTACTGTTATCCTTATTGGAAAATATATAAATTTTTACTAATAAATGAGAACATACGATAAAGATAGAACTTGTAAGTTTTTTTATTAAAACAGAATCATGGAATTTCCATCGCTACAATTTGATACAATATCTTGATATTTATATGAATCATGCGTAATATTGAAGCGCGTAAATTCACCGTTAATAAATTATCCACTACCTAAACAAGTTCTAGTTCATAGAAAATGTAAAATAACTTTCTGGCGCATTTCGTAAAATCGTTTTATCAGCTCAAAATAAGTAACTTTTTACTCCTGTAAAGGTGTAGATACTGGCAGTGATGACGAAACTGTGTATCCTGGCGGAAGGTTGGCCGGCACCAATACAGGCACGAATTTAGGCCAAAGCATATTCGATTACATCGAAAAACAACACGCGAGGTGTCCGTTATTTTATAACTTCATGTATACTCCGAACACGGAACACCCAATTCTTCGACCGGTGTCCCATCTACCGAGTTTGGATATATGGCAGTACTATTTAGAGGAGGAATTGGCACATGGACCAGCATACGATCTGGAAATACTCCAACAGGATTCGCAACAAGAAGAGGAAGCCGAGGCTGCCGATGGCACTGTTAAGAGTAATCGAAAAGTGGTCACGCAAGGGTAGGCAGTTGCATTAATTTTAATATTTAATTTCTTTAAATGCGCTTTTCTAATTTCAAACTTAACAAGGGTATTTTCAAATTTCAGTTACAATGGCATTAATACGATGGTTCCAGATCAATTCACTCATCTCTTGGAAGAAATTCACAAACTTGAGACGGAACTCGGTCACCTACCCCAAAAGTGGAAAGTTTTGTGGGACAAACTCGAACTACCTAATACCGACTCATTAACCGTACGTTCGTGATAACATTACACTTTTTCATGAAATGCAATTTACGCGAGATATAATTTTTTTATCGCAGAGACACGCATCCTTTAGTACAGCTCTTGTGCGTCATCATGGTCGATTGATTCATAAGCGTTCCACATTAGAGTTACTGTTAAGAGGAAAACTCGCCGGAGGAAGTACATCGGGAAACGAAAGTTCCGTCTACGTTCATCCTCACAGGTATTTATTAAACGATCGTAAGAGATCTAAGCTGTAACACGGTACGAATGAAAAATCAATGATGGAATTTTTTTATCAAGATTTGAAAGACTCGATACGGCCACACCAACACATTGTGATGCGTGCTCTGGAGTTTTGTGGGGCCCTGTAAAGGCTGGCTTACGATGCGTCGATTGTGGGCATGTATGCCATGACAAGTGTGCCGATTCCGTGTCCAAAAATTGCACAAAATATAAAGCAGTAGGTTCGGACAACATACAGAATCATACTCTTACTAGGAGTGGAGGAGATAATGGAAGCGTTAATTCAAGTAGGTAGAAAATGTGCGTTATAGATCCATCGAATTCTTAAGTGTGATTTTATTTTATTTTCTGCAGGTGTCACAACGTTACAAACCTCATCGCAACAATATTACGAACAATTTTCTAGTAATGTAGCAGAAAATAGAACACACGAAGGATACTTGTACAAACGTGGGGCGCTACTTAAGGGTTGGAAACAAAGATGGTTCGTTTTGGATTCGATAAAACATCAATTGAGATATTACGATGCAATGGAAGACTCAAATTGCAAAGGTTATATAGGTAGGTTAAAAAAAAAGACAATAAACCTCAAAATTACTTTTTATCTCGTATCTCGTACTGTGCAAAAATAACAATTGAACCCTATTAAACCAAACAATTACAGATCTTGCTGAAGTTGTGTCGGTAACTTCTGCGGCTCCTGTACAAGCACCAGGAAAGAAAACAGATGACAAATCATTTTTCGATGTAAGTTTCGTAAACGAATATTTATTTGAAATTCTGAAAATAATAAAATAATTTTTTGTAATTACTATTTCAGCTTCGCACAAACCGACGAACGTACAACTTCTGTGCAGGTGATGCCGCGACAGCACAAGAATGGATTGAAAAGGTTCATGCTTGCTTGCAGTAGTGCCTCGATTCAAATTGTCTTTGTACGAAATAAAAAAGTGACTGATAGAATAATTGTCCCGATTTGTGAAATACTTTTGTATAGTGTAATCGTAAATGTCACGAATAGTTAATTTACCTTCAAGTTATAATTTTTATTAATTAAAATTTATTAAAGATTATGTGATTATGGTATTCCAAATAATTCCTATAAAAGTGATTATAGAATAGCATTGAAGTACGTTCTATCAACATAAACGAAAAGTTAAAAACTTGTTCTAATTTTTATAAGGCTTGTTCGATTATTCCTTTTTAATGAATGATTACATAATTTATGGAAGCGTTACAATTTTCTTAAAAGAATCTGTTTTCTACTTTCCATTAAAGTACGTACTAGAAATGAATAATAATCACGAAAAATCTAGGTATATAAGACACGTATATCCCTCGATACATTATTAGGATTGTTATTATTAAATTTACATGATGCGATTTTGCTTATCAAACCTGAGCCCAACAAGAAAAGAAGAAATAGTAGCTTCTGCTTGTTCAGCTTCGTGAAAAATCCTTTTTCATATCATAATATAAATTTTAATAACTTGCATAGTAAATGACAAAAAATATTATCTATCAAGTTATATTATTATAACAGAGGTGAATAAAAAAAATGACAAAAATCTGTCACTGATTATTGCGAGTCTCGTTTGAAAATTGTACAAATGTTCTTGTATAAATGGCAATATAATAGACATATAGTGGATGCGACATGGATTAAATATTTCATTGTTATTTGATGTCTTATGTGATTTTATATTTTAATTTTACATAAATTGCTATATGTATTTTTCTATTGATTTTTTTTTGCAGAAGTTTAAGAATGATTTTTACAAAATATTATGACTTCTTTAAAATAAAAAGCTTTTGCGAAAAATAAAAGTAATTCTTTGAATAAAAATATATAGAAATCTAATTTTTATAATAACATCTTATTTAATTTACTTTCTTAAGAAATTATAGATATTTGAGAGGTAAGAAAGTTAATATTTTTTAGAAAAACGTCATAAAATTCTATCCATTTAACAGAATAGTACACGCGGATGTACAAATTTCTGTATTTAATAATTTTTTAAATATTCCAATTTTAAACTTTGTTAGTATGCTCTTATAAAAGGTACTTTGCAGTAATATCATGAATTTATGTTTTGATATTCACCAACTTATAAAATACGATTTTTTAATAAAATTATTATTAAGTAATACATTTTTATACCAAAGAATCAACTGTTTTTAACTCATAAAAATTTAAAATGTTAAAAAAATTAGCCTCAACATTTTAAAGAAATTCTGCTTACTTTTATCGAAAATGCTATTTATAATAAAACTAAAAAATCAGAAATTAATTATATCTAATAAAAAATATTATTATTAACATATAGAATAATCTTTAAACAATTGTTTTCTCTTAAACGTTTGGTAACACTTGTTTTTCTCTTATGATTCATATATTATCTATTTTATTTCTCAAGAAATTATTACTCTAATAGATTATATAAATTAAGATCATTGTACTTTCATTAAATATTCATTAGAAGTCATTTAAATAATAGATGTATGAGATAGCATAATTTAAAAAAAAATTTCTTAAAAAATTGCTTGTAAACTCGATTATTATTATCGCACCTAAATCTATTTTAATAATTTTTTAATATTTCTTCATTTAAATTGTATTAAATTTATTTAATATTTTCAAGACATCCGATGGTAAACACTTATAATCACGCGAATACGATTGTAACTGATTCCCTTACCTAACTATCATGATTATTTACCTTTTGTAGTAAAAACTTTTTATAAAAATGCTGATAATTTTTTTCGTAATATGTGCAAAATATTATTTTATCATAGTCAATGTAAGGTGAAATAATAAAGAAAAAAGGATAAGTTTGTTTTACGTTTCATTATAAATTTAACCAATTTAAATAGTTTTTTATCATTATCTTGAATTATTTCAGAAACATCTTGTTAGAATTTTAAAAATAATTTTGTTTTTATTTTGATACATTCGTTCTGAAAAGTAGAAATACTTGTTAAACCAAAATTTCAAATAGAGTAAATCTTTTTCATTTATTTTATACAAATTTTCAAAAAAATAATATGATGTGATATACTCAGATGGACATATATAATAAGAAAATGGGATTTTAAAGCAAAGGGCACGAGTATTTATGATCCAAAATGTTTAATTTTTATTACATTTTTTGTACTTTACAATAATTGAACTAACAGTAAAAAAATTTAAATATACAATTTCTTGTATTATTTTCTATCACGCTTATTTTATCTTTTTTTGAAAGTGAAGAAACTTGTTTTCTTCACTGATTTCGAATACTTTGCCATTATAGGAAATCATACTTTTTGAATCTTTACTAAACTCACGATTCTTACAGACGCAAAAACAGTGAAAACTAAACATTTAATATTTCTCGAAACGAAATACTCAACTAACAGTGTCACAATTTGTTTTTTAGAAACTTATTAATATTTATTTATATATAATTTATAGTTAATAAATAATAAAATTTATATATAATAAAAAACTAAAGTCAAATAGATGAGTTGAAACGACTGATGTTATACAAACCTACCTAAACACGATCAAGGAATTAAAAACTAAATTAAGTTCTTATTTGTCACCAATTTTTAATTCCACTTCATGAAAGTTTTTGAAAAATGTTTAATATGATACATTTAATCGTTTTTTTTAATTTCTATGACCTTGTAACATTTTTAATTAAAAAACATCTAGGACAGTGTCTTTTATCGTATCATGAAAACCTACCTTTTGTTACAGTGTGATACAAAAAAGTCTCTAGAACGGAGATCGTAGATCGTCAGCCCTCTCTCTAATTTCAATGTAAGCTTCGACCATTTCCTTTTCATGTCGTCGCGTCGCATAAGAAACACGTGGCTGGTGTTATAATTTGTTAATTTTACAAAAAACAAAGTGTGCTTCAAGTAAGTATTCAATTAAAGTGAATTGGTTTGATTACAATTTTTGAAGTTTAATCCATTTATGGAGTATCCTAGTCCCAAGTAATTCGTAGAACCGCCGGTCTACAAACAGGAAAAGTTGGGTGCACCAAAATCTAGCAAATTTTATCTAATGTTATAACCACTAACGAGTGCTAGTTACCTATTTTTATAAAATTTACTTGCTGTCCGAGGTATAGACCATTACATTCTTTTTGTATATATTACAATTTTTTAAAATATTAAAAATTACTATTTTCTTATATTCTAACCTATATAAATTATTAAATTAAAGGTCTACTTTTAATTGATATACTTGTATCTGAATTTATTTTTATATATCAACTTGACATTTTAAACTAGGTACACGCATACATTATTTATGTACTAAATATAAATGAATATTTTTAAAATATAAGATGTTGATATTAAATGGTTCTTAATTTATTTTGGTTGCTGTAATTTTTTAATTTTATTTTTAAACGTATAATAGTATATCACATACAATAAAATTAATTTTAATATTTAAAAAAATTATTTTAATTAATAATCATTGAATTTTTTTAACTACAGAATGCCCTTGGCGAAGGATTTTCTACATCCATCTCCTGCTGAAGAGAAAAGGAAACACAAATTGAAACGATTAGTTCAAAAACCAAACAGTTATTTTATGGATGTAAAATGTCCAGGATGCTACGCGATAAAGACAATTTTTTCTCATGCTCAAAGACCAGTGGAATGCGATGGTTGCCGTACAATACTGTGCACGCCCACAGGTGGCAAAGCAAGACTTACAGAAGGTTGCTCTTTCAGAAGAAAGGTTCAGTGCTAATTTTATTTAACCAATCTTTACATTCACTAAATAAAAATATGAAAATTTAAAAAAAAAGAGAAATATTAAAAATTTTTAAACTTTGTTTTTTCCTATGCCAATGTCCTACACCGTTACAAATTAATTTTAATAATTGCATATAAGAATTTACTTAAAAAATAATAAGTTTTTTTGGTAATTAAAAAAAAATATTAAATATTGATTTAAATTTTATTTTAATTTAAAAAAAAAAGGAAGGTTATACGAATAACAAATACAGAAAATATGTAAAGAAACTGGTTGTATATTTTATACATATATATCTGTAGTTTGA
Organism: Platyscapa corneri; assembly: GCA_018907185.1. Taxonomy (NCBI): domain Eukaryota; kingdom Metazoa; phylum Arthropoda; class Insecta; order Hymenoptera; family Agaonidae; genus Platyscapa; species Platyscapa corneri. Next base: position 3,595,146 of record JACCHW010000012.1, read on the forward strand.
TGCCACAATTTTTTCTTTTTTTCTTTTGAAGAAATTAATTATAACTAGAATTTTACAGAATTTATAATACTCCTAAAAATTTTTGTTCGTGTGAGGCACCAACACTAGATAATATAATCAACAAATGTACACAAAACTTTGATATTAATGGAATGATATAAATTTATGAATATAAAATAGTATTATATGCTTGAAATATTCCAGCTGCTACTTCCACTGATCTTGATTTCAATGATAACTAAAAAAAAATAATAATTAGCTGTTTTACATAAACTAAGTTAGAAATTTTATTATATGAATATAATTTTACCAAAATATCTGGATTTCCTGGTTGAATTTTCAACTCTACTAGTACCCATACATTATTCGTAAGTTTAAGCGATTGATACAACATATCTTGTCCTTCAACATTTCTTTTTGCTATTGTAAATACATTGTTTTGTTGCATTTTTGTTACTACTTGGTCGGTTGTTAACATTATGCCAGATAAAATATAATTAAGCTGTGAAATAAATTAAAAAACAATATATACTTGTGCATTATACATTAAAATAAAATATAAACATTTCCATACTTCATTCTGAGCAGGAATATCTTTCCACGTTGAAAGAAATACCCTCTTATCTAATTGTCCGTCTTCGGTAAAATAAACATGCATAGGCACTATGCAAGCAAAGTAAAAAATATCAATATTATTCTTTATTGCAACTTGAAGGTTATTGAGAGGTTCCATTCGTTGTACTGCCCCAGCAGTGGATAAGACTACGTTAGTTTCTATGCTTTGTCCTGGATTCAACGGAGCTGCTACCTGTAATGGTGCGGCTGGTGTCAAACCAAAACTGTTTTTATTTAATTGAATAGCAAAAGCACCCATTGGCTGCATAGTTTTGTTCGTAAATTTCATTTCCATATTTATTTGACCATCTCTAAAAAATTATGATTACATTTCAGATATATTTATTTTATTTAATTTAAATTATTTTAATTCTTTAAATAACTTATACGTACTTTCTTGAAAATGTTCCCCATATGTCAAAACCTTTACCCTTATCTGCTGATAACCAGTTAACTTTTGGCGCTACATGAGATGTCGTTCCATGACTGAAACCAAATATATCACCCAATAATCCAGTTGTAGTTTGAGATACAGCTGGTTGTGTTGCACCTGTGTCAGGTCCTCCAAGTATGGAATCAAGGCCACTGCTTAAAAGATCTACACCCAAGCCTGTGGAGGCCTGTGGGGCTGGTGTAACTGCCGACGAACCACCTATAATAAAATATAATACGAGAGAAATGTAAAATTGAAAATTTCTTAGCAAAATATATCGAAAATTGTTTTATTACCAATATCCATACTAAGTAGATCACCAATCAGTGAATCTTGTGCCGGAATTACTTGAGCTTCAGGTTGTGTTCGTGCAGCTGCATCGTCATTGGAGTTAGTTCTTGCTGGTAGTGATTTTCTAGCTCCTGCCGCTCTTCCTTCAACAAAGGCTGTGGGTGGCTTATGGTATACCGAAGCTAAACTAGAAATATGACAAATAAGTTCATCCAACAAAGTTGGTTCTAAAAGATCCGTTTCTTCGGATATCAATGGCTTTTCTGCAAGAACGACTTCTTTAGCTGCTGCAGGATCTGTACTGAGTAATCTCCAATAAATGAATCCTCGATCTCTTAAATCCGGATTGTCTGAGTCTTGTGTTGCAAGACTTAAAACTTGTTGTACCAACTCTTGTGTGTCAGTTGGCCTCTTTAGGAAAAGTTTGACAATAGCAGTCAGCAGCTGCAATTGCACTTGAGTATTTTCATCATGGAAACCTTCTAAAAAGCTTTCGAGTAATTCATCAGCATTATCAATACGTTCTGCATACTCTCCAATAATCCAAATCATGGAAGCTCGGGCTTCGGGTTCGTCTAGCGTATCTAAATTTTCGCAAAGCGTGGAAATGATGCTTTCATACTTGTTAGGGTACTTGCGGAAGATATCTTTAATGACTACAATAGCTTCTTGAACAACGTAATTAACCTATAAAAATGAAATATCGCAAAATTATATATTTAATACGACGAGCGTTACAGGCGTATAATTTAGATTATAAACCTTTGTTTGAATAAGTTCTAACAGAGTCGAAACGCAGCGTTCGGCAGACGGCTCAACTTTTATAGCGCAGCGACCAATAGCTCTTACGGCTTTCCTTACAAAATCAACGTCGACTTCTGTGGCGTATTCTTTGAGTTCGGATAATACTTGGGCAATATTTGTCTGTGAAGCTAATCTAATCATGATATCTAATTTTTCAAGTTTTACGTAAATCGGATCGTTGTATTTAACAAAGAATACTTTCATTTCATGTTTCAAAATATCGGGCCTTTTTTGAACAATAAGATTAATGTTCCTGAGGGCAACATATTGTACTTCTGGCTCTGAACTAAGTAGAGTCACCAATGGTGGTGCTAATTTTTTTGTTAAAGTTCCCACAAAATCTGATTCAAATTGTAGCATTTCCATCAATTTCATTAACACCTAAGTTATGCAATAATTTTAAGAATTGCGAAAAAAATCGATACATCAATCAATTAAATTTGAATTGGCTTTTAATGTAAAAAATGTTAAAACAAAAAATTCCGTTTTTAATAAATTTACCTTCACTGCTGATAAAACTACCGCTGCGTTTGCATGTGCTAAACGTGGAGTGATTCTTTCACAAATACTTTGGGCTTCTCGATCATCTTTAGGCGAATAATTGGCAAGTGAATCTAGTATAAATACTTGGCCCCATTCTGTACATTCATTTAAAGCTGTAAGAAGTTTGTTGATCGTTTGTGCGTTCATTTCAACTAGAGGTTGTCCACTGGAACTGGATTCGTTGATCTCGGATAAAGCTGCAACTGCGTTCGCCACTACCTTTTGAAGCGATTCAAAGCATAAAAAATAAGCACAACTTTGGTCCATCATTCTTAATAATTTAACGTAAATTAATTAAGTAGCGTGTAAGAACGCGCGTTAAAGAACAGAAAGCAATCATTGGAATTACCATTGGATTACTGTCTGAAAGTAAATCCTTAAGTTGGTCCAAAAATCCTTGGTCTTCCACCAAAACAGCATTAATGTCATAAAGCTTAGCAACGCAAACAGCTGCAGTCTTTCTAACATATGGATCTTCATCTTTCAGACACTTTCGTAGTGGTTCACAGAGATATTCGGTGATTTTGTCTACTCGAATGCAACCCATGGTACGAACGGCTAATGCACGAATCAGGGGGTTCGGATCCTCGCAATCCTACGCAAAAATTGGTCACGCCAGGGATTCAAGTCTAGTCACAGTATGGACTATCTATAGTAACTCAAAAATTTGACAGTATAGAAAATGATATGGTACCTTAGTCATCGGAGATGTTGTTAGCTCCTTTTGCGTGTCAGAACGAAAAATGTCAAATTGGTCACCGTCACCATTGTTATTATTTTAGTTAATTACGTATCAATTTATCACAAAAAAATCACATTGCATTTGAACCAGTCATTTTTTAAAGAGCACGATTTATTATACGGATAACAACTTGGATCTTGAAAAAATCTTATAAACATGTAATAAATATACATGAAGCAAAAAGTAAAATTTGAATCAATCACAACATCAATAGACAGCCTTGTTATAAAAATGTTTTTAATACATACACTAATCGATACTTTTTAAGCTATTACAATTAAATAAATTTAAATGGCTAGAAAAATATAATGCACTCAATAAACCTAAGTTTTAAAAAATGAACTAATTAATCCCTGGTCGGGATGAATAAAATATATTCATATAGTTATCTAGCAAACAAAATGTACATGCATTTGGCCAAGCCAAACATAAATAATTGCACTGTGATCTACAACTAGACATTAACGATCAGTGCTCATGCACTTTTCTTAAAACAAATCTTATACTATAGTGTTTAAATTAAATATATGCTCACCGGAAACGTATGTAAATGGCTTTTAATTCATTTAGTTATCCATTAATTGTATAATAATTAAAATATTTCAAATTTTAATTATCAATGGCAATGCAATATATAAAAATACAAACGATTGTTTTGATTTTTTCTAATGTACTTGGCACTCAATGTAATACATGTCGATTGCGGATCTTTTTTTTTTTCAATCGCAATTGAATTGCTGTAAATTTTCTCTACAAAAACATGTGCTCCTACATTAATATGTGTTAAATTTTGACTTGGTTTCAAGTGCACATACATTACAGTGATAGGTCACTTATAATTTGAAATCAAACATTACTTTTCTATTTTTAGCAAGGTCACATTAAGCTACGTTTTGTATGAATAAAATTTCAATCTCGTGCCCTTCAAAAAATAAGCAATCCAATCTTATACCGTAAAAATATACTATCCTACACACTAGAATGTAGATGGCTCAACATAATTAATATTACTGTCAAGCGTGATCTGCATGTTTAAAATGAGACAAGCTGTAGAACAATTAAAGAATATTTTATTTATAAATGAAAATATGAAATAAAAATAAAGGTTTAATTATCTTCTACAACTTGCCTTTAGGCACACAGATAATTAATATCACAGTAATGTTGTTAGTTTTAAGTTAGAAAAATTATTTTATGTATCAAATATAGAAATGTGTAAGTAAAGAATAGACATGAGCATTGAAAATATATAAATAAAATTGTATTTATATATTTGAGTGCACCGACAAACGTGTGGAAACTTGGAAATCTCAAGATACATTACCTTAACGAATGTGTTGACTGCCATAATTGCCATATCTGGCTGGCTTTTTGCATAGTTCATAAGATAAAGGTACACCAACTTCTTCAATTCTAAATTATCTGTCTGCATGCAATTCACTACATCAGGGAATAGTGCTGAAACATCTTTACCAACAGTCATAGATGCAATGACCTAAAAAGTAAATGTTTGTAACAATTGTAATAAAACCTTTGAAATTGTACTGGTAAGAAGTGACGGAAAAATCAGTGAGATTGCTGAATCCACTTATTGATATCACAACTGCAGAAATAATTTACTACTAATAAGATTACCTTTTTGACAGCTTCTTTCTTTTTTTCCTTTTTATCATTGTTGAGTTCTGACTTTAATTCAAATATTTCTCCCTTTTTAGTGGTGGTAAAATATTTCGAGTCGGTCATTTTTGCTGTTAAAGTAAATTATACAAATTATATTGCAGATATTACTCGTAAGCATTAATTTCTAAATATAAGCTTATTCCACATTAAAATCGCGTTAATATCGTTTATTGCTAGCCGACGTTGAACAAAGTCAAATGCTACATCTAATATATTATATATACGTACAATGTATATATACATATATAAAAGAGACATACACGTATAGACAGCAGGGCCGTTTGGATCAATGCTCTAGAAATAAATTCTCGTTCAGCTGATGGGCCTTGGAAAGTTAAAAAATTTAAGACGTTGGCAGAGTCAAATGATATATCATGAATCCATGAATATTGATACAGTGAAATATAACACTCTTAAGAAAATCGTCAAAAATGTTAATGATAAATAAAAGTTTAACTCAAAAGGGATGTATACGTATGCGCATAGTATAGGTTGTAGAACATGCAAAAGTATGAGTGAAGATATATTTGTGTAGATAAAAAAAAACGAGTGGATAGATATTATTGTTGTATGTAAAATGACGTACGGGTTTGCAAGTAATTCAGAAACACTTTGAAGATTATCACCTGAACCACCTAAATAACGGCACACGAAAAAGAATCCAGTAAACTATGACAGATCCGCTGATCACTTTAATCCTCCGACATACGCCCCCTACCCGTTTCTACTCAGCAATCGGTTCATACGTCGTTGTTCTTCCGAGCGTCGCTCCACACATACTACTTACCACTTGTCTCCTCGGCATTTCACTACGCTCGCTTAGGGATTTTTTTTTAATAAAATCACCAGTTCACAACGGCACGCCGCTGTGTAATAAACGTTTGTCCTGTACATGCCATATGCCGTGTACACAATTTCTGGAAACTTTCCCATCGGACAAAAATAAACAATCAACCAATTAATGGAATGAATTTTGAATAAGGAATCGATACGCCTTACAAAGCACAAACTAAATTATTAAATTATTATTTATTTTAACATCCTTTATTGAATAACATTTTCGTTTAAGTACTGCATGGTCATAAATAATTATACTTTTACTAGTGCTTTTTAATTTATTTTATACTTTCATTAATAAAAGTATTTATTTCAAAAGTTTGATAATAAAAATGTTAGAGAATTAAGTTACTGAAATTGTTAATAATTTTATTGTGTAAAAAATATTTCGAAAGTAATATTCTTGAGTATTTTTTATTTATTTCCCCATAACTTTAAAAAATGTAACTTACATTTTTATACATTTATACATTGTATAATTTTCTTTTATAAAATAATAAATGCATTTTGACTTAATATAATATTCCAATGTTCTAATTCACTTCTTTAATTGAGATTCTTCACATTGTTGATACTTGATCACAAATTTTGCCAGTGTATTATAAACTTCTTCAAATAAATCAATAAATTACTGACAAATATTCTCTTTTAAGTTTGTTAATACTTCATTTATCAATGATAATTTATAATTTAACATATAAAAAACAGTTCAGATTAATCATTTGAAAATTGGATTTTTAACATACTAAGAGCACTTCAGCATTTCAACAATGCTATACGCTTTATAAAAAATACAGTATTACTATAATTAAAGTGATTAATCTTATTATTTCACACACTTGTTGGTGCCAATAATCTTTTAAGAGCTTTATATTGTTTGAACCAGTGCATAGTCTCAGAGGGTAAGATAACTTTGCTCAGTTTTGATTTTGTAAAATTTGTAAGAACCCACACTTAATCCAACAAGGCAAGTAGTTAGGATTATACCACCTAGAAAAGTTAAATATTATATTAATTTTTAAATTAATAACGACTAAACCTTGAAATATTGTAACATAAATAATTATTTTACCCATAAAACTTAAGCCATCAAAATGACGACTTTTAACTGGAATAACTGGTTCTATAGGTGAAGAAGATGTATTTGGTGTTGGAAAAACAGTTGGGATTACTGAAGATGGAGACGTAGATGTTGGTACTGCTGCTGTAGTTGGTGATGTTTTTGATGTTGTTGTTGTTGTTGTTGTTGGTTTTGAAGTTGTTGAAGTTTTATGGTTTGCTGTAGTTGGTGATCCTGTTGTTGGTATGGGAGCAGCTGTTGTACTTACGTTTGTAGGTGTTCCTGGTGTTGTAGATGCGATTGTTGTCGGCTGTGTTGTTGATGTAGAGGATGGCTTGTCTGGTTCAACATCTCCTTTTATATCTGAAGGAATTTGGCCTAACAAATATATTTTTATAAATTATGATTAAATTATTCTGATATGTGATTTAAAAAAATAACTTCTAATAAATTATTTCTAACTTTTCTGTCTAAACAAAATTTTTTTTATTAATACACCCTTGAAAAAAACAGTTAATAGAAAATTAATAATTTATTTAAATAAATATTAAGCGATAATATTTTATCCAAAGATGAACAGAAATTAAAGAACACGAAAAAATCATACAAACAATTTACATGCATTTAATAATTATATTAAATTAATGTTTTTATTACTTATCAATTTTTTTTAACTTAAAAATAGTGCAAATTAAGTCTTAGCATAATTAAATATTATCAATAAACAATAAATTTTAACTATTTTTTAATTAAATTATTTAATTAAAAACAAAGATGATTTTGCTTAAAAAAAAAATTTTTAAATCTTGATGATTAAAATATATTTCTCATTAATTTTTATTTCATAGTTGTAAAAAAAAAGAATTAATAAAACTATGTAATATTAAACACGAAGTGTGATATTGCATCACATATTCAAATTAATTAATATAAAAATATAAAAGAACAACTTAATAATCAATTGAAAAATTAAAAAGTGAAAGGAATTAATTACGTGATTTATACACCCGCGAACAAAAATATGTATGTAGCAATAACACTCTTGAAAATAAAAATAAAATTACTTTTCCATTCCACATTTATAACAACAAATATTAAATTCTTTTTCATTTTTTTTCAATAGTTTTTAGGTATAAAGATTGGAATTTACATTTTATAATTTAAAAATTAATTTGAATGTTCACTTAAGCATGAGTTTTAATACGCAACTAATCGATAATATGATCAAACCTTTTGGATCCGTTGAATTAAGTGGTTTACTTGCCACAAAATTAAATGTCGTCAACAGCAAGAGAATTCCAAATACTGGGAAATTCATTGTTTTAAATTGATAGGAAGTGATGAATAAAAAAAAATTGATGTGTTGCTCACAAGAAAGATAAAACGTAAATATGGAAAATTTCCTTTACTTTTGTGATGCGATACAAAAATGCGTAGCAAATGAAGTCGTAAAAAAGAGAGATACGAAAAATATGATCAGCGAGGAACAATAATGTCAGTATATTCGTATGAACTACTCGTGCATTCTCGAATGGTACACTTTTTTTAAATTCGCGCTAATAAAGCAATATCGAATTTTCTAATTATCAAAATTCTAATGAACTGGGACCCAAAGACTGACTGGTTGCAACATAATAAGACTGAAGCGATCGCACTGGACTAGATTCGCACTAGACTAGCTCGTTTTGACTGCTTTGCTTCAAGAATGATTCTTAACGGCACACCAAGAGGTTATGCTGGACAACTCTACTTTTCCCTATCTCTGTCTCACTTCCACTTCGACGAAATGACGATCGACCAGTTCTTGCTTTATTTCTTTTTATGCGTGTGCTATCTTCATCTTGCATATAAGCCGTATAGGCCGTGCAGCGCTGCGATCGTTTTTATCTTTACGTCCGAATTACGAATTTATACATTATTAAGTACAAAAATTTTAGTATTTCATATACTTGTTGTTTACGTCAAATATTTTAACCATTGTAAAAAATAGCGTTGTCTCAATCGAATTTTAATATGTAATGAGACTTCTGCAAGCCTTTTAAGCCGCATAGAGTTTGGCGGTTTTTTAAAATGATAAGCAATTTTCTACGAAATAAAAACGTAACGTCTTTCTTTGTTTACTCTACAATATCATATTTCAATTATTTTAAATTTGAAAGACACGCGTACGAAAATGACCGTGCGAATAATAAAAAAGAGTTTTCCGTAACGGTTCTTAGAAATTGATCAATTTTACTAATAGAAGCAAAAAAAGGTTTATGCTGTTTATAAAAGCAAGGCATTCGATCAGAAATGTTAAAATGTAAACGTGCAAACAAAGGAGTGGCGTGTAAGTGCTACGTTACGTCCGTAAATTAGAAGCTATGGCGCGACGACTCGCGCGCATAGCTATTGATCGAGGGTTGTGACGGCGCGGCGCTCATCGCATTCTCCTCCTCGACTCCTCGCGAACCGACGGCAACGACGTCCACGACTAGTCCTGTACTAAGCGTCGGAGTCAGCAACGAGTTTTGCCGAGGAAGAGCGAGAGCGAGAGAGAGCGAGTGAGAGGGAAAGGGAGAAGGAGGCAGATATAGACAGAGCTTTCGCCGAAACATGGTGCGGCAATTTTCCCTTCTCAGCTCCTTTCTTCTGCTCGTCTGTGAGTATATCTTACGTGATGAAACATTTGAGGGTGTGCACGGAAAAGAAATAAACTAGTCTTTGATTGTACCATTTTTTTCATATAAATGACAGTTGTTAAGCGTGAAAACTGTTTCTCTTTTAATCTCTGAGAGAAACTCCTGCGGGAAAAAACTCGAGTCGTTCACAAATTTTTTAAGCTCAACCGAAATTGAAACAATTGCGGTACGCTACTGACACACGACGAGATTATGCCCGAGCGTACAGCCCTTAATGTCATGCTCAAATTGATTGCTTTTTCCGACGAGGTATCGTTCTCAATAGGCGCTCAGTGTCACGCAATCTCATCCTCTCCGTTGAAATGAACTACAAGTGTCGCGCAGCTCGAATTTTCCTTGGACTCGGCATCACGAACTCACGACTTTAACATCTGCTTACATCAGTTACAGAGACCCTGTGGCATGGCTCGGCCCTCGTCTTACCGACCCACACGACGGCGAGTCCTCGGGGTGTGGACACCGACGAGCCCTTCACCACCAAGCGCAACGCCGTCCTGTACTTCGATCTCCCGAAAGTCACACGATTTCCACTTGTGAGTGTACATTCTTTATCGTTATTCGTTAACTATCAATTGCCAATTTCCTCAACAATCAACTCCAAACGTCTCACAGCGTTGAATTTCTTTTCTTTTACTTTAGTTTCTCTTCTTTTATTCGTGTATCATTTTTAATAACTTTTTAAAATATGATTACATGTTTATAAAATTAGTAAATATAGTTTTCCAACTATAATTTTCAAAGTTTCATTACAATAAAACTTATCTTGTAATTATTTTGTTAAAAATTATTGTTTTATTATTAACACTAACTTTTTTCACATTCGTTATTTTATTTACTTGCATAAAAACCTAAAAATAGTATTTATTAAAAGCTATAATTTTAAGCTGCTTGTTAAAAGCCAAAGGAATTTCAAAAAAATTGATCAATTCGTTAATTCTATTTCGTTTATTCATAATAAAATGATTTGATTTTTTATTAAACTCAGTACTCTTATAAAGATGTTCCCTTTAATATTGTCTAATGAGAATGCTATTATGAATCATAATATATGTAGCATTATGTATAAAAACATTTTATTTTAATTTTTTCAGTGTCGTTGTTTATAAAATTTAACATCGACCATACATGCTTTTATATTATAGCTCAACGAGTTAAAACATCAACGAGCTAAAATATTTACCATCATCTAAATGCATATATTATATATATAGAGTAGAAATTGTTACTTCATTTTGTTAGGGTTATGTTACTCACTTAATCTTAAATTAATCAAAACAGCAAATTTATAATTATTTTTCTTAATATAAAGATACCGTTGTTATATTGTTTTAATATCCTGATTTTTTAATCCTTTAATTTTTTTTAACTAACAACAACCAAAAATATGTTTTAATTTTATAAATGTTTTTATTACTATCGTAAAATAAAAAAAATTTATACGCAACTTTCTTTTAGTTTTTCACGAGACTCAATTTTCATTATTATTATAAATTATGTTAATGCACATTCTCGGGGAAATTGAATTTTCTTCGAAATGGTTTTTCTATACAACGAATTTTCGTCTAAAAATAAATTAAAATTTGGTGCTCAAAAAATGTTTTCAACGAAGGTTTATCGTAAACAAAATCATAGTTAATAAACAGTAGAATTGGAATGTTAAAACCTTTTTCCAGCAATATTTTTTATACAATTAGAATATAGAAGACTTTGTTTTAGCTAACAAACGTAACTCTGTTACGTTTAATTAATTAATATGTTACGTTTTTTAATAAGCGCATTTAATAAAAAAATTTTCAATCATTCTAAAATTATTGAAATATTTCAAAACAGTTTTAGGAAGCGAGTTTTTGTAAAAATAAAGTCATAAATAAAATTATGAAGAGGCCCCGAGTAAATCTTTGTAGGTCAAAAACGCTTAATCTTTATGAAACGTGAGATTAGTAATATTGTCTATAATCAATTTCTCTCCTTTTCTTTTCTTAACTCTCAACTCGGAAGAAATTTGTAATGATAACAGCGAAACTCCAGTTTCTTCTTGATAAATGATTCTAAAAATATATTTGACACACGATAAATTTTACACGATTATCTAGTTTCTTTATAATATGTAGAGGCTAAAACGCTTCTTTGTTTACTTTTTTTTAATATCGCTGTTATTAATTAATTAAATTTCTTATACTTTATTACAGAATAATTTGAAAAAATTGTATTATGTTGAAATATTTGCAATAAAGCCGTAATTCATATCGCCTGTTTTATGTTTGGATTTTTATTTTAGTAATTTAGCTTTTGTTAAATTTCACAAAATTAAAATAAAAAAATAAACGCAAAGTCGACTATGATGTATTTTTTTACAATATATATAAAAAAATTTTTATTTGGTCGAGATACATGAAATATTAATTTAAAAATATAATAATGATTCTGGCTCTTTTTGAACACGTTTGCTTCACTTTTCTAAAAATTACGGTTTCAGCAATACTTACCGTGAATGCGTCTGTCAAGCTGCATTTTGCTAATTTCTTTCATTATTTAACTCTTACGATACAATTTTTTATATTATTTTTTAAATCATAACTTTTTACAACCATTTACTTCTTATCAATATAATTATACTATTAATTAAATTAAAGCATTTCTTTTAATCGCCGTGAATCAGCTTAGTCTACTATACCTCTATCTACATTAGTAATCATTATTTTTTCATTAAAATACTTTTGAATTTTTCCCCTATTTTTCTCGTTAAACGGATTTTATTCGATAATTATGGTTTATGCACGCGATGAAATATCGATTGGTGACCTAAATTTCACGTAGAATTCAAAGTTTTTTCTCTTTAAATTTTCAACTTTCAGCAAAATAATTACAATTTTTGAAAATTATTATTAAAGTCTATCAGATTAATTATCATAATTATAATAATTATAATAATTATAAAGTACGAGAGACACAAAATGTATATTTGAAATACGAAACGCACATTTTTTAATATTTCATTTAATTATTCGTGTATATTAAATTATAAGATATGTCGTGTTCCTTAAAATCTGAAGTTGGCTTTTAAATTTTTACAACTTTTTACACTTTAAATTGATAAATACGAGACCTAAATACACTGCAATTTCCAAATTTGAATTAATATTAGTTGGAATGTTTGCCATAAGCACAGATCTGCTGTATGATTAAACCGAATGATATTACTTGTTCAAATAAACCGAAAATTAAAGTTATGTTGCTGTTGGCATAATTCGGAACAATTTTCTCTTTCATCAGTATTTATGTGCATTTATCAAGTAATCAATACATAAAAATTTTATTCAAAAACTGCTGAAGCTGTTAATGATAATTAAGATCTGCTTCAGCTTAAGCTTTTCTTAAAATAACAAAACTCAAACAATAATCATTTAATAGGTCACTGATTATAAAACCTACACCCTGTGATTAGTACTTCCATCCTAAGAACGTTGCATAAGTTTACTAATATATATACACATATATAAATATATATATATATATATATATATATATATATATATACACATAATTTTGTTTTCAAGAATGTCTTTTCTGAGAAGTTCATATGCATCTGTCAACATATTTTCTATGATCGCAAAGTCTTTTGTTTACATCCGTGCAATTTCTATAATATTGCAGTTAGTGTATGTACTTTACTGAGAACTCAACAAAGTTATTTAAACATGTGCTTGAATTTTCATTTGAAATCAAATTATCATTCGTCAGTTATGTGTTTGCATGATTCCGATTTTAATTATATCATAATGTCTTTTATACGTTTCAATAATTATGCTGTTATCGCAAATGTGTACTTTCAAGCTTCTAAATTTATCATAATTAAATAATGATAAATCAAGATAAAAGCGAGATTTTTTCTTTCCACAATTGGTTGAAAGAATAAATAAAGTAGAATATAAAATCAAATAATCGATACATCAAACATTACTATTTATTAATTCTATATAATTTATCGTAATTTGATCAATTATCTGGGCTTTTATACGGAATTGCAATATTAAAAAAATATTTTTTTTTGTAAAAGAAATTCGCGAAAGAACTCGTAATCAATTTTTTTATTTTTTACATTTACATAAATTTGGGGAAACTTTTGCAAGCTTTATAAGAAATTGATCAAAAGAAACATGATATTTTCAATTCTGTGAACTTCATCTATTGTTGTGTATAGATTTGTTGCCATATTAATATTAATTTTGAAAAGTGTTAAATGAACGTTATTTTTGAGAAACATTGGTTTTGATGGTGGTTAAATAATTTAATAGATGTATAAATGTCAAACATCTTATTACATTTTTAACCAATTAGAGGATAAAAGTAAAGTGCACATGATAGAAATCAGATTTTAATGAAAAAAATGTAACGATGAAATAAAATATAACTTTTTTCCTAACAGTCAGTCGAGGCTTAAAAAAAATAAATTGGGTATAGATGATGTTATTAATATCGCATTATAATTAGATTAAACTTTATCAGCTCATAAGAATGCACTTTCGACGATCTTGTTCGTATTAGCTTCTTATAAAAAATGTTGCTTCTTTAGATTATTCTAAAAATATCAATATTTGTTTTTACATTGCCAATATGGCGATAAAAAAATTCTTCCGTCATTCAATAGACATCCCGTTTTACATGATGCACAAGCAAAATATTTAGATTAGATTTATAAAAATTTTCTCCTCAAAGAATCCCATAATTTAATATAGAATTTAAAAGTCATTTTGAGTGTGGATTTAAATTATGTTTAAAAACATTTTTTTGACGCACGTCAAAATTACTTCGACTTTGACTACTGTATTATTTTAATATGAAAATCAACGATGATAAGTTCGATTAAATGCAAATTTACGGCTTTTACAACCGAACGCAATGCTGAATTAAGTCGTAGTATTAGTATTTCAACCAATTTAAAAACCTTCTTTACGTTTTCACGAGCATCATTTATACGAGATCAAGTGTGACTCAATTTAAATAATAAAAGTCTTGCGGAGTAATGCTTACAAATGTTTTTACTTACACGTTATTTATGAATGAAGTCATAAATATTTACCAATATTACTATTGCGCTACGCTTTACTGTTAGATACGACCAATCTTATCTGAGAAAAATGTATTCAATTTTTGATTAAATTATTTGAATTCGTTAGTGTTTTAAAAGAAAACATCTGTTGTATTTTCTTTCACATATCATGAAATTTTGTTTTTAAATTTGCTCAAAGTTTTTCCGTGGATCTCATTTAATTACATTGATGCTCCTTTTATTAGCGTATTGGAACATTAAAAATACAAGCACAAGTCAATGTTCAGACAAATAGGATTTTAAAAAGTTATTAATCTGAATGATTAAAAACACAATGGTGTTCCGTAAAGATATAATTTATCACTAAAACTAGTTACGACTAAAACGTATTCATTCAAAGCAAATAAATCATTCATAAATACTCGGGAATTTAAAAAAAAATAGGTAAAAATCCAATCTTGTCTAATACTCTATAATGGGTAATTCGTAATTTAAATAGAAAACGTTACTAAAAGGGACGTTCAAATTTGCACAAAATATCGAATACGTAAAAAAAAATATAAATTTTTACGTGAAAAATAATTAAAATTTTTAAACTCAATTAATTATTACGGATAATAGTGAATTGCTAAATTGTAGAGCAGACATCGCAAAGCTTCCGATATGAATTTATTTCAATTACATTCAATGCATTTAATAAATGCTTTTAACATTTATAAATTAGAAATTGAAAAATATTATCACGTTTGGCTGTTTGAAAAAATAATTTCATGAAAAATTTAATCTTTTCTGTTATTGATTTAAAAAATTGTTCGTAAATTGTTTGCTTCAAATTTTGTAAATCTTTTCATTGTTTAGTCTATTTGGATCAAGTAATTTTTTGCACAATATTTGCATAACAAATTACTCTATTTCTTAATCGAAATTAATAATTCATTACATGGTTAATAAAAATCGTATGAATACAACTAAAATTTACTCAACTACTTATTTATTAATATTTTAAAGTATAATTTGTAAACATAAATTTAATGTAAACATAATTTTTGTAACTCGCGGCAATATGATTTTATGAATATAATTCAATTTGCAAATCGTGCATTGTAGTAGATTTCATTTAAAAGCTTCAAATTGTCATAGACTAGATTCGTGTTTTTTAACTTTGCGCAACAGTCCTGTGTAATTTACCACCTTTTATGATTTACGTATTTCGCAGAATAACAATACTTTATCGTTATAAATCGAGTAAATAGTATCAAAAAAGATTAAAATGTAAGCATTCGGAGGCATTAAATCATATTCATAAGCGTAAAAGGTACCTTTCTATAAAGTATAAAGAACAATTGAGTTTCCTTGTTCCGTTTACACTTGCAATTGCACTTCATCATTCAAAGTTATCAGTTGTCTATATCCACCGCTAATGTACAGTCTTTTTCGAACAATTTAATCACTTTTAATCCAAAGTTTAAGACGTCGATAAAGTTTATATTTAACCGTTTCACTCATTTTTGTTAAATGATTAAAGCACCAGTTTTTATCACGAATTATCATAAAATTTTGAATTTACGTGGTATTGTGACACATCGCCAATTTTTTATCTTTATAATTGTTTCACTGCTTATTGCAAGTTATGCTACTGGAAAGAGTATCGTTAATTTTTCAACTCGATAACAGATTTTTCTGGTTGTAATTTATGTACAACTCAACGATTGTCTTTTTAAATAATTCACTATTCGTTTAAATTGTAGAAACAATTTTTATTCGAAGATAAGTTTCAGTAGAACATTGCATAAATATTTATAAGATGAATATTTGTTGAATCAAAATATGATTAAATTGCACAGGATCTTCGCGTCTTCTTACTTAATTATAAATTCAATTTATTTGAATGTTGATAATTACGACAATTTATTCGCGTAAGTGCACATTATTGCTAGTGGCAATTAATAGGGGAATACGAGATCTTAATAAATATCAAATTTCGAACGACTTGGGTTTCCAAATTGTGTCGGTTTGTGCGTCCGTTTAATTAAAGCCAACGATCGCTCAATTCTGCGCTGCCGTATGATTATCACCGAACAATCAGTTATAAAACCTGTGAGACGTTAATGCGTAATTTTTCAACAACTAGTTCGCACGTACTTACTCTTTAATGAATTTACGATTGCAATTCCAAATTGGCACGTAAAGATTTTTTAAAAATATTTAACGTCAGCGCGCGAAAAATTTTCTTCGCCTCGATAAAACTGATTGATTTCCCTGAGGATGATAAATAAAGCATTTCGCCATTCCCGCAGCCGGTGGTCAGCACCGAGATAAAGGGTACGGGATCGGCGACTGCGACAATAACCACGACGGATTCGATAATCACGACGACGAAGCCATTCCCGACGAAGGTCACAACAAAGTCCGCACCTGATAAACCCGCGCCCCGGGGATCAGAGGAGCAGCCACTTTACCGTTTGAATGGCAGTAATGGACAGGCCTGCATACTCCTTCAGGTCGACGCAATCATCACCGTCAAGTACAAAACGACTCTAGGGGAGGAACAGGTTTGTATACTGGAATATCGGCCAATTGTGAAATACGAATACGAACACAGAATGCCTCTATCGGTGTTTGCTTTGTGGAGTTATGAGTCTATTAAAATATTTTAATGCTGACAATCGAAACGGGGTTTACAGCACTGACGTTACAAACAATCGATTACTAATTACACAATCAAATTAGGGCTTGAAAGATTTTTATCAAAATGAGAACTAGTAGTCGTTATAATCCGAGAAAAACTGCGTTTCCCAGTGAACAAATTTCTTAGATGGAATTTTGGCATATTAATTTATTTATTTAAAGATTTTATTGCACAGTTTTTGTGCACAATTTTTTTAAACATGTAACGTGTTATTGTAAGCTAAGAGAATTTCAAAATTCTAATAAATTTTTAATAATTACTCATGTCCAGCTCAGATGCATTGATTAAAACCATAATCGGGTTACTGAATTTAGTAAAACTATTAATAAAAAATGGACTAAATTTCTAAAATGACTTTAATTATGACTTTTCCTTGGAGTTTTCAATTTTGACATTGATTGCAAAATATTTAGACTTTCATAACGATCCATCCTTGAATATTAGAAAGCAAAATAAACTGTAAATCTACTTATATTTTATAAAATATCGCATTTATTAATTTAGATTATATAAAAAGGCGAAGAAATATATTTCATATTAATTTACCATTTGTAACATTAATAAAATCAATAATTATTTTTATTTTATTTTATCAATATGGATTTTTTATTACATAACATACAAAATTTAATTGTTCAAAATATCGATGCACTTCAAACTTAATTTAGATTATTACCATTCAATAAATAAAATTTCCAAAATATTGTTAGTAAATTGTAGCCTTGAATCAAACTAATTTTAATTAAAGATTATTAATCGAAATTCCCAACATATCTAAATCTCAAATGATATAATTTCGTATTTTCAGGTTTAATCAAGACACAAATTCAATTAAAAAATTATGTATTTTTTAAAAATTTCTATAAATAAATATAAATCTGGAAAAGGTCCTTCTCAAATTTATTTTTAGAATTAATAATGTGCGTATATAGATGAAATTTTATCCGTCTATATTAATTTATAATTTATAATTGCTTATTTATAAATTTAAATATTTATTTTTATAAAGAAAAACAATAAATTGAAACATATTTTGTATAATTATTTATGAAAACTCGGTAAAGAAACAAATAGTTGGTGCAAAATTGATAACAGTATACAAAAAAGTTTATTACTATCAAAAAATATTTAATTTTTCAAATATATCTTGCGGTTATAGAAATATGAATGAAATTCAAAATAATTTCGTAACGCAGAATAGTTTTATTAAATCTTAGTTAATTAAATTTGTTATTATTGTTTTTATGGAAAGATCGTGTTAAAGTGAAAATAGAGTAATCGGGTTTCAAAACATCGGTGTTCGTTAGATATTTCATGAAACTGATAATATATTAATTAAAATCACGACAATAACGCTATAATTGAAATGAAATTGAATTTAAATACTTAACTATATTACTACATAGAAATTCTAAATAATAAATAGTAAAACTAACCAAATTTTAATTTTAATTTGAAAGTAAAGTCCAGAATCAATTTTGTTATATTTCTTGTAAATTACAATCAGTAGTAATTATTGTACTTTACAATTGCTACGACAAATTATGTGCTGACTGTTGGTATTGCAACTATTTATTGAGTAATTTTATTCTTGTTACAATGCTGCAACATATTATTCATTCTATTTCTATTTTAATATTGATTAAATATAATTTTATCCCCTAGTCACGAAGTTCAATCTTATGATATTGGAATATTTCGAAGCAACGAAATTTTTTATGAACACATATTTCAGTTTTGATAGAAAAAAATAAAAAATATTTACAACCAATTGCATTCATAGGTTTAAAAAGATTGCTTATAGAAAAAAACTATAATACTGAAGTAACAAGTAATATTAAATAGAAGATAAACAATATCAATAACAGATTCTAGTAATTATATCAAACGTTGATTTTTTACTTTATACAAAAAACGAATTCAATGTTTTTATGAACATATTGAATTTTATAAAGCAATATACTTTTAAATAAAATCGAAATATAGATTGAACTAAAATTATAGAGAATAAGCTAAATTAAAAGAAATTGTTTACAAGATAATTTAGAATTGTACTTATTATTTTGTTTGAATAACCTTTGAAAGAAAAATAATAAGAAGACAAGCATGTCTATAGAAAAATATAACTATGACTTAAAAAAATTTAATTAAGTATAAACGAATACTTCCTATAATATTTTCATTACTGTAATTGTAAGTGATTAGATTAAAAAGCTATTTATTGAATCAAGGAATCGGTTCATAATTTCTTCATTTTTTTTATCATACGTTATAAAAATAAAATTGTAATATTTATCCTATATATTCTCAAATTAAAAATATATTTTTACTTTAAAAATTAAATCAAATGTTATCACGATAGTTGTTAATACCAAAATCTAAGTATAGAATTTTTATTTAATTAATCATCGTAAATAATTATTTTATTATTTTAAATCTATATTTATTTAAATACATTATTGACCAATTCACTTATTAGATAGGATTCTATAATTAAAAAATTCAAAAGTAAATATTAAAAATAAAGTTCGACTAATCTAAATTAAATTATTGGCACTATATTTATAAAAATTGTGAAAGAATGTGTGCAAAAAAAAAGAAACCAATCCTGTTATTTATTTTCATATCATAAGTTGTAAATATAAATCGTTTAATATTTCTTCGGTAAAACATCATTTAAATTTGTTAAATAATAATATGGATATTATTTTCTAATAATGTTTTTAGTATTAAAATTCTTATCATTTTCGTTGTACATACTATCATTCTTATTATTGTGTTTTATAAAAGAACAAATTTTTGTTTTTATAAATTTTAGGAAAATTTATTTTTACTTATGCTGGTTTTAAAAAATTTGTCGTAAATATATATAGAAATAAAAATCTTTCAGGGTAACTAAGGGTTAATTTTCAAACGTCATCGTTAAAGAGTAAAATGAAATTACTGTAAATATAAAATTAAAAAAATGATCATAAATTAATTACGGTAGAACTGAGTTTAATTAAAAGAAAGTGGTAGGTTTTTTTTTATGAAAGCAATATTTTTACTGTAATTGATCAAATGAGAAAATTAAGCGACAAATGTTAGAAGAGAAAATTACAAGTCATAAATTGTTTAATCACCACTACAGTTTGATGCTGATCGAATAATTTTCCGAAAATTCATTAAATTAAAATATTCTTCACTGAAAAATAACTTTTTTTAAATTTAAAAAAATTCTATTATCATTTGTGGAATATTAGATTTTTTGAAATACAAAGCATATCAAATATAATAATACAGTCTTATTTAATAATAAATTTGATACGGTATTAATAATTTTGTAATAAGTTTTCAAATGATTTTTACTTCAGGAAGCAGATTTTTACATTCCGAAAGGCGCTAAAGTCACAGGAAATTGTGAGAGTGAAAATTTAGCCATAATGTCTCTAAAATGGGATGCATTTGTTCTTTCATGGAGTTTTGCTAAGGTATTTCTTTATGTACTTTTGTTAAAAACAGCGACTAAATATGTACAAAATCAATCGATACATATATTCTTAATAAAGAACGTTGGTATCTAATTTTTGTGAACTCGATCATCTTAATTTTTGTAATATAAAAAAGTTATTTACTAACATATTTTTTACGTCTCATTTTGTGTTGACATCTCTAATTTGTTTATAAAGTTCGAATAAATTTTATACATTTATCGAAATATGAAATTATGTTATCTTTATGCCATAACACATTTATTTTTCAAAATATATTTTAACAAACTTAACAAAAATGTTTCAATAAGATATTGTTTGATTGTGCTCTTTTTTTACATATATTTACCGATGAGCAATCTTGGTTCAACGTTCTTAACAGAAGAATATCGCTTATTCATATCTTTCTTGTTTCTAAAAAAAAAAGGAATCACAGGTGATAAGAATATATTTGCTATGTAATTCAGATTGATGTTATTCTTAGTTATATAATTTTAGAAAGATATCCTTGATGCATTATATAAGTATTAATATTGTGCACCGTCGGTAGCACCTCGCGATAAGAACTTATACAATGAGCTATAAGAGTCGGGAAAAATAAAATGAAAAACTCTGTGGCATAAATATGTTCTTATTTAAATTAACGTCATTTACAAATAAATGGATATTTATGTATATTTGTTTGAAATCTCATTATTTTAAAAAAGATACGTATTTCTACTATTCGATGTGCGTTATCAAACGCATCGAAACAAGCGGCTTATACTACAGGAATCTTAAATTTACTCATCTGCAATTTTTAATATAATAATAAATCAAAGGAAATATATCACTAGTTTCTTTGTATATTAATTCAAACAAGAATAGATCAGTACACTTTTTGTTAAAAATAAGTTTTTTAATTTTACCAATGAACCCCTCGAGTTTTGTGCAGATGTTTATTTTTTCACTCCAAAGGGTGAATGTGCATATTTATTAAATTTCTTGAAAGATTAAAGCCCTCTATCGATGTACTTTTATAATACAAATCGCACCGTGAAGGTTATTATTGCATATTTCTTTAGTGACTTTAGCTTATGTTTATTAAATAAATATTTGCTCTTATTTTTAGACCCCTGGTAATGAAAAATGGTATGTCGATAAAATAGAGTTAACTTATAACTCTAGTGACCGACATTTCGAGCATATCGATGAGCCAAGTGAGTAATAATTACATTTGAACTACCTTTTATGTAAATACAGCATAATTTATGACTGTAAATAATAATAATAATAATAATAATAAATTACAAAAATTATCTTTAATACTGAATAAGTGTATTAGAAAGTAGAAACAGCGTATTTATTAATAATTAATTTTCCATATCATGGTGACAAATTTACTTCAAAATTTGTAATTTATTCTTATAAATTTATCGTTAATTTTATTTTTTATACAATTCAATAATTGTGATTTAATTCGTTGTTTTCAGATAGAACAATAAGATTAAGTACCGCACAAAAGAAAAGCTCGATGTTATTTACGACGCCCGTTGGAAAATCTTATTCATGCTCAAAAGAGCAAGAAATTTACCTAACGGACGGGAAAAACCGCGCGAGCATATTATTAAGGTAAATAGACATTTTTATCTCAATTCTTAACCAAAAAGGCAGCAAAATTACATTCATATGAAAATTTAATAGGTTACTTCAAAATATACAAATAAAAACTGTAAACGATTACAGAAATTATGTTTATTCTGCTAAAGCAGTAACAATATTTTTTAGTTGTACGTTTTCAAATATAATTGCACGAAATGGCAATTGTAAAAGCGTTTATCGCGTAATTTGTCATTTTTGTACATCACTTCAATGTTTGAAGAATCGATAAATACACATTATTTTTCTGAAACGAATTAATGTCACAGCTGAGGTTAAATTATTCAGCTTCGAGGCAACGGTTCGCGTATTATCATGTTCTATCATATGTGAGTTATTCGGTTTAAAGCAATTGATAATAATACAAATTGTGTCCGTGGACTCACTGGATAAATTGGCGTCTTGAAATAGCCTTTTAGTTCCTCCTAAATTAAAAAAAAAAAACCCACTATTTTAAGCGAAAGTCTATCGAGAGAAATATACCGATCGATGTGAGACAGTGTTGATGTAAACAATTGAAATCGATCCATCTCCCAGACTGAGTAATCGCTAAATTTTTGAACGTATAATCACAAATATATGTATATATGTATATCTCAACAAGTGTATTCGCTACATCGCGGCTTATCGTTGATAACGAATCAATCGGTTTAAAGTTTACAACTCAAATTACTTATAAAAACGCAAACTTACCGATGCGAGTTTTGTAAAGAAAAATCAAATGAGCATGTCGTGAATTTTCAGGGACATGAAACTCCAGCCATTCAAGTTCAAGAACAACGACTTTGCGATCGAGTTCCCGTGCAGTGCCCTGAGCGCCCAAGCTGGAAGGGACGAGACCGCACCCGTGGCCGTAGGCTCCGCACTGGCTGCCGCGGTACTCCTCACAATAACTGGATACGCCGGCTGGCGGTACTTCAAGGTCAAGAAAGTGAAGTACGACACGATGGAGTAAGCGCGAGTACTCGCGTGCGTTCGGTCGTTTCTCACACCTACCAACTGAATTTGTTCAATTTTCGACTCGTCACATTCGGTCGGTTTTTCATGTTTCCTCCCCCTCCCGGTCCCGCGTCACAAATGCTCGAACGAACGCCGTCGATTTTGCCGCGCTCGCTGTGCTCGTAAGTCTAAATAAGTATGTAAACGTCGTTGTAAGCTCTAGCTCGAGATGAGTGGCAGGAGACATTTTTAAAGGGTTAGGCCACTGAAGGGACTCGAAGATTAAGTATAAATTGAGACATAAATTTTTATACTACTTTAGGGCAATTCGTAGCTTTATCTTTTGACGCGTGAGGCACGAGTGAACACCACGGGCAGGCAGACGTTTTTCGCGTCGCAGCTTTTTGTCGACGGCAGGCTTACGGTAAACTATAAGCCCAAATATCGCCTTTCATATCCCTCGTCGACTTGAAATCCCCCCTTATTATCAAGCCACGGCAACTGGTTAATAATCATCAGTAAGTATTTTAAGTTTTTTTTTTCAAGTCGCACCTCTTGCGAAAGAGCGACGTGTTCCAATAATCGCATTGTAAATTTTATAATTAAGCAAAGCGACGGACTGCAGGATAAAGCTAAAGTCTCCAATTTTAAAAACGATTGCTTCGTTATTATTAAATTCATTGATTTTTTAATTTAAGATGTCAAAGGCATTTTATTAATCGTTATCGATGAAAGAATTTCGTTTTTTAATAATTCTACAGTGATCTAACCCTTTAAGCACAATATTCTATGTACATGTGTTTCTGGAGACGTTGGCAGCTAGAGTGTTTAAAAATATTTATTTGTTAACGCGCGATAATCATTAATCCGCATTGTATATCATATTAATATATGTCAAAGTACATTGAAAGATAGTAACAGATAAGATTGAATTAATATAATATCGTACGTTCAAGCAACGGAAAATTCGCAAACTCTGAAGGTTGTATGTATAGAATTTAAAATTGCAGGCAATTTTTAAAGCCTTTCAATTTTTCAAACTAAAATCTACTCCTTACCTACTTCACCTATTCTTCTAATCGTCGACTAATCTTACTGTGACTTACTTGATCGATATTTCTTCTTCCTATACAAAAAGACATCACGTGCAATTTTAATTTAAGCATCATTGATCAATATTGTTATAATTACGAACTGTTGCTTGCTACTTGATAAAAAAATTGTAATTTTTTAAAATATTGGATTATTGACTATGAAAAAGAATATCCTTAACAGTGTATGTATAAAATGTTATCTGTATCGTGAAAATTAAGCCGCCGTTTTTTTAAAAATCCTATAAAAATACTCTCGTTTTTAATTATTTAATAACTTTTAATTGTGAACCTTAAGATGAGCATTATTAAAGTTACAGTAGTTAAGTAAACTGTGTAAACTGATAATTATAAAATTACATAATGTGCAATATATCATTTAATACGATGTTAATTGTTTTGTTGTTGAAGTCAGAAATCTATATAAATAAAAAAATGTTGAACAAATAATTAAAATATATATTTAAAATAATATATAAAATTTACATGCCCTCGTATAATTAAAACACAGTACAATTAAACAATTCATGAAACGTAAAATAAAATTGATTATAAAATATAACAAAAATAGAATCATTCAATCTATTAATTTTTAATTAAGAGGATTTCGAAAGTATAAGAAAGTTAATCATTAAGTAATTGAAACTCAAAAAGTATTGTATAAAATATTGCAAGTATGACGAGTTTGCAAAATGGAATGAGCTTGTATATAATATACTCAAACTTTTATGTACCTATAATTATACTGTGACAAAAATGAATTATGCATATCTATGATATAACAACCTCTGTCTTCCAAACGTATAATATAAATTATATATACAAATAAAAAAAAAAAATATATATATATATATATATTTTTTTATGCATACATGCATATATACATACGTTAATACATGCATGCATGCGTATACATATATATACATCTCATGTACATAAGATTCTCTACAGTTATATGATTATATACAGATACACATACGTATTCTACGCAAAAAACATAACGATGATGCATATCGTTTTCGAAAATGTCAATTTCGTCTATTCGTCAATATTCTATAAAATGTAACAGCGAGAGAGACTTCAAGTCATTACTGTACTTTGACATTTTTTCCAATAGTCAAAATTCTATGGAGTGCATTATTTGCGTTAAGTTATTGATAAATAGTCGCACGTATTAAAATAAAAATTTATTTGCATTTACTCTGTTGTAAATGAAAATATACACAATGTGTTAAACAGTTTGTCGAAGCTTACACTTAGAAGATAAATAAAGTAAATATTATGATTATACATCTATACAGCGTGTGATATTTCGTATAATTACGTATCAATTTAGCACGTCAATTCCACACATTTCAAAACTGCATTATCAAAGAAATTATTGTAAGCACTTTAATATTCTGCATTATATATATAAATAATAATGAAAAAAATGTATTTTTATGCTTTAGTCGAATTCACGAAACTCTTGTAATGTTACCGAAGTAAAGAAATGCAAAAAAGAGAAACAAGTCTTAATATTTTGTTAATTAATATTTGTCGTGTATCCCTGACCGAAACCATAGATTAGAAATATAAAATATGAAGTTGATCGGAGAAGCCTATTTTTTGAGAGTACTTCTACGAATAAACATTATTATACTATTACGTGTACATAAAATACTCTTTTTTTGTTAAGCCGTTAAGCAGCACGTACATTTATAATAAACAATCTCGGCAAAGCTGGTTGCATTGAAATAATTTGCTCGATATTTGATTAAATTTATAATAAATGTGTTTGTGTTGATAAAATACCGAAATGACAGTTGCATTATAGGATTAATTCGAAATAAAAATTTTGAAGGGCATGTAAACCAAATATTTACACAGTTTATAATTATTTATTAATCGATCTAAGTGTTGAAGTTTATGTAATAATTTAAAATAAATAAATTGAATTATAATTTAAGGAAGGGGTGAATCAACTGCGTTTAATACAACGGGATTTCGAGGTGAAAACCATTAGGCATGCGTAGGAGGAATCTATAAATTTTGTACAAGTGAGACATTTGAGATTTCAAAATTGCATTAAAGTACCGGCTCTGCATCAATACCATTAATATGAATAAAATATTTTGCCAAAAGATTAAATATGAAATATTTAACGTGAGTTAGATCGAGCATGAAATTCTTATTTATTTCGGATAAAAGTCTACGAATACACCTACAGGAATACCTCGACGATTCCGCTAATATGGCAGCTGTAAAACTACCCACTTTCCACGCGTTTGCTACAAATAACTCGATCAATCGAACAAATTTTCATAAAGGACGAACGATAATTTCATTGTATAATTGAGTAGTTTGGGGCTGGCAGCACACGGACAGGAGCAGACTGTAAACGTTGGCTTTGCTATCGTTGACACTGAACGCCGTATCAACGAGCATCTGAATTGCTGCGATAATGTGCATCCCGAGTGTGAAACATCTATTTGAAATCACAGTATAGGGCTTTATTAAGAGCCCGGCTGAAGGAAGGTAAGGGCAAAAAATCCGAGTTGAGGGTCGATGCGTGCGTGCACATTTGTTTGACGGCAAGGGAAAGAGAGGGAGAAGGGAAATCGCGTCGACAGAGATACATCCGGAGTGCAGATGCTGTTTTAGCGCGCGCGCGACCTGGGGAGGGCGTGAAAAGTACAGTCGGCGGGCACACGTGAGTGAAAGGCACCAAACCAGGATCTCCGCCTTTTTGCGCAAGCCCGTTCCTCTCGCTCTCGCTCTCTCTCTCTCTCTCTCTCTCTTTCTGTGGGCCGTTGTGAGCGCGCGGCTTTGTAAGCGCAATATCCATTCAGTGCTCGAGGCGCGCGAACCAATCGCATTGTCCTCCCCCCTTCCCCTTTTCGCGGGCACATTGTTCTCCTCGTTCGGGGCACAATCCCCCGAAAAGCCGGACCAAATCCCAGCCGAGAGATCCTCGGCGATCGCTTTTCCGGGGCGCCCTCCCTGGGGACCTCGAGGATTAACGGCTAATCGTGGCGGAGGATCTCGCGCGATCGAATTAACGATTAACGAGCCGCGAGGAAGAGCTTCCGTGGAATTTAACGAGCGGTCCGCGGTGTCCAGTAACTCCCAAGTCGGCTTGTTATTCGCGCACCGCCGTTATCTGCAATTACCCCAAAAACAACCCCTAGTTTATAAATTATAGGTCCGCTCCCCCGGTGTTACGCGACTACATCTGTCGCTCCTCGCAAGCCCAGCCAATCATTGAGCAACTCCTTCGCCTCCACCCTTCTCCCCCCCCCCTCCCGCTGCAATCGCTTCTCCACTTATGTCTCTATGATCATTTTTTGCAAGCATCTCTTTATGAGATTTAATTACAGGCCTTGCGCGTGCCGTGCAATTAACTGACACGGCGCAGTCCTCGCCACTTTTCCCTTTTAATTTTATGCGGCTTAACTTTATTTATTACTTTCACGCTTATTTTCAATCACTCGAAAATGCACGGCTAATAAAACGGCCTTTTCTAAGTTCGCGTCACGCTTTTTGCTTTCAGTCCGATTCGCCAAGCCGTTCCTCTTGGTTCATTTTATTGCGTTGCTTCCGATTTGCCCACTCGATCTTCCTCAAATCTTTCCCCGTGCTTTCGCTCCAAAAGCCATTATTTGCTTGCCCCTCGAGTGCGCAGATTGGTATCGCAAACTCATAATAACCGGAATAATTAAATTTCGTCAAACTGGTCGTAGACTGCGTCCGTAATTCAAAACTCGACCGTAAACCCGCAAAATATTCATATATTAATATTTCTAAGGTGTTAACGGAAATAGTCAGCAGATTAATTGGTATTACGCTTTTGATAGTTTTATGCCATTGAAAGGCTTATAACGCATGTCTGCAGTGATAAATGAAAATGTTTCTAGTTTCTGATGAGCGATGCAAAAGTCGAGGAGCAAACAAGCGGAAAGGAATTTACACTTTAATTATTTTCCCACCAATGTAAACGACCCCGCGACACGGGCATCGCCGCAGACTTTTGAAACCTACGACTGGGGATTGGGAAAATTAAAAATTTTCAATATTCACGGTTCGAGCTCTCGAATCGAACGTTTAGATGCGTTGACAAGTTTATAGAAAATTCGGAGAAAATATTGGAAAACAGTCTAGGCGTGGCTCTCGAAGTTGTAAGATTCGTTATTTTTATCACAAATAATACTGTGATTTTATCGCTTTATTCCTTAAAATCTTCATAAGCAACATAACGAACTATTAAAGGTTTATTGAACTTTTCCTCTCTGCGAATGTAATAATAAAGACTAAAAAGTGCACTCTTTTAAGCAAATGGTCTAACGTAGACAGTCGGCGCGAACGGATTTCCAAACAAATAAAACATTCAAAATTAACGTCTCAATGTTGCTTAAATATAAAACGATTCAGGAATGGATTTATAAGCACAAGCATTGTTATTCAATAACTATTTCAATCGAATAAATTAGCTGGCTATTAATGTCGCACTAGTATTTTTTTTTATATTCTCTTTGAAACGAATCGGTGTTCTGCGCGGGATAGAAATTGCAATTTGAACTAAAATTACTATGTAACACACGCAACGAGAGCAAGCTATTTAATAAATTTTGTCCCGAAGACTATAATCACAATATTGAATACAGTGCGCGACACCATTAATTCAGCCTGGTAATGGTTACTACTATGGCAGTCCACGTGGCAACGTCCGTGCGTAACTACTAGGCTCAATCAAGGGTGCAAAAGAACGGCGGAGAAAGTATAGTGATTAGCGAAGTATCGAGCAGGGCGATAGGCGTGTGGCAGGCGCTCGTAGGGACTTTTCGATCTTTCCATCGGGAAAATGCGGAAAAGCGAGGAAGGCGACGACAATTCAGTTGGCCTCCGGCTCGCGGAGATGAGCGCGCGACGCTGTTACACAACGACGTAGACGGGAAAAGGAGGGCGCCCCCGATCCTCGGTACTCGCGACACAGCGAAAAGAGCGTCGCTATTGTGTCCAGTCGTCGTTCGCCGTAATGGATTAGATAATCGGCGCGCGCTATAAATAGGACGCGCCGGCGTGACGCGATAAGCATCTCGATTAGCCGAGGCGCGAGGGGCCGCAGGTGCATCGCCCCACGCCGCGAATTACACCCTTTGTTCGCGACTCCTGGGGCTTGTCCGCAGTGACGCCGTAACGTGGCCAACGAAACCCAACATCTACATCCGAATCCGTCTCTCCCTCTCGGCTGGAATTAAACGCCGCGTTCCGAAGCCGCCAGAACCAAAACTGCTCTCCCTTAAACTGCATCGCGGCTCCGGCTTCTCTCGCTCGAGGGTGAATGCTTTACAAGCTTATTCTTTGGCGGCTCATCCGCGAGCTTTTATCATCCGTTCAGTCGCGCGTTCGCACGTTCGCACACTCGTTGCTGGAACTTCGATCAAAAAAGAGAAAAGTCCTCGCCGAAAAGAGAGTAGCGCTCTCGTTGTTAATCCTCAAAAATAATCAAAGATTAGGAATATAGAGAGGTGAAAAAACGGCGGAATATAGAAAAGAGCTCTGTCATGTTACACGTAATATTACACGCGGATGCTTAACCCTATATTCGAAGGATGATTTGGGATAGGAAGATGAAAGGAAGAAATTCGAGGCGAGCTCGAATAGTTTATTGTCGGCAAATGAAATAAATCGCGCGGGCGCAACTGTTTTTGGCCGAGGTGACAATTTCGAAGGTTGACAGTGGCGGCCGCTCGGGAAAGTGCTCGGTCGGAGGGCACAAGGTGCACATTGTTCCCGATCGATTAGCTACTTAACTGCGAACGCTCGCGATTAGAGGACCGCGGCGCTTTTCGCAGCGCGCGCTCAGCGCCGCAGTTGGGCTCGTGAGAAAGGCCACCAGCACCAACGGGGGCCCGGCGGGTATCTAGGGGAGGCTTTGCGCCCCGAAAAACGCCGAGCGAGAGTTCATAATAAACTCGAGTCCAGAGCCGAGGCCCGTCCTGGCTGAAAAGAGCAGCCGAGAGAGAGAGAGAGAGAGGCGCACGCGTGTGCTTCGCGACCCTTCAACAGCCACCATTCAAGTGTCGCGCGCTTTGTGTAATGCTCTTTAACGCGACTGTTGAGCAGCAGCTTCCCCTCCCCCCATCCGGCAATCCCTTGTTATAGCATTGTCGGCATTGTCACCGCGTGAAAACATATTGTAGTAATAACGGAGGCGCGCGCGCGCGTCCGAGAAAATGGCGGCCGTTCCTTCCTCGGAGACGCTGCCTCACCCGGGACGTGCGCTCCCGCGGAGGGACGTGGGAGTGTGCCTCGGCCTTAGAAATCTGATTTTTCTACGAATGGCCCATTGAAAGGCCGAGGTTGCGTATCGTCAAAATTCATCTCTGGCCGTCGTCCGCTCTTTCTCCTTTTTAAGGGGATAATCCACATTTTACAAATTATATTCACGAGCGCTCGACACTGGTACTTAAGCCGGGGAATCTCGTCGCATCTGCGGCGACGGCGGATCTGCAACTGCGGCAGCGGATATCGAGGCCGAGTCCGGGTCTTAATCGGTTCGGCGGTTGCCGGCGCTCCCAGCGATCGGCAGCGCGATCCTCGGAGGTCGCGACTCGTTGCGAATAATGGAATTTCGACTGGAGGCCGACGGGGCGGGATTCTTTGATAACAAAGAAGTGGACCCGCGCGCGTTGCTTTCCTCGCG
Organism: Platyscapa corneri; assembly: GCA_018907185.1. Classification (NCBI taxonomy): domain Eukaryota; kingdom Metazoa; phylum Arthropoda; class Insecta; order Hymenoptera; family Agaonidae; genus Platyscapa; species Platyscapa corneri. The sequence continues at coordinate 3,626,394 of JACCHW010000012.1, forward strand.
TCGCACGGCGTAAGGACGGCTCTTAGTTGCGCCCCCGTCCCGTCCCTCCCCTACAATAGGGCGCATTTCTAGGTGTAAGGTTACGCGCGAGGGATTGCGAGAATCGAAGAAAAATTAACAATCGTACGTTTTGTTATCGTCTCGAGCGCGGACTCGGTGCCGCGGTTCGAAGGCGAAGGAAGGCGCGACGCTCCGGGCAGATAAACGGCTGAACGGCCCGCAACGTCAGCGTAAGACGAGTCGTAGGAACCTGCGCTTAATATTTTCCCACAAAACTCGGCTGACGTGTGTGCCCCACTGATAAAAGCGGTCGCACGGATAAGAGAGCGGCATTTTTCGTCGGCCGACGCTAAAACCCGTGCGCATTTTTGCAAAGTCCGGCGATCGCTCTTCCGCGAACTCGGCCGAGGCGAGTCGAGGCGGCGACTGCGGCGGCTCTTGCCCACGCTCGATAAGCGGCCTCGAGGATCGCGGCTGGAGGAGAGGAGATGGCCATGTCCGGATGCCAGGGATGCTGGCGTTCGCCGAATGCTGACCGCACCCACGCGCGAGCGATAGGCGCCTGCCCCCGGCGCTTATCGGCCGCGTGTTGTTGCCATTATTGGCTCGCGCTCCGAGCTCGTAACACGCGTCTACATCGTCCCCGGCGCTTATCTCCCATCGATGCTGCCTTTCGACGTACCACCGTACCGCCGACCTCGACGTCCGGCGCAGTTTGAGGAATCGCGCTGCGCCGTAGCTTCACCCCCGAGCCGGGCTGCGCTCCAATCGGAGTTGGGGACTTACAATGTCATTATGCGATGTCCGACGCGGAGGCGGAGGCGGTATCTGCTTACACTGGTTCTAAGCAAATAATCGCTATCTGCTCAGTCGTACCGAGATTACGGCGCTACCCTGCGCCGCGGCTATCCATGACAAGTGGGACATTAATTGAAACGAATACGTGCACTGATCGATCTCGCTTACACTTGTTTACTTTTAAACGTGTTTTGCGTTGGGCTGGGGCCTCATCAGCATCGACGTTCTCATAACTTGGCTAATTCTTCTCTTCCGTTCTCGCGAAGACACGTTTAGTGCCGGCCGCGCAGATAAGCTGAAGAGCGAAGAGCAACGATGTTCTGATACTTCACATTCACACTCGAGCCTCGACTTCCCGGTATTAAATTTTCAATATAACTTTCATATTTACTCTTTGTACTTGCTGTTTTGAAATATCATCTCTCGCGTTTTCTCAGATCATTCGAAACGCAACTCACGGCGCGTTTGATAAGCGGATAATAACTCGACCAGTTCCTTCTGCTGGAAAAGCGCTCTTTTGTCTTTTCATTTGTTTTTCCGTCGCTAGTACTCTCGTCGCGTCATTCTCGATACACCCGGAATACTTTAAATAAGGTATTTCCGTTATGGCTATTGTTACACTCGCTCTACATTTTCCTGATAATATTTTATAAATCTATTGTTAGGGTTCGTTAATATTATTAGTATCAAAAATTCTTAAATATCTTCAATCGGCGTATGTTAAATTTAGCTTTTCACCGAAAGATTTTCAACTTCGCGTCGATAAGTCCTAAAACTGATTTTTTATAGAATTACCGGGTGAAATTCGTTGTCTTTTATTATTGAAATAGTATTCCACTATAATAAGGAAATTTTTATCCACTCTATTATTTCCTTTCTTTTACACTTACCCAGTTCATGTTTATGTATAAATATATCTATCTATTCACATGCCTACACGTATTAATGTTGAAGGAATCGTTTTCAACAAGTTTTTCATTGTATGTCCATCATTTGCATTAAAAACAATAGTATTATGTACGTTTCGATTTGTTTGAACGAATTTAAAAATGACAAATGTTAAAGTAAAAAATTAAAGTTGAAATATCGATTACCTTTCTAGAGTTTAATAATATTATAATTATGATAATCAAATTGTAATAAATAAAAATTTTTTAAAATACTCGTGATTTTTCAAGTTTACAAGTAATTGTGTTAATAAGTATTCAGCAAACTAATATTGGAGCATATAATCGAACGCTATTCTCGTAAAAACGATATTCGCATCAATGTGTTTGAAATAAATATTACAATTTCCCTGGTCTTTACATATCAATCACTTTTTTGTCATTACATTATTCGCGATCTAATACAGAAGTATTCTTATGACTTATTACGTTGAGATTTAAATTAAAATTATTAACTTTGTTTCGTTTAAAATAACCGATTTCTATTGCGTGTCATTTTTTTTTTTATATCACGATATAATTAAAAAATAACTCTTGACGAATTTTACTTTTAATAAATGAAGCTTTTTATTTAATAAAATGATATACATATATAGTATCCTTACGAAGTAAAGGCAAATACCTTTCATTATTTGTTTTATGACATGAACAGAGTGTATTACCATTATAACGATTAACGTATTCGTTATTAATAATTATATAAGACTACCTGCCATGTAGAATCTATTGAAAGTTTTATAATGTCTTGATTCCTCTTATGAAGTATATGCGACGATTTTTTGTTTCAAACTTTTACAATCTTCTATAAACGGGATTTCACCGAGGTAAAGAAGGATTGCGTAATTTTTTTGCAATAAATACAAAAAATATTCATTCTTTTGACTCCCAAAATTGTATGCTAATATAAGAAATGAAAGTGGTGTATAAATTTGAAGAAACCCACGAAAATTTGAAAAAATTATAATTTTTCACGAAATCCTTGTGCAAAAAATATTATAATTTCGCGTAATTGTGTAAATTGTGTTAATAATTAATAAGTGATTTGTATAAAAACTTGAAAAGCTTTCACATAGATAAGTTTTTGCAAAGTATTTATTTTACGAAATTTAGTTTCGGTTTTTAGCGTTGATTGGTTTGATTTGGTTATGGGGTGGAACGTTTTGCTTGAATAGCTGACCAGAATAATAGCGTCAAAATTTACCGTGATAATTGTTCCAGTGACACTTTTAAAGCGAAAATCGCCGAATTAATATAAATTTCGAATTTTCAATAAAAAATATTGTGTAAGCTACACGGTTTTTTCTAGGAGTCCTGTATAAAGTGCACATCGTTTCATTAAGAACGTAACCACATTTAGTTTAATCTTGTTATAAATACGCTCGAATAATTTATGCTAGTGATTACTCGATTAAATTAAAAAATATAATTACCACGTCCGTGGGCTGTGAATTACTTTTGAGTTTGAACGAACACGATGAAGGTAATAGAAAGTCTTCTTATTTCAAATTCATCAGGGAATGGTGAAACGAGACGTTGATTTGAAAATAAAATCGATCGCCTTAGGCACCAAGGACAAATAATTGTAACAGTTAACGCGTTTACTTGCAAGTTAAAATGTTTTCTCGATAAAAAATGAAGTATTTTATTTATTTGGAGCAGATCTGTCAGTGGCCCCACGAATCGAGATGTACGTCCTGAAAGAGACGAGGTGCTTAGCTGAAAGAAATTGTAAGCTTGTTTTTATGAGTAGAAAACGGGATTGGTTCCCATAATCCATTTGGATATTCTAGTCGTTATAACTTCTGGACGAAAAATTCATGCTCTCCGTATAAAATCACGACGCTCACTTTCTAAGTGTCGAGGATTATGTCCAGGCAGCTCGGAGTGCGCAAAGACGTTCGTAAAATAGCCTTTTCCCAACTGCTCCGAGAGCCATGAATGAATTCCTTGCAAACCTGGACCATCTCTCGGCCCGATCTCCCGCGCAGAGAATCCTCGTGCTCGCATAAAGGAGCAACGTAGACGCGGGCCAAGATAAGCCCCGGGGCCCGGGGGCATTATAAAATAGTTTCGGCGTGAGTCCAAATCGGAAAAAGTGATCGGGATGAAGTTGTGAGTTGTGGCGCGATGCTTAACCGAATAATAAGCGCAGACGCGGGGAAAGTGGGATTTTCCCGAGGGACGTTTATCAAGGGGCCGATCTCGGAGGCGACGAAAGCTCGGAATTTATCGAGCAGCGCAAAGGGCTCTGCTCGAAATAATTAGCCGCGCAAGCAAAACTGCGTCGGTCCGCGAGGGCGCCTGATGACAGTCCGTGCACAGGAGCTACCCTCAAATCACGGGGCGCGTCCAACTAACCGTGTAATCGGCAATTTGGGCTTATTACAGTGGCAGTGGCGTGATCGCAGCTGCCGAGTAGGAGTTCGGGCGCGCATCCGCATCCCGCGGGGCATCGATCGGCCGCTCGGCTTGCGCAACGCGCACATCCGCACCCGCACAAAGCGCCCACTGACACATAAAAAAGCACCTCCAGGGCCATTAGCGGGGCTACCTGATTTTGACGCCTGCTCGGGGGCCCACCGGACCCACCGCTGCGATCGCATCTCGACTCGAGGCTAATGGCAATGTAATCCTCCTCCGACGGTCGTTCCACTTGCTTCGCCTCTTTCCAGTCTCTGGCAGGAACCTGCGGATCGCGCCCCGCTTTCCGGTGAATAAAGAAGGCGACCAGCCGAGCAGGTAACTAGTGACGCTCCTAGGGAATTCAGGGAGTTTCACCAAGGCGCGATGCCCGAGAGAGAGTAAAGGCGTAAAAAAGTGCAAAAGCGCTGGCGACGACGGTAACGATCGGGAGAGAGACGCGCGCGAGCAACGGGACAAGCGGGCGCGAAGCGCTCGTATTACATCGAGTTCGGGGCCGATCGAAAAGAGAGAGAGAGATAGCGCTTATCGGAGTATCCCGTGTCCCATGTCGTGCTCTCGACCGACCACCTACGCGCATGGCTCGCGGAAAGCCGAGAGGGCCGATTGATCGGCGCTGGCGGCGGCGGCGGCGGCGACGGGGGCAGCGGCAGCTACGGCGGCCCAGTTTCCATGGGGACATCCTGGGGGCGGCAAGTGGCAACCGGCCCTTCTCTATCTCTCTCTCTCTTTGTCGGAATGCAATTAAGCGAAACACGAGGAGCGGCTGCTTCTTTCTCCCCGTCGCCCCGCCCCACGGGCTGCGCGTGCTAATCCCCCCGCGACCCTCTACGCGGAGGAGGCCAGAGGGAAAATGGCGGAGCTCGTAACGGGACACCAAATCGAACGAGACGCCATCGCGAGTTCACCCTCCACGAGCTGCCGCCGGTGCCCGAGCGAGTTCTCGGGAGTCGAGGAGTGCCTCGCGCGCTCGTTCTCATTTGGATTAGCTTTGCGAAAACTTGAAAACCCGAAAAGCTGTGCGTCGGCCGCTCGTTGCGCTCGCTACTACCTCGACGATCGCACCGATCCAACCCGATGAATTTTCCGCCGCGAAACGGCCTCTGGCTCTACGCGGTTGCTCTTCCAGTGCTCGCCCGGGGAACTCGTGGTGGTTCAAAGAGTTCAAAAAGGTGAGTCAAGTTCCGTCGAACGAAGAGCGAATAACAACGCGTCGATCGACGCGCCGGTGCGATAAAAGTTGGGCCGTCGGCGCTCCTCCGAAAAACGCTCTCGACGATAATCGCAGCTGAAAAATCAAGCGATAAGTTTTACAGCGATCGCTTAAATATCTGCTGTTTTTTTGCCTGCGTCGAAGCTTCGAGCAGCGCATTGTGCGGATGTGCGCGCCACATCAGTTGGAAAATTTCCGCTCGGCAATTGTTTTTATTTTCTCCAACAATATGAAAATGCAGTTTTGCGCGAGTTGTTCAATGTTATGCTTTCCTCGACCATTTAAAAAGCTTTGATACGCGCTCTATTTAAAGCTAAAATTAACAGGCATCATAATATGGAGTTATTATTAAACCTTTCAGCGACGGCATCGTTTTTGTTTGCGATAGCGTCGGATGTCAGTAAAATACGCGAACGAAACATGCCTTTTTGCATTATATTAACAGCTCCGAAGCATCTCGATATACAGGTAGCTTAGTATCAATAACAAGTCGTGTGTTGCGTGTAACACCTTCAAAACGAAGAATCACGCACTTTCCGGCGCTTTCCTGCTTTGGGGATTAGCGCGCTGGTAGGAGGGGGGGAGCCAGAGGAAGTCGACGTCACCGAGGCGGACGGCGAACGCGCTCGTTGGAACGTCACAACGGAAATAGGTGAAAATTCGTGAAAATCGCGTCCGCGGGCTCGAGAAATGCCCGCCGAAAATCGAAGCAACCCTCGCTCTCGCGCTTCCTCAAGGATGGGCGCAAGTGCGTCTTCCCCGCGCACCGGGAAACGGGCGTGGCCAGAGCCGCCGGGATTGGTCCTTGCGCCGAGTCCGGAGCCATCCCCGGGGCCCGGATGCCCGGAACTCGCCGCGCCCGCCTCTGCTCGTCTCGTCTCCCGAGATCCTCGTCGCTCGATAGCGAAAATGAGCGCCCGCGATTTCACGCTCTCGCGCACCACTCTAGAGGCTTTTCCCTAAGCCTCCTTCCACCTCTGTTGTCTTTCCTCCTCGCTTTCTTCTGCTTTGGCTCTTTAACGGGACTCGGCGCCTCGCTCTGCGCACTAAGGATAACTAATCGGAAAATAAAGGAACGACTGTCTGGCGCACTTTCCTTTATATGACCTATGAGCTATATTCTCCAGCTAAGAATAATAACACCCTAAACTTGTTGTTGGGCTTTTTCACACTTTTTTCCACGCGTTTTTGCACCGCCAGCGTTTTTCCGCGCAGGAGTTCGTCTAAAGACGCACAATAGCCTGGCCATTCTAAAGCTAGGGGTAGTTTTTTGCTTCGTTCTCGGTGGATTTGTTTTCGTGCGTAATGTGTTTCCTTAACATTTGAAATGCACTTTGTTTTGAATTTCGAAGAATTTGGCAAGTTCGGTCGTTTTAACTCGATACTTAAATTTTTTGCCCCAACAAGTGTAAATACGAAATAAATCGCGTAAACTCGTAACCGCCTGCGGTCAAGTTATAAATAAATAGCTAACAGCGATAAAACTGTAATAATGTATCCAACGCTCAAATTCTTCTCCTTGTAAGATATATTTAAAAAGCTATTAACGCAACCGATAAAAATTAGTATCTCTATTTGTATTGGTCATCACCGGTGGATTGTAATTATAGTTGTCAATAGGTTCGATTAACGCGGTACGTTTTTTAAAATTTGTTCGAGTTGGTTAGTTTTAGTTAGTTAGTATTTTTTTTAAATTCATGTAATGAAATGTTTGATGCGTGACGTATCTCTGCTATGATGCTTCTGACTAAGGCAGCGAAGAAATGCATTCGGACGAATGGATTTTGTTTGATTTTGTCCCCTCTTTTTTAATTAATACGTAACTTCCGTAAACACTGGCACATTAAAATACAAGCTTTATTGAAAAGAATACATATAGATCGAGTAAATTAGCGAGTTAATTTTGTTTCAATGCATTCGCTAACAATCCGTTTTTCTAAATATTATATATTGTTATGTTGCGACCAACGTTTTTAAACGTAAACAATTTAAAATTAATATTGTACGAAAGCGTGTAAAATAAGAACAAAATTTTAGAACATTCATAGTTCGTATTTTTAAGGAATAATTAAAGCAAGCAAAATATATTATATACGTTAAAATACACGAACTGTTTTCGAGATTATAAAAAATAATTCCTTATCATTGTTTACTTTAAAACAACAATTCACGTTGAACTTTTGAGTTGAAAAATAAACTTTTTAACAATCTGGACGAACTTGATTGAAATAAAATGTGACGCTTGTCTAATAAACGTTTAATTATTTACTGATTTCCCGGTCTTCAAATCTAACATCTAAATACTTACCCATTTTCCAAGAAAGCGAAAAACCGAAGCTTAAAGAATAGACCTAAGGTTAGCAACGAAAAACTTATTTTCGATGTGTGCGTGTGTAAAGAAAAAAGATAGTTGCATAAACAATGTTTTAAGTTCCAGAAGACGTACTATTGGCATTATAGCCATTTTTCTAAATATATTATATTTAAGATTTCAAAAAACACGGATTTAAGAAACGGGTCTTTTCAAGCTCGCATTGTAAATCTTTACATTGGTTTTTATTTTAAAAAATTAAAAGGCATTTAGGAATTAGAATTTTGTTAATATAAGCAGTAAATTTAATGAATTCTTATATACTTTACTTTATCTTTGTCTATAAACAACATTACGAGACCTTAATTTAATAACGACAAGTTTATTCGGATACTTTTTCATTTGTTTCAATACGAGTTTATCCGATATTAGAAAATAAATAATCCAAAATACGTATTTGGCGTGAATTAAAGTTTGAAAATACAGCAAAAAATAATAAGTAAGAGCAAATTGAATTGTTACAGATATGAGTTGGTCACTTTTACAAAACGGTATTGTACCAGGTGTTCTACGCTATTATTTCCTGTTTATGAAAGATGTGAGTGATTGATTTATGTCATACTTGTAAGGTTGATTAATTTGAACAATAAAATTATTTTGCGCACTGAAAAAATTGTAATAACTTTTCGTTGGTAGCTTTTTGCATTGCAAACGAACGTTAATTTATTGTTCAATATATATTCTATACACGTGTGTGTGTGTGTGTGTGTGTGAGCGCGCGCGTGCACGCGTGAAAGCACGTTGAAAACTTAATTGCTGGTACGAGCTTTCAAGTACGAATTTATTGTAATTGATGCGGAACAAAATAAAAGTCATTAAATTGTAAGCTCTATTTTAAAATTATTTTATTTATTTTCTCCGCGAAGTTTAGTAGAAAATTAATTATGCGACGCTCCCAGTCTAGATCGAGCGTATTGTAATTTATCTAAATTTCTCAAGTCTCCCTCCCAGTGGAATTATTAATTTGTGTAATTCGGGTAATATTCCAGATCGATGTCCAAATGTAGTAAGGGCAATCGATTAAAGCGAAAGGGGATCGGATCATAAAGCGAATGGTGCGCGCGATCCACGAGTTGCCGTTCTTCGTGCGATTACGAAACGCTTACCAAATAGTGCAACTAAAAGGTGGAAGGAACGGTAAGTATGCGTACCGTTGAAAACCATGAATGTATAATAAAAACGGGGACAGGAATGGAATGGAAGTGGGAATTAAAATAATTCTGATGATCGAGGCGCCTTTGTTAACATGTCCTCCTCGTTCGAGCTGCTGCAGAGGAGGAATCAGGAATCTCGGACGTACATGACAGTTTTTAAGATCTTTAGCCTATCTTTCTTTGCTTGAGTGTTTTCAAATTTTTCTCGAGGTTAATCCTTTGACGACCGCAACATACCTGCTGCTTGGCTACCTGTTTCTCTTCACTTTTCTTCCTACCCAAATGGGAATACGCGCTCGCGTGCCCTTGTGTGCGTGCGTGTGGGAGCCGAAATAAAACTGTTTTTAAATGTAAATTTGTGCACGTAACGCAACCGAGTTTACTATAATGGAATCCATAAATTATGCAAAAAGATCATTTAAAAGGAGGGAGGGACCGATTTAAGAATCGAACGTATCCGATTCGCTTTTAAAACTCCCCGTCGGTTTGTTGCCCGATGACATATTTAATAACTAAACCGAGTTAAGTTATTTTGGAGGAAGTGCAGAACTATATAATATCAAATCCGTTTGTCTGCCGGAACAATGATGAGTGTGCAATAAAACTTCTTTGCTACGGTAAATGTTATTGGAATACTCAATGCGTTTTAAAAAATACGAATTATTGTTTTCTTCGCCGATGTCTCTGCGCGCTAGTCGCACACATTGAAATTAGTACGCTGTAATAGATCCAAGACATTTCTTCGATCGCTATTCAAGCAGCGATGCGACTAAGTTTTAAGTTCGAGGCATCCTTGTTGCTATTATTGCTCGAGAAAGCTTTTAAATAATGGCATCGGTGTAAGGAAGAGAAAAGGAGCAACGAGTGCGACGAAAAAGTAGACCGCAATATTGCTCGAATTGGAACACGGACTATCGGCAAATGCGCGCGATTCCCACTTTAGGTATTCGAGACACGTTCGCACACGCGTGTCGCGAGTGGATTCGCGAGCTTTCCTCGCTACTTTTGTTCGCACCTCCGAGTCACAACGCGCGAGTGGAGCGAGTTATTGCAGCCCAACAGCATTACGAACCGACCGCGTTATATTCTATTGAATTGGGAGGACGGTATTCGATTACAGAGCTGCGAGCTGTGCGGAAATCGGTCATTCAGCCAAGCTCACCTCACCTCCTAACCTTCTTCCACTTCCTTCGCGCTGCATACTTTATCCCTTTATTCCGTCGCAACGATCGCCGGATCGACGCAGGCCGAGCTGCGTTTTTTCGCGATTGCCGAGGATACGCGCTATTCCTTATCTCACCCCCCCACCCCACCCCCTCATCCTAATTCTCCCCGCGACGCCTAATTTTCATTTTGTGCTTCGTAAACAGCACTTTCTTTTGTCTCTCGCGTAAAAACGCAATTTCAAATGACACCGTGAAAGTTGCATCTTAATGATAATCAGCGACGATGAGAGAGAGAGAGAGAAATAATAAAATTACAGAAAATTCTTGAATTGCAAAAACTACGTTACTCGGCGACTTCGTATTACGAGAGCGATTCCGGGAACTTGCACTCGACACGCTCCAAATTCAGGTTTCCAAGGGATAAATGCGTAAAAATATTATTTAAATGCATATGCTTTTTTATAGTTAAAAATTTAAGCCGAGCAAGATGTTTACATCGGCATGCGATATTTGCCGGATACTTACGGACGCGCACTCGCAAATTTATATTCTTTGCAAGATACGCGTAACTAAAGAAGAAAGCATTCGACAATAAAGTCTTGCGTCACTCGAAGGAACGATCCCTCGGCTCCTCGCTTACTAGCGTCTCAAAGGTGCCATCATCCCCCGGCGCTCGTTTCGTTTCATTCGCGACTCCTTCCCGCTGCTGGCGACAGCGTCAACGCCAACGCCAACGCCAACTTCATCGTCGCGGTCGTCGATTCGCGCAAGCTTCGAAAGCGCTCGCGTCTCCGGGGCGCAAGTGTCGCGCTCGACCCAGCATCCGAGGGTAGTTGGGCGCCCGCCCCCTTGGCCGCCAGGGAGCCGCCTCGCGACCAATCCCCGCGCTCCCCCGCCTCCCCTCCCGCCCTCCCGCTCCGCAGCCGAGGCGCCGAGCGCAAGGGCCCGCCGCCGGCAGTGGCATCGTGGCCGGGCGACAGTGCTTCGCGAGCGCGACCGGCATCGCTCTCGACGGCTCTTCTTCTTCCTCTCTCCTCTCTCTCTCTCTCTCTCCTCTCTCGCTCGCTCGCTCCGTCTTCGCCTGTCCACCTCTACTCCTGTCTCTCCTTCTCTCTCTCTCTCTCTCACTCTCCCCCTGTCTCTCCTGTCTCCGGCGGCGCGGAAGACTCGGAGAAGGTGTGCGCGGGTGCTGGTGGATGGACCTGCCGAATGAAGCTCGCCGCGCGGAACGTCTGCCTCAGCAGCGGACGCAGCAGCAGCGTCGGCACGTCCGCGATGAAGGTGTTCGCGAGGGGCTCCGAGGGCGTGAATCCGACGCTCGTCGTCGCGACCGCCGCCGCGACCGCGTCCACGGCTGCGGCCTTCCTGCAGCAGCCGCTCGAGCACCAGCAATGTTCCCAAGAGATGTCGGCCTGCGGTCTCCAAGCGCCCGAAGGCACGGCCCTCGGGCTACAAGCGGCCCAGGGGGTGGCCACCGTCTTCGGGGACGCGAGGCAGAGCTTCGAGCCCGACCAGGTGGCCTGCATCTGCGAGGCGCTCATGCAGAGCAAGGAGATCGACAAGCTCAGCCGGTAGGTTTCGCACACCCGCTCCCAGCCGGAAGTCCTGGTGAGTTCCGAGGAACCTCGATAGCGCTCTCGAGGAAGGATCCCCGCTAATCGACTAGTAGACCGTTGCTATGGTGCGTCGCGTTGTTAACAACCGATAACAACCGGTAATGTCCAACTGTATTGTCGCGACTGATGTTCCAACGCTCAGCTGCGATGCGCGAACGCGCTTGAAACGAGGATTTAACGCCGATGATTTGGATCGCTTTTCGAACAACTAATCGCGCGCGATCGAGGCATAATTGTATTTCGCACCGAATAATCTGCGTGTACAATCGGACAGATTACAGGACACGCCGAGTTCTAATGCGTCGACGTGTACCGGATGTGGAGGATTACGGGGTTCGAGGATCGGTCAAACGTCTCGTCTTTTTCAATAACCTTCTTCGACATTTCTCTCGCTTAATTTTTGGCTTGCGATTCGAATTAGTTGCTTTCTTTTAAAGTTGGAAACGATCGCGAACAGTTGAAGAAAGAGTCAGTGATCGATTTTAACGACAGCATTGATCTTTGACGTGCCCGGGTTGCCGGCAATCGGCCGATCGAACGCGCGCGGCCGATTTAATTGGACCTCAGTCTATTTCGTGACAATCGTGGCAACCAGCCAGTGATCTCGACAATTGTAATTTCGACAATTTACTCGCGACGTAGTGGACCGGGTGACGAATCTTCGGCTCGAGGTGATCGTTGTCGGATTAGGCCCTCGCTGCATCCGAATGTAATGTCATTTAAGCGCGCGATTAAAGTTGGTAAACAACCGCGAGCGTCGAATCGATAATTTCTCGTAAACTGCTAAAATTACGTAACTTGTCCGAGTTTGTACGAGAGTTAGAGTTGGGGGGCAGCAGGGGTTCGCGAGCCGTTTTTGCCAAGCACGGCGCCGCGCAGCACCTCTCCCCATTCATTAGGACCGGCGAATAAGTTGGCGCGCACGTCCACCGCGTCGACTCCAACGGCAAAGCGCTAAAAGCCATTTGATCGCGCAGATTCGTCTACTCACTGCCAAAGCAGCGCATGATGAGCGAGAGCGTACTGATGGCGACGGCGACCGTCGCCTTCCACCGCGGCAACTACTTCGAGGTCTACAAGATCCTGGAGTCGCACCAGTTTTCCCAGCGACGCCACCCGGAGCTCCAGCAGATGTGGTTCAAGTCGCACTACAACGAGCAGGAGAAGATACGGGGCCGGCCGCTCGGGCCCGTCGACAAGTACAGATTGCGCAAAAAGTACCCGCTCCCGAAGACCATCTGGGACGGCGAGGAGACCATCTACTGCTTCAAGGAGCGCTCGCGGAACGCCCTCAAGGAGATGTATCTAAAGAACCGGTATCCCAACCCCGACGAGAAGAAGAATCTGGCCAAGAAGACCGGACTGACGCTCACGCAGGTCTCCAATTGGTTCAAGAACCGGAGGCAGCGCGACCGTACGCCGCAGCCCAGAACGTGAGTATTCCTGGTTGGGAGCGGACAGCAGCCGCTATTTTTTGGCCCCAGCGCGCGCTTTTTTCAAGGACTGCCATCGTCGATAGCCAGAAGCATCGCCTTTCCCACGCACCTCACCCTCGCCTACCGTCTCGCAAGACAATAGACGTACTTTTTACAATCGAACCATAACGTTTTTTGACGTTTAATAGAACCGATAGCGGCCTTTGTGTCACGTGATATGACGCATCGATCGCTCGCTCGCTCGCTCGCGAAGAAAGGCTTAAAAAAAAAGTAGTCGGAAAAATACGTCGGTCGGCTCGTGCGAGCGAACCACCAAGTCCGGGTTCGCGCGGCGGCGATCTCCGGCGCGTACTGGATCTGGACGGCGACCAGAAACGTGCGATGCTCTCTATCCTAATATTTGTCTTCCGGTAATTATTAAAATTACCGCTAATACATTCTTGGAAGAAAGGAGGAGTTGCTGCGCACGGAAGGAGGAGGTTTCCGAACTCTAGAAGTCGGGAAAGAATTCGGAGATGTGGCAGCGGAGCAGCGGAGAGAGAGAGAGAGAGAGAGAGAGAGGAGGCGGCGGCGGCGGCGGCAAAGGAGGTTGTCTCGCGTCAATCGCCGGCCGGCAGGAGGCGAATTCGGGAGCCGAGGAGGGACGGAGAAAAAGCTCCGGCTGCTCCCGTCTCTTCCGGTTCATTATCTCGTGTTATTATTGACACGACGACGACGCGCAACAGGCTGCCGGCGTGTCGTCGGGGACGTCGCCGCGATAACGCTCCGCTCGTAGACAGCAAATCGAGTCTTGGAACATTCGACACTAGAAGCGCGCCGCGATTACAACTCGTCCACCACCCAATCGAGCTGATATCGACGCCGCGCCTCGGCTTCTCTTTCGCTCGGCCGGGGCCTCGGTGTGCCCCGCGGCGGGGGCGGGGGCCCACTCGAGGGGAGCGGGGACGGGAGCAGGAGCGCGCGCACGGGCAGCCGAGCGAATATTAACGTGTATAATGGCAGTGGGCGCCCTCGCGTCTCTGTTAATGGCGCGTGAGCGCGCGCCGAGGGAGGGAGGAAAGGAACGACAAGAGGAAAAGGAACGGCGACAAGTTGTTATGGCTACGGGCTCCATGGCTCACGGTCACGAGCTTACGACGCGGCCCCGCGAAATTTCTCTCACTCCTTCATTCATTTACCTTAGCCGATTTCCCTTCGAGCGCTCGCTCGTTCGCTTTCGGTTCTTTCTTTCCTTCGTTCCTTCCTTCCTCTCCGTCCTCGGGCCTCCTTCCTGCCGCCGCCCCGGCGCGCTTAATTCCTCCCGGCGACCGAATCGCGAGGATGCCACTCTTCCGATCACGGGTCGCACCGCACCGCACCGCGGGCCACTGTTATTCCGTCGGTTGTTAGCCGGCACCGCGAGCCTCGGCCCCCGCCCCCGCCCCCGCCCGTCGCTTACGTCATCTGACACTGATAAACCAACGGCGGCGGCGGCGGCGGCGGCGGCGGCCGCATTCTTTTGAATGGCTCGGAGAAATTACGCGCGCGTGTTTTGCAAAGCGACTTATTTAAGGCGGGAACGAACGATTCCATTCAACAATACCTGATTAATGCGGGCGAAGCTCGTTAATGGACGTTCCATAAGCAACGCGGTTCTCCGATCTGCTCGTGCTCTAGTTGTGCTATGTAGTTTCGAAAATATCGCCAGCCGGATTATAATAATAGTTTTACTTTTCTTCCGCCGCGCCACCGCCGCCGCCAGCGAGTGTTGTACAACGTTATTACAACTCGAGGCTCGCCTACAGCCCGGCCCATTGTATTAGCTTTCCGTTGCGTCGGATTGTTTGTTGTTCTTTGTTGTATCGTCGGCGTGTCATTCGCCGCTCGATATTTGTTCTCGGCCGCGTCGCCCGAAACTCTGAAATCGATCGCGAATATTATAAAAACAAGAGCGCGAAAGGACGAAAAAATTTCGCTCCTCTAAGAGCGGAACGAATTTCTAATTACGCGAGTTGCAACTGGTGACCCTCGGCTTTGGGCCTCCCGACGACAATCGGATAAGCCCTAACTAATAAATTGGCATCGGATCGTTTTTCGCGCGTCACTCCTAAATCCGGATCCCACTCGATTCGATGCCATTCCCGCACAATGGAAAAATGGAAAAATCAGGAGCGCCGCGGAAAGCTCCCCGATCCCGGGGCTCCCGTCGGCCTCCCCGATCCGGGACCGAAAAAGGAAATGCAACGCCCATTAGCGTTTTATGCGGCGGCTTCGGTTACGTCTCCTCTTTCAGACTATTGAAAGCTGTTCGCGCCCGAGGTGCGATCGTCGATCGTCGAATAAACGCGCGTCTATCATCGTGCGTCGGCTATTATGCCGATGACATCGGTCCACTCCTGGAGGAGCGGCGGCGGAGCGTTGCTGGCTCCAGTTCGATTTTGGCCCCTTTTGTTGTCCCCGGCGTCGTCGGCCCCGTCAGGCGGGGGAGGGGGGGGAGGCGGGCTGCTGCTGCCGTTGTTGTTTAAATTAGCCTTGCGCGGGCAGATTGTTTACTCACTCGGCTCGGGTCCCAAAAGAAGAAATGGAGTTTCGGCAGTCGGCAGGGAAAGTTCGCGCGGGCCAGCGGCAGGGGAGAGGAGGGAGGTGCAAAAGGGCAGCGCGGCAACTGAGCGCGAAAAACGGGCAGCTCGCGCCTGCAAAAATTGAATTCGCTCGTTAAAAGGCTAACCGTGCGTTACAAGCGCCCGAGCGACGGCGGCACTCCAGATTGAATTCTCGAAATGTGCCTGCCTGCCTGCCTGCCTGCCTGCCGTCGAAAAAGGAAATAAAGGAGGTGGTGGTGTGGCCTGCAGCTCGGAGCTGGAGGGAGCAGCGTTGGCTTTGTCGCGCGAGGCGACGACTGACGGTCAGCAACAGCTCGGCCGAGATTCCATTAGCTGCAGCGTCTCGCGCCTTTATCACTCGGGACGCGCGAACTCGAATAAATTAGCTCGATCTAGGCGCCGAGTCGCTGCTCTCGATCAGCTGCCTTTTTGCGAGGAGGAGGAGGAGGAGGAGGAGCAGAACTATTTGAGGAAACGAGTGTTTCGCGGGCAACTGGTTTGTTCTTCTTATCGGCAAAGTGCGCGCGCACGGCCTTTAAATTTATTCGAGCCCGCAGTTAAATAAACGAGCTCACGAGCCTCGGTGGTATTGGATTTCGTAGGGACACTCGCGGCCTCTTCGGATTTTTCAACATCTCGCACTTATTAAGTGCGAGACGCGCGTTACGGCCTGTGTGTACACATGGAATAGCGCCCCGCGTCCTAACTGGCAACACGATGTCTTTATTGTGTTTTCGCGCCGGGTAATGTGTCCGTCGATCCGCAGCCTGTAAGCGCGAGCGCGACTTTATTTCCGCGACGGCTCTCGGTATTTTTTAAGTTTTCACATTTCCTTTGTTTATATTGGCTAGAAGCGGGCGGCGGCGGCGGCGGCGGCGGCGAATCAGCGCTAAAATTTTAGCACGACGCGCATCCATCTCCTGTCCGAGTCTGTCCAGCCGAGCTTGTTGCTCGGACTCGAGCGACTCGGTTTTCAATTTAAAGCCGCTCGTTCGTTATTTGAAAAATGAAGACATTTGAAAAACAATGGCTTGTGTCATTTCCCTCCGTTCGAGCAATTTTTTTTCTTCAACTTTACGTAAACGAGCGATGCCTAGACCTGCTGCCCCCCTCCCTCTGTATCTCCTCTTGAAAAGGAGACCCTCTTGTCTCGGTCACGCTCGTTATGGGGCTTTTTTAGTCCCATCGGCGTTATTTACGAGAGAGACCGAGAGGGAGTAAATTATTTCGGTAAGGGTACGTCACTTCCGTAATGAGCCGGAGGATGTAACGCACGCGTTCGAAACACCGAACTCGTGATAATTAATAATTTGTCGCGGAGTTGTTACAACAGCGCGGCAATTGTTGAAGCTCCGGTCAGAGTAAACGTTCTAATGCTCGACTCGTTTCCTTCCTTCGCTTTTCAAAAATAAAAATAAATTCGACGATCCGACGCTCGGGCTGCGGTGGTGACGCAAGGTGCTTCGATTCCGTCGCCTGCTATCCGGCTCAGGTGTTGTAAAAGCAAACAACAACGGGCCCGCGATCGTTGACAGCAGCCTCGTCGACGATGGCTGATTCAGGTGAAGTGCTGCCTCGTTTAACGCGATTATCCTGAAAAGCCAAGCCGACCGCAGTCCGCAGCTCTCCAAAAGGAGACGCTTTTCTCCCCGAGGCCCCAAAGCATCCCGCGGGACGAATCGCCATGTGTCACCGGCAAGTGTCCGCCTGCGTGTGCCTGCCCTCTCTCGAGTGGCCCGTTCGCACATCCTTGGCGTACGCCGATACCCACTGGCGGTCGGTCTGGCCGGTGGTGGCCCTCTTCTTCCTCTCGATGGTCCTCGCCGCGCCGGCTTTTCTCGCCACTTTTCCCGGAAACACACGTGTGCGCCCCACGACCGCATCTCCTCTTACGAGGAGCCCGAAGCCGCGCGTCACGACCAGACAATGGAATAATAGCCGTCCGAGTCTGGGGCCACATCTGCGGGCCAGAACTCGCTTGCGCATTAATATCAGCATCGGCACTAGCTCCTCGTCCCTTTTCCCCGCTCTTCGCTTGCACTGTTTTCCCGAATTTCTTCTCCACCAGCTGACACACTTGCGCGCCCACTCGTGGCCCACCAGTTCCGGAGAGAGTTGGTCGCTTTCCAGCGCCGCCGACTTAGCCTCTTCGGCCCTCTTTTACGCAAAAAGAGCGCGGCCCGCTCTCCTTCTAACGCAGCCTCACCTTCGATCGTAAATTTTATTCCAATAGCCGTCGTCGCTGCTTTATCTGCCCTTTTCCCTTAATGCGCCAATTACGAGGCCTTTCACATTTTTGCTTTAAACTATTGCGTAATTTTCCGATTCGTTGTGTTCGTTGCCCGAACGATCTGTACGGCTCCAAACGAGACTCGCGAGCGCGCAATTTATTTTTAGAATATTTTACGTCTTACGCACTCTGGCCACAATTTTTTACGAGCGCATTTTTTAATAAGGGTATCCTTAAATTTAGTACTATTTTTCGTGTGCGCAATGCCTTTTCAAGGAATTTCACAAGTGTATAACCGACAGTAAATCAATAGTCCAAAATTATTTTAGGAATAGGAGCCACGTCTTTGTCGTTGAATAGCTTTCCTCGCCAAATATCGACAATATTATTTCAAAAAAACGCACTTTTCGCCGGAAAAATAAACATTTGCTCGCTTCACGCGATGAACCGACCCAAAAGTACAAAAATTATTATTCAACGCTTGTAAACATTATTGGATGCGCCTCGCAACGATTAAGGGGAATTGTTTTTATTGCGACGAAAATTATCATGCCGATTAGACCTAAATTGCAGAGTTAAATATTTTTTGCGTCCAAAATCATCGATGCGACCTTTTAATAACCAATAATGTTTCATTCGATAATACTTGATCGCTTAACTTTACTTACCAAGAGATCCACCGTCGTTTTTTTCATTCGAGTAAACAGTCGGAATATTAGTTTACTTACATCCCCGCTGGGAAATAAATTCAATTTTATTCTTGCCCACGGTATTCGATTGCATAAAAATTAACGTAAAATAAACGTATCGCCTTTGTAATAATATTGGATACCAAGATGAGACAGATTTCCCGAATAGTTCAGTGAACTGAAACCATAGAAAACCTTAAAAAGCAAAATACTTTGTGAATCGAGCCCGATTTCGAGGGCGTGCATTTCCCGAAAATCGCCTCGAAAAAAAGCACGTACACACAATAACATCGGAACAACACTCGGCCGAGCGATTCGTCGTGAACGTCCCGAACGAACGAGGGGAAACGAGGGGGAGGAGGAGATCGTGGTGTTGCGCACCTCGAATTTCATTACGTTCCTATTCCGAAATCAGTATCGCGATTACGGCGATCGTCTCTTTCCCGACGAGAGGTAACGAAGCTACATGCCCCTGGTTAAGGAGGACGGCTGTCGACGCTTTTTTCGTTCGTGTTCGCAGGGATATGGTGCCCCTGAATTGTCAGGTGACGAATCCATTGACGAGTCCACTGGGCGGCAGCGCTACGACGAGTCATCATCACCATCAGCAGCAGCAGCAGCAACAGCACCAGCAGCAGCAGCAGCAGCAGCAACAACAACAGCAACAACAGCAACAGCAGCAGCAGCAGCAGCAGCAGCAGCAACTCGGCGGTGGAAACCAGCAGTCGCTTCAGGCGATCGATTCCGGCTACTCCTCGCTGACCATGTCCCCGGTATCCAGCATGGGCATATCGCCCGTCACGGGGATTGGCGGGACGCCCATGGCCGCCCATCACCACGGATACGCGAGTCCCGTGGTGACGCCCACGCCCGTGCACACGACCCATCCTCACAATGCCGGACTCAGCCCCATCAACGACGTGAAGCCGCACTGCGCTTACACGAGGGACTTGTACGATAGTGAGTATTTGTCCTCGCGTCCGGATTATTCTGCTCTGGAATCCTTTTCACCGGTGGGGAGCTTTTGTTTCGACGTTTAAGCTCGCGGTTCTTCCTCGACGGAGAGCGCGCGCGCGCGCGCGGGGGGGGGGGCACATTTCTTCCTTCTCCATACCGACGCTCCATGAATTTTTAATTTCCATTCCTTTCAAGTACTCAACTTACAGCGGAATCCTATCAGACTTTTGATTGTGCGTTGAATTAAAAAAAATCAAAATAACGAGCCGCAAAGTCGAGGCTCTACTTTTGCTACGACAATTATTCCAACGTTTTCGAATCGGTCCCTTTTTGCAATTCTGCTCTCCGCACTTTTGAGATTATCGAAGAGCCATGGACAAATATTTGCATGCAAATTAGTATGCCATCGGAAGTAAATTAATTATTGAACGGAACTTGGGAATGTCCAGAGACGCGATGTGCAATCCAAATGATTAGATGATTCGGCGGGAGGCATTTGAAAAAAGCTCCGACTAATTCAATATTCACAGCTATAATACCGATTGATTTTCAAGTAAATGGGGTAATAATGGATGCCTGGATTTATATTCGAGTAAGCAAAGTCGAAAAATCTATTATTATTGTTCAAATTGATTATTACCGTTTAATAATACACAATTTTACCTTTAATTTGTACGAAGCAATCGTCATACTCTCGGTTATTGGATCCGATGTGACTCTTTTAACGTAAGTTTACTCTCCGTTTAAGCTTTCAACTAGTGCGAGACGTAATTATTTTGACTCTTTGTCAACAAATCTATATTTTTTAAGAAACGAATTTAGATAAATTGATATTGGAAGATAATATAGTAAAGTAACGCGTGTATTAACTAAAAATTACGAATGTTTTTTTAACAAGAAAAAAATTTCTTTAGATTCTGAAAACTTTCGTTGCCTTACAGTTATTTTTTCAAGAAAATGTCTCAAAAGACAATTAAATACTCTTAAATGAATTAAAAGGATTAAAATTGGATATCTGATGTGATTTTAAATAATAAGTTGTTAAGCTAAAGTTTAACTAAACTCGGTGAATTAAAATTATTCAATTATATGTTTACTTATATTTCAATTGGTAATACGTTAAAACATTAAAAATGAATGGGAAAAGAGAACATAGATAGTATACAGATAGTGTAGATAATATTATTAAAATAACTGTTATAACCTATATCGAATTGGTATTGGAATAAACGATTCAACTAACATTAAAAGTTATCCGTTTAAAAGTTACTTATTTAAAAACTTCGTTAAATTTTTTTTCACAAGTGCTTATTTATAGTATTTTAACTTCACTCTGGTACGCTTAAATCTGCATGGATATTGCAAATTTTTTTTTAATCAAGGTTAATAACACTTTTTATCGTTACATCTATTAGAAAAACATTTTAAGAAGCTGTACGTGTGCAATTCCCGGTAAAGTCTTGTGAATAAAATTAATTTTATGTTGAAGATTTTGAAAAAAATTTTCTGGAAAGTAATTTAACTTAGGAGATTGAACTAAAATCAAATGCGAAATCTACGGAATGAAATCGATAAAATCATATCCGATAATGAGCATCGAGGAATAAGCCTTGAGATCAAAATATCGGTTTGTGCTTGTTTTTACTATAACATAGATTATAAACTAAATATTTATAATAATTTCGTTTTTAAGTAACTGGTGCATTATGAAGAATTTGTTGAAAAATAAGCCAAGAAGATTATTATTAAATTATTACTTCTAAACAATTAACTTCTATGGCTTTTCTTGATATTGAGCTACAGATACTCAAAGTTTAATAAGAAATTTTTCATAATTTCAACAAAAATATAAAATTTAAAACGTTAACCACAATTACCTGTAAAATATTAACGTTAAAAAAATAATATATTTCGCGAATTAAAATGTTCTCGATTTGTTTTGAAGACTTTCAATAAACACCATTTCATCTGAAAATAGTTTTAACGGTTTTCAGAGCTACTTATATATATTTAAACAATCTTTATTGTAAATGTGAATTAATGTTAATTATTAAGTGCGATGGTGTGAAATTACTGGTCATAAAAAGTGCAATTCTTGCTAAAATCTATATTCACAAACATAATACGTTGCAAATTTTTACAAAGAATTTGAAATAATGCAACTTTAGAAAATCTTTTAGATTTCTTTAACTCGGAAAATTTTTCCATGTTTTTTTCGTACCAAACAAAATATGTTGCCTAATTCAAAATTTATTAAATTCTCTGTTCTAATCAGAACTTACTTTTTCTACGGAAACATTTCAGATAAATGCTGAATATAAATTAGCATAGGAATGTTTTATTTTCATCAAATTTAAATTGCTATTTCATTGTCTACAATATTTCTGTTACATATTGATAAAATTTTGATCTGACGAAGTGATCGATTTAAATATAATCATTTATCATTTCAAATCTAATCGAACTGAAACAACTTTTCTAAAATAATGAAACCTAACGTTGCTCGTTTATTCGCTAAACTCGAAAACTCATTTAAAAGACTAAACTTAATCCTGACTGCTTTTCATTCGGCAAACTTTTACAATCGAACAATTTTTTATTCTAATTTAATATACCGCACAATTATAGTTTAACGGATGATAGCTTCATGACTTTATTTGGTCACTCTATTTTCCGTCTAATTATAATAACAAAATTATTAATTTAAACGATTATCCGCTCACCCAAAAAATAATTATAAAGTTAAATTACGTATAGAAGTAAAGTAATAAGTATTTACAATTCGTTTCTTATTTTCGTGTAAATTAAATTTTTCCTAATTGTGCCTATAACGATCTCAGCATTTCAAAACGCAATTTACACGATTTTTACTGGTTTTTCACAATATCAATTGACAATTATAAAAATTAAACGCAGGTGCGTTCTTCTTTCTGCTTGAAAAAAATGACATAAAGTTCGATTTTTATTCCAAAGTAAGTAGTTTCATTTAAAGGATTGAAATATTGCCTTGGGTGCTTATTTTACTGCAAAGCTACATAACATAATAAATTTTTTAATTCAATAAAGCTTTTACTCGACAAATAAAAAATAAACCATTTATTTGTCGACGTTTCGCTCATTTCATTTGTACACGGACGTTTTCCAGGTTAACTTCACAAATCAAACAATATTTGCATTAGTTAACGTATATACAGCTGCTACCAAAGTATTTCAAAACTATCTATTATCTATTTAAATATCTGCACATAACGCAGCGGCTAATGTTTTATTTTTTCTTAAATCTTTTCGTTAACAAGGAAAATGCAACCTTTTCGTAAAAATTAAAGCCGCGACTCGAGTTTGGTTCATTGCCACTCCTTATTCGTCAGAGCAGAAACTCGCAATTTAAAGAAGATTAATATTAAGGCAATAAAGGAGGTTCGCAAATTAAGTCTAACGCGAGATTAAATCGAATAGAATGACGAAAGTGAAGTTGTAAAGTTTCGCGATTAACGAATCGATTTATAAGGATTTGGATGCAGTTGGGCGAAACGCAAACTGTTTTAGGGTAGCAGCAGCCTATCCAAACCCATGGCGTTCGAACCCTTGCATTTACTTATAAAATAACAACAACAACAACAACAACAACACAACAACAGCAATAATAATAGTAGGTTGGAATGCCGATCGGTCAGCCCGTCTAAATGTTGCCAAATGATTTGGCGCATCAACTTTTAGCTTAGGCAGCTGCAGGTGCACAAAATGCATGAAGCGTCGCGAAAATAACGACTCGCGCGCGCAGTGGCAACGCGTAACGGCACGAGTGGCCGGACGATTCGAGCGGTTGCTTTTTTGAAAACGGCGTTGTTAAGCCGCGCCTTTGTTGGTGTCCCCCAGGAAAGGACATGGACCAGACTCCCCTCTACTACTCGGCCCACTCGAACGTCTCGCACCACCAGTACTACCAGCAGAGTCACCACCACCAGATGATGGCGGCGGGCGCGCACCACCACCACCACCACCACCATCACCACCAGCTGGGGATGCCGACGGGCTACGAGAACATGCTGCCGCCGCCGCAGCCTTCGATGTGACCGGCGGACTACAGCCTCGGGCGTCCCGACGAGGACCAGCACCGCGAGGAGCTCCACTACTGTCAGTCACCAGACGACTGCTGCAAGCTCCTGTGAGCGCCGGGACGCGAGGAGGGAGTCGCTCGTGGCTCGTTGCCTTTTCCACGCATACTGTCGTTTACGTATTATATCATTGTATACTTCATTGTCTCTTCATTGTACAGTTAATTACGCGCACTCTGGCACATCCTCCCCCGAACCTCGTGTAGTTTTATCTCGATGGATGTCCAGGCAGAGAACAGGGCTCCCCCTCCCCCCGGGCCTCGAGCTCCCTCGCGGAGGCGGCAGACGTTGGTTGCCGAGCCGAAATTCGTCGGGTATCAATGTGCTGTCGTCGCGCAGAGAGGAACATTCGGCATTAATCGAACTATGAGATAACTAACGTGTGATATCGAGTCGGATTACAGGCTTCTTGGTAAGAGATAGCAACCACTGAATTTAAATAACACGCCGAATTCGGTCCTCCACATTTCCTATTTGCACATCTATATTCCTCGAATTATTCCTCGAGGCGGCCACTGCGTTTCGCTGCGTCTCAGAAGACGCCGAAGCTACGCGGACGCGAGCGATTGCTTTTCAAATTGAAAACTACAAATTACACCTCGAACTACGTCACGTCGCGACCTCCGCATACCATTAGCCATTTACCAATCACCATTCATCGTTCACCGCCACTCGCAGCTATCGTTTCAATCGGACCAACGCTTACTGATAAGCCCACCGATATTTTACGAATTAATTTGATCTTTATCTCTAGGATTAAAGTTAAAGGCTCTGATTAATAATATTTATGAAATGATCGTTACTCTAATATCGTGTACGGACTATCAGATGTCACCTCGATAAAAAGAGGGTTGGGACTGACTGTTGCGGTCGGTATCTGCTCGGCCGCCGCCGCCGCCGCCGCCGCTATTCGGTATTGGATAAGATTTTTGAGGAGGAAAGCTCGAGGTACCTAGAGGGTCCGCGTAGGACGCAGTAGATAAAACTACGATATTTTCAAACAGGGTCGCTTTGTTTTTACAGAGGTACGCGCTCAGGGCAACATTATTTTATTTATAGTTTAATTATCTAATTTAAGCCAAGCAATTCTTTCGCTCTTTCGTTTGTTCTATTTCTAAATATTTCTAGTTCAAAAGTACGGTGAGAATTCTTAATCAGCTTTAAAGTTTAGGTGCATTCCGAAACAATCGGCGTACTATATATTCTAACGATGTTTCGTACGTGAGTGTAAAATTATTACTATTTTCGAGTAAAACCTTATTTTAAAATATGTTTATTTTTGCTTTTTTTTTTTTTTTTTTTTTTTTTTTTGTCTTTTTTGTTTTGTTTCTTTGAGTAAAAAATGCATACAAGATACAGTACAAGGCGATACACGTATGTACAAAGAGAACTTGAAATTGTCGAAGTCGAATCATCGTGAGTATAAATATGACTTTAAAATTTATTTCGAATCTTATTTTACTTTACCCTCGTTTTTAATTCCATAAATCTACTGCAGATGTAAATAAAAGCATCATCTACTACTCATAAATCGAATATATATGTATATGATGTAAATGTATAAAATAATAGTATTACGAAAAATTGTGACTGTACATGTATTGTATATAATATAGAAAAATCAATGTGTATTAAAAAGATTTATTTTCTTCTTATTTTATATCTCATTCATTTAATTTTTTCTATTATTTCATGAATATAAATGAATTGTTTCTCATAAATCCAGTCATTCGTACTAAACCTTCAAATCCTTTTATTCTATCTGACTACTAACAATTACAAATAATCTTTATAGAATCTTTGAAAAAATAGTGGATTGTCGTTTCAAAAGTAATGCCAAGTTCTCAATTGACAGTATAAAAAAATTCCATCTATTTAAATTTAAATTCAACACTATATTTTATTATTATTTATTCCAAATATAAATTATAATTTAATAATGATAAATTAAAGTTGCGTCTACTATTATTAGTTTAAAATATAGATTTTCAATAATTACACTTATCAAAATAAAGTTATGACAAAAAGATTGCTAAGCAAAGATTAAATTTATTGTATTACATCGAATGAATATCCCAAGTACATTCTACTTGTACAAAAATCAAAAAATTAATGCTTTTGAAATGGTTATTTATTAAAATAAAATAGAATTGAAACAAAATATTTTTTGAGAACAAAGTTTAATACATTTTAGTATATCTCTAAACAATGAACAAAGAAGAAATAGATACTGGATAGTTATTGCTTTTCTCTCTAGCATCAGAATTTTTAAAATTAAATTTCATTTCCTATCGTTCGCTATTTGTTCTTTATATCTTTTCTACAAATTTCAAGAATTCCATTTTTTCATTAATTGCGTTAATTTTCGTTTAAACTTTTTTAAGTTTATTTATTTATTGTTTATCTAGGTATTAAGCTAAAAAAATAAAATTATAATCATCTATAAATTTGGTTCTACGTTGCTACGAAAAGAGATTAAAAATATTTTTTAAAAGCATAAAAAACAGGAATTTATATGTAAATGAAATTTGGTAAAACTAAAATAAAAAAATTTTGAAATTCAAATTATTTTACATGGAATGAATTTTTCTTCATTTTCGAAAATAAATGGTAAGTCTAAAAATAAAAGAAAAAATTACAAAAAACATAAAAGTTTCTCGTGCGCCAAATGTATTTTTTATTGTATGTATTTACCGGCAAGAACATCCGTTTTGAAAAATTCAAAGATATCGGATAATACTAATAATTAAGCAGTTTTAAAAATGTGAAGAGTAAAATTAAAAATGTAAAATTTGGCTCATTTTATTTTACATCGTTTGTCGTCTGATTGTATAACCTCAGATCATCCTTATGGTTGTTTTAATAGAAATGTTTTGTTTTTTTTTTTTTATTTGTATTTATTACAAAGCTTTTGGTGACAGATAAAAATTTTAAAATGACACAATAGCTCCTATCAAACTATTAGAATTTTATGGAAACGTGTATAGAAAGTCTGCCAAATGTTCCGATCAAGAGAATTTAAATGTTTAAATAAATTATTTCACGCATTTCTATTTTCGTAATGAATAAAAACAATGCTCATCTTTTATATCGCTACATGTATACTAATTAATATATCATAATTCGAGAGTTATGCATTTTTTGTAATCGATACATCTATTTACTGGGAACACGAAAGGATTAATGTACACTGGACGTAAATTGATTCTATCAAAAACAACGTTGAGTTGGCACTGAAATTTAACCCTTAAGAAGAGGCAGTATATATATATTATTGTCTAATGACTTATTTTGCAATTTATTCGGTAATTAAGACTTGTGTTAAAAATATATTGGCATGCCCCAAAAATGAAACCCAAGAAAACAAGAATAAATTTTAAAATAAGCAGCGATTTAGGCAATTATTTATAAATTTCATAATTATAATTTCACGTCGTTTAATTATTGAGAAAATCACAATATTTGTTCAAAGATAAATATTAAAACTTTAAGAAACATTGAGAATCAATTAAGTAATTCTAAACGTAATATGTACGCGGTGAGATTTTTTACTCAGTTTTATCTTACTTCATTCATTTTATAAACTGTTCATACCGAATTAGTTAATTTTTTCATACTAGCCCATGATATTTATATTCGAAAACAAAAACTAGATTCATTATGTTGTATATGACCTATATTCATTATATCAGCAATAGAAATATTAGTAAATAGGCTGAGTTATTTATTTTCAAATGTCTATCAAATACTTTTGTGTTGTCACAAAATTGTTATCTATAGGGTAGATACAGATAAATTGCGAAGTAAGATAAAGTAGGAATCTGTAATCATTTAAGGGTAAATAAGCAACACATGATAATGACGATATCTCTTCTTTTATTATCGAGTCGTGGTAAAGTAGCGACGAACTTTATCGACATTTAGTATATGCTGTAATCGTAAAGATCTATAAATATTATAAATTGTAATTTATATTATATTATATTGTCAAGCCTGTTTAATAAGTGACTTATTAAATTAAATAAAAGAATATTAATAAATTAAACGAATATATCGTAATTATATATGTGAAGGACCATTTATACATGGTTTTATATGTATATATAAGAAATTTAGGGAAAATAAACGCGAGAAAAGCTAGACAGAAAGTAGCTTTCTTTTTGATTTTTCAGAACAAACTTTTTATAAGTAATATACATTTGTTCAAATAAACAAAATGACTGTCAAATGCTTAAAAGTTTGTGCGAATATTATTTGAAATATTTAGGGTGATTTATCTAATTTTATTTTGGCGTGTATATATTTTTAGCTAGAACTTTCTAAAGCTTTTTTGCTAGGAACGAATGCTGAATAATTTTATATTTTATGAACTAATCTGTGAATCAAATTTATTACGAGATAAAATGACTTTTACTCAGGAGAAAATTCCAGCAAAACATATGTATTATGTAAATTGCTTTTCTTAACGGAGCTTATTTAAATTATGTTATTGCTTTGAGTATCTTAGTTTAACAAAAACGCGAATCAAAGTGGAAGTATTATTATTATTACATTTTAAGAATTTGCTTTTTCTATTGCAATTTTCATTGAAGTAAGTTCAGCCAAGATTGTAACATTAATGGCATTTATCATTTGAAGGAAAATAAGAGCTGTAATTGTGATAAGAGTATAGGCGTATAAGTTTGCTTTCTCTTAATCACCGAGTCAAGTGGGAGTTGAAATGCTCTCGTTTAAAAAGGGCCCCGCAATTACTCGCGTTTGCAACTGGAGGTATAATAATTACACAGTTTGAGCGAGCAGGACTCGGAAGATATTGTAAAATTGCGGCGTGAGCATCTCGACAAGGAAAAAACGCTAAAATAAGGCCAGAAATCGGATAAAAAGCTTCGAGAGATGAAACTGCCCTAAAGCGGATGAGCAAAGAGAAGCTTTGAATCTTGTTTGGTTAGTTGGTGGTTGGTCAGTGATCCCCTTCGAGATAATTAATTACAATAAGCGTCGGGGGGAAAAGGAGGTCGTCCGGTAGGATGTGCCAGCGGCAACTCGACATTCGCTTCTGGGCTCTTTTAGCGTAAAACCTGTCACTACGTCCGAGGCTTTTTACTCTGCTGGAAAGTTTGATCTTTTCCAGGTAACAAGAGACTTGCAAATAAATTCCGGCTGGCGCGGAGTAGTCGAGGGGCGAGTCATTCACCGGTTACGGGAGCAGCTTCGACTTATTTTCCGAGCTCCGTTTTTTTATTTCACTAGTGGTGGTGCTTCCTCGTTCGCCTCGAGCCGCTGCTGGTCCTTAGATCAAAGCCGTCTTCTGGCCGCACACGAACGCGACTTTTTCTCATTCGAAAAAAATTGCAACCGACGCACGCGCCACATTCTCCCTCTCTCTCGCTCTGGCTGCAGCTGCTCAGTGAACGGAAGTTGGATTGAGCCGATGGCATGTTTACGTTCGTTGAGGGCTTTCCAATAGCTTGTATCTTACCGACGCACTGCTGACGTCTGAAAGCCTTTTCCAGACAACGTATTTACATCTTCACGTACAATTCAGTGATCGAAATAATAAGCTTTTTCAGAAACGTAGAGCCATTTTAATTCGCGATTACCACGACCATTTTTTGCAATCTTTATCTTTTCGTCGACTCGAATGCCATTGCAGTACAAATTGAAAAAAAGTACTTCCCGCCTCGCAAATGCTTGTGAAAATTTGAATGAATTTTGCGCATAAGCTTAAGGAAAGCCGCTAGAATTGCTAAATTTAACGATTAAATGACCTTCGCACTCTGCGATATCAATGCATGTCGTATCCGTAACTGATTTTCGAAATTGTCCGCGTGCAGCTTTTACACGGAATTTTTCGGGAAAAATCGAGAAGGAACCCGAACCAGCTCGTCGTTGCGCTTTAGGAGTGCGTGTGGGAATGTTGAGCTCGACAAAGTGACTCTCGCGATATTATTCCGAGATTCGGCGCCGAATGCAAATCGCGCACTCGGAAAATTATTGACTAAAGTGCCGCCCCAACCAATCAGTTCATTAATCGATAAGTTACATATTGAAGGCACTTTCGAGCATTTATTCTATGAATTTCGAGTGCAGCGCGCAATAAGCAACTTAAATCCTAATGAATAGAGGGCGAGTCGAAGAGTAACCGACTTGAAACGCACTCGAGCGCTTAGAAGTTAAGATGGAAATTGAAAAATTTCCCGATAAACTGAGGATGGAAATGCGAGGAGATGCGGTTTGGTTTTGAGATCGGGTCGAGGGATGAGCGGAATAATGCAAATGATCGGAGAGCGTCGAGTTGATTGTATTTTTATATTTATTTGAGTTTTATTACATAATAATAAGCATGTACAATTGTGATCTCTCTTGGCGAGAATCGATAATATATTAACAGTAATATCACTCACTAGTCGAAATAAATTTTTTTTCGCTTTACTCGCTCTCGATGGTGCGCAAACAACCTGACTTGTTTGGTACGCTTTTCGCTGTTGCAGGTGTCCGATACATTTCTCCTGATAATTCTCGCATGCGTGGGTGCATTTTGAAAGGTAATATATTTCCTCGGAATAAAAAACCATTAGGAATCAGAGTGGCTCGCGTGAGTTAATTCGTGGAAATGGTGGAAGTCTACGTTAGGCGGCTATTTTGTCAGTCGCATAAGAAGAAAGGCCCGATATTTTCGTGGTTGCTGTTGTTGTCCCGGTTGTCGCGATACTCTATCAGGTCTGCCTTCAACTTCAACTGCTCTATTAATATTGTCTTCGAGCCGTGCGCACGTCGACTTCTCGATCTTACTATTCGTTCGATAATAATACATACATGCTGAATATGTGGATTGTGTATACGTGTACTGTGCGCGACCGGTCTTATGAACACGCCTATGGTTCTACCCTTTATCGTTTAAGTGAGCTCTAATGCAGAATGCGACGCGACGCGTGGCTTACGTACGTATGCATATGTGTGTACACACACACATATATATATATAAAATTCACGAGTGAATTTTTCACATTGAAAAAATATATATGTCAATTTAGGAGTACACAGATCTAATTGCTGACAGTAAGGGTACGTGGTCTGCGCGGGAACGTGTGTGTCTTCGTTATTTTTCCAACGATCCCATTAAATTCACAGTTCGTAAATTCGTAAAAGTTGGATCTGACTCAGTAACGTATGTGCATGCCTGCGTGTATCTGTGCAAGCGGGTGTTTATGCGTGTGTTTGCGTTACTGCGATTATAATCAGGTGCTTATGAGATTTCAATTATAAATATGGGTGAACTCGTTGAGCCGATTAACTAATGGGAAGATTACAAGATTCACACAAAGCCGTATTATAATTTCTTTTATTTAATTATTTATTAATTTATTCCGTTATTAATTAGCCTATTGGGTTTTTGTTTTTAACGTTATGATTATATCATGTAATAGCTCCAATTACGATTAATATAGTTTCAAAAATTCCCAATGTTATATCTACGTTTTGTGTGTTAAGTACAGCGCTAAAGTAGAAAAAAATTGAAAAATTTTTTGTTTTAATTCTCATTCTTTCGTTAATTACCTTCAAATTTATTTGGGAACATGTAACGTGTATTTTTAATTCTTTCTGCTCGGTAACATCGAAAGCATTTCTGTAAGAATGACGCGCGAGTTTTACAGTGGATTTCCTGATTTTAACTTTTCTTTTATTCGTACAATCAATTCTCAAGATTCTATTAATTAGTTTTAAAAAATTGACAATATTGCGAGTGAAATCGGCTTTAATTTATGTACACTTCAACCGCTTTTATGTGCTTATATGTCATTATCAGTGGAATCTGGAACTTTGTTTTATACAACCTGAGCAACTATTTCCTTTTAAATTGAAGTTTTATTTTTCAATTTTTTCTTTATGCTAATTATGAGTAACAAAAAAAATTTCCAAACACACATTCACACATGTGTATGTGTGTGTGCGCGCGCGCGCGCGCGTATGCATATGCGATGTTTTCATCTCTTCATTGGGTAAGTTGTCGTCGAGAATGGGGCAAAAATAACAGAACCCCGTCCAAGTGCAAGCCTGACAACTCTACTTCGTGTAACGCGCACCATCGCGATAGAATCCCCTATAAAATGGGTTCTTTTGAACGATGGATCAATTCTAGCGAGGTGCCTGGTAAAAAGTGATAGATGTGATAAACACCCTCGAGAAGCAATCAAGAAATGATGTTTGTGATTATTATTCAATGAATTGGCATGATGCGAAAATAAGCGGCGGACAACCGGTAGTAGATCGAAAAAGGATGCGCGCAAGGGACGTGACTTTAGTTCTTGAACCATCGATGAGATACCAGACTCTGATACAATGTTACCCCAGCGGTTCCATACAAGAGAGTGTTAAATGCACTAATTGGTCAAATCGGTGGATTCGTGCTCGAAAAGAAAAAAGAGCTCGGTTCCAAAACATCCTCGAGTAATCAAATTCGCATGCTAATAAACTCTACAGGTTACAGAAGTGCGCTTCGTATTCCCTCTGGAAATATGGTGGTTTCTGCCCCAATCATCAAACACGATTTGGTTCGCAATGATTCTGTTTTGACTAATATTGCTTTGTACGTAGAGGATAAAGCGAGGGAGCTGACACGTCTTATTTGGACACTGTAAGCATTGTGACGAGAGTAATCTTTAAAGAGAAAAAAGTCAGTTGCGATAAACTGCAAACGCACCACTTGCTTTTTCATTTAATTAATTACAACGTTGGAGAATTCAAATATTAAGAAAGAAACAACGCAGAATGATGGAAGGTATTTAGGAACGGGAAAACAATGTCAAGGCTTATCGATCGATTTGTCCTCGTGTGCCCATCAATGATCCCCCCAAGTGCCCTTCGCTTTTTAAAAGGAAAGCTCGTTTTTAATAATTTCTTTGAACTTCAAAGGTTGACTAAACGACAAGTCAAACAGTTGTAATACGCGTAATGATTTGACACCGAGGCAAAAAAAAAAAATAATAATAATAACAATATGATTATTCCTAGGAAAATAACGTGGGCAGACCAAATCTATGCTTTTACACGCAGCTACTGAATACCGAATGCGTCGAGTAAGAGGCAATGCAATACCTTTTTACACACACTGCTGCCCCCGTAAATAGACTTGAGAATCCTCGGTACGAGTTCAAAATAGAGAGTTTAAATCTTTATTTGAGGGAAACTCATGGAATGTTAGCTTACGATTCAAACGCGAGTGCCTGGATACCACTAAACGAATCATCATCAGTGCGATCACAAATAATAGACGTAGTAAGGATAACCGATTGTTTGCTGCTTCATGGATTTTCATTACCTAGACAATCCGAAGTTGGACCACTAGAAAAATTTCATCGATGTGCTGATTGGAGAGAAATTGGAGTAGTGCACCACACGGGGCTAAATTCAGTATATTCACCAGAGGGACTGCTTGTACAGCTAAAAATGACGGAAAGCCTCCGCGAGCCTTTTCTCTCACAAAACGGACGAAAAATGGCACAAAACACAATCGATGGCAAGAAGTGAGCGAATGGAGGAAATACACGATAATGCCGAGGAGTAAAACAACTATAGCATGAGGACTTGGAGTCTGATCACCAGGAGTAAACTTCGTCAACGATGACTCCAAATGTCAACGATGTCAGATTGTTGCAAATATGCATGCATACTCTTATCCTAAAATCACTCGTAAGAAACAAAAGGAAACAGTCTACACTACAGCAGTAGCATAATTATTTCGAGTGACGTTATACCCACTGTTAACTACTTATTTTCATCTACATTTTCTGCGTATATTCAGATACAAAATTTTCCGTAGACATATTCAGAAAGGATTCCACTTTAAACGGAAGAGTTATTATTATTATTATTATTATTATCGATTTTAGATGATCGTAAGACTTCTCGTACTATATTTATGATACAAGCGAAAACGAAGGAGCGTACGTTTAAAAGGTAAAATCACTTTTATAGATCCGCGACGTGGGAGAAAATTTTTTGCCTTGTAAATTTTTCGACCCAAAAGATAAAACAATTTTCATCACTATCTCAACGGAAAATAGAGAGGAAAGCTGAAGTAATAAAGAATCGAGTGTTTTTAAGTTCTAAATTACTCGTTACGGATTGAAACTTTTTAGACGATCTGTCCAGTTGACACGATTTCTTTCACATACAGAACATTTTAAATAAATGAAAAGCATGTTTTTATATTTTTTATCTTAACATAAGAGGATATGTTTGTAACGCTTGACTAGACAAAATTTTTATTGCAAAATTAACATTAAAGGCCTTTTTTTAGCAAATAATTGAAAATTCAAACGAAAACGTGTGCACAATACTGCAATAGAATAATAGTAATCTACATCGACACTTCGCAGAATTAACATTAGTAAAACGTTGGCCGTTTTAAAATTTATAAATTGTAATGTTCACTGAAATACGAATCGATTACCGAAATATTCGAAGTGAGCTTCGAGCTGGAAGAAGGATAAAAATCAAGGGTCCCACGTTGGATTTCAATCGAAGTTGCCGAAAAGGCGGAGGCGTTCGATTGCCTCGCGGACTCTATCTATGTATTGGGGGTCTACGACGCCCAACGCGCGCGTTGGTCTCGAGCATCAGGACTCGCTTCTAGATATTACAGGGAATAACTGGCGTCGGTCCTGTTTTCCACCGTCAGGAAAACCGAGATTCTCGTCGATCGAAACGGTCCTTGTGCTTCTCAGCTTTCCGTGTTCTCCATGTTTTCTTTTGCTCGGCCCTGACCTGCTTCGATTGAAAGGTAGACGACGCCGCGTTTGTTAAATTAATCATATAAGCATCTAGACGTTACAAGTAAAAAATATAGTTTTCTGTTCTCTTCTCGTACGCAATACTAATCATAAAGTCTGTCTAGCGGATCTGTCCGGGTGATTTACGTACGGCGTATGCACGTTTTTGCCTCGGTTTTTGCTCCCGGCGCACGCGCATACGCATTGAATTTTCTCTGGTATTTCCTCGAAGATTTAATGGTCCATTATATATCCTTTTTTCCATCATGCGACGTACGAGCGCATTAGTGCATTCGTGATTCCACATACGCCGAGGTTATTGTAGTGTGTTTCATAAATTTTTCCACGTGTATGCAAAGCGAAGAATTCGAAGGAGAGCAGTGGAAAAAAGTGCTAAAAGAGGATAGCCAAGTGAGAGGATCGGAAAGGTTAAATCTCAAGCTCACGACTCGTCTTGCACTTTAATTTAAAGGGAAATAATAAATACAGGGCTTAATTTAAATCCTATTAAGTTTATAAACGTCTTACTCTTTCTCTCTGCGCCAATACATAAATTACAATTACATAACATGTTATATAAGTCGTACTGAAGCAAGTTTATTATTAAAGTATTACTCGATACTTTAAATGCAAAAAATTATAATCCTTGACATTTCCTTGGGCGCAGGTTAAAGTCATAATTCAGCGGATATAACGATAATTGTAATAACATATGTATATATAACGAATTTGGCAAAATAAGGACGACTTACAGTTTAGTTAGTACATTAATTAAGATTCTTATGAGCAACGAAAGAAGTAAGATGCTTCATTTTGATCGATCATCACAGTACACGAAATATTTACTCACTTATGCGTAACTTTGACATCTTATACACTAGAAACTTGCATTGTTTTATGCTCCACACTTTATATTTAAACGCTACAGCTCTCCCTTCGACAATATACACTATCTCGTAAAAAATTAATAATAATAATAGTAATAATAATAATAATAACGACGCAAATAGTTTTTAAAAAAAATAACAATAAATAGGTGAAACTTAATTTTGTCCGCGGGTTTCTAGTGCCCGGTGAAAGTTGTTGGAAAATTTGTGTCCTAAAAAATAATACTTTTTTCGAAAGAGTACATAATACCAGCCCTGCATGCAGAAGGAGAGAATTTAACAGTCACGGTGCAGCTTAACTATAATTCAGGAACCTCCCTGGAAATTTCGCAAAAATCCCCTTATAAATTCTGAATAACCCGCGCGAGCTTTTGTTGCGCTCCGACGGTAATTTTTAATCAGCTCCTATGGATATCTATTAACCACCGTAAACTTCACGCTAATTATATTACAAAAGCTTTTCCTTTCGTAAATATTTTCCAATTAATATAATGATATTAATAATTTTTCCGGATGATAATAATAATAATAGCAATAAATTCCCGTCGGTTCTGGCCGAGGCTCTGCAAAAACTAGACGGATCTAGTTATGGTCCATCATTTTTCAGGCTCGCCACCATCAATGAATCATCTTTTTTGTATCCGGTCGCGGTCCGCAAAAAGAAGGATACACGATTTGTTTTTTTTCTCGGAGCATAAGATAAATATATGACGTAACAGTTGACATTAGCACATTCATCAACCATCCGCGGGGCGTGTTCGCGCGCCATTTACATAAGATGCACGAGAGACGTCGATGGAGTTTTTTCTTTTTTTCCAAAAGCATCGGCGCACGTTCGGTCGATCATATTTGCTCGGCGACGACCAACGCGATCAACGCGATCGGACCGTTTCGTTTGCTCTAGATAAGTGGCGCCGGTGGCGGCGATTGCCGTTGATCTCTTGTTCTGCCTCGCGCGATCGCAATTCGCTCTTGTACTTCCTCCGATACATCGAGGCCGTCGTCCGAATGTTTTCACGCTCACCAGCTGCGTTTTTCGTCTCTCGTCTCGGACTCTCCGGCAACGTCGTAAGCCCATCGTTTGGCAAGTAATACTGTATCTACGACTAACGGAAACAGACCAGTTGCGTACATCCTTTGATTAAGCTATGATAATCTTAACGAAAATACAAACGTCCCGTCAAGACTCTGCGTTACTTTATACAATGGTGGGCCTCGGGGTGTTTATTTATTCGGAGAAACGAGCTTTTCGAAGGTTGCGTCAAGTCTAAGAGTCGTGAGTGTGTGAGATCCAGTTGCTCGCATCCGCGCATCGAACTTTTCCCCAACTGGTGGTGAGAAGGTCTGCGGGAAGGGAAGCGTGCGTATAGGAGAGAGAGAGAGAGAGAGAGAGAGAGAGAGAGAGATATTTCCACGGTAAAAATTTAGCGTCCTGTCGTGTTGCAGCATCGCCTAGTCGCGGATTCGCGTTGACTCGAAATTACGGTTTACTTTTAACACACAACATATAAAATATTACACAGAGCTGTTAACAGTTAGCGAGACACACATTTAGTCGAGATAACAAAGCATCTTGGGTTAAACGCTCGTGACGGCGGCCCGCAATCGAGCGGACGTCGAGCGCGTGTGAGTCAACGTAAAAATTTGTACTGCGCGCAGGCGTAGATGCGGATGGGGTGTCGGGCTCGAAGCCGCCCTCTCAGAGGGGCGCGATCTTCTCGGCGTGCTGGAGGACCGGCACGTGCGTCTCGTAGACTGGCACGCACTTGTAGTACTGCTGGGGGAAGCCCGCGAAGTCAGCCTCGGAGGGTGCGAGTCGGGCCCGGAAGCGGCCGCGCACCAGGTGGACCAGCAGGAGGACGCAGAGTAGTGCCAGCGCCGCGATCAGGACGACCGGGATTGTGCCCCAGCTTCGCGACTCCTCCGCAGCCTGTTAACAAACAATGCACCACGTCTGTCATAACATGTCACTAGACTACTGCGCTCTTTTCGCTCCCAGGACCGGCTTTCTAGCCTCCCCCCACACCCAATTAAATGTTCTGCAGGCTGCAGGCAGATTTCACTCAACCTTGACATCCGTAAAATTTATTTGGCCAAGTTCGATTTATTTTCGGCAGCCCTTTCCCCCAAGAATACCAAGAATAAATGGCTCGCTACCAAGCGGGAATAAATTTTATACGAGTCGGCTTTATACATACACGTATATGTTATGAATAAAAACGTTTTAGTATCGAGAAAAATTTCGTTTATTTTTATTGGCCTAGGCGTCGCTCTCCTTTTATTATTCATCGAATCGAGATAAAAGTTGAAAGTGATAAAATGTTATAGAGTTAATAATATCCCAATGGAAAGTGGCGCTTCCGTTGTTGTCGCGTCCCGAAAAAGAAGCCGCGCCGAAAGTTGGCCACCGTCAAAGCGAAAATTATAGTCTCCTAGGCTCATTACGAGAGAGCATTGTCTTTAAAAAGCATAATCACAAAGCGGATATGCATTTGGAGACATTTTTTTGCAGTCTTTGAAACAGGTTAGCGCATTTGATTATCTTAGCCGACTCCCGAGCGAGTGCATTTTTAATATAAATAAGAACTATTACACTTTCAAATGCTACAATGAACACTGTAAGAGACGGTGCAGCCACTCCACATAATAGTACCGCATTCGTTTAAATTTCTTCGAGTAATTTAATGTGGCGTATATAACGTAAACCTGAAAACGAGTACAAAGAAGCTTAGCGTATGTGCATTTAACGCTTTCTTTCTGTTATTATTTCGATAATACAGTCGAAACGAGTGCGTAAAGGCGGCTTTTCGTTGTTTATTTTCCGCTGGTGCGCGCGATTCAAAGCGAGCGATGAAAAATTAGCCGCGCAAATTTGCGCGAGTCTTTTCATCTAAATCAATATTATCCAACTCTAATACAATGAGACTTTAGTCAAAAGTAGTTTGGAATTCTTCACGCGGAACACGCGAGTTCCGCAATTAAGCTAATTTCACAATGGCTCATTTTCTTATTGTCGTTAGAACTCCAAGTGGCACGGAATTAATAGTAATTAAATAAATTATTGACTGCTAATCAAGGCGAAACGGACTCGCGAGGCAATGGATTTTATCAACGCGCGTTAATTTAAATTATTTATAGTCGAGTCAATGCTCGCCCGCGCCCGTGTTATTTCGCTCTGAAATGCCGTATATTATTCGGCATTCATCAGTTCGGCGCCTCATTTGCAGTGTTTTGTTACATTTTGCTCGTCGCGCGTGCAGCGAGCGATTTTTCGCCAAAGAATTCCCTTCGCTATTAATGATCTGGCGCGACACGTAGCACGTCCTTCAAATTCCTTTATGACAAATAGACGCGGGGCCGGAGTCGCTCTACTTTCGCTCCCCGACCTTTCCTCGGAGCTGCTGTCCAGCTGCAAAGTTCTCTTCGGGCTATTGATCGAGGCGGATGATAATCCGAAATCGCGACGTCGGACGATCTATTATCCGCGAGAAAATTCGCCGTGTATCACGAGCAGCACCGCTTGTATTGTTGCACGAGATGCGAAAAAGAAATTGCTTTCCACTTTTTTCTTTATTTCCATTTGAATAAGACTCGTAATGTCGTTCACTTTTCACGTCGCAACGAGCCACGTACAATTTTTTCTCATCGACGAAGGCAGCTAATTTTTTCAAAACATTTGAAACGAAGCTCCCGCGGTTATTCCCGTAAGGAAATTGTTTCGACTTTATAAATCGACTTTTCCTTCTCACATAACATTGACTAACAAGTTATTTTAATCGACGTATGTGACGGGCATCTGCATTCCCATTTTTATTGCAATTCATGCCGGATCGGTGGTTCCACTTTAATCCCCAGTTAATTCTAAATTTTGAATTCCTAACTTTGGATTATTAAATAAGCTTATTTCGCATTAAAGCTGAATTTCACCCCATTATGCTTTCTAACTGTGAGTTTCTAATTTTAGCGGTATTTTAAAATGTTATTAGTTATTAATTATTAATTGCCTGATAAAACTTTAACGAGCATCGCGAGCTTTTTCGAAATAAAGCATAATTTTTAAGTTATTTTATTTAAATACCGTTTTGAAATCGTCTCTTTTTTTAATCGCTCCTCGCATTTTTAACGTTTTATGCAGTTCGGTTTTATTAAAGCTTAAAAATATTTTACTAGATTCAATATTCGCTTTTATATAATGAAATTCGCGGAGTTTAATATCATTTGCAAAAATTGTAACAAAACACTGGTAAATGAGAACAAACACTTATGTTCGCTAGGATAATTAATTGGTCGAGATTTTGTGGACTAGCTCTGTAAAGTCAGTCGCGCACATATACGTGGAGTAAAAACTCCTAAAAATTATTTAGATTAACTGTGATGCAAATTTTTCCATTATTTTACAAAACTAAAAACTTACATTATTCGCAAACGATAAAATAGATAAAAAAAAAGCAGTAGATCTTTGGTATTGTATGTAATTAATATCCAACGTAAAAACGCGAATTTGTTGAGTGAAAAAAATCCGTGAGTTAATTAATAACCTACACTCGCGAAATATATAATTATGAAAAAATAAAGCAGAAATTAAATTAGAATTTGAAATGAATCGCGCATTTAAAACATCTTGATATAATTCAAAAAATTATGCGAAGCGCCAAATTTTTAGTTATTTTATAACCACGTATTAATTTCTTAATAAAAAGAAAATACTTTTAAGGGGCGCCAGTCTAAACGCGTGAAGCATAACTTTAATATAATATTTAAATAATTTGCTAGGCGTAAATTTCAGGACAATTATTTACTCGTGCACAAATATAAAAGTACTCGAAATAATTACATTACTAAATTCACGATGTAACTGAATTTTTCATTTGAACCGATCACCGAGGACTTTTAGCGAAAGTCGTAAAATTTTAATGAATCGTCATCTGTGTTCACGTGCGTTTACAAGAGGGATGAAGTTGACTGGCTATAAAAAATACATGCATTTAGAATAAAATTAGATACTTTGTCTTGATTAATATTAACCGAAATTAATTATCTATAAAAACCGGTCATTTGGCAAACTCACGGATTACCTTTCAGTCTCCGAATTTATTCGATCCTTTTATCGTTATTTAAAAAGGCACTCAGCTCCGTTCTGCCGAAAAAGGAAATAACTTCGCCATTTTTTCAAGTTGATTTCAGTTAAGAGTACGAAATTGTTCGTTAAAAAAATTCAGATTTTTCGATTCACCAGATTGCCGGAATCGCGAGAGCGAAAAACAAAATGAGTAGTGATAACGATTCTGATAAACGAGAGCACCCAGATCTATTTAACTCGGCTACCAACGTAAATTTAATGTATTGATCGACAGGAAAGAGAAGTTTTATCAAATCGCGATAAGCCGTGTCGAGTGTGTACGTGCGCATTCACGTACTGCATAAATAAAGTAATCGAGTCTCATAAGGAGAAGCTTTCGTTCGAGTTCGTGTACTCGGCTGTAAGGGAACGCGTGTTCCGGGCGATTAATCGAGCGTGATAAACAGAACCCTGGCGAACTCACCGGTGTTGGACAAAGGGGGCAACATCGTCCAGGAGGCGGGGGCAGAGGGTTGCTGCACGCAACCTCGCACAGAGTATCGTTGCAGCTGATCTGGCCGTCGATGTCGCACTGGCAGCTCCTGCAGGGCTCGGCGCTCCAGGTCGATCCCTCGGGATAGGTCAGGTTGCGCTCGTCCACGCAGCTGCCGAGGCACCGACAACGCTGCGACAATCGCGTAGCAACGTCATTACAGGGGCAAAATATGCAAAAGGAGCGGGGATTCGCGGCCCGCCCTCTCTTCTTTGTTTTGTCAAACCAGTGACAAACAGTCTTTACTTTATTTGTCTCTCCTCTTAATTTAACGGGAGGTAAAATATTTGCCGTTAAATTTTGAGGTTGGAATATTTTTAGCGCTTTTGAAGTTCTAAAAGGAATAATTTTCCCTTTTTTCTTATTCGTTTTACGCGCTACAAATACTGCAGGGTATCCCCCCCCCCGCCGACTTTTATTCCAATATTTGATTTCAGTTCGAGCAACTTTCCAGCGCATTTCAGCTAAATGTTATCTTTTTTATACGAGATAAAATGTAAAGCGAACTTTTCAATTTTAGAAAAAATGAGAAAACGCATAAAGATAAAAAGCAGTTGCGTCTGCGAAACAGAAGCTGAAACATAAATTTTAAGTTTTATAGATAAGGCAGTGAGTGAGACAGAGAGAGAGAGAGAGAGAACGCGGGCAAAGGCAAAGTATTTTTAATAATGCATGAATATAAACAGATGTTTTAGCATTTCTAATTTAGTCGTGATCTTTGTCAAAGAATATTTGCCTAATTTTTTCGCGAATCAATATTCCTAAATAAGCGAGGAAATTAATTTTGAAACTCCACCAATGCTATCTGAAAAAGCGTTCGCTTAGATAGCTAAAGATAGCTAGAAAAATAAAAGATTATTTTTCCTCAAGGGACGGACATAAAATTTGATAATTCTATTAAAAATTTGATCAAAAACATTTTAAAGAATCACTTGCCTTTAATTATATGCGTTATCTTATACGAAAAACGATTTTAGTTCTACTTTTTTTAAGTACTTACTTTGTATCTCATAACACGACTGCATTAAATGTTTCATGCCCCGTAAATGCACAACCGATTTTAAAATGAAATTGCAATTTAAGTAAAATCACGTATTATTTTACATTCCTGGAGGTCTTGGAGAACTACGATATTTTGTCTTGGCATTTTCACGTGTATGATAAACAACTCACGAACTTTCGTGAAAAACCGAACAGATAAAAGAGGGTTTAACATTTCGCTCGTGACAATATCATCACGAGATTAAATATTCAGCCAAGAGACTTTTTTCAAATCGCAAATCGAAAAAATTTTTGCAAATCGCAAAACTGTTCTCTATAATTGT
Organism: Platyscapa corneri; assembly: GCA_018907185.1. Classification (NCBI taxonomy): domain Eukaryota; kingdom Metazoa; phylum Arthropoda; class Insecta; order Hymenoptera; family Agaonidae; genus Platyscapa; species Platyscapa corneri. The sequence goes on from JACCHW010000012.1 coordinate 3,668,685, forward strand.
TTACTTTCATTCTAACTTCATAATTTGAAAATGAAAATGCGCAACGAAATGTAGTCTATTGGCTAATTACCGAATTCCTGAATTTTCCTTAGATCTTTTCCAATTTTCTTACCAATTACGTCAATAAAAGCGTAAAAATGCACCGCGAAGGAATTCCACTACTGCGGAATGTCGATTTCAACAGCCTTATGACCCTTTCGTTATTTTTTCGCTTCTTAAAAGCTTACGTCTTTATACTTAACAAAAAGCAATTATTCCAAGCTTTGAAATCATTCTGATTTAAATATCAATCTTTATAAACTTTCCATTAGAGGTTCGAGTAGCAACTTACAATGTGTGTTGTAAAAAAAATTATTCGCAGTCTACCTTCGGAGGAGAATTGATTTTTTAAAATTCATTTTTCATCCGTCATAATATCAGCGAGAATAATTTCAGTTTATGTCGACCACATTGACGAGGAATACATCAATTAAGAAACGTCACAAGGTCCATGACACAACATGACGGTGGCCGCAAGATGATGAACGAGGTTAATAGACCTCTTTATCGCTGTAGTGGCATTCGTGCTTGATTTTGACCTTACACTCAACGACTATGAACCAATTAAAGAAAATTATTGATTTCTGATCAAACAACGTGTTTCCCGAGCGAAATGTTTCTGCTATCGATTTTAGCGAGCATCAAGATTGTAGAGTGCGATACAATTTTTCAAATATTTTACGGGTTATTTGTAATGGATTGCGAGGCCAATGAATCCAGTCATAATACATCCTCAAACTAGATTCATTAGTTTAGCACAAATACTTTTTAGAACTCGTGACCTCTTTTAAATTTAGAATCCGGTAGATTAAAGAAACGCTCAAGAGCTTTTTGGAGGATGCGCGTTTAGATCGAGATAAGTATCGAACGTTATAATTCGCAATTATGCTTATCGCAAATTTACCTTGTGTAGTTATTTCGTGGTTTCGCATAGTTAGAGTGCAATCATAGACAATTTTAAAGTGAGAATGCGAATTTTACCAGGATATCGTAGCGCGCGCCAGACGGAATTCGCTGCTGCATTCGCTGTTAAAAAACGTGGAATAACGGAAAATAGTCGATACCGACTGAAAGTTTTAGATGAATTTTTAGTTTTTATTAAAGTGCCAACCTTGAAATAGCGCGCGTGTTCGTTAAAGTAACGATAAAACAAGCATCGATAAACAAAGGAGGAAATTGAAAAATGTCCGAGGCATAATTGCTCTTCCAGAGCGAAGCGAAATATCGTCAAATAACGAATGTTAAACAATAGAGGAAGACGCAGACAGAAGCGTCAATATTTATTCAAAGTAAACGCAGTAATCTGCGGAATCTCCTGCCGTCGCTCGCACCAAGCGAGTACAGTAATTTTTATCTTCAACGGACACCCGAAATCCGCGCGGAAAAGATTCAAGACGACAAATTTGGAGAAACGCGAGGAAAGCAAAACGCAAGTTGCTCCGAATGCGTCTGTTACTCACCGGACAGCCGCGTTTGTTCATCCTGTAGCCCAGCGGACATTTTTTCTGGCAGAGGAGGTTGGGCGGGCAGCCGAGGTGCGGCCTGCACTGGCAGATGCTGCATCCTTTCTCGTCCCTCAGCAGCCCGTGCTCGCAGGGCAGGTCGCACTGGAGCCTCGGGCACTTAACCTCTCCGTTCTCGTCCTCCACTTCGTTCTGCGCGTCGTTCCCAATTCACGAATGTTAAAAGTTTGCTTTTACTCAAAGACCCCCGGGGCTGCGCTCGATTCCGCTCGGGCGTTACAATTATCGCGTCCCGAGCATCGGATCGTTATCGATTCGTCATCCTCGCTACTCGTGCAAATTCGCACGAGGCAGTTTTGCAGACGCGACTGGAAGTCCGTCGGGAAGCGAGCGCTCGGGGGCTAAACGACGAGGGGGCGGGGGATCGACTGACCTGAACGCGCGATCGGCACCGGCAGACGTGGCAGCCCGACTCGTCGGTGTCCAGTCCCAATTCGCACTTGGAGCTGAGCTCGCAGTTGCGCAGCGGCCGGCAGTGCTCGCGGGGCGGCGGCAACGGGGGACATCTGGGGCAGCACTCGCCGGGCACCCGGGGCAACGGGTGGTGGCAGCTGTGGCACATCGTCGCCTGGCAATGGAAGATCCCGGCCTCGCAGGTGCAGATTATGCAGGGGTCGTCCAGCTGGTGGCGCTCCCCGACTTCGTACACCTGACCCGAGCTGTCCCTGCACTTGTTTGCCATGTCCTCCTGCACGATCCAGCTCACGGCATCTGCGGACGTTGTTAAAGCAGGATTTACACGCGAGGCTTGGCACCTCGGGCTCTCGGAGAAAGCACTCGGCCGCGTTAACGGGCTTTCTGTGTTGTGTCCACTGACTCTCGTATGGCCCTTAGTCCCCAGCTCCGTTTGCTCGCTCCATTTTACTCAGCTGTTTTAGTTTCCGAAGAATCCGTTTCGAATTCCAAGCTGGCGAGCGCTACTCGGCGATGCTCCTCTTATTCCGTTGAAGCCACGAACGCGTCCATTAGAATTAGAGCGCGGATCGCGTGACTCGGCGTCAAGCTTTTACACGTCGATAAAGCAGCTTTGGGAATCGCGGAGTGATCGGAGCCGATAAGACGGATGTGGTCTATCGACGAATCGCGAGCACACGTGTGCTTTTCGGTGGAACTGCAATACAAAGACCAGAAGACGAGCGTCGAATTTTATTTTAAGAATCGCACCCGTGCAGAAAATACGAAAGCAATACAGTTTGGGGCTTTTTCTGTAAAAAATACGACGTTCGCTCGGTATGTTCGCGAATGACGAAAAAAGTAATCCAGCTCTCGTGGCCGTCGTCGCACGCTACAACGCCGTCCAACCTGGCCGGTGCTTTTTACTCTTTTTCCAAACGGAGCTGCAATTGCACATGCATCGAAAGCGCATTTATTCGAAGCCCCCCGTCTCCGCGCGAGTTATTACCTTGATTGCGGCATTCGTAGAGTGGACAGCAGCTGCCAGGCTTCCCGGGAATGGCTGCATTCACTCGTACCGGCTGTTGTCCGGCTTGACAATCGTGTTTCGGACAGGGTGACACGCATTTGCATTTGCCGTCCTCTCCCGTTACGCTGTCCTCCGGACACCCCGTGCTCTCCACCGCTGCAAAAAGCACAAGCGCGAACGACTGTTATTATAAGCCCGGGTAACATCACGCTCCTCGATAAGCGCGTGCGTAATCTCAGGAAGGGTCGTTAAAACGGCTCCAGGAGTTTTAGCAGTTTTCCGCCTCGTTGGCTTTCGTTTATTCTCCGCCGTCTAATAAATGCGAATCCTGTTTTTTCTTCGATGCACTGCTAAATGATTGCGTGCACATATTTGGCAGTCTATTCGGATTAGCTGCTTCCCCTGGACAAATTCACAAATTCTATTCGCTTAAAAGACATTTATTTGGGCGAAAAATTCACCAGCGCGGAATTCGAGTAAGGACTCGGCGGGACGTTCGTTAAACGTTGGGCTTTGAAATCGAAATGATAGCTATTTTTATCTCGACCAAAAGATCTAGTTTATTCGATGAAAAAACTAATTTTCGAGGGATAACTCGTAGTTGAAGCGTAAAGTTATGGTGGGGATAAAATATAGTCGGAAGAATACGTTACGTTCGAAACACGATAATCTTGTCTTCAAAGTCGCAACTTGTTTGAAATTATTAATATCGAATAATTGTTAAATATCAGTCGTATTAAGGTTGGGTGTGCTTTGCTATTTCGGCTTAACTAAGAGATAAATTACAAAAGTTTGGTGGTATTTTTCGAGAGCAAAAGTATTGCACAGTGTGCGCTAGTGTGGTCTTTTTCAAAAGCGCGCAATAAATTTCGCCAAGCAAGACTTGGCGAAAAGTTTATCGATTATGCATTTTGATTACTCTGGCTAATCGTGTTTTACACTTTATGATATTTTAGCGAACAGTATTAGATTCTAAAATTGATTGCATTATAAACAGATAGCTTATAAATTTTTATTCAATTCGACATCTTTTATTCAAATATCAGAATTTTTAAACAAAATGAATTATTACTTTTAGCGACTTCATTAAATAATAGTATTCGACAAAAATAATAATTTTATTTATTTAATCAAGCCATCTGATGGACACTTTTCGTTATAAATATCCGATGTTTCACGAAATTTATGTATTTTGAGTTTCATATGGAATAAATTTTATTTTTTTAATTCGAGCTGTGACAAATGATATAATAATTTTGGGGATATATAATACAGGGATGATGAATTGAAATTGCTTTTTATAATAATAAGAATATTTTAGTTATAAAATAAATACCTTTAAAGATCGTGTTTCTCGCTCGGTTTTTTTATAAAATTTGACGATATGAATAAATGTTCAACATGTCCTAAATAAATTAGATCTGAGGGGCAACTTCGTTTGATAATTTGATATTTTGGTGTATATATTTTTTAAAGTTAAAGCTTTTTACAATAAATTTTATTTATTATCTATATTACTTATAAGATTGAACATTATTATTCTTTAATTATTTTGAAACGGCGATAAAAACAAATTATATTAAAATTAATTTGCTTTTATGCGGTATTTATGTTAAAGTGATTTAAGGTGGACTATAAATGAAATATATTTACGATTCGTATACTTAAATTTAGAAAGGATCAAATAGAGTAAAATATGTAGTTACGAAGAATTATAAATTATTACTATTATTATATAAATTGTAAATTAAAATCTTACTTTGAATACCAAAAGTAAAGTTAAAAGATAAGAATAGATGAAGAAATAAAAATATTGAATATGATTCCTAAAAAGTCTACATAAATAAAGCCTGTATTATGATATATTATAATTTTTATATGTACATATTATTCAACAAATGATCTGCATGGAATTATATTTTATGAAATTGTTTCAAATCATTTTGCGTTTATAATATTTATTTGAATTATAATATATAAAATTTTACGATGCATAGACATCTGTAGGTTGCAAAGGTTTATTCTTGCAAATTGCACACAACTGTATAAAAATTTTATTCATCAATATTGACCGAGCGAACTTCAAAGGCATAAAATTATATAAATTAAAAAATAATGTTGGTAGAACCGCGATTAGTGTAGTACACTCTTTTTTAATACACATAAATAAAAAATTTACTAGAAATTGATAATTTTTTGGTTAAAAATATGTCCTTTAAATATATTCTGCAGTCGATACCGTTGAAGCTGTTAAATTAATTATCTCTTGTCATCCTCCTATTAGTACTGATTATTCATCAAAGCTGCTTTGAGATGAATTCGTCGTTCATTTTTAATATTTTCAGATCATGATTACAGGCACTACCCCGAACATTTTTTTTATAATAACCGAGGACTTTGAGTTTGGAGCTGGAAACCCTTTATGTACGACTGAAACCTACATTTATTTATTCATGTTTCCCAGTAAAAAATTCATAATTTTAGCTTTTTTTAATTATTAAACAAGAGACTTGTATGCAAATGCAAATAAATAGAAATTTTCATTAAAATTCGTTCTTGTAATTAGTAAAGCAAAGTGGACTTCTTTTGTCGTTAGTTATAGAATCATCGCAATTGCACGTATGTCATTTGCTTTTATAAATAAACATAAAACAATAACACAAATGGAGAATTCCACGTTAAATCTAATTATATCTCCAGAAATGTTTTTAGAATATGCATCCAAACGAAAAATTATCAAAGCCCGTGTAAGAACAATAGCTTAAAACACGACGACGTAAGGAAGGGAAGCACGAAAGAGACAAGAAAGAGACTAAAGGAAATTGCCCGCGGAATAAGGTATTTCCCCTATAAGATTGACGTTTGAAAACTGTGCCACTATGAATTGCATAAAATCCTAAAATCCTTGGAACAAAATTTGAGACAGAAATTTCAAAGCCGAAATTTTTATCAAACAAAATACTCTGGCTTCGCCCGCTAATGCGCGCTCTAATAATAATGCGATTGAGAAAGCTTTTGCTCGGAGAAGAATTACAATATTAAATACGTTATCAGTCACTTTTCTTTGATTTCGTCTCGAATGAAAAGTACTAATGACAGTCAGAGTTACGCGGACAGTGATTATGAAAATGCATTCTAGCGTTTAAATGCCATCTAAATAATGTATTCCGATCGAATAGTTATTCCGGTCGAATAATTTTCGACAGTACAGCGATCGCGCATCTCTCAATTTAATTTCGCTTGATAAATAAATCGGATTGCCGCTCGGATCCATTTTCTCGCGTCGAAAGTTTATTTCTGCGCTCATCGATTTCATACTCAAAATTATAACAAGAAAAGTGGAAACTGCCGACGCGCATAATCTTATTTAGCGATAGCCCGTTCGAATGTGCGCGCGCCCCCAAGTTCAGGATTATTTAAAATCTCAGACATTCGAACTTTGGGATGTATTGGATAAAGCAAATAATAAATCTTTATAAAACGGAAACGCGAATGATTCCCGAGACGGCGGATTATTGGAATTGGGATGTTCAAGTTCAATCGAGGTTGTATTTATAAATTTGTACACATGCATCGTTGACGGAGCACGTTTTCGTCGTTTTCGTCATTTTCGTCTCTGAAAAAGTTTGATCAAATTCGAAGCTTGCAATTATTGCTTTAACGCTGCCGATATCGCGAAAGAATATTCGAGATTATATTTCAAAAGCACCAGCTCTTCTCGCGATACCGCGGATTAAATGCATACACGCACTAACGTGCATTTACGCGCGTATAACGATATTGTATTTCAGGAAAGTTGCCCCGGAATTATTGGGACAGTTGGCTTTTATTCTCTCCGAGATAAACACCAACTACTGCTGGAGGTGCCGTCTTTCTCGGAAATTTATTCCCCGACAGTTTCAAGCCACTGCGATTCGGTGGGAGGACTGTAAAGCTCCCGGAACACTCTCGCATCAACTCAAGTAACATTATACTGGAGTGACAATTCACTCTACCAACCTGAAATTGTCTTTTCACCGAGTAAAATTCCACATATAATATTTAATAATTTGTAGATTCAACGACGCGCCTCGAACTTGTTATTAGGTTATTATAAGCGTTGGCGAATTTTCGAAATAATTTTCGCTCTACTCGAATTAATAAATGCACTTTTCCCCTTTATCGCGACTGAATTTTTAATCCAACCAATTCCGCGCCTTTTAAGATACATGGTCGCGATCGGGATTATAGCGTCGACTAAAATATATGAGCTACGGCTAATCGAGTAATTAGTAATGGCATTGTTAAAAAGAGCCGAGCATAGAGAAAGGAAATATCTTATTTTATAAGAATTTTATACGAAAGTAGGAGCTGCTTATCAGATTATCATCCATTTTTGACGACGCAACTTATTACGTTACATTTTGAACGTTGACCCTTCCAATTTCATTTGTTCGGTTGCCTCGGTTGCCTCGGTTGCCTGTTTTCTCCGAGCGTCGAGTAGAATGGAAGCTACTTTAATACGATCTTAAAGTATACGAGAACGGTATTTTGATATTTTTTTTGCACGTGCATTTCTTATTTAAGAAAGAAAAAGAGCGACTGAGAGGAAGTGTAAGGTTACGAATTTATTTACCCAACAATGCAGCTTAAATCCATACTAGAATAAAATGTATTAGAAAAAAATAAAGATTGTAATTTTAAAGAACAGCTTGTTTTTATCGGGATAGAAGCAATTGATATTTCTCAACGATGCGGTTTTTTGCATTTTACGTTTAAAATACACGTGCAAGCATACGGTTTTCCAAACGACGCTAATAATGCAGTTCGGCTAATAATTAAGTTAATTTCTAAATTAATGGATTCACTTAAATTACTTGGCCTTATTTCATTACGAAATTTTCATTACAATTAATAGCATTAAGAGCTCAACAATAAAGAAACGAAACGCTTTACTTGCTGTACACTTAAATTATTAATTGCGATAACAGTACTTTCACAACGATTGCACCTCTTTGCTTAAATTTGCTATTTAAAATCAGCATTTTCTGCATTTTATCCCGAACAAAATTAATAGATATAATTAACGTCATTTATCGAGGATACAATGCAGCAGAAGTTTAACTGCATTCTTTTCCATTGTATTTATTCCAAGCAATTTTAACTGCCAATTAATTGCAGCGTTAAAAAGCGAGCAAATATCGCAGATAAATATATTTAATTTATTCGCGGGCACAGAAATTATCGCAAGAATTGAAAGGTTTAATCAGCAACGGCTACACACGCTCGTTGATGCGTGTGTTTGCACTCGTAATTTATCGCCTCAAGACAGAAGCGGAACATTCGCTGAATTCTCAAACAGCGGCTCCTCGAGATCCGTTTGAGACGATGCCAGTAAGAATTTGTGCGAGTTGCGCGAGCTCGTGTGAATAGTCGATATCCTTAGTTCGCTTTCAAAGCCGTCGAGTGGTCAAAGCCTGATTTTTAATTCAGGCTAAAACCAATTTCCCTCGCATCTGCAGCATAAATCGGAGGGATTTCAAGGAGGCCGAGTTAGAGCGGCTCTGATTTGTCGGAAATAGACGTAAAAGTACTGCGCGAAGAATTCGTTTGAAAGCAGCGCACATCGAGGCTATATTAAAAGCATCATCTTAGGGCAGAGCAAGGAAATGGGACGATGGGGAAAGAGCGAGTGGCCGAGGGGGAGGCTCGGGGGTCGGGGCTCTCTCATTCGATACTGCGACCGCCGGAATTTCCGCAACCTCGAAGCGCACGCGTCGTATTCCGGAGGAATCGGCCGTGCCGTTCTTCCGAGCTAATGCAACTTTTCGCGAGAGGGTGCGCGCGCGTGTGGACGTGTGTGTTTTCGTGTGCTGCCCGGCTGACCGCACGTAGGCTTTATCCACTTGTAACGGCCATCTTGCATGGCTGGGGCCGATTGTTTGTCCAGCTGCACTGCGTCGACAATTCCTCAATAATGAAAGTGCAAGCAGAGTTTGCCTTGCAAACCGATTACCCGCTCGCGATAAGATCACTACAAGCTAATAGTGCGCCTAGAAACATTGAGATCATAACCGGGGGCACGATTTTTGCATGAATTTTTGCACGGAGTTTTCACTGTCGAAGGCCTCGTATTTCGCAATGAGAGGGAACAATAATCGAACGATCGAAACCTTTCAATGCTCGAGAACATTATAAATTTCTTATCGTCGAATCGCGTTAGTCATTTAATAACAAAAACTCGAGGCAAGTACTGTTTTACATTGTTATTGCTGTTGCAAAAGAAAAGAAGGCAATGCAAAACTTTAGTGCCACTTTAAAATTGCGAGAGCGAATTTGGAAACAAAGTTTTCCGCTGCAACTTAATTTTAGTGCACTTTTCAGATGAGCCTGTCGTCCAATAATCTTAACGATCCTCTCTTGGTTCATTAGCTGGGGTGCGGGTATAACTGAACGAACGCCCATTCCCAGGGGGAGTAAAATCGAGGAATGACCGATCCGCTCGGTGCTTCATAATTGTTACACCATTAAATGTACGAAACTCATTTCGATCGAACTCCGGAGCCGCCCTAACGACATATACTCGCTCAAATGTACAACTCGGAATTACGTGTCTATCTGAAGGTCGAATCGACGATTAATCACGTGCCACACTCGTTTTTAGCACGAAGGTATTTATCACCGAGCCTAATGACCTTAATACACTTTTCGTTGAAACGAAAACGCATTTGTTAGATTTTCGTCGAAACATGCTCGATGTGAAATGCGGGATGCACTCGTGGCCGTTGTGCATTCGAATCCAGGGCTTCCCTACGCAAGCGATCAAAATTCCATACGTAAACGCATTCGGTTGTGAATACGCGAGTATTTCAACTCTCGATAATTGTGTCGGTGAAAATATTCACGATGGAAATTAGCGCGATGGCTTTCAATGCGAGCGAAATTGATTTTTAGAATAATGTCCGAGGGAAGCGAGAAGGGGTAACAACAACTCGATAAACGTTAAATATTATCTCGATTAAAGTTTATTACTAGCCGGAAGATAACCTTTATTGTTTCGACAAATAAATTTCTTGCTCGCGCAATAATGCAGGGGCAAATACAAAAACAAGAATTTTCTGTAACGAACAGCTATTTTCCTCGTTTTAAATTTTTATCCAAACGCAGAAATATTTTTAACAGAAAGCAGACGAACCAAGTAGAGACGAGTGTACAAACTTGCGCTTAGGGTCGATTTTCTCGGCAACTAATAACAATAATACGGCGGGCATGTAGTTGAAAACGTATTTTCAAAGACGTTTTTCGCAGGAATTTTAAATATAACTTAATCAGTGACTTTGTGATTCGATGGCTTATTTTTAATTCGTCAAAAATGAAATAAGAAAGCATTTTACCGGGTTAACTAGATATAACCCTAACCAAGAAGCAAAAAAATAATGTATCTAACCTTTTAGTATCAAGTAATAAAAAAAGCGTAATACAGTATATTTACCGTGTACACAGTTCTCAACGTGAATTTTACGAAAGCTTTTAAAAAACTTTTCCTCGTGTACTTGTAATATATTTTAAAATATTCATTTAAAATGCGGTTACAAGGTAATGCAAGACGTTGGGATCGATAGGCAAATTTAGGATACGTGGCTCTGCCTTCAATTGTGCGTTCAGTTAAATGGTTTCGTTAAATTCAATTAATCGTTACGCGAAGTGCATTTTTTTACTGCCGTCTTTGACGAAAAGCGTTTAATATCTAATGCGTAGTGAAAATTTAAATTTCAAATTTAGAGCGAAAGATCGACGTAACCTGAATTTAATAATATCCTATTATAAGAGGCAATTTCGAGAAGAAGTTTTTCATGGACAATATACTTATTAATAGCAGGTATTGCAGTTGGACAAGTGCTTGAAAAAATATTAATTTTACAAAAAAGAAAGCATCAATTTTTATTTCGCTGCTTCTTTTTTCGAGCGCATCGCAAGACAAAAATTCCCTCTGTTCTTTTAAAACAACTTCCCATAATTTGCAATATTACATAAATGCCGCTACTCTCCCCCGCTTCTCCCATTTCACAATCTCTCGTACAGTCGGAGAAACTAAAAATTAATATAAAAAGTTGTCTGCTCATTATGCGCGCGCGACTTCGTATTCACAAGCAGAAGCGCCTTAACTTTCGTCCTCTCTCCTTTTTATCGGCGCTTCTTTATCTTCCGCTAAAGATACAGCAAAAGCGCGTGGGAAGAAGGTGTGGCAACTAGGAGCTGCGAGGACTGCGAGAACTGCGTAATTTAAATTTTATTCTCGGCCGAGTGCCGCTTAGTCCGCGGCGACTGTATATACAGTTTATAGAGTCATCTTATCGTGACAGTCCTACGAATTGCCTCGTAATTTTTATTTCAATTTCAGCGTCGCGGGACAAGTTGTCTCTTCTCCACCCCCCCCCCCCCCCCCAGGAAGGCCGCGCTTCCCCGCTCCGGGAGTCGACGCTCTCTCCTGCACTGCGGAATCGACAATTTATCGCCTTAGCCTCGATCCTTCCTCTCGATGAATCGCCAATTATCAGAACGAGCGGCTCCTTCGCGCGAAAACAGCTCAGGCGCTGTTGTCTAAGCTCCTCCTCGGCACGGATAACAAAATGCTGCGCTTCTTCCGCGGCTCTCCGTTTTACAATTTATTATGCGATCGATCTTCTTCGGAATAGCCTCTTCCAGGATAAATATAAACAATTCGCTGCTATAAGATCGCATTCGGGGGCGGGAGGATTTTTCAAATTACCCGAGCCCCTTTCAATATCGGCAATATTTAAGGAGACCTTGCAAATTTTATAGCCGAAGAGAAATTTCGCCGAGATAAATAGTCGTCGCACTTTTATTAGTTACTCAAATAATAACACTTTTTACGCTTTGCCGCGATCGCGTAAAATGCTTAATATGCCGGAGGTATTCCTATTCGGAAGAAGCTACGCGATTTATTATAATGCAGAGTAAAACTGAAAATGTATTAAAAAAATCGGCTTGAAGCACAAAGAGCGGCGTTAAAGCGAGATTAAATTTAATTATCAAGCCCAACACTTGTGGGCCCTACCGAATTAATTCCACGTGCGAAAATGTAACCTCTGCCATCATAATTACCGTTCTTGTTGTCGTTGTTGTCGTTGTTGTTGCTGTTGTTGCTATCATCATCTCGAGGCTCGGTGATTTACGTTAGCGTACGAGCCGCGTATTTCTAGTTTCGAGCTCGCAAATCACAATCTGCTCTTGCACCCCGAGTCCTTCATCCTCGTTGGCCTACCCCTCGCAAGAGGGTGTAAAACTTGCGCCGCGAGATTGTAAATAACACGGTTCGTCGATCGATTTCTCATCGGGATATCTTCTACATTATTAAGTAATTAAAGTCGAAGTTAAAAACCATAAGGCAGTCGCGCGAAAATTTATCGCTGCGATGCCGTATTTTCGCTTTAACATATTCATGGCCAAAAGGACGAGGTAATAATTACACGGCTTGGCTACATCGGCTTGTACTTTCGATATGAAATTTTTCGGTCCGTCGGGCCGTTGGCTCGCGCAAAATTGCCTTTTTAATTAGTTTCGGCGTCACGCGCCCAATATAGTTTGGTTTCGCGGCTCACTTTCTCGCTACCATAAAAATCTCGCACATCATTAATTCATTCCATTCTTTTGTCTATTTAAAGTCGAACCCGGCAGCGTCAGCTTTTCAGTTTTCAGTCTCTGCGTCGGCAGCCGTGTAGGCCTCGATCGTTAAACGCACCTGTGCAACTTTAACGGCGTTAAGAATATGGCGGCCAGCGCTCCTCCGTCCGACGAACGAAATAAACAGTTCCCGCCTTCTCCAAAAATTACTATACTTTCGTGATTCAGCGGCATTTGCGTTTTTAACGCACTCCGGGACGCCTAGGCCTGTTTAGGGGCTGAAGTTGGAGTCGCTCGCGCATTTCGCCCGAGCACTGCCCTGCCATAAAGCGAAATAACGATGCTTTTGTCGATTAAACGCGCACTTGGATAAAGCGATGCTCGTAATGCGTTGGTTTGACCCGGAGCCGCGCTTTTTCTCGAGTCTGGATAAATGGAAAAAATTGAAGAAAGCAACGACCCACTCGACAAACGTCTTCCCTTGAAAAAACGTACCTTTTACAAGCTTCGTAGGCGCATCCTATCAACGACATTTACTCTTCTAGTTTTATGCGCTAGTAGACTTTCATCGATATAAATTTCAATACTGAAAAGCGCTCCCAGCCTTTGTACTTATTTACAGTTTTAATGCTTTTAATGCCGAGTTATATGTCGAAAGCGATTTCAATCGCAATTCTTAGTCTCGAGTTCGCATAATTAAAATCGAGCCGACCGTTAGAAATTGCTGTAAGGTTAGTTGACGTATACTCGAGATGATCGCACGTTAATCGACAAATTTATAAATAAATCCTTTGACGAAGATACAGTATCGATAAATATGATGATTTATGCAGGCGCAATTTGTTCCGCAGTTCTTGAAAATCTTTTTTCGACGATACAAACTTCAACTTGCAAAGATGCATTTCAAAAATTCTCGATCAAGCTGCATCACCAACGAAATCATTAATTTCGACGTCGATCTTTAAATCACTGGATTTTTATTTTATGGTTAATCTGAAGTAACGAGAAGCTTTATAATTACGCGTAACCTAAAAATTATTCCAGGATTAATAAAAGTTAAGTTTAACGAGTTCATTTCGGTAAATTTTTGTCGAACCTTCAGAATTTTAATCAAATCCAGTGTAAGGTATTACAGGCTAGACATACTTTTAATAATCGTTCGATAACGTTAACCCAAAAATTAATTGCTTCCGAGGCGGTAATTTTTGTAATATCCTCGTTCGGTACAAAACCGAGCGAAGCCAGTGCTAAAGCGAATTCTCGCCGTAATCTTGAAGCCATAGTCAGGAGAATAGTAATTTATTTGGTCAGAATAGGAGCCGAAGAGAGTGTAAGAGAGTCTGGCGACGTGGACAACTGGAGAAGCGCTGAAACCGAGTGTTTAACTTAGCTCCGGCAATCGCGCGCGCAAGTACTCTTGGCCAAGATATTATTTTAAAAGAGAGGTTGCTCTTTGCCCTCGAGGAGTTCCTCAGGGTTGCCGCCGATTCGACCTTTTTCTAGGATCCGCACTGTTGCGACATCGGCCCAACGTAATTATTTAATATTTTTCTAAAATTAAGCGAGCGCTCGATGCAAAACTTCCAAGCTGTAAAGGATTCCTCCCTTTCGGCGATTTTTCGCAATCGTGTAAATGATATTGCGCGAATCATTGCCTACCAGGATATTTGCATTACACTTTACCGGGAAAAACCTTATGCGCGGCGCTAAAAATAAAAGTGCATCATTATTTCAATATATTCTATTGCAAGTAATGTGCATTTCAAATGTAGGCGACGACGCTTGTTTATTTGAATTATTTATAAAATAAACATGGTAGATCGATGCTAATTGACTTTGCTGCGAACAAATAATTTAAAAAACGTTGTCTTTTATTGGAAAATTGCACGCAGAACTCGAAAAGCATTGCAAAGTGGTATTTTAAATTTCAACTCGAGAAGTAATTATTCGTTTTAATTTATTTACTCGGAGCAGATGTAGGCTGCTCTCGAGCGGAGCTTGCGCGCTTCTTTTTCACTGTATTGCAACTAGCAGATAGCGAAGTTACGAAATTCGTGCAAAGCCGCGTAGAGCCGTGGGATTTCCGGGCAAACGGTGTATTTTACACTTTTCACACTTTTGAGCGAGCAAACGAATAAACGGCAGCCAATCTTTTTCACGTTAAAGCGCCTGCACCGCAATTAAAGGCATTAGCACCTTTGCTTCCGAAGACGCATTATTCGTATCCAACAGCTCGAGCGCCCTCCTTTTTGATTTTTCAGCAGCACGAAACAGTTTGCTCGCCGACTCGTCATTTTTTCTCTAAAACTGTCCCCGAGTGACTGCTTTATCGGCGAATGCCCGGATCATCGGCGGCAAAACGCAGCTTCGATGGTCTCCGAGTATCCGTGGAAAGCCATTGACGCGCGCTCTCACGGCCATTAGCCATCGATTCTCTTAATTGGTCTCGTTCTCATCAGGGATCCAAGTGTGCGAGGTAA
This sequence comes from Platyscapa corneri, assembly GCA_018907185.1. NCBI lineage: Eukaryota > Metazoa > Arthropoda > Insecta > Hymenoptera > Agaonidae > Platyscapa > Platyscapa corneri. Next base: position 3,683,774 of record JACCHW010000012.1, read on the forward strand.
AGACCATCGCTATCTCGGTTCCTTCCCACCCTCCCCTCCAACTCTCTCGGCACACCGAGGGCCGCATAGAGTTGTATGCTGCAGGGGTAGATAGGAGTATTCAGAAGAGCGCACGGATGAGTTGGCCGATAGTGGCTCGATCGAAACTGCAAATAACAATTTCGAAGTTATCCTCTCGCTGTTCACCGCAGCCCTTCGTGTGTTATGAGTTTCGTGAGCCGCGCGCGCCCGCGTAAGTCCGTTCCCGCTAGGAGTTCCACGCGGTGGAAAGTATCTCGGTGCACTCGAGATCGACCATCAATTTGACAGTCGGTTTCCGAGGGAACGGAATACGGAAAGGGAGAAAGACACTGAAAATGATATAAGCAACGCGGAGACGGAAAGTGGTTGAGAATTGGTTTTCGCCTCGCTTTTCCGGACGGCATCGATTCGCGAGGAATTGCGCCGCGAAAACAGTTTCCCAAGACACCAGGCAAAAGAAAGATTCGAAGCTTTCAATTTGTGAAAATCCTGGCCACCGGCGCCGTATCGAGACTAATAAATCTCCCGGTTTAAGAGAGATATTATCGCGAAAGATTGGTTAGGAGGAAAAATCCATTAGCGGTCGATCGGGCACCGATATCGAAAAGTTTGATAATCCGCCAGAGTTAGGCGTGTCTGGGTCGACGGAGAGCGACACCGAGCCTGGCCCCGACAAATTGCGCGAATGGGCGACAAAGGCAGAGCGGGGAGAGGCGAAGGAAGCGGTAAAGGATATTTTCCTGTTGTCGATTGCTCGGAGCCGCTGAAATGATCGAGCGAGCACGAGAGCCCGGCCCTTTGATAAGCATCGGACCAGAAGCGGCTTCGTAGGGCGCCAGGGCTCCTCTGGTGCGCGGGGAATATCACGCGCGCGCGCGCGCCTCCGCTCGTTAGCCATGAATAATGCAGCGTCGCGCGGCTCCGCCGTCCTCGCCGCTTTGATCTTTTGTAGTCGGTGAATTAAGCCGTGGCTCGGCGACTGGAGCTGCGGGCGGAGGTGCGAGGACTCGAGGAGAGCCTTGGGGAGTGACGAGTGACAATAGCTTTGTCTCGTCACTCGGCTGCTGCTCGTATACTTTACATGGTCGCGCGTACTCGACGCGCTTTGCAAATTGTAATCTCTTCTGCTTCATTTACCTTTTTCTCCCTTTCTGGCGGCTGACGGTAATGGCTGGACATTAACTTGCGCGAAAAGTTGTTGTCAACGTAAAATACAAATGGAGATTTCGCGCGATAAATCCTCTGACTTACTTTCGTTCTCTTCTTTTAGTCCTCTCTCTCTCTCTCTCTCTCCTCTCTCTGTTTTTCTTTTCTTTTCTTTTGCATCTGCGCATTTCTCTGCCCGTCTCTCCGTTTCTTCATTTATTCCCCTTTCCGCTGCCGCCACCATCCGCCTGCCACCGCATTCAAATACACATCTTTAAGAAGGCTTTCGTTGTCGATGCTTTGTATACTGAAATCTGCAATAACCTGCGTCAGCTGGGCACCACCGCCACCGCATCCTAGACATCAGAGTAATGGAATGCGTCAGGTTGTCTTTATGTCTCTTCCCGTCTTGCAGCCTCTATATACTTCGCAGTTGGCGATCACCTGTCGCACGATTGCACTTACTTCGAGGACATACCCGTCAACCGCAAACGCAGTTTCTCCTTGAAAATCTAAAAAGTCGTCATTAAGCTTTACGTTTAGCATATCCAGAAGAGCAGCTGCTTCTATCCGCTTACAGTGCGGCTGAGCGGACACTGAATAGACACTGTATTTTGCAAATTAACAAGCCTCAGAGGAAGGAACGGGGAGGGGGTGACTCTCCGCAATGGTTAATGGAAATAGCTGTCAAGGACTCTGAATCGACGAGCATCGATGAGCTGTACGAATTTTAATTCCTTCCTCAATAGCGGCGGAGTAAAAATATTTCAGAGCTAATTGCGAAGTTCGACTTGAGCCAGAAATATTATATTTGCCGCGTCTAGCTACGAGAGCCAGCGAGTGCTGAAATTTGGGCCGTTTTTAGCAACGGCTTTTCGAGTGGTAATTTAAAAAAAATGATAGTTCGTCGGATGTACAGAGCACTGGCCGCATAGAAAATTCGTAAAAATATTTATACTCGGCGAGTGCGCAAGTCCGCTTCCTAAAGTTTAAGTGACTTAACTGGAGCTTCAGTGAATTAGAGGTGAAAGACTTGCGCGGCATGTCCATGTACGTAGAGCGCGTTGAAAAACTTTTACGAGCATCTGCAAATTTTACGAATATCGCGAGCTTGGCTGTGTATATGCATTCTCAGGATTACACAGGCGCACTTTTTTTTCTTAACGAGAAAGCTTTGTAACTCCGGAAATATCGAACTCGAAATTTCCATAAATATCGTCTCTCACACTCGTCGTTTTTAAGAAGCACTCCGAGGGCGTATGCGACCTGTTCGAACTAAGAAGTAATTAAACATTTTATTTTAACGCAATGCGTAATTGTAAAAAAATTCAGGGAAATGGGAAAATTTCCCCGCTCCGCCGTTATTTTTTACTACCAAGGGAATTTCAATTTTCCATTTTTGGACTATTATTTAAATACTCGCTATGGAAGTTAAGAGGAGCGGGAAAATCCGTCATCTTGAAATTTTTGCTGGATGAAAAAACATGTTTTACATCGTATATTGTTTGTAGTAATATATATATATATTTATTGTAAAATAAAATGAATTGCTTGTTTGTTAATAGTATTTTCAGAAATAAAAAAATTTAAACAACTAGGAAGAATTAATGTTTTATTTTCGAAAACTTTACACGCAAACAGAAAACAATACTCGCTTATTTTAAAAGTATTACTCTTTTATAATCTGCACGAGATTCATTTTTTGTTTCACATTAGAATTGGAAAAATATTCGAGTCGAGTTAGTGTATTTAATAATTACATAATTTATCCGTATCGGTTTTTAAAAGCATTTTTATTTAGCATCATTGTGCATTCGCGACACATTTCTAGCTAAAATGGCTTCGCCTTAATTCGCACGAGATACATCAACTTTCACGATGACAAAGAATTTCCATCGCGACGCGGTAGCTCCAGTGGCGTCGGCAGAGATTTTTTCGACAAGTCGGGTCAAGAGCACGTTAATTAGAGCTCAACGAAAGGTGAATTATGGACTGATCCGAGCGCGTCTCTTTCGCTCTGGCCAATAATAAAAGTCTCGGAAATCCTAAGCACGCGGAACTTTCGTTTATCGAGTTTCTCGAAGTGAGTTGGGATCCGCGGTAGCCAGAAGATCCTAGACGGGCGTCGAGAATAGCATCCTAAAAGCGAGCGAGTGCGCGGAAGCTCTTTCCAAAGACAAGACTCGATGCTCTTTGGGTTAATGTGCGAGCGCGAAGGCGACGAAAATTCCGAGATTTCGAGAAATGCGCTCCCGAGCCGGACACGTATTTGATAAACTCGGAGGACGAGGGACTCGGGCTGCCACGGCAGTCCACCACAGCCGAGTTGAAGCTGGAGCCGGAGCCCGAGTCCGAATGTCGTCCGGCTAAGGACTGCGCACACCGAGTCCACAAAGAGGATAACCAACTCTGGAGCAACTATCGAGCGTATGCCACTAGCCAGTGCAAATTCTCGCAACCCTCCGGTCCGATATTGTAGTCATCGCCACACCAGCTATGCTTACTGCTACCTCTTTGTCTACAGGAGAGATAAGCGGCACTTATCTTGCCGTTCCCTCCAGCCCCTATCGTCCAAACTCTATCTCCCTTTCTTTCTCTCGTGCATTCAAATGCGCGGCGCTTGCTTCGATTACATCTCGCTTTTTCGCGCAACTTTTAAACTGGTCTAAGCGCAGTTCGTTAAACAGCTAGGATTAAAAGTGTTCGTTGCTTCCGATCTGCCTCGCGCGCACAGCCTGGAAAAAGCGAAGCGACCCGGAGTGGGAACGAGATATTGAGAAATACGACGAGGATATTCGAGGAGAGGCGATGGATATAAGAAGATGCGAATAGCGAAAAAATGCGCGGATTGCCGAGGATTTTCCGTACTCGCGAGATTCCGATTACATCCAATCTCATCCAATTATCCCGAGCTCAAATGTTGAAATGTAAGGAGGCGCGCAGTAGTTATAATTATATGTTTTCCTCCCCCGCTCTCTCTCTCTCTCTCTCTCTCTCTCATTTTCTTTCTTAGAAAACGGCGAGCATATAGTTTGGCCAATTGCTCCGGTGGAGGTATAGCAGCCTCCTTTATTACATTTTCCCCCTTTATCTTCTTCCTCGATTCTCTTCACCTGCCATTCCGTCGCTTCTCGTTTACCACTCTTTCTCGTTCATGCCTCGGGCAGACTCGTATTGGTGAGAGATAGACGGAGCGAGAGAGAGAGAGGGGAGGCAAGCGGAAAAAGAGTGGGCGCTTGACCCGTGACAAATTTAAGTCAACTAAATTTCACTTTCAAACTTTAAGAAGCTTGTGATTAAGGTACCTCGATTTCGACGTGCTTAATATTTAATTTTAATGTGCATCTGCTGGCGACGTTTGATAAGGTACGTTTAATAGCACGAATGCTTAATTATATAGTAAACGGAAATAAATGATTATTGCGCAGAGAATAAAACTGGGGAATTTATCCATTCGCTCTAGTATTATTCGGAAGCAGAAGTAACAAGAGATTAGGTTTGAACAAGTCGTCAAAAGCCGAGAGGGAGAATCGTTAATAAAGTCGAACTGTCTTCGAGGAACTAAAAGAGAAAGAAGGAGGGAGACAGAGAGATACAGACAGACTCTGTACGCGAAGGTTAATACAAATAGCTTTACGTAATTAGGATTCCTAAACGCCTTGCTAAATAATAACGGTGAGGCATTCGAGGAATTTGCTCTCCGTCCAGTGAATAAAATGAAATAAAACCAAGAACTCCAGGTGATTTCAAATTTAATAACGAGCCCCACATTTTCTTCCGAATTCGTCGTTGCATCAGAAATTTATAAGGCTTATCTCGTATAGATTTGGGCCCAATCAACGCAAACCCGTAATCGCATCAAGATTCGACGGCTCGGTTCGTGGGAAGTTAACTCTTCGGCGCAATTGCAGCGTGGTAAAAATAAAAAATGGCGCGTAATATAATACGTGTACATGCACACTTTTAGCTGCCGCTGAAACGAGATATTCAAGGAGTGTGGAGGTGTTTTACGATTAATCCTCTTAATACGAAAGGATGAAAGGAGAAAAGGAGAGGGAGAATACCTTGTCTCCCGCAAATTTTTATACGTCAATCAAAACTTTATATTTCTATTAAGAAATTGGCATTTCGCTTTTGGGCGCGGAGCGCTAGATTGAAATTTTTTATATCGGCTTAGACTCGAGGAGCTTGTAACTGTAAGTGAAACGTAGAAAAGTAGCTGACGTTTTCATCTCTGGGGCGAATTAGGCCGTCCGGATCGAGACCGGGGAAAAACTCGCGAGAACTCGTGACAATCGCTCGCGAGCTCCTCGTTGTTGTCTGTCTGACGCTTCAACAGATTCCCACTTCGCTTTTTGCTGCATTTTGGATTCTCTATGACTGATCGCGCACTGCTTTTTATCGAGTCAATGAGTAAGTACGTGCGGTGGATGAGACGACCAACTACTACTACTCGTTCGCTTTTTCGTAATCAATTTACGGAGCCTCGCGCACTCCATCGAAAGTGAAAACTCAACTTTTTTTACGCCCTCGCGCACCCCGACACCTCAACTTTCACCGAATTTATAAAATTTTAACGAAAAAGGGCGACGTAAAATAGTAAAATAGTATCCGAAGATGTATAGTTTCTTGTTATACTGGATGCGCGACCAGATTTTAGGTCTTTGCATAAAAATGCAAGAGAATGAGAATGAGGATGAGAATGAAGAAAAAAGGTAATTTTAAGCAGAATTAGTCAAGTCTTTCGCACTTGCCTTCTAAATTTATGTAAAGTTCTTTAACGAACTTATACCTTTCGCTTCTTATATTTCTTAATAATAATTAGTTTTAAACAAAAATTTAAAGCCTGATTTTTTTGTCTCGGATACGAGTTAGATGTTAAACGAATGAAAATGTTTTCGAAACGACAATTTTCGCCTTTATGCAATAAAATCAAAGCTTCTTTTGTTTTTAACAATATCAAAGCGACAATTTGCCAGTAAAATTTTATCGTTAAATTTAAAAGTAGCAACTTCCATCCGTTCGATCTCAAGTTTTTCGAGTAAAACACAGAAAGAGTTTGGAAATATATATATATATATATATAAAGTGAAAAGTAAACGCTTTTTCGAAAAAAGGAAGATTCGACAAAAGTCGTTGAAAGAATATGTTTCTGTAGTATCAGCCTCGGTGAGATCCCCTAGAGGGTCGATGTTCGAGCGGCCATATCACGCCCGTGGCTTACACTTTCCAGTCAACGCCAACTCCAGTTGACTAACAAAGATAAAACATTTTCAGCACTCGAGATCAACCGGGCTTAAGATTTTTCAATACGCTCTCTCAGTCCTGAATTTCCTATCGAAAGTGCGCCTTACAATTTAGGAGCCCGTATTATCAGCAACAAGGCTGCGGTGGGTCCACACAACCGGAAACCTGCAATTCCATCAGAGTCGATCGCTCCAATCGATAGTTTTTATTTTTTCCCGCATCAAGATCGGTTTGCGCTCCGTCGCGACGCCCAAGCGATTTATTTATTCAAGAATTTGTCAATAGTACCTCCGCTGCGATAAGAGTGCACTCTAGCGGCAATCTTACGAGCGTCCTCGCGATGAAACTATTGGCAATAATATTTAAAGCGACAAAGAAATTAATTTCGCGAAATTGTTGCTGGTAAATAAATTTAGATTAAGCGCATTTCAGGATTAGCATATATTTAGATCCGATTAGATTTCGCAGAAATACGTGCTTCATCTTGTTCAAATACTTAGTCATAAGCCATTAAAGCACTTTATTGGTAATTAAGAGATATGATTAGTGCTTGGAGCAAATTTTATAAATAAATCAAGATTGGACGAGGAAAAAGCCCAATTCTCTGTCCGTGTGAGAGTTTTTATTTTCGATTATGCAGCAAACCGTAGACAATGGTTGGCTTTCGCTCGGACATTCATTATTCGTCACAGTTGGGTCGCGCGCGAATCAAGAAGAAACGCTTAGCGCAAGGTATTAGGCACGTGACGTATTAAATAATATACTATTTACATATTGAGTTTTAACGCGCTAATTTGGAATCGCGTAAAAATTATAATTTAAAAGGCAATGAAACTCAAGCTCGATATTTGATACTCGCCCGTTGCCGGCATTACAATTACCATATATTACAAAATCTCAATTGTAGTTGTAAGAACCGTAATGACGACGTTGTGCGCCATAAATCACGGCAAGAATAAGTTACAGTCCCTCCAGCCGTAACCGCAGAAACGTCGCTTCGTATTTTTAGAGCAACGCGCGATTATAATTTACGCATCGGAATTTATGCGGAATATCGGGGAGGTAAATAGTTATATTAAATTTATTGTGCCACTCGATAAGTGCGGAAACGAAACTTATCCGAGCTCTCGTTGACGGATCCCTGGATTTAAACTTTTAATCATATTATTTTCAATGCGAGGGCAATTTATATAAAGTTCAGCCCGACATTCGAGGACGTAAATTAAATATAAACCAAGTTGCCACGCCAAGATAATTATCAATTTTAATGTAATGGATTTACGGAAAATGTCCCTTGGTCGTTTCGAACATTATTGATATCGCACAACGTTAATTTCTACACTGCTTCACTCTTTTATATTAAACTACTGCTTGCATACCAGATATTGAAAGTCTTATCCGATAAATGCGTCGCAATAAAACGGTCTTTCTTCGCGTTTCGATTAGTAAACTAGGCTTTAAAGTTGTTATTATTATTATTATTATTATTATTATTATTATGTATTTTAGAGCGCAGCGTAATCAAGGTTCCGTGCTAATTAATATTCATCAGCGGCTTGATGCAGCGATTTAGCGACTTTTTTATTCTACATTCTTGAAAGCTATTAACAACTCCAATTAACACGGCTCGTGAAAAACACGCGAATTGGATAAAATTTCAGACGGTTAGCTGAAATTTGAGAATTATTAAAGTTGCACGATATTGAAACTCGCTTGAGTGTGCGGAATTACACCGAAATTGGTTATTTTAGATTTCAGTAGGCGAATACTTTAAAGTGAGAACGTTAACTAGAATTATATTGATTTTTGCTGCGAATCAACATAATAATACCGGCGGGCGGGCGGGGGGGGAGTTGGCGCTGCGGAGGGATTGAAATACCATTGCAACAATTTTGCGGACCAAATTGTATCCGCGAGCTCGAGAAGCTCCAATTCTCGGATTCTTGGATTCTCGAATTCTTTGGTAGTGACGCGAGATCGCGAGGCGCGGCAATCGCACGCAATTAATCAGATAAACAGAGGTCGGTTGCGCGTAATAGGAGCAATGATGAAGCTTCCGTCAAAGCCGGGATTTGCCAGGACGGAATATGGAGTTAGTAGTGGTGCTGCATCGCGGTGCGCCGGAGCCCTAAGATAATTACATGCCCCGGCAGACGTTAATTCGTGCCGCTAACTATTATCGGCGGCTTTTAACTGCACGCACATCCGAATCCATTGATAAACGCCTGGATTCCCGTTAGCTGCTGCGCAATTCCGGGAATAAGGCCAACACGTTGCGGCCGCTCGCTCGTTCTTACTCCTGCTAATTGAAATATTCAAACTGCGCGAGGTTGTCCGCCAAACTTGCTGGAAGTCCAATCCCAACCCCAAATATTAAATAAACGCGATCGAGTCCATCCCCGACAGTCGCTCGTTGAAATAACACCGGGTGCGTTCGACTCGGGGAGTGGCCCAAGCTTTAATCGCTGAATCGCTGATCTCATCCTCGTTTGCGTTCGAAATTATTAGGGGTTAGAAGGGCGAGTCGCGCTGCGAAATATTTGGCGAAAAGGCGCCCGAAAGGCCCTACTCACCAACACACTTCTCGTCGCTGCACATGATACACCCAGGCTATAAAGTGGCATTGAAAATAATGTTTCGGCACATCCGGCACTTTGGTTATAGCGGTGGAATGAAATTTTTTACTATCAAGAGTATAATGAAATCGTCGTTAAAAGCTACTAAATTTTACGCGTCCGAACACTGAAATTTCTCATCTGCATACAAATATTTGTTTCTTTGGTAATAAGTATTTTTAAGAGAGAGAGCGACGTCATCGCTTATACAGGAAGTGGATTCGCCAAAGAATTCGGCAATAAATCGTAACGAGTAACCGAGTAACTGATTCTCCGGAGAAAATGGAAATTACCGCACTTATACCAGTGGTAATTTCGTAAACGAAAAGAGAAAAGTCTGCTGCACTTGCTCGCCTCGAACGTTCGCTGCATTCGTCGAGTAAAACTTTACGCGCGCGAAATAAAAAAGCCGAGGCGATCGAATATTGTTTTCGAAAAAGATGAGAGGCGCGACGAGCCGTCGCTCGGCACTGATTCATTCATTTGGCTATTCGGGCATCGATTAAACCGGACCTCGACGAGTCGACGTCTCGAGGCGTCACGACCCGATTCGAATTACCCGGCATCCGTAGCGCCGAACGCGAGGGCAGCCCCACGTCGGGGGATCGATGCGAGCACTACAGCGGAGGAGGTAAATAAGCCGCGACGCCGGGCCGTAGCGACGTGTTTACAGGAAAGTTGAAAGTAGAAGTTGTGGCTGTCTCCGCCTCTCGGTGCGACTGCCGTGACTCCGAGCGCAGATTAAAACGGGGCTTCGAGACACATTTGCCACTTGCGGCAGATACGCGTCGTTATTTGCTCGAGCGGCTTTCGAATTTCCCGACGTCGGTCGCATCACCCGTTCCGTCTGCTCGGCGTGGCCCCAACCTCGAGTCCAAGTTTTCGAGCGCCTCCTTCCCCGCCTCCGCAGGAGACGCAGTGAACAGGTGCTCGCGAAATCGCTCGGAGGACGAGGACGCGCTCGTCGCGGCAGATCGATAAAGCTCCGCAGCCGCAACGGCCTCCGCATCGACTAATCGGCTGCGGAAAATCGGCCTCGCGGGGCCCCGGAAAACCTGCGCGAATCCGGCACTGGGCTCTGAAGAAACCCCGTTGTTCCAGGCTCCGTTCCCTCCTGATCCTCTTGCGCGACGGAACGACCTTATTTCGAAAAGCATCGGCTGGTATCGTGCTGTCAAAATAGAATTAGGCGCCGAGCCGCGTACCCGGAGACAGGGACGCAGCCACAACACACAGAAGCGCACCGGAGCGCGCGCACATGCATGTGCCGGAGCTATCGCAAGCTGCGAGGCAGAAATGTATTTGAATCAATATCTTTGCGGTGCGCCGCACGGGGACGAATCTAATAAGTATTGACCGCACGGTCCCCGCCCCCGGAAAAGAGTTGGCCCGGCGATCGCGTCAAAAGCTTTGCCGCCGCGGTCCCCGCGCCCGACTGCGGTTCTGCAACTCCGCGCTCTCGGCTGCCCCAGCCACCCTTTACATATCTTTTCGCATAAAGCGCGAGACATTATCAATTATTAGTCTTGTTATTACCGCCATTAGCGGTGCGGAGAAGGAGAAAGGCTCGCTGAGTGCGTCCGAGCGCCGATGTGCGGTCGCCGATCAGCCGGTGAACGCGCGGGGACACTGTTTTGCGTTATTTCACGCTCGTTTCCTCGCGTTATTACCTTTTCGCTGCATCGCTCGTGGGCGATAAACTGCAAAAGTCGTCGGACGATTCGTTGCGTACAATCTTGTGTTCTAACTCGGCCCCTTTCGTTCCTACTTAGATTACGAGAGCGAATAATAAATTACCATTCTTGAAAAAGAGAAATTGCGCACTGTTGGATAAAATGTCGGCTCGATGGAACCTGATAAATGATATTTTTTGCGTTTACGACTGCTCTTTTCCAATTTCTAATAAACGGGATAATTTTACAAGCGGCAATGATACATTACGCAGACAAGTTAATTCAAAACGAGATAAATGCGAAGAGTCGATATTAACAAGTTGCAGTGAATAACGCGGATATTGGACTGCGCGATTCACGAATAATGATGGACTGCCTCCCACTCTCTCTCTCTCTCGTTGTAAAACTGCTTCCACACAAAGGAATATAATATTCAATACTCCGTTTTTGTACAAAATGTAATATTCATCCTGAAAACGCGTCTTATCGCTTGCGCTAATATCTTTTGTTTGTAACGAATGCTAGTCTGACGTAACGATTGGTAATTTACTTAATTAATTTAATTAATTTCAGAAAGACTTTATCTTCGGAAGCGATTAAAGGCATCGCCAGAGAGTATGCAATCCAGCAGTGGAGTCAAATATAAGCGTCTCTCTTTGCGTCTCCCTTCCCGTCCCCCCTCTCTCGAGCTTGCCTTACGTGTTCAGTATGCGTGGAACATTCGGCTGAAAGCTCAAGAGGTACGATAAGTTCGGGTTCGCTCTTCACTTGAATTCTCTTCGGTGCGGAAAGAAGATGAGAGAGATTCTGCAGCTCGAAAGAAACAAACAAGCAAAGACTATTCTACCAGAGCCACAATATCAATAAACTACCAAGAGAAACTGACTTTCCGCGGAAATTCATAAAGTGCAATAAACGAGGCGTTCCTTGATGGACAGACAAGAATCCTGTAATAGCTATAGAAATGCCTGCGAAACTGACAGACCAAGATACGTTATTTTCGCATGACTGCGAGCTCTCGGTATTTTGCGAACTTGATGTATGGAAATTTCCGACTATTCATAGAATTTTAGAGATTACGAAAATGCTCGAGTAACATGACATTTCACTTACGTTTTCGATCATACCTAGATACGTGTGTAAGCACAGAGCAAAGTACATTATTCCCTGCTCCCCCTCCGCGCCCCTTCTGGACCAAATAATAAAATCAATTCCCATTATTTATTGCCGGGAATTTATCGCGCCTCCAACTGAATATTAATCATTTTCAATGGTCGATCAATCAATCGAGCTAAAATAATATCTTACGAATAACTTTTGATTCAAGCTTCCGGGATAATCTGCGTAGAAATATATATCTGAGTGGCGAAGCGCGAGTGATGAATTAAAATGCGATAAAAGCTGCTTTTTCCGAAAGCGTTCGTTCAGTTCGGTAATTTTATTAGTCCCGCAGACTTAGACGGGAGATTATTAACTGCGAGTCGAGTTTCTTTCTTTGCCGCTGCGCGTTTGATGTTTCAATTAAAGCTCTTGTTATCGCGTTTATGTTACGTAAATTCACTCTAAATTCAACTTTAGTGCGACGAACTTTTCATCCGCTTTACGTCCCGAGGAAGTCGTCATTCGTGTAACGGAACGCTTGCTCGATAAAAAGTCTTGTTTGCCTAATTTTATTTGCCTTAGTGGAGGCATTAGTGCCTCGAGAGCAACGCGTTCTTAAAGCCCCCGTTGTTCTTTGCTCGTTGCTCGTACCTCGGCGATAAACGGCGGCCATTAGCCGTGTAAAATTTACATTAACATTTGTCCTCGTTGGAAATGCAGCTGAAAATGTTTCTCGGCTCGCCGCGAACGCGTCCTCTCGCAAAAAGTGCTATTGCGCACTCGGCGGCACTCGCCTCGCAACCGGCCCTAACCGGAGGCTACAACTTTAAAAAGCTTCTAAAACCGGAACTCGCAATCGTGCGTCGGTCCGACCCCTTTTAATTTGCATCGCGCGAATAAACGCTGATCAGTCGCGGCTCGCACTATCGATTCCCCGTTTCTCACACTTAACACCAGGAGCCGGTCTTCGTCGCGTAATCTCGCTAACGTCACACATAGATCCCCGGATTCGACGGCAGTTCTTTTAGCTCGTCGGAAAAATGCGGTCCACGCCGAGAAAATGCGCGAGCCAGTAGTATTCGAGGATGGGAAAATTATGCGAGCTTAATCTGCTTCGAAAGCTACAGTCGATAAAAGCGCCCTTGTCCTCCTCGCTCTCCCGGACTTTCTCCAGAGAATTTAATAGTTGCCTTTTCGCGTGCACCAAGTAAGTTACCCGACCACTGTACAAAGCTCTCGAGCGGCTGCCACGAATATCGCCGAGGCATTCCGGAGCTTCTTCCGCGATTTTTTGTCCATACGAGCTTTTTATCGGTGAGTAACTTCAGTGCTCGTAGGAAGTCTCGTAAGAGCCGTTTACACGAGGAGTATAATTTTACGGCGCGATTACGAGTGGACGGATGTACCGAATTCATAAGCGAGCGGCGATCGTGAATTACAGTTACGAGTCCTTTGCTCGGGCCGTTACGCGAACGAAATTGAGGGCCGTCCCGAGCACTGCATTCGCGTGTTAATTTTGGTTCTTATTATTCGAGCATTAGCTGGGCAGCGTCCGAGTTTACGAGATCCTCGAAAAATGCTCTCCTCGGGACAGGCGACACTCTTTTATGCGGCGTCGTTCTCGCTTCACTAGCCTCTCCGAGCAGCGAGAGCTTTCATTCTTCAAGCAACGCTCGCGCGTATCTTTTCTCGCTAGCCGACGCGCGCTCTGGCGACTGCTAAGGTAAGAGCGGGGGGAGAAGAGTGCGAATCGTAACGAACGTAGCCGTAAAAAGGGCAAATGAATGATCATCTACCGAGCCGACGGGAATCCCCGTATCTTCGCAAAAAGCCAAGGCAGACAAAGGACAAGCGAAATACGCGTGTATAAAAAAATATTCCGTTAATTTCTGGGGCGGAGATCGTCGCTCGCTCGTTTCTCTTTCGGCATATCACTTTGATTGGATTTCAGTGACTTTCATTCCTATTTGATTGAAGTTTTCTCGTTACAAAAACACGTCAATGGAGATTAATTAACGCTTCTCTACGCACCTTCCCCTTGGTTGCCAGCTTTCCAGGCTTCGCACACGTCAAATTAACAAACAAAAAATATGTCAGTGGCATAAAAATCTCGTAAAGAGATTTCCCCCGAGATAAATGATTTTATCGGATTATGTGGCCGACGGTAACGGGCTCTGTAATTAAAAGCTACCCGCTCAATCAAGCGTCAGCGACATTACACGCATCCACGTGTAATAATAAATATCAGACTTACGTTTAGAGACTAGCGATTAATGCATAGAGCGATTCGAAAGATTGGACCAACTTCGGAATTTTAATTTTTTCAATCCGTCTAGTGACGTTAAATGGAACTAACACGCGTTGGTCACGCTTCCGCGATAGAGATCAGCTCGCGCTTCAGTTTTCCCACTAAAATTGTGCGTCTCAATTTCTGGTTGCGAACTTATAAATCAACTGTTTGAAAAATTTCGAGCCGCAACGTCGCTGCTTGGTACTCCAAGTGTAACGATACTCGCTCTGATAAAGTAACTTGTCACTCCAACGAATTTAAAAGCATCGTAATTTCTTTGTCAGCGAGTGTTAGATTCATTAAAGTGCGTAGCCTTCGTATTAAATACGTCAGCCAACGTCAGGCTCGATAAATCAATTCCATTTTCTACAATCAACGTTCTCGCGTATTAAAATAAAACAATTGAGTCGTAATTTATTAGACCGTTAATACAAACAAATACGTCATAAATTTGACTATTCTTCATTGAATCTTTTCGCACGCACGAGTTTCATAATTTATAAAATATATCGCGCACTCGCATCGTTGGCCAACAAAGCAGCGAATGCTTTCCCCCCGCGTAACTAATCTACCTATAGACAAAATAATTTGCAATACCAAAATACTTAAGACGCGTGCTCGCTTTCCTCACTTTATGCGAGCAACGCGAAACTTAAAATTAGCTGTAAACAAAATTTTCACGATTTTTAAGAGTAAATTTGTCCAGACGTGCTTGTGTTACATCTCGAACATAGTCACACCACGGAAAGTCCAATTCAGTAACGTACCACAAGTAGCTATTTAATTAAAAATCGGCTTCCGCCTTTCGCGAAAATAAAGCATCGCAAAAATATAAGTGCGTTTCGAAAGATTGCGAACACGCGTAACATGTTCCAAACGACTATCGCTAATTAATTCGGCGAATAAAGGACAGATTAATCGGAGATCTGACGGTGTTTAGCTTTATAATTCAAAACTGCATAACTACGCCGATGCAATAATCTCGGAGCGAAGTCTTAACCATGACTGCGAATAAAAAAGTAAATCCAGAGCAGATACGATTGTAACAGTTTTAAAGCCGTCGGGAAATCTCGCGTCGAGGAGGAAATTACTTTACGAAAGCACGATGAAAACTCACTTCGTTTATGATAAACAAACGCAGAAATCCGAATGATTATCAGCCGAGCTAATTTTCATGATCCTGAGACATGGATAAGCAGGCAATTTTCCATGGATTTCACAAGAAAATGCCCTCGGCACTAGCTGCCGAGATTAAGATAAACAAGTGGTTGCGCGCGTCTCGGTTGTCGGTTGCCGCAACCCGATTTCATTTTTAAAATACGATTACGCGCCCAGCCGAGGTCAAGAATCTCGAAGCTCGCAGCTCGCGTGTCGGGGCATTTGAGATACACAGGAATAGGAAGTGGGCGGAGCTCCAGTGGCGCAATCAAGCCAGGAGAATCATCCCGGCGATTAAGTGGAACGGAGGAGCGCCTCGGACTCGCGAATGCAGGCACCACTTGGGAAATCATCTTGTACGACGCTTGCTTATGGCCGCGGTGCAACTTGTACCTCCGCCGTCCGCGGCTGCGGGAAGAAGCCCGCGCGCAGGTGCTTCTTCATCGTAAAACTCGCGCTTCCAGCGTCTCTATTTGCTTTTGCTAGTGGCTTCCCCGACAGTCGCTCTTCGTTCGAATTACCGATGCAGCGCGGGGGTGTCCGCAACCTGAAAGCACCGGCCAGCCCGCGTAACAGCTGGGGTGGACTTATTTCGGCGCCCGAGATGTTGCGCTGCTCGCGATTCGTCAAACTTCCTCCCGCGTTTTTTTACTTTCCCACTGACTCGGGGCTCAAGATGAATGCGACCAGAATCAACTATTAGCTTGCGAATATTCTTATAAACGTCAAAATGTTAAGAGCTGTATTTTTTTTATTTTTTAAAGACCGATGTGCAGTCGTTGCAATAAAATAGATACTTCGCGAGGCTTTCGGGGAGGACAGATTTCGATTTTTCATCAGCCTTCCTTTGGTCGATAGAGCAAAGCCTTTGCCGCGGCTGTCCGTTCTTGTGCACCAACGAAAGGTAAATACAAAAACACGCCGATGAGAAGTGCGAACACCGACGTCCAGGCATTCCTTTCCATCCATTCAATTTTTCGATTTTTCCGAGGCTTTCAATGGGCGAATCTGGATATATATTACGAACACGCAATATGAGAAAAGCTTGAAAATAAATAAGCTCTCAAAATTACAACGAGACTCTAGCCCGTGGTTTTTGGATGAAATTGAAAATGTCGCTGCAATTCCTCTTTAAAAATTTGGCCGAACCGAGTAATCACTGAAAATGGTCCTCGAGCTCGTACTTTCCAGTTATTGTAAAAAAAGCAAAATTGTTAAATTGTCCGTTCCGCTAATTGGCAATTAAATCCTCGACTCAACCGCCATGGGATAGCCGACACGATGATAAATTCTATTGGTCAAAATTGATCCCGTCGCTTTGCCTGATTTTGCGGATCACGCTTACAAGGTACAATTCCATTGACTTGCACCAGTGTATTCACAGCAACTTGAATAATTAAAATCCCCATCAACTTAAACAGCTTAAACACTGTCCACAGCTATTTCAAGCGAGGATTCATAAATAAGAAATTAAGAAGTTTGTTCAACTAATTGAAAGATGCGAAGCAAAGGAACGATTATTAAATTTTAACGATCGATTGATTTCCTTATTACTCTATGCGTTTTGAATATTTATTTTTAATTATACGTAAGCGCGTTCGAGCCGAACTTTTTTAATCGAGGAGAAACTAAATAAATATTTAATTTTTCTGATTAAAATATTTCCAATCTTACTATTTTACCTTTTTATCCGCTTAAATCTATAATCGTCAACTTTCGAATTTTCAAATATGAATATTTTCTCCGCTCCGAATAATATATTTCCCATCAAAAAGGTCTAAATACTTTTTAAAACCGAGGTCTTTCAAGTTGTGCCGCACAAATACTCACGCAATCGTGGGATAAAGAAACTTTGTTCAACACTGTTGGAGCAATTAAATCACACAGATTAATATTTCGCCGAGTATTCGAATAGAACAAAACAGAAATAAGCGGCAAATAGGGCCTTAGCGAAAAGAAAAAACAGTTAAGTAAAAGAGCTTTAAGTAGATCGGATAGTTTAATTGGGAATGACTAAATAATTTCATTTTTTAACGTCGTTCGTCTTGAGTAAGGGGAGCGTTAAATCGAAAATCGAAAATCGAAATTAGAATCAATCGAAGGTAAAATTGAAGAATGAAAGTCAGTATTTGTTTAATAGCAGATTGCAGTCGAGGCGGTCGCTCCTGGTCAGTATTCGGCACATCGTCCGAGGAGGAAAGAGAGTTGCCGAGGAGGTTTCGATATCAGCGATCGAGCGCCCACTTTCAGCATCCGCATTACCAGCAAGTTAAGAAAAAAATAATGGAGCAACACTTGGCCGCTGTAATTGAGGAAATATTTATTGCAGAGGAGACGCTTCCTTGTCGAATGTCGCAACCGTAAATTAACTTCCGCGCTATTATCCCTGGAATGTGCGAGGGTGTCCTTACGAATAACAATCATGGCGCGTTTCAAAATAACGAAGGGTAAAGGCTGTCCGAGTGAGTATATAAAACTGAGAGGCTTAAAAGGCCTCTAGGTCAAGCGAGACAAAAGGAAAGCCCGCGCAGCGCTGCAACCGAGATCTCGGAATACCTTCGGTGCGCAATAATTTTTACGTGGCCCGAGATAAAGGCCTCTTTACTTTCCATTTACGGTCGAGGCCATTCCTCGTGAAATATTGCAACATTTTTGTGGCTGCGCCGAGCTGCTCGGGAGGTAGCGACAAAGGTGCTGCTGCTGCTGCTGCTGCACGAAGGTAGTTTACACGCGCCGGTTCCCCGGCTTACGCACGCACACGTACGCGGCCCCCGGCCCTCGAGTAGGTTGTTCGTGGGGCCACTCGAGGGCCAGAAGAAAGCCGGGCTTTCGCCAGTTGTTCGGCGCGGCTCCTCGCGGCCTTGAAACGAACCTCCGCCGCGCTTTCTCTGGTCCACGGCCGACTGATTCATGGGACCCGCCTCGGCAAAATATTGCCCCAGTCCCGATGAATGACGAGTCAATTACGTTCTGTTATTCCTCGCGCCTCGTTTCCTTGGACCGGGACCGGCGATCGATCGATGGATTGCTTTTCCTCTCCGAGAACGAGTTCCTCCTGCCTGCCGAGATTGTTTGTCTCCGCTTGGAAAAAGGTGCCGTCGAGAAAAGCAAGGGGGGGGGGACGAGATTGCGAGATAAAGACCAACGATGAATAGAGGCATCGCTTTTGCGCCGATTTCCGTTACAAGTCCGTGGGGCGGCTCCGATCTCCAGGATCGCGGAGCTCGCGCGCGGCGACCCATTGCCCATCCGGGCACCGTTAATCAATTGCGCAACGCAACACCGCGCTAATCGATACTTCCCCGATAGCCGGCAAGACGGCTCCGACGCTTTTTCAGCTTCCTCTCGGGCTCGAAAATTTTATTAGCGACGCGAGATCGAGATATCCGATCCCCCGTTCTCCGCTATGTGTGATAAATGTCGGGCGGGACGCCCGGAGGCCAACTGCCCATCTCGATCGCCGATTGCCGCGGCTAGTAATGCTGGCTTTTTCCTTTCTTTATCCCTCCATTTCCTCGCTCGCCTTGCGGTATTCAATTAGTCCGATCTCGTTATCATCTTGCTCCGCGTTATCCCGCGCAATGTTGACCTTCCCCTCGTAATCGCTCCTTAAAAATACATTTATCGTTCGTCCGCTATTTCGAGTGCAGCGGCCTGCTGTCCTCGCGCACCTAATGATAATAGCGCGAAATCGAATGCCGAACACCGTTAAAAGTAGATTATAATTTTATAATTTGAAGCGCGACTAGCGGAGGCGTTAAATTTAGCCGCCGCGTAGAAAAAGCTCGAACGTGAATTTAATCGACTCGATTTATAACCTTGAATCATTGCTACATCCCGGGCTTCGTTTTAATATTTTACACGGCATTTCACGTTATTGAAGATATTATTGGTGGACTACGACTCGCACTATTGACATTTCTATTATTGTTAAATGTATATTTGGCAAATGAAATGCGGCATCGTGAAAATGAAACGAATCGCGCAACTGTATGGGTTTATTCAAACAAATAGAAGCGCCGCTCGAGGACTCCAACTTTCCCTGCAAATGGTTCTGTGTATTATTTTAATTGAGTATTGATTTCTCGCTTGCAGATTTCCGCACGACACGCCAACCTTACGTCTACCTTACCGTCGGTCCTTTTGACAGTCAACTTTTTAATATAATTACCGTGCACATAACTCGTGCACATCCCTCTCTGAAAATCTCGAGGTTATCAAAGTCATATTTATCATTCGCGGTATTCGGCTCGGACTCGCTGACTTTCCGAGTAAATTTTGCAATCCCGAATAAATTTGAAATTCAAGCGGCAATTATCTCACTTGCGAACAAAAGTCAATACTCGCTTCAAGAGCTGTAATGCAGAAGGTAAATAAATGCGCGCGCGCGCGCGTCTAACGAGAAGGACTCGCGGCTCCGGTCAGGTATCTACGCGTATTTTCAATTTATTTGGCGTTCGAGTAAAAATCCAGAAATAGATCCGACGCAAACTCACACCAGTGAGGGGCGGCGAGGCAATCTCTGGTTAAATAATCGTGTGCTGCATCCGCAGGAGTCGCGCCGACGGAAATGTCGCCGACCGACGGCGAGCAGATCGAGAGAAAGGAGGTCCCCTGGCGAGCTGCGGAAGCTGGAAGGAAAAGATGAGCCGCAACGGGGGCGCGAGCTTCCATTGGCCGGGAGAGCGAGATTCCACCGAGGAGGTGCGCAGCAGGTCCCGCTGCAGAAGCTGCAAGATCCCTCGGGAGTCCAGTTGCCATCTCGCTGCTGGCTCATGAATCAGCCACGTGTCCGGTGGGCCGGTGCACCGGTGCATACTCGATCCGGAAAAAACAACAACAGCCGGGAACGCGTTGGCGCCGCGCCAGACGACATCCAACGGCCGCGAGTCCTATTTCCGAAGAATCCGAGCCGAGCAGGTGACTGCGTGATTCAACCAATGGACGCGCACGCGCGCGACGAATAGCCTTGTTCCTTCACCGTTGCTGCTTCTTGCGCGCTTTCGCTCCTCAGTCAGGGTCACCCTCGGCACGATTAACGACTCGGCTACATTTGCGGAACCGCGTGCATAGGAGGGCATTGGAGATCTTCCACTGCATCTCTGCGAGCGAGAGATACAGAAACGAACGAAAAGTAAAAATATGACTGTTTGACCGAGTGCCAGATCGTATTTACGAACTTTGTAACGGAATGTCAAAGGGACCACCTTTTGCCCTTGGATCGATCAATCTATCCCTCTTGTGTGCGCGTACGTATCGGGAAATAAAAAAGTGAAGCGCGTTCTTCCGCAAAAATTTATGAAAATGTAAGGCCAGATACTTTGGCTAGCTTGACTCCGCGTATATAAATAATGGAAATCGTTTTCAATTTGTTTGCGCGGGCTCATATTTTGCGATATTATTTTGAAAAAATTTAAGCCCTTGTTTTCGATAAAAACATTCATAGAATTTCAGTCGGGAGTTTTGCATAATGCATTACGTATTCCTGGATTTTCAATATTTTGTCTGCTGCTGACTTTCTTTGGTATTCAATACTTTCGACATTCGTATCATTATTAAACGTCGGTAGCCAGCAACTTATGAAAATCTGCGCCAACATTAACATTAAAACGGACAATAAGAGAATTAAAAATTAAAAAATTGTTATTTATCGTATTGGCTTGCCTTATCCATCATTTTTACGGAAGTAGCGTTGAATAATCCTAAAAGTAACCTTCGCTCTGTTGCGAATATAATGAAATATTTATCAAGTTATTTTAATAAAAAAACTGATCGAGAAGTCCGATCATTTGATTTGTCGTGAATACATTTCTTAAGTTAAGGAAAACATTTTTTCAGAAGGCGCTACAACTTTTTAGCATTACTTTTATCGTTTCTTCGTAACTAGAATATCGACATTCGAGAAATTCTGCAATATTTTGCAAAAATTGCCAGCAGTCAGAAATTTTAATAAGCCAAGTTGGACATTTGTAACCTCTCGATCGGGACTTTTATTTAACGACCAATGATTTTGATCGTTTACAAATTTTTACAACGTTCGAAGTGATTTTTTGCAACAATAGGATGAAGAACAACGACTGCTCGTAAACGCTGGCAGGTACGATTGTTTCGATATCATTACTGGACCGTCGCTGTATCGCAGGTAACAAAAGCTAAATCAACGCGCAAAAGGGAACTCCCAGCATTGAGACAGAAAGCTCGCGTGATGGAGGTTCCTTTCTAAAGGATGATTTCTGACTGTCCAAGAGCGAAGCTTGACAGGAAACAGAAAGAGGAGACTCGTCCGCGACGGTCCAAAGACTTATTGGACTATAATAAAGAGATAATCCGGTCGGATAGAAAGGAGGACCTGAGACTGACGTTTAACTAGTTACCAGATCGCTGGAGAGTTGACTAACGTCTTAATAAATTGAACATTACGACAAAGAAGCTTGGCAAATGCTGCGGGTGCAAGGAGTCGAGGGAACATCTTCTCTCTCTCTCTCCGGCCCGTATTTACGGGATAGCGACTGTGGGGGTATGGAGAGATTCTGGATTAGATCAAGATTTGCCTCGACACAACAGTCTAAATTCCACTCTCCAGGCTGTGCAAATATTATCAATAGACAATTGCGGATCCGACAGAAGGGACTTGGGGCTTAAAGTCCGAACGCTTCTTCACGGGCACGTCCTTGGGCCGAGCTTTGCTATTACTTATTACGTATCATTCGCGATTACCACTATGCTATCATTACTCGCGCACAGAATGATTTGTTAATTCTACGGGCAATCAAGGATTTTAAGAAATAATAAATTTGAACGTGTGTACTTTAAGGATCTAAAAAAACATTAGTATCTTGGCTGAAAAGGATAAATTTTTTATAGTCATACTCCTTTTCTGGTGCTACGAAGGTATTATCGGCGAGTTATCTTTGACTAAAAAAGCCTTTATACCATAAACATTCGCTTTAATACCCACTGAAAGGCATTTATTTTTCGTTGAACGCTTTACGTTATACTTTCCATAAAATCTAGATAAATTTATACGCCCCGATAAAGCGTTAATACTCATCGTTTTCTTGGCAGTTGATGATATAACCGCTAAAAATTATAAAATTAGGATTTACGCGCGCGTAATAAATAGATCCATAACCCCGCCGAGGATATATTACAAGACCGCGGTGTGGAATATTTACTCGGAGATTCGACCGTCGCACGAAACACGCGCACACATGTTCCTCGAGTAATTGCCGATCTTTCGGTAACTCGATACTCTGGAAGCTTTCCCACTAATAAATACGAACGGTAAAAGTGCCTCGAGGCGGTACTGCAGGTCACTATCGAGTTTGTTTATTTTCACGCTATGCTAAGATCGAGCGCTCGAATTACTTTCGAGTGTCGCAATAAGGACGCGAAGAGAATTCGGCCCGTCGGAACAAATGCCAGCTAATTGAAAAAAGTCAGCGAGCGGATGAGGCGATAGATAAAGGGCAGCCAACTGCTGGAGCAGGAAATTCCTGTATAAAGTTGCAAATCCTGATAAAGGTGTATCGCGTCGAGTCGCAGATAGGAGCGGGTCCGCGTAACGCGCCTCCTCCGCGACGCCGATAAACATCTTGGGAAGCAACGACCGGTCGCGGGACACTCGTCGGAGACTCCCCGAGTCCCGCTCGTTTCCTCCAGCGTGCGCCCGCGCCTTTTACGGCAGTCCGATAATTCCGAGGACTCGTGGGAGGAAAGAGCGGCGAAAAGAGTTCGCTACGCTCGCTGCTCGTTGTCGAATTGCGAATAATTGGCGTATAAAGGCGCGCGGTGGCCGTCGATCCGCAGGGAGGGGGGAGCGACCCGAGACGAGCTAACCTCTCAACCGTTCGTTACCCGGCATTACCATGTTAGCGCGATCGCGGGCGGGGCTGCGAGCGAGGCAAGTGGAAAGAGAGAATAATTCGGATCGATGCCCGTAATGAGATTCGTAGGTGGTCAGCGCCGAAAAAGGGGACGCGTCGTAACTCGCCCAACTTCATTACGCGAGACTCGGCGCCAGATCGTAAAACGTACCGCGCATAATTCGAAGAAGTCACCACCACCGGCTGCAACCCGGAGCAATCGCTGCCTCAATTACCTGGGCTCCCTTAATCCGAGCTGCAGTAAGTTAAACTGGGTTGATGGCAGCATTGGCCCGTTAATCTAACCTTAACAAGGCCTCAACTGCGTCAACTGTCTCTGGCTCCGGTCTCGGGGATCGCCGTCAATTGCCTCGCTCTCGTGCACTCCATAATCCGGCTGCCCGGCCCTCGCTGCCTCCTTAATTTTTGCCGTTCGCTTCGACACTCGCAGCAACCCTCCACTCCCGCCCTGGCGGCGCTCGACAAATACTCGCACATTAAACCCGACTCGCCAAGGATTGTGGACAATAAACTTAATTTCGCGGCTAATATCGGCAGTTGATAAACGGGAGATTTAATTTAAGCACATTTGCGTTAATGGGAATACGCGGTGCGCCGGCGGCCACATTAGCTTAAATATAAAACGAGCCGATCGATACTCTGGGAGTTTAGTTGCGTTATCTCGAGCGCCGTTCGATTATTACATTGGCGTGGGCGCGGTTGCAGTTGCATTTTCCATTTTCGAGCGACAATAGCGACAATTCAACCGGAGAGAACCAACATCGGCGAGAGAATGCGAGCGTGAAAAATCGGCTTGGGAAGGGATGAGTCGGAGCAAGAAATCAAAGGGTGGAAACGCACACCAGTCGGTGATAACTCAACGGGGAATCGACCTTCCTGCTCGCTTTAATTAACCTTTCTATGCAAGCAAGTCCTCGATATATAGTCTAGAGCTTCCACCCCGGAACGTCCTAAGATGTAAGCGACGGTTCACGAGGTTGCCGGAGTTGTTGATTTCCGCCGCCGCCCTCGCCGTCGCCCCCGTAGCTCGAGATATTAAGCCGATACCCATTAATGTTGTCTCCGTCGACAATCAACCTCGTCGAAATTGCCGCGGGCGAGTCCTCGAATACTACGAAGAGATTGCCTGAGTCAGCCACCACCACCACCACCAGCATCCCAGCCAATAATGTGCACACGCCTACTCATCGGGCCAGTAATTACCGCGGGTTGCTACAACTTTAATGCAATAAATTCTGTCCTTGTTTAAGGTCCTTCTTCGCTCTTTCCCCTTTTGCTTTATCAATATTGAACGCTGGGAAAGCCCGGATGGTCTCGACGTTGTTTCCGCGCTGATTTTTTGAACTTAACGCGTGTTTCGTGTTTATCGATTGGCCAGGAATTTCTCGCAGCGCTTTTAGGAATTTCCAGCTTCGCGAGTCCCTAGTTGTTTTAGAAGCGCAAAACTCGAAAACAATAATATTAATATTTCAAAGTGTTGCTGCGCGATGGTTTAACTTGCATTATGCGAGTGTTTGTGCGGGGGTGCATCGACGGGTTTTCAAACACTAGTGCAACTATAAAACTTACGTGACAGCGAGTAGTAAACGCTAGTTGCTCGTCTCTTCAACTTACCTAGAACATAAAGAAATCAATAATTAGTACGATATCGAAACCTCGGATAGCGGGAAATATTGAAAAATTCCAACGCCTGTTCTAGAAATCATTTTTTCACACGCGACGCGTCGGTTAGAAATTTTTTGCGTCCATCGTCAGTCGAAATATCATTTGAACAACGCGCGTATAAAAAATATTTACGCCCAGGCGCTTTTAAGTTTATTACTTAGTTTGCTGCGGAATGTCATATTGATTCAAAGCAAACTGGTCTCCCCCCCGTCTTTACACTAATAAAATAAAAATCATGGCTGAGTTATAAGAGGAGCTTTGGTATCTAGTTCATTCAGCTCATTAATATTATATAGAGTGAACAGTGATAATAAAATACGATCGTTACACTAGCGTTTTCCCTGTTTTTAAATTTTTTTATCGCAGCTCACTTCTGGGAAATCCCTCGCACTTTTGTATCTCAATATTACGGAGACTCCAATATCACGAAGTAGCCGTTTCCGAGATCGAGTGAAATAAAGTTTTATCGGCCTCTTAATTATACTTTCCCGATAGCAATTAGCAGTACGAAAATTAAGCCAGATGTATTTAATTACACTTATCGTCGTCAGCTACGTACTTTGTTTGCGAATCTCCAGTGTTTGAAATGTAAATGCGAGATAGCGCCTGTAGCGAAGGAGGCGATATATTTTGAGAAAACGCAATTAAAATTGAATCACGTTATAAAGATATAAATTTGGACAATGCATAAAAATAAGCAAGCAAATTGAGTCGCTAAGCGTATAAGGAGTGAGCGATAAACCAATAAAACCGACTATTCAGACACTCGATGTATTCCAGATACCGAACAGCGGAAAGTCGAGACGAGCAGTTTTGTGATTTATCACCCCGAGGAGGGACATAATTAAACCTTCGGAACGGGTCGGCGCTTCTTATCCCCCCTCCTCGGATGCCCAGAGTTCGCGAAGATCAAAAGACTCTTTTATCGGAATAAAATTATCCTATAAATGATAAATGCCTTACTAAGAAGCTCCCGATCGCATCGCGAGTTCGTTTCGTGACATTCTTACTCAGATTCACGGCCGGCTCATCGTCACGGAGAGCACCGTAAAAAAATCCGCTCCGATAGATACAAATACGTGATTCGCAGCCGAATGCGCCTTCGTCGCACCGTAATGCACTGTAATGCACTTTAATGCAGCTAATGCACCGTTCCGAAAGCGAGAGGCGAGGCTTTAAGCTCCCGGCAAAGCTCCTTTCGAGACGCGCTCGGCCGCCGAGGGAAGAATAGAGATACGCGCGGATCCGAGAAGAGCACCAGCTGCGTCCTGAGGGCCGAGCCTGCACCCCCCTAATTTCCATGTACGAGCGCAGACCCAGTCACCGCGCGGAATCCCCCGGAGATTGGCGGCGATCCAACTCCGTCGGCCTGCCCCGGTCAGCGATTCCATCGAGCGCGGCCGACTCGAGCTCTCCTCGCCTCCTCTCCTTGGCTCCCAGGCTGGATCGCTAAATCTCTCCGGCTGCGGGGGCATCGAGAGCTAATGAAAACGCCGGCAAGCTGCGGTTTGCGCAACCCGAGCCGCCTGCTGCTTATTATCCCGTGGCTGTCGACGCGTCGCGTCCCACGCCGTCGCGGCCGCGGCTCCGGAATCGCCCGAGCGGAATCAACAAGTATTCCAGCGGCGCGGGGACGTCGACCGGAGGGGCCCGCATTTCGCGTCCGCGCGCACACGACGCTCCTCCGGCACCGCAGCGCGCGCGCGTAAACATTTCCTACATTCGCGCGCAGCCTTTTCTTTTTAAAGCTCCTCCGAGCCTCCGCCTGGGATACGTTGGGTGCGCGCGAGCTCTGGGAGGTCCGCGAGCCTGACTTATGGCGCCTTGAATTCTACCAATAGATGAGATCTAAATATACGAGCGCGATAACTCATGTCCGCCCTGACAAGTTAGACCTTAAGATCCTAGTCGCTGATTAACGCACTCCCACCGCGTCTGTGCACGCGTGTACACATGTCGTGTAAAACGGGCGAACGAATTTAAACGCTCGCCGCTCAAACTCGAATTTACGATCTCCCGGTGATGAATTTTTAATCGAATCGCTCGACAGGAATCCCGGCGCTTTTCGGGATTCTCCGCGCAATCCTCATTATCATGCGCAACCGGAGATCGAGAGTCGAATCAATTATCGCTCTGTCCGTCCACTGGAAATACTCGCCCACTTTTTACGGGCTGCCGGTGGAAAGGAAAGTAAAGTCACAGCGTTTTAAGAACCCCGAGGCCCTCGCAGCCTATAAATAGTCGCAATCGTAACGAGCGCTGCTTTATTTCGTCGCGTTATTTAATTTGCCGCTTTCGTTAGTTTAATAACGTCGTAATAATTACAGCAGCGAGCGCGAGCCGAATTACAGGGGCTTCTTCCCTCGTAGAAGCTAAGCGCCGTAATATTACATTTCGCGCATTTCGGATCGCCAGTTCAGCCGAGCTCAGCAGCAGCGAACGTAAAGAAGTGCCCCTCGGGAGTACCGCAACTATTGCAACATTTTCCTATTAGGGTCAGAGAGCAAATAATACGATTCGAGTGTCGAGTGTCTGCTATTCCCGCATACGCACTCGCACTTCTTCAATGTATTGGCTTTATTTCGCCATTTATCGCGGAATTCGAAATTAAAAAGGAGGAGCCTCGGCGTTATTAAAGATATAAGAGGGCGAAGGTTGAGTCTAGTGCGAATGCGCTCTCGAGGCGCTATTTCAGTTATTGCTCGTGGCTTCTTCTTCGCGCGTAAAAAGAACGAGGCGCTCTCGAGTTAGTAGCGTAAATCATTAAAAGCTATTAACGCGTCGAAGCATGAAAGCGCTCGAGACCGAAATAGATTCCTGTTATTTGATAACAAATAAATTTGTTCTCTGTCTTCTCCGGCTGTAGCTTCTTATCGGTTCGCCATTATCCGCTCGAGAGACAGATAGATGGAGAGAGAGATAGCGAGTCGCAAGGTCAGAGACGAGAGGTCCGCGAAATTGTCCCTATCTAAACGCGTCCGGGTTATCGATTTTGTTTACGTGCGCGGTCACGAGTCCTTATCTCCGCTCCGTATCCTCGGCTATAACTTCCTCCGTCCCGCGGGGCAAGTGCGAGCGTTTAAATGGGGCATCGGCTGCGTAAAAATGAGCTCCCGTGACTTACGGCTCACTTTTACGACGCCCGGTGCCCTCGAGATTGCGAGAGACCAGACAGACAGTTTTCGGCCGGAGACAAACGACACGAGAGGACGGATACACGGGCGCGCGACCCTAACCTCCGACTTGCGGATGGATCGTCGTTATTTTGGCGGTCGCCGTAAAAAGCGCCGACCGTATTTCTTCGAGAGCCGCAAACTTTGCATTCGGCCGTGTCCCTTGTTATTGGCTTGTTGTCGAACACGGGCACGTAGACGCCCACGTCCTCGAATCCACGCGAGAACGGACTAACTATCCGGATGTTCATGCGCTCCGGATAGCCCCCCACGCGTATTACGAGGATCCACTGGCTTTGTCATTCCTTGGATTAGGCAGATGAGATGAAAACAAGATTTATTCGATCGGGAGGCCACCAGCGCTCCTCTTTGCAAAGGCAAAATATCACTCCTGAGTTACAATGTTGCTTCTACAATCGGTTTATTTTGTCGGCTTACGGGATCGACCGACCGACCACCTGGGAAGCTGTAAAAAATGCACACGCGCGCCTTTCGAGGTTATTAATTGCTAACGCGGGATCGTTTCGAGCAGCTAAGCCGGACAACAACAATTGCGATGCATAATCTCCAACGCCCTTTCGATTATAAAGACTTTTGTTCGACTTTTGTAATTCGTTGGATTATCGCGCGATCCAAGTGTTGATGACCGGGCGTGTCCAAATGATCGGACATTTTTGTGCTATTACTATGCGTTGGCTGCTCGCGCAAATATTCGTATCGCGTAAACAATTTGCATTGTCTAGGAGCACCAAGCGTTAGATAAAAATGCCGCATATGTACGAAGAAAAATTCTCGGTAAGATTTTAAATTTTTTCGAAGGCGCTCGAGAAATTTCAATAAAAAGCCATTACTTTTCATCCTGAGTTCGGAATAAAGACTTAAATGCTTCATCGATTGACAATACAATCTAGGGACAAACGGCCGATGAAGAATTTATCTCGAGTGCAGCCGTCGGAAAAAGTACAGCATTACCGCTTGTGAAATGTCGTTGGGTTTGTTTCCCGAGCTTTTTATGCGATTTTACACGGCACACGCACGCGTATAAAGTTATAGCTTTGCTCGTTAACACAAAGTAAATGCAATGAAAGTGCGAATCTTTTTCTCTTTGTAAAATTACATACGAGACGGAGAATAAGGAAGGGAGAAGTTTTTTTTCAATTTCGCTTTTCGCTTTATTTTCTGTTTGTAAACACGCCGGCAGCTTTGTGCTGTATTTTTTCGGAATACAAATTGAAATTTATACATTCAAAATAATGCCTGCCCGCAAATAATTTGATCGAATACCGAAATTTCATCTAATGCGCGGGAAAAAGTCGAAGATTTAATATACAATATTAACTCGAGTATTACTTTAGTTTTTATTTTTATTCGCGCGCTATTTCTGCTCTTTGATAAAAATGCTAGGTCTCGAGCACGAAAGAAAAGGATAAGCTCTATGTTCCGAGGAAAGCGCGTTCGATCCGGGTAGGCCACGGAAAATTCCCCCTTTTACCATAGTGGAAACAGCATTTTACTCGAGACAGACCACGGAATTTCAGTATGTTAAAGCGGCACTTTCGGCTTCCTTTTCTTCTCTTGTACCACCGCGAAAGTATAGGCGGTTAAAATTAAAAATTAAAATGTTCCAGAGAAGGCGAGGTTTTAATTTTCCGCATCGATAATAAGAATCGTCGGGGAGAAAGTGCATCGAAAATGAGCGCGTTGCAGTCGCCAACCTCTGAGCTACTACTCGCAGAAATAAGTTTTTTAAAATTTATATTGTACTTTGGGATAATGAGGAAAAAGCCAACGCGATAACTCAAGCTTAAGTCGGTTCGCCGCACCGAGGCCCCGAGCCAACTGAAATGACTTATTCGAATTCAAATGGGAATTGTATAAATTCAGGGCCAGGCAAGATATAAAGATGCACTTTCATCGGTGTATAAAGACGTAACAACGTCTCTTTGTGAGTCAATAGGATCTTCCCACACCCGCGCACTTTTCCGCGTGTTTCACAGCTGAGGGACGCGTGTCGGCTCTTATCTCGCAAAGCGTTATAGCAATTATTTTTATGCGAGACGAGAACAGTCTCTGCAAAAACGGCGCGAATCTCCCACAGCCGCGGCATTATTTATAAGCCTCCGGATTTAATTATACAAATGACATAGTTTTAATAACACGCGCTTATTACGAGGGCTGCGCGCTCGTTCATTCGGTGCCAATTACAAGCGCATCCTTGGAACAAATTAATAAATCTCAGATGCACGACTGTCGCTCGGCCGAATGCACTTTTGAGCGCTTATCCGTTTAATTCAGAGTGGAGAGGCGCGCCTAGTCCCGATGCGCAGTCGAGAGTAAAAAAACGCTCGCTTTGTATTGGTCCCTGACTGAATAATCGAGGAGTCGTCGCATTGTCCAGGCGCCGTGTAAATTTGCAGGAAATCGCAGTTAGCGAGGGAAAAAAGGTCGGGAAATTCGGAAGCGGCACAAAGGCTCTTCCGCGCCAGTGGAATCAAGGAGCATCCAGAGAAATTCATTAACGGCACCGAGGCGTAGCCGGATTCAAGGGGGTGGTGGCTGCCTCGGGGTGTTAGATTTCTCGGCAGATCGAGTTCTAAAAAGAGTCGGCGCTATTATTGGCGGGGGGCGAGAGGAACGGCACAAAATGAAGAAGACGAGTGCCCGAGAGAGGCTTTGTCGGCCCAATGTATACACGAGGCCGGGCTTTACAAAGCAGTGCCGCCGACGCGCTCCGTCGTTATTGCGTTCCCGGCACTGTGTGTCAGTGTTGTTCCACGCTTCTTCTGCGATTCTTTGGAGGAGTTGGCAGTCTCGGCTGCCTCGGGCGCCTTTCGCAACAACGTTTAGGCGGTGATTAATAAGCGCGTCGTCGCGCTGGACGTCGGACACTGCCCGTCCAGATGTTACAGCGCATTGCGTCTCTGTGCTGTTATCCAGGGTATCCAGGCCAAAGAACGAGCTTCGGATTATCGATCCAACTGATGGATTATTCTGGAGCCGTTCGCTAATATTGCAAACTCGAGCTTACGCCGCTCAAATTCGATATTGTTTTATTTAAAAACTTAACCTGTTGGATCGATGGCCCGTGTAATGCTTTAAGCGCGGATGTAATTTTTCTTGTCTTTCTTTGTGGCTCTTCCGAGCTCGAGATTCAATACTCTCAAGATTAAAATTTACTTTTTTAATTGCAACTCGATAGGTTATATAATGAAGGGTCGAAAAGTTGTAATTTCATCCGATAAAACTTGCGGTAAACTATCGATTCAATCATCTTGCCTCATTCTTATACAATTATATAATTATAATCTTCTATTTTTAAAATATTTATTATTCCGCAGCTACGTAGTAAGTATTGTTGGGACTTATCGATAAAATTCTCGATTATATCGCCATTGCTTAATGTCAAATCGTCTGATATAACTACGATTTTCGTATTACTCGAATATTTCTGTTCCAGAAGAAGCACGACGTTAACCAGTTTAATGAAAGCTGATACGATTTTCAGGAATTACCATTAGCGATATTGAAATAATAATAGTTCGCGATAATTATAAATTCATATAGAGAGTAACGGGGGTAATTAAATTAAATAATTCAACGAATCTAACTCTTTTCCGGAAACTCAGTAATCACATTTTCTTAACACGTTTCATTTATATCCACTTAAGCAAAATAGGGGTTGCTTTCTCAGCTCGAGCCATCAAAATTGACTGCGAAAACTTCGTTTTTAATACCACACTTTGCGATAAAAACATCGAAATACAAGAGGTCTGAAAAAACGAGCGATATCGTAGGAGTAAAAAATAACTAGAAATTTTATCGCGGCTCTTTAAAGATTTGGCAAAAATTATAACCGATATAACTTAAAAATGTACGCCTCAATTGATTCCTTAAGTGCAGGCGCATCGATAATTTTGAAAATGACCATTGAAATATCGTCGTTTAGTCGCGAATGTAATTGTAAAATGGTATTGTCAAAGTCAGGATCCGCAAGTCCAACATCCGCAAAATCCGTCGCGAACGCGCTGGAGGTTGAAAGGGCATTCATTGGAAATCAGAAGAATCTCGGTTTTGTAAAACAATGCAGCTCCATCACTCGAATCAACAATTTTTTCCGCTGGAAAAATTAAATAGCGTGGCGCGTAGACTCGTCTTTCACGAATATGCAGTGCCTAACCCGAGCGCGAACTTTACTACTTGCGGTCCGCGTGGATGCAGGAACGAAGCGACGCTTTTCGCAACGGTAACTGATACGCGATAAATTTTCCACAGGCAATACGCGGCAGCAGCTTGGGCCCGTCCAGATGGTCAAAGTTCTAGGAAATTTGGCTGGAGCTCGTTGGAAAATGCATTAGCGTGGATCGAGACTGGAGAGGGTTTGCGTGGCCAAAGTGGCGCGTTCAGCGTTCGCTTCGAGAGCGCCGGAGAAAATAAAGCCGCTGTTTATGAAAAGTCGAGCGTTTTCCCTGCCGCTCGTTGCCATGACTCTTTACCGGACGCGTGTTGAGCGAGAGTAACACGTGTAATTAGCCACTGGTGCTTATTAATTTTTTTCCTCCGCGGGCACGAGTTGCAAGAGGCACACCGTTTAACTGGCAGTCACAGCTAACCCCGCGCGCTTTTCTTCCCTGCAAGTATTTCGGTAATTACATCTGTTTTAATTACCTCCGCTTCTCGACTGCCAACCCACCGTGAACCCCTAACCGCGATATTCCCCCTCTCTCTCTCTTTCTGCCTGGCTACTCTCCATTTCTTCGCGGCGAGTCAGAAAAGCCAAGAGTTGTTTCAGCGAACATGTGGAGTGTGGCTCGAACGAACAGGAGTTCTTTGTTGTATTTCAAACACTCGCGAGCCGGCTATTGCAATAATACCGCTTATCGATCTATCGATTCTCGATGGCAGCTTGGGGTATCGCTAATTTTAGTGCTTAGAACGAGTTCGGGATTACATATTCGCGTTCGCGTATCCGCAACTTTTTATTCGCACTTCAGTCCGTTATTTCGTGCCGTAATAAAAGACGAGGTATTAAATTGAAATTAATTTATAAAAGCACAGGCGCTCGCAGTATTCGTGGCTTTGCTATTTTCTCCGTCGCTGCTTAAGCATCGAACTGAGGGCGTTATTTGTTTCGAGAGCGCGAAGTAGTAGGCGAGTTGCTTTCTAGTAAGATTGAGAGAAAGCTCTTTGACCAAAACCACCGCGTAAACGTGTTTTTTACTAGTAATAAATAAATGTGCAGTTTGGCATATTTGAAGTTTGCGAAGCCTCCTAAACGCTGTTGGGTGTTTGGCATCACCAGCTCCTCCTATAATCCCGGAATGGAAGAGGGGAAGGAGGAAAAAAGTACACTTAAGCATATTTTAAGAAGCTATTGTACAATAGTTTGACAGGCATTGTGCGAAGTCTGCTCTTCCTTTGAAAATTTATAACCTCCACCCAACTTCCTGAAATAGTTTATTCTACAGCAGGATTAGAACTGTAATAAGCTGGGCGCATCAGAGGCAGTCCTCGGGTCGAAGTTGGCGTCGACCCGAGCTCCGCCGACGTCTTCCTTCCGCTTCCCTTTTCGCGCATCTCTCTATTCTCCGCGAACAATCACACGGATCGACGACCACAGGGTTGCGCGCGCGCGCGCCCATCACAACGATCGAGTCGGTGGCTCCATACGATGCGAATCGTATTACGAGGTTATCGCGTTACGCGCGCCTAAGTAATTCGATGATTTCCGGATAAGCGGATTGAGAAACGAAGCCGAATTCGTTTGGGTGAGAGGAAACTTCGCAGGAGGTCTCGATTCCACAACGGAGCAGCAGCTGCTGTTACTGCAGCACGAACCGCGAAAGTGACAGATTCGAGCGGACAATGACGATCGCTTCTGGAATTTCAATTAAACGAGGCCCATCGCTGCCCCTGTTTTCTCTTGCATCTCGACTCTCCCCTTCCCGTGTTTTTCCAATTTTCAATTTTGGGATTGGCGCGACGGAAAATTCTACCTTCCCGGATAATTAATTTTTCGTTAAAACTTGTCCGATAAGGATTGGCGTAATTTAGGAGTCGAGCAAAAATCATTAATAAATTAGCTTGACTCTCGCCAAGCTGTCATCGTAACTTTTTCTCAACTTTATGGATGTTTCTGGATTAGGGCCAACATAATGCACTCCCCCCCCCACCTTCTTGGTTTTGAACGAAAAATAATAGCCAGATGATTTTGAGGGTGTTTCTTTGTTGTTTTTTTAGTAGTTTAGTAAGTACCGTTTGGTAAGTGTCTCGATGGTAACCGCAGCCCTCTTTTGAGGTCCCGAAAGCTTCGCCTCTATTTTGGACAGATTTTGAAATTTGAAGAGGATTACGACGAAATCCTTTGTGCGCGTGCAGAGTCCAACTAGCAAACTATGAAAACCGAGTAATGCCTAAAATAATTAGCCGGAGCGATTCGTTTATAGCTGCTAATTTATCAGCTTAGGCACACAATGAAATTACGTAAAAGTCGTGGAGCGAACATTTAAATAGCCAATTTTGAGCCTCGAGTTCGAATAACAGAGTTAGTTTGCTCTGCGCCTTGGCCGAGCTTCTCGCGAATGCACGTCTCATAATTTACGATTGCTAAATTTTTATTTCGCATACATAGTTTCTGGAAATAATCGATAACAGCTGTACTTAAATTAATGCGCACTACGGCCGCCCGTACGTCTTTCCTTCTTTCTTCCCGTGCGCGTATTTACATATTGTAATTTATGTTAATTTCGAAATCCTTCAATTGCTAAATCCAATAGTCGGCTAAGCGGCTGCGTTGACGAAACCTTAGCGGAGACATCATCCCGTTACATAGTAATAATATAGAACTGCCGCTTGCCATTTTGCATTGTGCGGGCTCAATGATCTGTCCCCGAGGATGGGAGTAGCCTAGGAGACGGAGCTGATTCTAATTTAAGAAGTGGCTCGGCTCATTAAAACGATGTTTCATTTGAAAAGTCAGTGGTTCTTTCTGCTGAAAGTTTTGATCAAGTTTAATTAGATTGGAGTAAACTCATTAATGCAGAACCGGATGACAAATAGCCTAAGAGATTAAACTGCTTTTAATGTAACAAGTGGTTTAGATCATCGAATTACATTTACATATTTCAAAATTCTGCCGGGTATTTAAATTTTTATAAGATAATTGGTAGTACAATTTATGCATGTTACTTTACAAGATTTCATCTAAATATGATGCCGAGCTCAGCTGCTAGTTATTATCGAGTTCCAAGAATTTAAAAACTACTGACTTTTTTACTATTAATTTAGTGATCTAATTTAAAACAACGAATACACGTACACAGATGCAACTAAGATTTTATCCTATTTATTTATCTTTTTTTCGTATTAATTTTTTCAATAATTAAAATTTACTCGACAATACTTCAATTCTGTATCGTTTTTAATTAGATCAAGGAGTTTTCTGTTCGGACAAACGTATCGAAGATAAGCGAGCAATTGTCAACATTTGGGTTATAGATTGATTATTTTAATTATTCTATACAAAAAAAGGCTAATGTAATAAAATCTTCTAGTTTACTTAAACATAAATTATCTTTGCTGTTGAAAGTTAGTTTACATTATAATAACATATGCACTTCGTATATTTAAGTTATAAAGTCAGATTTCGCAGAGAATTGCGCGAACTGTAGAAAACTGCATTTCGGAATTTTTTTTTATAATAATAAAATTACATCGTTTCATAGGTAAATTTTGAAATTTAAAATATTTACTCGAATAAAAAATGGATGTCGAATATTTTTGAAAACTACTGCTAACAAAAAACTACAGCATTGCATCAATTTTATGAAAACTGTAACGGGAGTCACGTAATTCCAATAAATCCGATTGGTTCAGCTTGGAATTACTCACGTATAAAATAATCTCAACAGAAATCCCTATTAGTTTATGTACTTTTTCAATTATATCAGCATCATTTGTAAGAAAATTATTAGCGGCGTGCGTTTAAAATTTAGCTCGATTTGCTTAAAGCGCCTATTTTCAAGCAACAATATAATGATGTCGATAATACGAGAATGGCGCAAAGTCTTTTAATAATATACAGTGTTGCTGAATAAGACTAAGATTAGAAAAGAGAAAAAGGAAAAGAAAAAAGCTTTCGTAGCTGGAACACGAGCATTCGAGATAAGTAAATGTCAGTATGACTAAGATCTGAATAACTTGTTACAACTGCTCTTCACACATTTTCGAAATAGACGAAACTTGCTAAACCTGTAAATATTCGTAGCTTTATCTATAGAATCGTGACTCATCGTCCATCTTTGAAAAGCCATCGGCCGAGAGAAAGTTACGAGCAACCGCGCAAAGAGAGAAAAAATAAAAAATTAGCGAGTGCTCTTGCGAATACCAAATCCAAAATTTTATTGTTTTCCGAGCCACTGGAAATAGAGTCTCTGCCGAGGAGAAAAATAAACTACTGATATTTATGCGCCGCCCGCAGAGCAATGATTTGAGAGGACGAACCTTTTGCAAAGAAAAAAACAACGGTAAAAATAACTATTTATTGTACAGTAAATCAGAGCGAGACATTAGTAGTTCCTCTCAAATAGTTGAATCAATAAATCAAATAAAACGAGATGATTATAAATCTCAAAGGACCTGTCGCCAACTCGAACATTCGCCCCGACGACAAGTATCTGCGCGAAGTTTGGAAAGCACACACGCCTGCACATGAATGTCGAGGACCTTGCGAATTTCTTGTTAATATACCAATACATTTGGTAAAAATACGAGAACTCAAAGTCTACTGCGCGAGCTGAAAAACATGTAAACATCGCGCACGAGATGAGATCCAACGCTGAAACGCCATCCCATCCCGACTACGCGGAATTGCATTTCTATGCAAAATTAAAATGTACGTTAGAGTCTACATCAATAGGTTCGTAGCTGCTGGCACGATTATTTATATCGGGGAGATAAATTATACACAATTAGCGCAATATTCATAAAATATGTTTTAAATAAAAACATTTGACGGTTAAAATATACTAAAACCCTTAATAATTCAAACGAGTCGTAAATAGCGTCACCGAGGACCTCAAAATATCCCCGGCAAATTTCGAATAAAAAAGGCTGCCCACTTTTTTCAAGGCGAATATAATGGAGGTTTGATTCTCATTTTTCAAAAATTCGAATTCTTTTTAAAAAAATTTCAGCTTAATCCTTTAAAACTGACAGACCGTAGTTCACAGAATCAGCATTTTTACGGATTTCCCACTTTGGCAATAATCTTTTTAGCGAATGTTTTTGTTTCGCAAATGGCGCTTGACTCGGGTTCTCATTAAAATTTTATTAAAGAGCGCCTTTTACGTTACCTGCTCAACCGCGCGAATCCGAGCAATTGATTTAATTAGAATTTCCTGGTCAATTCTATGCGCCGCTGGCATGAAGTATGTAAATTTTTATTTATAGAAAGTATTTAACGCGAACGAATGCGAGCAATTCGGAGCAATTCGAAAATATGACCGAGTCGATTGGCTTCGTAGCATAGATCGTCGTTTTGGAGGCTTAACAATCCGACGATAAACGCCAATTCTCGCAAAACTCCATTTTCTCTGAAACGTCCGAATGACCTTAAAGTTTTTGACCCGTTTCGTTGGCGGAGGAGTAAAACGAGTCTCGCGCTCAAGTGTCTCAAAGGCATTGTCTATTAAGAGCATCCTGAGACGAGCGACGTTTCCCACATTTATAATCTTGGAGGCAAATGTTTCAAGCCACATGCGTGACATATTTCAAGGCCCTTGAAATTTTTTACTCAAGTGCCGTAATTAGCGACGGAACTCTTTTTTTACTCCTGATTCATAATTTCCAATCGCGCATCCTCGCTCCGCCTATACTCCATTTATCGGACGAGATAAATCGAAATGCGGGGAAGTATTAGACACGCATTCCATGTGGTAATTAGCCAACCTGATAAAAAAGCTCTCGGCGTGGCACTTGTTATCGCGGCAATGACGTTCTCCGAATACCGAGCGCCTGACGTAATGCGTGTTCTAGCACTATCGTGACGATTACCGAGTCGTTCGCAAAGTCAACGGAAGTCTAGATGGACACTCCAGATACTGAAAATGAAAGCGGAAGCTCAAGAGCAGCGAGAATTTATGAAATTAGTTTAAATTGACCTTTTATTGTCGGCCGCCAATGCCAGCCCATGATAAATCTGTACACTTTTAAAAGTTCAAATTGAATTTAAAACGAATCTCGTTTCGTTTGTGCACGAGCTAAGCTTTTTACCAAATCAAATGCCAACAATAGTTTTGAAGATAGTCCTCTTCGCTCTGCTCGGTGCTTCCAATGAAAAAAGGTGAACGATAGATAATTAAATTCATTACGTGGCAACGAACGCGAAATAACGTCACTCGCGAGATATGACGGCTAATCGCGAAAAGCGTATATCGACGTCTCGAATAGTAATAAACATACGTTAAAGTGCAGATGATGGCGAAGGTATAGTTAGGTTGCTAAACTTTGTATAGATAAGGATAAAAAGTAAATCAATATTCCCTAACTGAATATTCACTTATTTCTACTATTACATCTCAAACTTATCCTATAAATAAAACATCACTTATGAATAAATGTCTTATTTATTCAGTATGCGCGCGGTTACGTAAACATTTTCGCGTGCAATAATACTAAAAAAAATTCAATTTTCTCTCAACTTTAATCAAAGCCAAATAAATTATAAGCTCAAGTATAAAAAACGATACATCACGTAGAATTGAAGCCAAGATATTAAAATGTAATTTAATTAATATCTACGAAATAAAATGATAAATTGGACAAAATTCTAGCTAAATTTATACTTTGTAATTTGCGAATTTTACAAAGGAAAACTTATTCTATTAAAACTTTTGGACAAAATATTTTTCGTTTTACTATATTTACATTATCACTGACTGGCTTTCATAATGTGTAAAAAAAATTAGTTCCGTGCTAAAATACAGTGTAATTAATTTAATATTTGTCCATAAAGTCAATAATTGCATAAATCTATAAAATTAGTGCTTGAATATTAAATATACTTTTCCAATTATACTAATAAATAATTTAATCTTACTAATTGTATAATTTAATTTATTGAATATTTGCTTCTATGTGTATGCGTATTACTTGTAGCAGTGAAGGATTAATGAATAAAACGTAATAGAACGAGTTCTATATATAAACGTAAATTTTATTAGAAAATCTATTAGAAAATACTGCAGAGAACTTGATATTTTTTACACATGATGCGCATTGTAAAGATCCACGTATGGACATAAATAAAGTAAAAATGCAATAGAAAGAACTAAATAAACTCCCGTATGCACATATTAAAGCAGAAACGTGATGTTTTAATAAAATTTCCAACATTCCGTTGTTAGATTTGCCTTAAGGGAATGAAAACTTTTCTAATTTATATGTTCCCTTTTTCTCGTTCATATATATATATATATATATCAGTCATAAAAATAATTTGTTTGGCTACTTAAGATACTCTTGTAATATCTTAAGTAGAAATGTATAAGTTCGCGTAATTATAATTCGATTTCACTGTATAAAATCAATTAATTAAAAATTGTACTTTTAAAATGTTTTAACGATGCTTTTACAGGGAGTTTTTACATTATTAATTAAAGTCGTGAAATAATAAATTAATTTAATGCTGATTGATCGATAACATTTGAAGTAATATAAAAATTTCAATCTAAAAAAGTAAACCAATGTGCTTATAAAAACATATAATTCCCTAACAAGTATTTATAATAATTTCTTTTCACAAAGGATTAATGCTTGAAAAATCATGAAAAGTCTGAGAGCGCAATTAAAAATTCATTGAAAATAATCGTGTTTTTATTATGTTATACTTATTGTTCGGAGAAATATATTAAGAAATAAAATTAAAATCCGTTGCGTATTTGTTACATGATACTTTAGTGGATAGACGAGCGCACTCACACCGATACTCGTTTTAGTCTCTCGCTCTTACTTGCATACGTACACGAGCTTTATTACAGATATTAATATTGTTTAATTACGTTTAAAATTCAATTTCAAAGATTAATATTAGTATCTTGATATATGATCGAACCATGTGTTTTATACATGTTATTAAAAAGATTAGAATATCACTTGATTTGTATAATTAAACTTTGTTATTTATTAGCTTCAAAAGATTTAATTCAATTTATAATAATTTGGAGTTATTTTTTGTTTAGAATTTACGTTTCTCGACAACTCAATTGACAAAATATCTTCGTGTGTATAAAAATTTATTTACCGCGTTGGTTTTCACTCGCGGATGAAAACGTTAAAGGTTAAAAGTGCAAATGGTAATTGAATGAAAGAGCTTTGATGAACAGCTACGTTTCTAGAACAGCCTGAGTCGACGAAGAACGGACGAGAAAGATTGAGAAAGCAAAGGGTGAGAGAGTGAGAGAGAGTGAGGGAGTGCGAGAGTTGGGGAGCGGGAGGACAACGAATGGCTTACAAGCTCACCGACAAATACCATTAGTTAAAACCAATCAGTTCGGAGTGAGAACTTTGCCCAAAAATCTGATCGAATAGAGGATGAAAAAATCGTAAGCGAACCCCGCGGAAGTGCGCTGTTCCTTGCTTAGGAGATATCATGTCTTTAGAAACTAGAAAAACGGAAATACACGGAGTCGAGTGCAACAGGATATCTTTATTAAGTTAAAACTTACTTTTATTTTTGCGCTTTTATGAGTTTTCGGCAGAGCATTAGTAGAGTTCCCTTCGGCAGGGAAAAGTTTGACCATTAGGAGAAACTCGATAACCCGAGTATCTGGAAACGCGTGTCTTTGATTCTGACCGCTTCCTGAATTTGTAAGATCAGTCGAACGCGATCGATATTTATCCCTGCGCAATCGAAATAATTAATTTTTTGCTCGTTCGTATCGCCAACTGTGTAAGCATTTGTTGCCCGTACACTTCCACAAAATCCTCGGCCGCGAATAATTCAACCTTTGACCTGGAAGCTTATCGGTCGAAGCACGCGTACGCGTACGAGAAGAGACGCGACTGAAGCCAAACACGCCAAGTGCGTCGCACACTGGACATGCGATGGAAAAGCTCCGCTACGCACCCCATTATGGCGAAAATATGAAAATCAAAACGTCGCCAAACTAGACGAAACAGAGACATTTCACTTCGAAGGAATACTTCCGTTTCTCAAAAGCAGCCACGGGCTCACAGACAGATTTATAGACTGTTGCGAACTTCCTGGATCTATAATTCCATTTATTAAATTACAAGATATGTTTTATTCACGAGCTTACCGACATTTATTGAATGGAAGGGTTTTTCGGATAAAAAAGTTTCGCAATTTAGGTTTAATGAAGTTCGCGAAATCGATAACGACGAGAAAATACTTTCCAAGACTGTGAAATGATAAAAACATAAAGGGGATTAAACTGGGATTAATTCATAATTCCTTCGGATAATTATTCTTTATCGACGAGAGTAACCGGGCAGATGGATTTGCCATTAGAATACGTACAGTTGAGTTTCTTCAAAAGCCGATTGCCCCATTTTCTAATTTCTGCTCAAAGTCTGTAAATTAATTAATTAGTCGTGTTGGGGAATATTTCGAATGGAGCCGGTTAGGGTGCAGTCGAGGCCAATTTGAGACTTTGAAAGCAAAAAGTAATTATTAGCGTCAGAGATTTAAATAAAATGTGGGAATTGTTCAAAAGTCATAAATAGCATTAAAGTGCTTTTCGAGTTACTGCGGATAATGCGATTATTTCTAATAGCGGTGTAACGAACAATGAATAAAGCGTTTTTCACTCGTACAATGAAGAAAGTATCGCGAAAGAGCATTTCCAGCAAATGTCGATCAAACATACAATGGAATGATTAAAGGCTCGGTAAGCTTATGAAGACGCGTGCTGAAATAAGCGAGAGACAATGGGAAAGTGGTGCTCCGCCGGAGCTGCTGATACCTGCGAGTAGTTTTCTCGATTTATTATCGGCAATATTGCAAAACGACTTTAAAGTCAGTCAGATGCATTTGGGGCTTCGAGCGAGGAGTTTACGAGAGCGTTAAGACAGAGGATCTTGGAATCGTCGCGCTATTCGCGAGCCCCATTCTTCAAACTGGAATTCATAAACAACTGTCCGCGAGTGAACGAGCTTCTTTGAAATAGCAGTGTTTACGATTGAAGAGAATAGCTTTCGTCACTCGCGAGCAACGTCCGATAAAACGCTTAGCCTCGATTGTAACAATCGAGAGGCGATAAGCGGCGACGTCGTTTATTGAGATAAACCTGGATAAACACGGATAAATTGAAAAGGGATCGCGTCCAATCAGAAACGTGCAAACAGGTCCTCCGAGCAAAGTTCTTCCGAGCTCCAAGAGAGAGAGAGAGAGAGAAAGTGAGAGGAAATGATTAAAGCTCGAAAAAAGAAGCTGCTCGATGCAGCTTCGTCAGGAAGTCTAGCGCACCGAAAGCTGCCGGGAGTTTTGATAGGCGAAGGGATCACAAAGAAGAGGCAGTGAACAACTGCTATCATGTGCCAATCCAAGACGGCGGACATCCAACGGCCAAATGTCCGAGAAGAGAACAACAATTGGATGCGAACCGCCGGATATCAGAAAGACAACTTGTACTCTTCTCTCGTGTGCCGAAACGAGATCGTCGAGCGGCAAACTTGATTGCTATTATAAGATACCGCGACAACGAGGTTTACAAAAGGAAGGCACTTGTAAATAGTCGTCGTTTTAGTTTTCGTTGTCCTGATTTACTAATAATCGGGTCCTTTTATCAGCGCGACTCAACACTACGGTAATTTACAACTACGTTTGTCAAATCTCTCGCAACGATAATATTTGCTCGATTTCGTTAAATATTATTTGGAACGTCGAATAACCGCTAATTTCTGTTTAAAGTCTAGGAGGCGCCAATGGCTAAATCCGCTCGCATCGTCAGAGAAGTCATCTTCTTCCGTTTGCGC
Organism: Platyscapa corneri; assembly: GCA_018907185.1. Taxonomy (NCBI): domain Eukaryota; kingdom Metazoa; phylum Arthropoda; class Insecta; order Hymenoptera; family Agaonidae; genus Platyscapa; species Platyscapa corneri. Next base: position 3,726,743 of record JACCHW010000012.1, read on the forward strand.
ACTATGGAAAACATTAACTTTGGTTGCTCGCGTCGCCCGTAATGGCCATCAGCTCCACGTTATCTAATAAATGCCGAAATCGTTGCGCTGCGCGAGGAGAATTCGTACAGAAGAAATGGTCGTATTTGCCGGTACCTCGAGGATACGTTGCCGTTTATGCGGGAATAAATACATTTAACTCGGCTGTAAACACAGCTGCTTGTTTATTTTATTCGAGCTTGATAAGTTTTTCGCTGCTTTTGTATTTTTTAGCTGCATCGATGATAAAGGAATCGCCAGAATTAGATAATCCGTCTCTGGAAATCATTATTCGTATAAAGTAATTCGACCTTTTTAAACAATCGAACAAAATTTTCCGGGAATTCGAAAATAAAATGTTCGAAATTCGATATTTCGCGGATGTTACTACGGATAATTGGTTTTATAAACATTTCGTGTAATTTACTTTATTTCGTGATACAGTATTTTTAATAAACATTTTTCTAGTTAATAAAACTCGACGAGGGCTTTGTCTTCTCTTTTACGCTGCTATTTGCAACTCGTGCTTCATTTATTTTTTTCGCCAACATTCCGCTCACCTGATATAACGTTAAACAGAAAATAACATTAACTCACATTGAAAACTGACGAGAATTTAATATTCGTAATTTAATTAATTAATTCCAATGAGCAACACACTCGAACAAAGCGAAAATAGTCTCATCCAAGTATCACTTTAAAATAATGTATATCAATAAAGCGATGTTAATGAAATTTTAAGGAAGCCCAGAAACACAAACGCACGCACACACACGTACACACAGAGCTATTGAACGCGGATAAAAATTGAACAAAAGTAAGTTTTTGCACGAAGGTAAATCAAATGCACTCTTGTCGGGGCAGAGCAAAATTACGAGTCGGTATAAGAAATTCGCATCCGAGCCATTCGTATCAATTACGAAAAATTTTCCTCGACTACTTATTACGTAATGGTTATTAATTTGAATTTGGTCATTTTCTTAACGTCAAGCACTCAACGTGTTGTTGTGTCAGTATTTAAGCTTGGCTTCAATTATTTTACATTACGATTCGACAATATTAAAGCTTGTCTTACAATCTCAATGATTAAAACGGCTACAGCCCGAGCACACAATCCTATTACAGGAATTGACACGATAACTGAGAGTATAGAGGGCACTAAACTGTAATAACTAACGTTTCGCGTTATTGAATGTGTAGCTACAATCGCTGGCATCAGTAACCAACCAGGACTTACTTATCAAATATGAAGATTCGGGCAATAATTCTAAAGCACTAACTAAGTAACTGCACGACAGAACTGCACCTCCGACTCCTCCTAGAGAATAAAGCCAGATTAAATTCGATTTTGCTAATATTACATCACGATCCATCCAATTATTTTTGACTCCGAGAAACGAGAGAAAAAGTCCGATAAAATTTGACTTCTCAATTTTCGCTTTTTGCATCGCGCAATAAATACACTGTCGTTGCTATTGCATCTGACAACGAAAATTTAATTACGCCCGAAGACACGGAACTTAATACAGAGCATTTGTTATTAAACACATTATTTTTACAGCAGTTGCCGAGTTTATTGCAGCTTTGAATTTTCTCGATAAATTTAAAACTCTATTACTCTGACTCGATCAACTGGAGTGCACTTTTCGCGCAGTTGAAATGGTACGCAATATGGATCTAAAAATTTCAGATACATCAATTGTAATCACGTTTATCACACGCGCTTTTTCGAATAAATATCATTGGATTGTTTAATTTATTGCTTTTATCTTGCGTGCTCTTACCGAGTGCGCAGTTTTCCTCTGTTGTAAATACATCGACGTAAAAAAAAAAAAAAAAAAAAAATGAAATTAACTTATTTTAAAAGCAAACTGAACGAATAAAATACGTAATAAGTGCGACCGAAGGAACACAAGCGGTAAAAATTTGCAAATAATCTTTAAATTCGATTATTCTAATTGCTCGTCATTTAACTTGTTGAACCGCTTAATCGAAGAGCACGCAAATATATAAATAATCAAACGTATTGTTAATTTAAAAACATGCATGACCGGTCGAGGAATCAATTTGTAAGAGCGCGCTGAAATGATTTATTTAAAAGTTAAGAAATCCATAAATATTTTTAACCGATTCGTGCACACCGACCTGCTGTATCAGCTTATAAACTATTAAACTCCAACTTTTCCGGATATAAATATATTAATTTCGTTAATACCAGAGCAATTGCACTTCTTTCATAATTATCCATTATTAATTCAAAGTTTTCGGGTCACTGAGAATAATATTTAACTTAATCCTCGTTATAAAGTGTGATACGTACGGATGAAAGAACAGTATCTTTCACATCTAGATATATCAAGCTAATTTTATAGTCGTAAAGGTGATGCTCATCAGAGTAGAAAAGTTTACGTTAAATCCAATGTAAACTGAGGCGTTAATGCCGCGGATTGTGCGACGCCAAGCTTGTTTGTACAAATGTGGAGCTCGATACGAACTCATACGTAGGAATTAAAAGTTACGATAGCCACCAGTTGAAGCGCATCCTACTCCTGCACTAGCTTATATGCGACTGCAAAATCTTTAACGATATTAGCGCGCGCCTTTCGCAACAAAAGACCGTAACGAATAACGAAGAATACGGATTGTAAAAAATAACGCGCTTGTGATTTAGCGTTGCCAACACGACGAAGCTTTCATAAGTCGATAATAATTGTCTAAGAAATGCGCCAATGCTAATCTTCGAGATGCAATTTAAAATCAGACGCGTTAAGCCTTTTACAAGCTGTAAATACAACAAAATTAGTCGACGTATTAACGTTAATGGTTCGTTGCAGTTGATCGTCGGTTGGGTGTAAAAACGTAAAAACTTAATCTATCCGAGTGTTGCAAGTCCGATAATCGGGTTGAGAAATCCAGTGGAAATGCCAAAATTATTATTTGCCGTCTGACTCGCGCAAATGAGCTAAGCGGGGTGGGATCTTAATAAATATTTCGACGGCATTGCGTCGAATCGCGCAAAAAGCTCTCGAGTGACTCGAGACGAGGCAAAACAGTATTCATCCTCCTTGGGTTGATTTTTTGCGACAGGTATTGATAAAAATGACGGGGGCAGACAAACACGTAGCCAACGGAGAGGAGCAAGAAAGCGAGGAAGGCCGGTGAATAATGTATATCGATTCCCTTTATTTCAGGAGCGGATAAAAAGCCGATGAAGTGGAAAATTCAATGGCCGTGGTATAAAAAGGTAATAGTGTAAGCAACGAACCCTCGTTTTCGCTCTCATAATAATGACCTTACAAGCGGGCAGATTAGTGTCTTTGCTAGTCTCGTCGAGCGAGCGAAAGCGCGTCAGACTTCCTAACAGTGATAGAGTGCTACTAGAAATACTAGGGACGCAGCGACGCAGCGACGTTTATCGGTAAGCTACCGGGGATCCCCTGGCTTTTACGCGCATGACATGTGCCTGTCTAAGCACAAATTAATCATTGCTAATCTTGGGGACGCCTGCCCTGACGTTACAAGCATCCCAAATTCGCCTCTCGCCAGTATCGTTGTTGTGCTTTTATTATTGCGCAACGAGCGTAAATATACAAGAGTGTTTCTTGTTCTCGAGAGTCCGACGCCACTACTCGTCCGTCGATTTTTTTACGACTAACACCAGCCGCTGCTTCCTGCTCCGAGAAGATAATCGATTATCTACAATCGAAAGCTTATCTTTTTTCTCTTTTGTTGTTGAAAATTAATACAAAACTTGAATGTTTGTATCGTTGCCAAGCACATGAAATTGCGTCTAGTTGTCTTGCGGCCAACCTTTTACTCTGGATTAAAATACCTTTGCGATCGTTGGCTATTGCGAACTTGTGAATTTTGAAGATAAGATTGGAAAAGTAGAAAAAGTTGATAGGCAAATATAAAGAGCATCGAAATTCGGAATCCGTGTGATGATGATAGCAGCGAAAAAGCGACGAAAAACAAATGAATATTAGATCTGCGTTATGCATATTTGATCAAGCAACGTCGTTACGTTGACTCTCGCATTCACTTGTTTCACCTACTTTGGTGAAATTGCACGCACATGTGACGAGTGCAGAACCATCAACTATTTCTGCGTACAGTATTTCCGAGTACCGAGTCGTTCAAAAAGAAATGACAAGCGCGACGACGGCACAAGACTTTTCCGCGAGCACAGTATTGATGGATTGGCAAATAAGGCTGAATGATTCTTAATGAGTCGCGTAACTGTTTTAATCGAAGTCTTAGGCAGACGATTTGCTTTCAGGCAGCGCAAGCATCGTTCGTTCCAAGATTTCAATTTGTTCTTCCCCGGCAATAAATACCAGATCATTTTCTCTGTCGCAAATCTTATGGGCGCAGCAGAGGCGCTGCCGACGCTTCCGCGGCTGCGAATCCTACCACCGAAGACGAAAAAATCGCGTCGAATTTTGGCGGATTCCAATATCGGCAAACGCGTCTTTATTATCGTCAGGAGCGTCGTCTACTCGTTCCTCCGTTCTTCTACTCGAACGCTGATCAAAAAGCGTCGGTCGTCTAATTGAAAGTGAAGAATGCGAAGGGAAAATTTTTTACAAAAATAATAACAGGTTCCTGCAATTTCAAATAAACGGTTTTTCAATTTTATTTAATCCCTACTCGGGTAATCAGGTACTCGCTCGAGTTTAAGTCTTCGCGCAAAGTATTTCAAAAAGTCTACTTACGATTTATAAAAAACTTTAAATTGCTTGCGTCAAAATGCCTCTGCTTAGTCACAAAATAATTACTCATAAGAGATAATTATTTACTTACAGACTGACGAAATTGATTAAAGTATTTCACTTTTCAACAAAAAATCACGCGAGCTCGTTAATTAATTTTAGGTTGTTTCACAGCGTATTCTGCAACTTATGGAGCAGCTATAAAAAGCATATTAAACAAATTCTTCTTAAAGTATTTTAATTCAATTTATGAGGATTTTATAGTTGGAAAATTCGAGGCTATTCGCGAGTACTTTAATTTATCATTTTATCTTGAGAGGTTTATTTTTTTTTTTTTTTTTTTAACTTTTCACACGACAGCTATTTATGCGCTACTCAGAAATTGGTCGGGGAATAAATCTCGAATAAAATCGCCATATTGCAACTATTAATGATTTTTACTAGGGACGTTTTCTAGTCTCTCTGGCTACTTTATCAACCAATAGTTCTCTTGAAAGCGCAGTCTCGAAAAAGGAGACAACGTAATAGATAGCAAATTCGTCCAAGGGGAAGAATAATTTGATATCATCAGCTTTGTAAATAGAGCAAGTTTTTCCTCATCTAGTAGAATTGTTACGTATCAACTTAAAATTCGACGTCGAGGTTTATTTGGCCGAAAGGTGGTCGGTCGCCTCTACAATTAAACATTTTACTTCCATTTTACGAATGCTTTCGCAGGCTATAATTTTTGAAAACCTCCATTCGAATGCAGACTCATTTCCAACAAGGTTCGAAGAACAAATGAGTTTTGATTATCTTCCACGTGATCGAATGTACGCAGCATCGAATGAAACTGTCGCCGCTAACATAACGTGTAGCGGTGAGATTCGAAGCGGTGCGATTAAATTTTTACGAACGAATGGCTGTTGCGCAAAGACGAATGGCGAAGCTGTCGTAAAATGCAAATTGTGGACGCCGTGCAGGAGTTGCGCCAGGCTCAAGCTGCAAATTTGTCAGACCAGCCGAAATTTCGGTTGGAGACATTTACAGGGATTTGCGACAAAATTAAATACTCGATTTACCAAGGCCGAGAATGTAGGCAACAATGTAAATTAACGGCAGCGCGATTGATGCACCGGTCATAACTGTTGTCGTATTATGAATAGCGCCAGTCACTAATACAATAAATTCCGGCGAACGAGCGAGTCTTTGATTCGATGCCAATTGGCTAGGCGTGTCAACACTCGCCGCCGGCGACAGACAAATGCCCGCGCGTCGCACGCGAACCATCTGAAATATTTCCCATTTGTTATTCGTTTTCACGTTCGCTTTCGGTGCGAGCAGCGCTGAAATGAATTTGTCGAGTCGGGCCCAGCGCAAACACCGAGAAGAGCTCGCAAAAATACTACCTGCTCCCCGACGGGCGGAGCTCCACTGGATTTCACCCGGTGGGCCTCGCGGGTGAGCCGTTGCGCGGTCTATTGCTCTGCGGCCCGAGCCTGCGACGAGCGGCAAATTATTTAAATGATTGCACGGGCCCGATGAATTCGCGGACGCGAGCGGAATGTTCATTAGTTGGCGGAACGATAAGTTGCATTCCATCGCGCACTCGCCGAGAGCCGCTCGCGCGTATCAAAGCGATATCACTTTGAAGCCCCGCGCCGAGTCCAGCCAACTCAGGCCCGAATGCAGCCGCGAGTCTGCGCAAGAGCTGCATCCTTGAAATTGCACTCGCGAGGGCCCGCGCCGATAAATTCTCGAGGCTGCGGCGTCGATTGAAAAGGAGGAAGCCGATTCTCGGAATCGCCTCGTCTACGCCAGATAACCAAGCGCACCTTCCTCCTCGTTGCCGTATCGCCGCCGCGCTCTTATCGTTCCGTACGAATACTAATGAATCAGAGGCCCCGGAACCGTCTCTTGCTGCTGGTGCCGCCGCACCCGCCCGAACCCACGAGCGCGACAGTCGCAACGCGGAGGCGCCTAAAAAAAAACTATCCGAAAACTTGCACTCGCTCGAGTTTTGTCCCGCTGGCTGTGCGTTGCTTCTTGTTCCTTGCTCCTCGGCTCCGAGCGCCGCGAGCGGATTACGTACGCCGAATAAATTCAGTCGCGCGCGCGCGCGCGAGTTTCTCGAATCGCCTGTTAAAGTTTGCGAGTTACTGCTTTAATTAAATGATCCTCCTCCTATGGTATTTATAAAGGTTTACAGGATTTCTCGGACGCACGTTTAGGAATAATACGCGTCACTATCTTTATCCGAGCGACTCGTGATTTTTTTTACGCGACGACCAATGATGGGCATGCGAGCCAACTTTTCTGGTTTTCGTTCCGTTCTTTTCCGCTCTTTTCGCGACCATTCGCTGAAATTCCTGAAAATTTCATGAATTTTTTCCTTCGCATCTCTAGAAATAGATTACATAAAACGAACAATACATGTCTCAGTTTTTCACGTAAAATGAAAATTCTAAAATTGACATTTTTTATTTTTTATTTATTTATTTGTTTATTTATCGCTGCGTATTTTATTGTTTCTCGCTGTTTAGTAATTCTTCGAAAAGCTCTCGGGGACTTTCGTTATATCTGCCGAGCAACGTAAAACTGGATAAATTAAAACCTTATCCGCAAAGTTGCTTATGTTATATATACAGCAATTGCAATTACATAACTAAATATCGACGTCGAAATAAACGGTTGCATAAATTTTAATTGTTGATTAATACGAGCTCAAAGTTTGGTGTTGAAAAACAAGGATTCGTTCAGCTGGAATCGCAAATCAAGAGGGAATTGCGAAAATTAGGTAAAAACAAATGGAAAATACGAGTAAAATAATAGAATTTAAATTCCCTTTCAAATAATGATTAAAATCTCGGCACGAATTTCGATTTCATCTCGTTCAAAATAATAATTTCTACGATATTGAATCTTTGAATTTCTTCTGTTTTACATTTTGCACCTCCTCTCGATCAGCATGAATTTCGATTTCGAACTTTTTTGCGACCTTTTTATACGAACTAGTCGATTCATCTGTGTGATTCGCATATTTCAGCTTTTGTACGCGCCACTATTGTTCTCTTTTTTCAGCGGATCAAGATGACGCCTTTCGATTCGTTCGCTCGCATAAGCAAAATACGACAAACAACAATGGCATCGTAAAATAAGATATTGTAATAATTATAGCAGATTTTTTAAACTTGGAATATTTGAATTTTTACACGCGTACAATGATATTTCGCTCAGCGTGCGCACCACGAAAGAATATATTATTCCAGTTGAGTTGTTTACAAATTGGCTGTGGCTAAAGCGCGATTGACTTTACTTGTTAAAGATCGTTGCGTTGCAGCGCGAGGAAGCGAAAACGAGCACGCGGTTCCTCGTTCCTTCGTGCAAAATCTAGCCGAAACGCTGAAAATTGCTAATTGGCGTCGAGCAAACTGCAGCTTAAAAGCGCAGCGACTGTAGAAAACGAAAGGCCTTGAAAATGCGCGAAAGGCATAATTCCTCAGCTGCAGATACGGATCTGGTGCGTGCGTTTGGTGCACTCCGCGTCTACGTTATCGTTAACGGTCTTAAAAAGCCGAGTGCGATCCATCCGGTCGACCGAGACGAGCGTCTAAGCTTCTGCGTCGTTGCATAAGCTTGAAAAGCCAGTGTAAACATTCCCATCAGCCGGGATGTAATTTCAATCTAAGAGATTTGGCGCGTGTATGTTGATACAGGCTTGAGGAGTAACGTGTCAGAAATCCAAAGCTCGGCCTGAAAAATGACTTGTCGACAAAAGTGCAGTGCCGGTGCAGCTATTCTCAGCCTCGTCGGCCGGCTATCTGGGAGCTGCGAGTCGCGCAGAAGGAAGGAAGAAACCGCAGCCGGGGTATCGCGTAGCTCGTGATATACGAACGGCGCGCGTCCTAGCCGACCGCGATTAATTCACGGCTCGGAAGAGGGACGATTCGCTCAACGGGCTCGCGCTCGCGAAAGCGCAAAACGCCCTTGCTGAACTTACACTGTGTTTTTACACGGCCTCGAGACGAGCGGCGAACAAATTTACATCGGCCTCCTCGGAGCGCCTCGACGCTTTCGGGCCGCCATTTCAAGACTGTACGCGAGTGCTGCAGTTTTGCTTTATCGACAAATCGCCCGATCGAATTAATTGGCAACTAATTGTAATGCACACCGACGATGCGATTAGGCGGCCGGTGTTTGCATTCGATTTACCGAGCGAGCTCGCGCTCCAACATTTGGCTCTGCTGTGCAATTATAAACTTGATAGCGAACGAGCATTCGGAGTCGAAATTTCGACCGCTTCGAGTAATGGCCCGCGTGTGTCAAAAAAATTCGCACTCCCCGCGCTCGGCTCTGATAACCCGATTAACAACTTGCCCTGTCGCGACAAATCGTGCCAGGCTTAGCAGGCTCTTACGCGTGAATCGACAAACTCGACAAGATTGTTAACCCAAAGACCGAGACTTTACGATCGTATTTACTTTCTTTATTTATCGAGATTAGAGATAGTAGACGATCGCTTGTTCCCGCGTGTATTCAAAAACGCTACTCGAGGCTTCTTTCGAACCTCGTCGCCTCGAAAGAGCAATTCCAGGAATACTTTTTGATTTTACAGTCGTTTAGTTGAAATTGATGCGCTGACCGACACACGAGTGCCTTCCTAGTGTGCGTTTCGCGAAGCTCCGACCCGAACTCCGTTCAAATTCACCTGCCGCTGAATTATTTTTAGCATCGATAGCAAATCGATTCGGATCTAGTCCCAAAAGATTCTTTTACCGATTTCCATCGACCGATGAACGTCAACAGCCGCTGCACAGAGAACAAGCAGCCACCAAAGCTTCATCCGCAACTGCGTTAATAATCGACCGCTCCGAAAGCGTACGTCGGGTGAACTGAAAAAATGCGTTTCAGAGGGACCGCGAATAATGAGCCAGATTGTCCGATTAGAGCGTCGGCGATGTTACACAGGAACTAATGCATTTATCGCTAGGAGTATTTGCCTCTGCGGTGCGATTCGCATCCCATCCACTCGGCGCGAATGCATATTTATTAGAACGCAGCTCTGCTCCGGCCGATCAAACTTTTATCCCTGCCCTGGTAAACAAGTGGCTCCGCTGCGCTCTCGAATTAGTGCCGCTGCAATAGCTCGTTGCCTCGAGGGTTCCCAGAGGCGGGGGCCGGCCTCCACGACCCGTGGATCCTCGATCGACGATGCGAAATTACAATAGCGCAGTCGACCGGCGAAGTACGCACAAGGAGCGGCTAATAATTGCTGCAGTCCCTCTGCCTGTGTGTGTGTGTGTGTGTGTTTTCCCGTCGGTGCTTGGCTTACGTAAGGATCACGGCGCGCGAGAGTCGCAATTGATGCTAACCGTCAGTCAGCGGGAATCGCGACAGTATTGACCTCCCGGTGATATTTGGGTCAGTCGACGTTCGCAATAATTGCTTGCGATCTGTTCGAATGAATATGAGCGAATGTGCGCCGATGTGCGCGATCCAAGCGAGCGGACGGAATACAGCACGTGCACTCGAATCGATCGCCAATTGCGCGCGTCTCTCTTTCCCTTTCTCTATTCTTCGTAGGCGTTACGACTCGCAGGTCTCGTCTTCCCCTTGGGCGCAACTACGCTGATTTATCGGCTCCTGAGCGCGGAAACTTTGGCACGCGGCGAGTGAACGGGAAGGGCACAGGCTGCCCCCCCCCCCTCGCTGCGTTCACGACAACTCAATATCTTGCACCAATTACCAGCTTATCAATTGCTCGGTCAGCAGCTCGCGTTAGCTCCTGGTGGATTGTCCAGACTACGTTTGTATTTAACGCGGAACGCGGGCTATCCAGGACGAATTTTCAAAACTGAACCAGAACTGAGTCCGAGGCTCGACGTCACTCGAGCTCGATCCAACTGCTAAAAACTGGACGAGCTCGCTGCGACGACGACGACGTACGGATACCTAATTTTCACTTTCTAATCAGCGCATTGTTTTCCAAAGATCTACGCTGCGCCGTGCATTTCAACGCGCGAGATTGCCTTAATACGTGCGTAATTTTGCTTCGTTGCGCACTCGACGTGACACAATTGGACGTTACAATCGTATTCCACGATACGTAACTGCATAATTGAAACTGTTGTCAAAGGAGATGGTTTTTCAGTTTCTTGGAACAAGGAGTGTACCGAGTTTAATATCCATGAATATTCACACGTTCGGGTATCGCGCGCAGCCTTTCACTCGGGGCGGACTGAGAGAAGACTTTGTAAAGCATCATTAGCCACATTAATAAAGTGAATAGTTGCCTGCTCGTCAGCGAGCTTCAACTTAATCATGCGAGCGTGGAAAACGATGCCACGAGCCTCGCGAAAATAATCTTGGAAACATGGAGGATTGCGAAAGCGAGGAGACGCGAACGAGTCATTGTTTTGACACGAATCACAAGTAAACGCGGTACAAGAAAAAGCCTATGTTAAATTCAGTGACAGGCGCTAGAGTAAACTGGGATAGCGCAGCCGACTACCTGTTCGCAGACCATCCAAAGGCAATCAGAGATAAAAGATGAAAAATCAAAGATTAAAGTTGAAAGGTGGTGAGGAGGAGGTACGCGTTGGACGCGCGAGCAACTCGTTAACGTCGCGCCGATAAGAAACGTTTATTGCATCGCGCGAACATAATGAGCGTCGCATTGGCAAGATACGCGCGCGGAACGGCCAAAGTACGGCAAAGGCGGAAAATGATTTCTGCGTGGCTCGAGAACGCGGGCAGTAGTTTGGTGTTGATACTAATGGAATAATCCCGTTGACGCCAACTTCTGGGAAAAGGAGCTGAAACGCACCGAGTTTGCGCGAAACGAGCCAGCGCGGCTGCACCGATAGCTGCACTTAATTTACCACTAAAATGAAGGGCGGCCTAAGTGCGTCGCGCGAGCAACATCGTAGGCTCCTCAGCCCCGGCCATCTAATCGCGGATTCAGGAACTCGTCTCAAGAAAGTCGTATAACGGTACGCGCGGGGGTCAATAATACTTCCAAGAGCCGCGTCGAACTTTCACTTTTGCACGAGGAATAGCTCCGCTATTATACCCGAGTTTTATAACGTTTACTTTGTACCTTAAATGTTGGGGACAAGCGTAAGCCCCCGTATTGCGCTCTCACTCGCAACAATATGTTATTGTCAATTCGGAATATATTAAAGCCGTAATGTAGTTGTACAAGTGCTTCTACAGTCTTAAACGCGCTACGCAAGAGTTAAAAGCCGAATGCATGTTCAAGCGGATATAAATGTGTGCATATTTCTGCAGCACAATGAAACTGCATCGATAAATAAGAGAGGGGGAGGAGATCCGTTAATCCGGCCGTTCTCTCTCCTCTTCTTATTGTAATTCGTTCGATAAATTTTACGGGGAAATGACCGATTAATTCAAAGGATAACGCTGCAGTTGCAGCGGCAAGGGGTGGGCCGATACTCGATCGCGTACTTCGGCCTGCACCTACTCGCACTCGAGCAGTAGACTGCAGCGAATCGTAACTGCGCATCGATAAAATCCCCGATCGACTGGAGAATCAGCAGGAGCTCCGGATACGGCGCGAAAAGCCCTCGGTTCATCAACCGTGACCCAAACTTTTTCCACGCCAGTTACGCTCGATTTGCCGAGCCAACAATTAAGTCAAGTCCCGACGGAACCGTGGCGCAGCCCAACTTTTGATTTTTAACGACGTTTCACCTTGTGTGTGTGTTTAGCTAATCGAAAGAAGAAAGCCGAGTGTGCGGGGCTGGCACTTGCGAGTGTTTTACCGATACGGCGTGCACGCGCCGTTGCAGTCGCGCTCGCGCCATCCGGCGGATGGGCGATTTCGCTGCACGCGCGCACTGATTTCGAGTAATTAACGACCACAAAGTGAAAGCTAGAGCCAAGTATAATGTCATTCGCGAGTAATTAAACTAGAGCAGCGAGTGCGCGTTCCCTTTAATAAATCGGATAGGTTGCGGAATTTTGTAGTTTTGTTAACCTCCCCGGCTACTACAGCTTCTGCTCGTTCTCACTAATTTGCGCGAGCCGATGCGATAATCGTTTAATTTTGCTTTCTTTGTCTTCCGTCTTGCACTTCACAGATGAGGTAATTCGAGTACATGTAAGCTAAACAACGAGTGCCAACATCGAGCCAACCGCTCGTGTTAAACGTGCAATTATAGTTTATGGAAACGTGAAATTGCAAATGGTAAATGGTATGGTGCAATGCTGTTGCTGCCAAAGGGATCGTAGAAAAATTTGTAGGAGTTGCGAATGTAAATGTGTTGAGACTGAAAGTATAAAGTTGCGTGAAGTACGGGACACGAAATTACAAACCCAAATGTACACGTTAACACACTTTTAAATTCAAACTGAATACAAGCCAACGCTTTCTCTAATGTATTTCTTTTTTACTTTTTCACGCTGCTGCTCTTCCGCGTTTCCTTCTACGAAGCTGCATCGCGCATTATCCGAAATTTTCTTTAATTATTCTTTAAAGGTGGAATGGAAAATGGGAACTTAATTTGCGAATGAGTAATCGTAGTGAAATTTCAAAGCGAACGAGTGGGATAGAAAAGCAGTAAAGTCGCGGAGTTTAAAATAAATGAAGTACAGTAAGCGAGCGTCGGCACCCGGAGCATCGATCGATGCTCTCTAGATCGCAACTTTGGGATGTAACTCTCGCTCTTTTTTTTTAATATGATTTCTCCTCTCTTTGTCTTAACTGCCGTCGCAAAAGTTCGTCCCGCTCGAGTTAAACACGTCCAACTTTTCCCCGGTCCCCGGCTTTCGTTCGATAATTACCACCAGTTCGTCGCGATGCGTGCGATTGGCAATTTTTCCTTTCGGCTTCATTTATCTGTGCACTCGGAACGCGTGCGGCGTTTAGCGTGAATTTTAATTTGCGTGCACGCGTCGCAAACCAGCGCGAAACAACGCGAGCGAGATAGAGGAAAAGGGGGACGAGGCGAGGAGCTGGAGGAGAAAAGTTTTCCTCGTTAGTGCTGTCGCGAAAAGGCGGCCAGCCAATACTCGAAAAATGCCGGGTATCTTTTCAAAGAGGCGCAAACTCGCCGCCGCGTAATAACGACGAAGAGAGCGTTAATGGAAAAACGCACCGCCGGCATCGTGTGCGAGTGACATCCACACCCAGAGGCAGGGGTATCTTCCTTTCATTTGGCTTTGTTAGAGGCGCTGGCTGGCATATTGCGACGGCCTGGTTGCAGCGGGGCCTGCTTTTACGCTGCGCAGAAGCGAACCGCGGGCTGCAGCGACTCCCGCCGAGATTCGAGGGCGCAGTTTTAGCGAGCCGACGCGGTCGCTGGTAATCCGTTTTACGCCCCGCAAATGAAAAATAAGGGTGCGAGCGTGGCCTTTCATTTTCCGGCGAGTCGCCTCGCAGCCGCTGCCAAAGAGACGTTTGGATTCCGGCTCCTCGCAATCGCATTCGCATAATTTTCCCCGCGGATTTCTCGGCTCCGTTGCGCTTCGCCTTTGGCGGGGGGAGGGGCGCTTAATCTCGGCCGCGTGCAGACACGCGCGTGCCCACCAAGGCGGAAAAACACTGGGCTGCGGATTTTTAAAAAGTTTGCGCGCTGCCCCGGTCGACCTGACCAGCCGCCGAGGAGGCTAGTGTGAAATTAATAGCGAGTCAAGGTATGAACTGTAAAATTCTTCCTAAAACTTGATCCCGGGCTCCGCATTTACATGCGCATTATATGATTCATGAAGGATTTTATACTGAATTATTTGCGCGCGAGTGAGCAGCGCGCGGTTTCTATTAAAACTTTCTGCCTGGGCTGCAAAGTTTTATTGGAATCCATCTATCTTCCGACCGAAAAAGCGTCTGCCAAAAAAGAATAGGTTCATACTCGAATCAGGTGTGATAAGACATCGATTTATTTGAAACGAAGACCGGAGCCTCGCTCATTTCGAGATTCCACGTTCCGACTAGATCGCGACTACAGTCGATGCAGTTGATACTGCGCACGCGTAAAATGCAACTTTACAGGACACGTTTTGCCACCACAAACAGCGTCGGCCCTTATAAAAACAGTTGTTATTTTTTGTTTTTCTTTAATTTGAGGCTTGAGTACAATTCGTATCGCTGTGACGTCAGAATCAGGGACGATCGATGCGAAGCTCAAATTTTCGAAATCAGGATATCCGTTCGCGGGCCAAAAGTTACACAAATTATCGATACCTAAAATATAATTTTAACAAGTTTTTTCGTTACTTTTACCCGCGCTTGATTGTAAACTCGACTTTACTCGACGAACCACATTATTATTTTGATAAATTTTCTAGAAAAGTACAAAAAATAATCAAAACTCTTCGATAACAAATTAAAGTTAATTAAAAATCGTATTTTCTTTATGTTGCACGTGTCGAAAATACTGCTACTAGTCATTATCACTCCGTGGCATCGTAAAAATATCATTAAAAATAATTAAAATTATAATTATAATTTTTTATTGCAATAAAACTTGGCTTCGTACTCGTGTATTTAAAAGCGATAAGCATTTTATTTTATTCGCCAAATTACATAATTTTTAGTGGAGCATTTTCAGTTTGATTAAAAAATTTGATTAAAATTTAGTAAGGATGTAGCTCTAAAAAGCTGCTGATAAAACAGTTGAAATCAACATTATTTTTTATTCAATTTGCATGAAATATATTATTATTTATAAATACTTTTATCAAAATACTATCGAAATAACATTTATTTTTAATATTTTCATCATTCGCATTCTGATATGATGACCAGATTTAGCTGAGTAATGTATCTGTTTATATTCGATATCGATATTTCTATTACAAATAACAAATACACTATTCTGTCAGAAATAAAAATTTTTTATTAAATTACGCTATTGATTATAAACACGCGCAAATGTATTGCTCAAATTAATTTTAAAAAATAATGGAGAACATTTATTAGTTGCGTGGTATAATGAAATAGACGTTACCTAAATGGAGGTCATCATTCAGCATTCACTTATCATGAATCAAAAAATTGCTTCGATAGCTCAATAATCTTTGCTCATTTATCAGAAGCAGAAAGATTTCCAGATTCGTCTGATTACACGAATGCAGTAAAAGAATTGAAAATGCATAAATAAATGAGCGTGGAAATAATAGGAGGGAATATTCCGCAAAAAATGTGCTCTGAAATTATGTACTTGTAACTTACATAAAACTTTTTCGAAGTAAGTGTCTGATAATTCAAAACTTTTGCAGTAGATTTTACTGGATTATATATCTGCTGGCGACTGTATAGATCAGCAAAAATTTTGAGTATTCTATATTAAATTGTCGCTTACTAATGCTAAAAAATTCCGTGACCTCGACAGAATATTTAAAACTCAGCAGTTGGAAATTACAATTTGGGCATCATCGAATTATTTATTATAGTACACTATTATTATTATTATTATTATTATTATTTATTTATTTATGTTAATTATGTAACTCTCATAATGCTGGTAAAAAATTTTATTTTTTATAATCAAATTGAATGTATCAAAAATTCTGATTGTGTACAGCATATCTGCAATCTCATTTGATAGTATCTTTCTAGCTTCATTTTCATCTATCTAAAAATCTTTTTCCTCCAAGTTTTCCATTTATCTACCAAAACTCTGTATGATACTTTTTTATTTTCTTTTTCAACTACATCCCTCCCACATGCCAATTTACATCATTTAATTAACCTTACGATAATTAGTAAAACTCTACCTTCTATCCTTTTACTTAAATTTTGTCGAAATTCACAGCCAATACATTTGTCGCAAGATTAAATTTTATTTTTTCCTTCTATCTTAAGCCGTTACATTATGCTTCATAATATTATATTCAAAGCTAATTTTATTCCAGCTTCTTTTACATCTATCTAAGATTATATAATACCATCTTAATTTTTAAGTGTTGATGCTAGTTTAAATAATCAAGATCTTTGATTGCGTACAAAATCCAAGATCTTTCTTGTTTATTAAGATTCGAATATAATTTTACAGTCCAAGCCTTTCGTGATTCTCCACTATTTCGTATTCATTTAGTTTGCCATTATTACTTTTTCTCCGTTGGAAATAAACTCCTACATTGCCAATCACATTTTCTTTGATATCTCTCGTTAAATCTGTATCATTTGTATACACAAACTTGTGAGTTGTAACGCTCGATAAAATTCTTTGAAAAAATTTTTTCGCGCGAATCTAACGGCATTCAAAAAGTAAATAGACTAAGAAACCTGATACGTCGCCGCTTCGCTTTAATCGATCGCTGATCCGAAACTTTTGAGGTACATAAATGACGCGATATCCTACGCGCACTTTATTACGACTGCTATAAAAATATACTTTTATTAATTTAACCGACTTTTACGTACTATTAACTCAAACAAAATTCTAAACTTCAATTCTGTTAACGTAATCCAACACCATTTTTTAATCCATAAATATTTGATATATTTGTAAGAGCTCGTATTTCACGTTAATAATTGTTTATGCAAATACAATAGCTCAGCGTATTTTTTCACCGAGATTTACATCGATGAAGTTCAACGTAATACTTTAAGTAAAAAGTGAATTTTACTAATAAAGCGCAAGATTAATATCGAGTATTGAAACTTTTAATTAGTTTGAGATACTAAATCTCGTACTATGCAGTCAACATAATTATATCGCACGATAAAAATAAATCAAAGAGGGTTTTAACAGAAACAAAGACGTCTCGTGGATTAGTAGCGTCACCTCATCTATTCTTAATTATTTTTTCCATCCTCTCCTCTGGCGCTTGCAATATTCGTTAATTTTTTCGCTGCAAGCTATTTCGCGTATACGAAGCAAAGCTAAATTTAAAAAGTAACGGCTTCGAGAAAATTCTTTATTTCTACTATTCGCAGAAATATTTGAATTAAATTATCCACGTTCGTGTGCTCAAAGATAGACGCATTAATATTGGTAAAAAGATGGAAAACTTTTCTCGAATGTCGTCCTTATCGATCAAGAGCAGAGGAAAAAAATAATAAAAAATTGCCCAATTCCTTGAAGCAAACGTGACAGAAATTGTGCGATTGCATTTAATTATTGGTCTAAGGTATAAAATCGTCTAAAACATTTATCCTCGAAAGTGTCTGTAATCCGCCGGTATTTGGTTGATCAAATAACGATATTTTCGCTTTACCGATTCGACTTTACCGCTGCTTTACCGCTAATGACACAAGCTAATTCACGCGCAATAATGTCGAGTATTAAATTACCGATCGCCGTGTTTACAAAAAAGTGGCAGCTCCTTTGCGCGGCAACAAACAGCGAATGGGGTTCATTGACTCTTAGCGCAACGAGAGACTGGCACTCGAAGAAACAAAGGTTTTATCGCAATGGGCGAAATTATTTATCGATGACACGTTGAATGAAACGTCCAAGCTTTTGTGGTAGGAACAGGCGACGACGCATGAAGAAGCTGTGCACGCGTGTCGGCACACCTCGTTTTCCACAAAAGACTCAATGGCACGACGCCAACACGAAATATGTGAATCCGCGTATTTATGCATTTGTATACGCACGCGCCTACACCCGCGCGACGGTGTGCGTGCTTGTACGTATACGCGCTGTGCCTCGCCGTCCACACGCTGACCTTTAAATACTCCGCATTCTTTCGACGTTACACGTTCTGGTTAGCTATCCCTGCTGAAAATCAGATCTACTCGGCCAGACGGTTATTTGGTTTGAAACACCTTCGCCTGAATTCTCGTTGTTGAATTCGCCGCCGCCACCATCAATCGGAATAGAAAATTGCCAATCAACCGACAAGTTTTGACGAGCAAAAATTGAGCGAAAGGATGATGACACTTGAAAAATCGCTCTGGCAGATTGAACGTGGAAATCTGCGAATACAGGCAATTATTCACAGTCGGAAAAATACTAATTCCAAGAGCGCCGAGCAGTGAAAGATTTCGTGCATTAAAAAATGTACATCGAGTGAAATAAGGTTAAAAGGCGCGAGGCATCTACAGCGTCGTTGCGAATTTTCTTTAAAAACAAAATTAAAATTTATTTAAATACTCGTGGCTAGAGTCTTGGCTGTTAGAGGAAAATTTAACACCAAGCTGGTATTAGATTTCCGCGTCAACTTTGATGTGACAGCGTCGAGCGTCAAAGACTTTGTCATCGCTATTTTCCGAGTATAAAATACGTCCGAGTCCTAGAATATCGTCCTGTAAAGCGCAGCTTCATTAGAAGTAATCCGCAATAATCGTCCTTTCAATGCGAAATCTCCGTGAAACATAATAAATTTCCGAATAAGTAAAGAGCAAAACGATCGTCTCCAATTAAAGCACTTTCGCTGGCGAATTCGTCTAAATTTTCATTTATGGAACGGGCGATGCCTTCGTTCGTAATGGTGGAGTAATTGTTTCATTTAAAAGTAGAGCGAGAACGCGATTATAATGTAAAATGCAGAATCGGTAAAACAGTTTAAATCGGCTTGGATTCTGCTCTTGATGATAAAAGTCCAGGAAACGCGGCTCGAAGTGCGGAAGAAAGCAAGCAACTGATTCATTCACATTTTCAGTTATTAGCCAGCAAATTCGCCAGTATTTTCATAAGAAGTACAGGCTGTAGCCGCGATAGTAGAATAAAGGGTGAAAATCGGTGAAAAATCGCGAAAACAGCGGCAGTCGGGGAGGGAAACAGATAAACAGAGACTGAAACAAGGAGCTTAAAAGCGTATATTCTGTCGTCGGCTCGTCGGGATTAACAATATTGATCTGCAAGCTGCCGAGTTGCCACTGCACTATAAAAAAAAACTACGGAATCAACAGCCCATTGAATGCTTCGCTCCCGGATTAACCTCGTTTTTGTTGCGCACAAAGACAACGCGGAGCAATAAAAATAAGGTAAGCAAACGCTCGGTATAAGAGAGCGAGAAAAAATCGCAGGAAGCCCAGCGAAAAGGAGCATTCGTTTATTCATCCTTTGTCCGCGTTCGCGTCGGGCCTAACGAACTTTTCGGTCCGTAAGAAACGATTAAGCCCTCGAGCGCGTGGAGCTTTCAGCGCGCCATTGCATCGCTGCACCGCTGCACCACTGAATCTTGATTTCGCTCGTTTACCCGGATTTACAGCGTAGAGCCCTGGATTCTTGCAATGGAGGAGCGTCGTATAAATACAGCGTAGCGGAAAATCTGAAACGCGAACCTGCGAGGGGGAATAAAAGAGGCGGAGGAGAAAAGAGGGTCGGCCAGAGAGAGAGAGAGGAAATAAGGGAACCGAGGGTCGGACGCAGTCTTGCAGCTACGGTTCATTAAGCGCAGTGCCGAAGGCCTTTTGCACGTGCGTCGACTCGTGTCTTTGTTGTCGCTGCGACGACTTTTAACTTGCAAATAATTGACGAAAGCGATGAACGTACCTCGTTCGCCATTTTGCAGCTCTCGACTATTTTGCTGGCGTGTGCGTTCAGCAGCCGCCGGCGCTGATGGAATTCGCGATCTGCTTTGCACTTTAATGGAATACGCATACGCGATGTGACACTCGGAAATATGGGTAAAAAGAGAGCGAGAGTGAACTCTCGGTTGGGTGGCCGGAATTGTTATTTGCGTTATTTGCGATA
This sequence comes from Platyscapa corneri, assembly GCA_018907185.1. Taxonomy (NCBI): domain Eukaryota; kingdom Metazoa; phylum Arthropoda; class Insecta; order Hymenoptera; family Agaonidae; genus Platyscapa; species Platyscapa corneri. The sequence goes on from JACCHW010000012.1 coordinate 3,747,063, forward strand.
TCAGTGAGCGGAGGGAAAAGTAGCGGCCGCCTGAGACCGGCTCTCGCATAAATAAGATCGGATAAAAGACAGGATAAAAAGGACGGAAGCGCGTGCGTGCGTGCGTGCGTGCGTGCGTGCGTGCGTGCCACTGATTTACCCCTGCTAGTGACGGCGTGTGGGAACGGTAGCGCGTCTCTGGATGACGGACGGGGACTCGCCGCGCTTGATTCGCTTCGCTCACGCGAACTCTAATTATACGCTCCGGAGGCTAATCGCGCTCGCTCGCGCCGCCTGGAGATATTCCTCCTCGTGGACGATCAGCAGGACGGCCTTGAGCTGACTCGGGAGGCACAAGTGGCCCGCGGGCAGTCGCTGCGATTAGCAATGGCGGGGATTCACGAGAGTCGAAACCTCGAATCTTTTTTCGTCCGATGCCGCACACCTTCGAGTTTTGCTTGCCGGACGACGGCGGCGGCGGCGACAGAACCAAAGATTAGCAGCTTCGTACATTCGATAAGCCCGATATTAAAAGCCGTTTCTGCGATTCAAATTCAAATCGATCGACGAGTCGGATGCGTTCGAAGAAATCATCTGTTAGACTCAGGAGTAAGCGCCGTTGCGCCCGTGGAGCGGAGAAAAGGGGCTTAAAGGAAAGACCTCCTATTCGTCAAATTGACAAGAACAAATATGAAATAAAGGAGTCTTTGCATTTTCTCGAACGGCTTACAATGGCAGCAATAGTAGGGTCTCGATTGTTTCGTACAAAGTAGTCGGAAGGTATTAATAGAGGCAGAGCGCGCGCGCGCGGAAGCCAATCAAATCGTACGTGGGAGGACAACAATCGATAATCAAGATCTCGTCGTACTCATCCCTCTTCTAAAAGCGGATTGCGTTGCCAGTGGATTACCGAGCAATCGATAGCTAATACCAGGCAGGCCGTTTTCTTTACATTGATGCTCCCTCCCACGCATTTATCGCTATTTGTATTCCGTCTTGGAGATTTACGAGTCGCTAGTTGACGATAATTCAATCTCGCCTGGCCTTTGATGTATCGTTTGATTTTTCCGCGATCGTGCCTCGCCGAGGAGTGAGGGGAATGACCAAAAGAACGAAACGAAAAGGGCTCGTCGAGAGAGTAGGAGTAAAAATAAAATTTCGGATAATTTGTAGCGCCCAAGGCGGCGGCGGCGGCGGCGGCGGCGGCGGCGGCAACCAATGGAACAAACTTGTAAAACAACAAAGAAGAAACATTTTACTTTGAGAGGTAAAATATGCTCTGTTAATAATTTGATCGTATTTATTGGAATTTTAAGGTAAACACGAGGGACGTTAGTTTCCAAAGTGCAAACTTGATGGAACGCAGTTTCCCAGAGTAATTTTAGAGACGTTAGCCATTAAATTAATTGAACTCCGTGTAAAAGTACGCAGTTCGGAAGTGTGCAGAGCCAAAGAAGCTGGGATTTGAAAGAGAGCGAAAATAGAGGCGTTCGAAACATAAGTTTCCACGGTATGCACCCGGGGAATAATTGGCGTGCTCGGCCAACCGTCGGCATAGGCATAGACCAGCGGAGTTCAGTTCGGTTCGGCCGCCGTGGGTCGCGTGTTTTGCCTCCCAAGCCCCCGGCGGCGGCAGTCGGGCGCTGCTCTATTTTCGTCGCCTAACCGCGGCGCTCGTTTTCGTCTTTCGATCGCGCCCCATTAATAGAAACGTGCAGCAGCAGCGCGCGCGCCGGCCCTCTAGGCGGAAGCCAGAAATGACGCACCGGAAGAGCGCACGGCCCAACCTCGTCGTCGGGATCAGGAATCCGAGGCCATCAGCTGATCCGTCCCGGCTCTTTTTGTCTCTGGCTGTCGAGCCGGCGCTCGACGCCGACCGACACGTGGCCACCCCCTCCAAATCAAAATATCCGCAATTTGTTTCGCAGTCGCGAAGCTGATCCGCCGCTTTCCCGAATCGTGCGTGAGCGGACATCGGCCGTTCTCGAACAATCTCGGCCCCGAGCTAATCGAACGTCGATCCATCAAGCGCCAACGATGATTCCGCCTCCTCCTAATCTGACAAGTCAAAATGAACGAGGAGAATTAATTTGATTGGCGCTCGTAAACATCCGCATCGACGTAAAATCGGCTCGACTCCAGCAGCTGCAGGGAAAAACTGTTGCTGCTACAGTTGGCGGGCGCCTCCTCGTTTACTCGCCATTTTCCTGCGCCTGCATGAAAACTGACTCGATAACGTCAGGTTTGCGCGAGAGGCCTTCGCGAAGTTTAATAAATTTCGCGATAAAGGCCCTGACGACGAAATGACGGTATGCAACTTATTAACGTGCAGGGATAAAATCATTGGTTCCCTAATGCGCGTCGGGCTTAAAGTAAAAGGCACCGAGGCTGATTTTTCGTCGGCACGCCCAGCGAAACGAAGTGAAATTAGCCGCGATGAGCAATCGCTTGATTATTCGCGTATTGCGTCGATTAACCCGAGGGTGGTGCGCTATTTTCTTTATCGGGTCAGTGGCGGCGTCAGGAGTAATTCGCCTATTTCGATTGGAACGTATTTAAAAGATCGCGCGACTCCGGAACCGCCGCATCTGGCAAATAATGCAACGGTCTTTACGTGCGTCGCATCAAGCTATAATTACAATTACTACGATATCCGTATCGTAGAATAAATCGGCGCGTGACTTTGACTCTGGCACAACTCGCTTTAGAGCCTCTTTGTGTTTTTGGATTTGGTGCTGGGTGGCGTGTGCGTGAGCCGCGACGCGCGTTATGGACCGGTTGGAGCAAAGAGGAGGGACTCAAAAGCCCGAGTTGACACTGTCTCGTTGTTCAGCGACGGCAGAGTTATTTTTCGTAGCCGCAGTTCGCCGAAGGTGCGCGTATGCGCGAGGCGACGAAGGTGCGGCCCTCGCCTCGTCGTCGTCGTCGTCGTCGTCATCGTGGTCGATGCCGATCAAATGGATATGGGCGTGGGCCCGCGCGCGCGTAACTTTTACTTTTATTGGCTTTTATTATTTTGTTATCGAGGAGAGTCCATTCAGAGGCTGATTATTGATTCGGTCGTGTCGAGGCTCGCTGTTGTCTGCTCGAGTCCCGGTTGAATTTCCGTCCGGAAAAAGAAGGATCTACCGGGAGCGACGGTGGAGGGGCGCGATGCGCTGCTCGTCCGGGGTCGTCGAACGTCGCACCACGCGTCTTGCGATTCGATCGCTACTCAGCAGCGTTACCCGGAAGACGATTGCTCTGGAATTCGCGCATTAAATCACTTGCCCGAACGATTTCGAGCGATACCGCCGCCGCTATCGCTAATTCAGATGCCGGAGCAAACAAAAACTCCCGCGGCGTCCAGCGAACGTGAGTTTCGTTTCGCTCCCTCCCGCTTTCTCTCTCTCTCTCTCTCTCTCTCTCTCTCTCTCTCCATTGATTATACAGCAATTCTCTGTTTATTCGCGTCTTTACTATTGACACCCTCTTTATCTTTGCTCTCCCAGGCGCGCATTTTACGTCTTTTCGTGTCGGCTTCAAGGTGAGTCCCGTATGTAATCTACGCCGCTTCGTAAAGACCGAGAGACCTTTTAAATTCAAGAAATTCGTTATTTACAAGCGTTGAAACGCATAAAAGAAGACAAACAGTTTGCCCGTATTCATAAAAAGAAATTCAGTTTATCACAGCACACCGACTTGTAAGAATAAAATGTTTCCCAAATTAGCGATATTTTGTATTGTGCAAATGCTGTATGATTCATAGGCGCTTCTCAAGAGACTAACATTTTGCCGACTCGAAACGGCTCGTACTTTTGAAAAATAAATGAAATTCGACGCGAAAGAATAAATCGGAATGTATGCGAAGGAAAAAGTTGCACTTCATCCACTGTTTTCATAAATTATGTTCTTTGCCACTAAATCTACTTCTAATATCGTAACGAATTATCGTTCGTTTAGTTCTTTTTAGCAAACGAAAGATTTTTCTTGGATGCGAAATTGTACGCCAACTATATTTTCGAACATTTTGGCAATGTTTTGCTTTCGAAGCGGTTAAATAAAAAACTGCGTCCTAGGTATTATTCAAATTTTTTTTAATTGTCAGTGACATTTTTTTGTCAGGCCGAAAGTTAAAGCTAAATGTTTCCTTCTCGTGATTGATCGAAAAAAAATGTATTTCATACGTTTAAAACGATCCTTAAATTGTCATCCTTTAATAATTTAATAGCTATTTTAATACAATCAGATTCAACGTCTTTCCTGCGTTGAATGAAGCTGTACAAGCTTTGTCCGGAATAAAATAGAAATATAATTTACTTATGGTTTAATTGTTTGTCTAATTTTTCAGCCATTATTATTGTTCGCTTATTTTTCGCAAACATTTTTAACGCGAAGAAATATAAAATTACCTTTAAGTTCATCAAGAACATTCTACGAGTAGATTTTTTAAATATTTAATAGATTTAGAAAATGCTTATTAATAGCTTTTAGGTGCACACAAAAACGGTTTAAATGCGTAAAAAATCACTTTAATTTAAGAACATTTATAACATTTTTTCATTTAATAACTTCAATTAATAATAAAAGCATAATTTTATGATAAAAGTAAGTGCACTCTAGTAAATGAAGTCAGTATTTAATTGTATTTATTTTGAAAATGCAATGACGAATAGTATAAAACAAAACATGCATAATAATTTTTTAATAAAATGTAAATTGGAAATTAAATTAAAAAAATTTGATTCTTTGAATTATTGCAATAAATCGATATATTCATTATATTTTCTAAATAGATCTGAGCCTAGAGACTCAAAAATATTACAACAAATCATAGTAATTAGGAGTTAACTTGAATTACGACCACTGGATAAAAGTTTAGTGAAATTTTGAAAATAATTACAGCATTTAATTCTTTCGGCAGCAAAAGCCCAAACTCCAACCTTAAATGACAAGCTCTAGCTCTTTACTTTGACGTAACTAAGTGACTCACAACTTAATAAAAAGAGAAAAGGACAATAATCAGCGATAAGTGATACTGCAGGAAACTTTGCCAAAAGAGATAAGTTGAGATCAAGAAGTTTCGAACGATCGGTAATGTGGCTCCCAATGCTAAAATGTATATATAATACACACACACACATATATAAATGCGTATATTATATAGGCATGCGCATTAAGATTGAAAAGCTGAAATTAGCCGAGAAGGAATGGAAAAAAGGAGAAACGGCAGCAGCATAAGAGACGGGAATGCGAAGAGGGAGAACGAGGAGAATATTCGAAGCGATTACAAATTTATCGGTGCAAAATACAAGGATACAAGTTGGATACCCCCGGGGCAACTATCGTGCGAAACAAAGGTGTCAGTCGCTTGTCTTACAAGCGGAAACTCTGCCAGCCTATCGATAAATTCGATAAATTTGCATCCTTAGCCGATAAATCGTGGATGCGAGGTGAAACGGCAGCGGCAGACCGGCTTTTAAATAATTCAATAAGGTCGACTTGTCAATGCGCGTGCGTTTTTACATCTCACTTGCCCTCATCTCGCTATTTCGCGGAGCGTGTCGAGGCGAAGAAACGTGCGCGCGCGCCTCGAATGATAAGCGGCTCATTTCCAGCAGTTTTTTAGTCGCCGTTATTTTTTCAGTCGACGCCGGTTAGCGCGTATCGATGTTTAATGCACGTGACGCGCCTGCAGTGTGAAAGTGAATCGCAGGTTGCAGTCGGGGGGGGGGGGGCGCGGCCTTTTTATTTCCGCCGGACTCGACGCTGTCAACACGCCCGAAGATTCTGATCGATCGAAGGCGGCTACGTGCGGTCCTTGGACACCGAGTACCGCAAACGACATTGATAGAGTGGCCCGCTACTGATGATGCCGCCCGTCGGATCAACTCGAGCACATTTTGATTGCGCCCGTCCACTTTTCCAGTTTTCCAGCTTTCGAGTTTATGTTGCCCCGGACCGGCACTTTTTAACTACCAGGCTTTGTTTTACGATCCGCTTTTAAACTGGAATTCGATTTCTGATCTTATATTCATGACTGTAAAATTAACCGAGTGTAATAAAGGGCTTTGCCGATGCGTGCGTGTGTGCGCGTGTCTCATTTATCAAACATATTTACCGAACGCTCGACTAACGAATTTCTTTCCCTGAGGTAATTGCCGCGGCCTGCATCGCCGCTTCCGTTGCGCTTTTCACTGCGGAAATAGCGCAATGAAGGGAAACTCTTGGTGCCCCGGTCGTCTTTTATTTCCACACGGACACATTGGATTGGCAAGAGATGTTTATTGTCACGTGTACAAAATGAATTTACATTAAACCTTTATCTAAAAAAGTATTATTAAAAAAATCATTCTTTATTTTGTCTGCAAAAAATATATTTGCAATAATTGCTGGACGCGTATTGGATAGCAAAAATAATTGCACTCTGTACACTACTATCTCATAGTTTGCCACAATCCGACGCAATCTGGTTAACGTTAACTTCTAAGGCGAAATGATCTTTGTATGCCTAGAATTATAATCGCAATGTTGATATTCGCATCTTACCGACTCTGCTTACTCAAACCTCTTAATTATAAACTTCATTTTCCTAAAATAGTTGAAAATCTAAACACGAACAACCATTCGCTGAATATTTTAGCATAATCTTTTCGACTGATGCTCCAACAATGGAATGTTCTCGGCGAGTTGAAAGCCGCGACGCACACATTTTGAAACTGAAATTCAAACACTTTTACGCTCGGAGCCACGTGATTTCAAGTCCCAACGTGAATTTGGCAAATCACCGAGATATCCGCGGCGCAAGGGAGAGGGGAAAAGGAGAAAAAAGGGGGAAAAAGGGGGAAAAAAGGAGCGAGACTGCCAGAGTGACGCGAGTGGTTTCATCGAATGGAAGAAAAAAGGAAGGAACCGGTTGGCTCGCTTTTTTCCCATCCATCGAACGCGACCAGTTGACCAACCAGCGAGACCCGAACGGCTGAGCTTTGAGGAGGCGACGGCGACGCCGACGCCAAGGATGACAACTACAATTACGACGTTTCGGTTTGCTTTGACTTTACGCGAGTCCTTTGTACGCTTGCGTAATTTCAGCGCAGCTCCAAGTCTTCCAGTCTGCTGGATCCATCCAACCACCTCCTGATTCCTCGTTCAACCATATAAATGAGAAAATCAGAGGGATCCTCATCCTTCTCCGCCTCTGCACTTTCGCTCCGACACGATAAAGTTGTTCCTTGTCCCAGGCAGCGTGCGCATTCATGTGCCAGCACTCGAGCGAGGGAGAGTGAGACAAGAGCTGCACAATAGGTAATCCTGACAGAGCCAAGGTTTACTCGCGTAATGGCATTAATCCTAGGAGCCTGTTGTTTATCCATCTTCTGTTTAATTTCCTCTTTTGACATTCTCGTTTCCGGCGTGGCACAAGGGCCGCGTGCGGGAGAGTCGGAGCCTCTCCTCTCCTCGGCGTTGCCCCTCCCCTCGAGCCCGTGCCCCGCACGGCTCAAGCCAGATCGATCGAGAATAAACGAGCGACAACAACGACGACGACGACGACGACGACGACGCGTGGCTAATGCACTCGTCGCGCCCGTGCAGCGCTCGAGGTGATATGATCGAGCGAACCGGTCCAGCGCCTTCCGTAAATAGGTCGGCCGTTTATCGAGCAGAGCGTGGAACCGGTCCGTTTCACTTGTTCCAGCTACTGTTGTCGACGCCATCGAAAAATCAAAGTTACCCTCCGCTGGCCTCCGCCAGCCTCGCTAATCTTTCACCAAAGCCCGGAGTTTACGTTCGGCTTAGCGCTACTGTGTGTTGTCGGGGAGCGGCTCCGACACATGCAAACCGTTACTCTGGAAAATATGAGATACGGGCGCCCAAGTGCTCCTATAAAAGCAACCCTTCGCCCGTAAATGTCGCCGAGGGACCCAAGAAGGGATTTCAATACTCCGGTTTATCTTAAAAAATCGTTAAAACACTGCAGCTTGGTAATCCGCGTCTCGTTTAAGCTGTCAACAGTTTCGTATTTACAACGTTGCGCGTTGTTGCGAGGCGCAAAAACATGGCGAGCCGTCAGCGGGATGGAAATAAGTTTTTTCCCCGTTGAAGTACTCGAAAGTGCCTCGTCGAGTTAGTCTTTTCCTAATCTGACTTTGAAAAAACGCTCTTGGGCTGGAGGAGCGCGCGATAAATCTATCCATCGTTTATTATTTAGGCGCGCAGCTCGAGAGTTTGCAACTGCGGCAACAGCAGCAACCTGCAAATTTCTACTCTCCTCGTCTCTCCATCTTCTTCAGGTCCATGGAGAAGCAGCGAGGACGAGGACGAGGAGCCGCTCGAGAAAATCGCGCCAAAGTATCGAAGACCGGAGAGCTTCCGTCGGGAGAATCGAGGACAATAATTGCATCGTGAGAAGCGCATCTGCAGCTCCCAGCACTCGACGGAGATAAAGGTTTTCGCGATAGTCCAACAACGCACGACTACGTGCAAGTCGGGCGAGTATTTTATACGCGCGCATACAACGCCGGCAATCGGATAATCTCGATGATCAGAGCTTTGACGCGTCATTACTCCACGCCTTTACCCATGATAAACCTCGAGTATTATATCGTCTCGTATAACCCGACGTCATCATTTATCAGGCATTCATGATTTCCATCCAGCCATTAATCATAATTTTATTAAAGCCGACACTTACACGCCAAGAGTTGGTGTGCTAAGCAACTCTTTGAATATTACGGATGGGACTTTTCGCGGAGAATAATCCCCCTAGTCCTCTTGACAATATCTCCCTTTTTAATAATTCGACGCAAACTTTGAGGAGAAAAAGGCTCTTCGGAAGCGTCCGTCACGAATGGCTTTTGCAACGATAAAACTATCGGACGCGACTCGGGGAAGGGCGAGTATCCGCAACAGTGGCGCTTCGGATGTCTCGCTCGCACTGCGTCCACAGCTCGCACGAGCGGGAGACCTTTTGCATTTTCAAGTGCATTAACGAAAGCGCTTTTCTCGGAGAGCGAATAATGATCGGGCGATGAAAAGATAGGAGCGCACGACGCAGACTTACAATATTTCGTACGCGTAAGTTTGCCAACGCAACCGGTTTAAGGAACTTCTCGAAACAATCGAGAGGCTGCACGCTGTTTGTCATACAAGCGCCGCGAAAACATTTTAAACACAAATAAATTTTACGCACATTTATTGGCGCACTCGAAGATTGCCTCTGATGCTGCTCAGCAGATTTTTCAATTCCTCTTTAGTGCATTGCAGTCGCAGTAAAATTTTGTCGACAGTGTGCATTTTTTACTGGCATAGCTTATTCTCGTATTACACGGGAGTGGCGCTCGAGCGCGAGTCTTAACGAACATTTGTCGGAAATTGGCATGATTCAAAAATATGCGAGCTAATGGAGCATAATAACGGTTTCGAATATATGAAAAATTCGTCGTCCTACAATGCACGAGGCGCGTGTGCGTGCGCGAGAATAGATATGTGAAAGAGAGAACACAATCACGATTCATAAAGTTCAACATCTGTAACGAAGTGCTGCGGATGAAAATTCAACACTGGAATTTCGCTGCCACTTTTTCTTTTCACGCTAGAAAGTAATTTCTAAGCGATTACCGTTTCGATAAAGCAGAGGCAAAGGGAAAGAATTCCCAAGCAAAGTAATACGAAAGGAACAAAGTACGCAATTTCATGGCATCGGAAGATGGAACGAAATAAAAGATAAATTGCCCGGAGGAAGATAGAGAAATGAAAGGTATATAAAAAAGAGAGGGAAAATAAGGCGAAAGAATGCAATGGAAGGGGCGATGAAGCGGAGCAAAAAAGCGAAAAAGACTCGTAGATGAGAGCGGAAAAAGAAAAAGGAAGGAGAAAAATGGATGTAAGCTATAGGGCAGCGAACAAAGAAGAAAACGAAAACGACGACAGCGACAACGACAACGACAACGACAACGAGAACGAGAATGAAAACGAAAAGGAAAAGGAAGAGGAAAACGAAACGGCTCACACGCGCCTTTTCAACCATATGCAAATATGTGCCAGGGCGTAGCACTGGTATTCCAAATAATAATACGGGGTACGTTCCGCCTCGCGCAAATGTACTCGCAGGAGTGCGCACGTCTCGAAAATCGGAGAGCAGCGAGAGCCGAAAGAATGTCGGGAATGCTGGCAGCAATAGCGTATGCAAAGCAACAGCTACGGGAGTCTAAAGCGAGCGGAGAGCGGGATGGGGTTACGACTATCTCCCGAATATTCGTGTACATGTGGAACGCGCGCGCACATTTTCACGGACATCGGGAGCTTCCACTGCGTCGCTGCCGTTCCCAATCTCAAGCGCGGCCAGTCGCTGCGACAGCCAGGCGACGGGAGCGCCTCTATTTCTATTTAAGAAGTCGATCCGTTCCCACGGCCGCGAGAAAGGGACGTCTTTTTCATCTCCCCTTTGCCGCGATGCGATAATAATAACAACAACAGCAGCGCGGGCGACGAGGGCGAGGGGCACGTGTGGGTGCGCGCGCGCGCGCGAGGTGTGTTCGCTGAACGGGTTCGTTCTGCTTAGCGAGTTACCGGAGTGCGCGCGCCGGGCTTATTTATAGCCGATCGCGTTTGCGCGCCAAATACTATACAATTAAAGCGGAATCGAACGCGTGTATAATGTACAACGCGCCCTCGCGCGCTCCCAACTTGGCGAGCGCTTATCGCGACCGCCTCGCTTTGTGTTTTGCAACGCGCGTCGGTGGACGGACGAGCCGATGTCGCGAGTCAGCGTCGTTGGCCGATTCGAGCACTCGCCTCCATTTGGCTCCTCCGCGCGGGGCTTCTTTCCCGTTGTTCGGCGATACGCGCGACCCTTTAACGGCGCTGCGAACGATGCTATAAACCAGAGCAGCGCCTGCAGCCAGCACGATGCAAAACTTCTCGGGCGCCTTGCGGAAAAATTGCACCCTTCTCAATATCGCGGAAAGATAAATCCGCTGCGCCGAGAATAATAATGAAATCCGGAGCGTCTAGAGTGCGCCGCTGATGTAATTTCACGACCGCGTAACCCACAAATACCTAAATTTAGAGAGGATTGTGCAAAAAACAAGCATTCGACTCCCCGATGACCCATAACTTTTAGACATTCACTTGGCACAAAATTAATGCTGCCCCGTTAAATTCACTCGTAATATAATTAAATGCACTCGGCCGTGTAATGCTGCGAAAGCAATTATTACGATCCTGAGTTTGATCGTCGTCATCGCTATTATTATTCTTATTATTTAAAAGTTGCCCTCCTGAACTCGGCGATTATTATTGCCCGGCGAATTATCGGCTTGTAAGGGAGGTTATAAATTTTATACGCCGTATCGTGCGCGGCAACAATTTTACGAGCCGGGTCGATATTTTTCTAAGCCGCGCCGGTGCACGGGTTCGGCGCTGGGAACGGCAAAAAATCCATCTGCCGACGCATCGCGAAAGCGATTCGGTTGAGATGTCTCCGCCGCTTTTCTGGCGCACGGCATATTTATTAAGCGCTTGCAAGGTTTTGCGCCGAGCCGATCCGAGATAAATCCACTTTCGTGTAACAAGGACGACGCGTGCGCTTCAAAAAGCGAGCACACGCGCTCTTTGTTCCCCGGCAAACTCGAGCGTTTATGAATAATGGATAGCTATTTGTAGCGAAAGGGTAGGAAAAAACGTCTCGCTGCGCTTTAATGCGATTTTCTTGTTAATGTCCCCGAGCTTAATCACGCGGGCAACAAGTTGCTCGAAATTGCATTTTACGAGATGCACCGGATAAGGCACGAGCTGCGCCTCGCAAAAGTGCGCGACGAGCTCTCACTTATCTCCTGCTCGAAATTAAATGTAATCGGACTTCGCTGGAGGTCATCGGCCCGAGCGCAACAGGACAATCGGCAACTGAATCGCGACACCGAGGGGCCCGGCCCGATTCGGACTCGTCCAGTCGCCGCGACGAGCCATTATTAACTAAGCGCTCGCGATGAAACGCGAGCAAAACGCCCCCCCACCCCCCCCGCTGGATGGATACGCACCGAAACTCGAGGAGGGCGACCTCGTGCGTGTCCCTGGAGGTGCTGAAACATCACGAGGACTGCGCGCGAGTGCGTTAAGCTCGTCAAACTCGTAAAACTCGGAAGGCCCCGGTGCCGCTTTGCCACTATTATCCTCCTCGTTGTTATATTTAACAACAGCGCCGGCCGAAAATTCGAATCCGCGTAGTTCAAGGATTTCGCCTTCGCTCGGTGCTCGCCGACAATTTCGAGTTGTAACGTCGACAGCAGCTGACGCCGAATAGAAGTAGGCGATTTATACGCTAAATTATTTATATCTTCTAGAATTCGTATCATAAACTGCAAAATACCAAATGCTCGTAAATATTATTTTAAACGACTTAAAATGTAGGCGCGCACTTGGAAATCAGTCCAGTTTTGCGCATAAATTTTGCAATTAATTTCGAATGAATATAGAAATGAACTACACACTCGTACAAAATCCATCGCCCGCGTCGAAAGTATTACTATGTGTACTAGGAGTTTCGAGTAAAATATTACCAGAGAATGTCGGTGCGATAGAAATACGTAATTACGGGCGTAGACTGTGAATTGTTGGCTCGCTACAAATAATGCATTTTATTAAACGAAACAGATCGCCTGAATTAATAAATTAATTATTATTTATTTTGCCGGCCGCGTAAATAAATTAATTTAAATGCAATGACATTTAGTGGGCGAACGCGGGCCCTAAAATTTATTACGAAAATCGGCCATTTCAATTATTCGCGTCGAATCGAACATTGCGAAACTCGAAAATGCATCCGAGCGCATTCTAAACTCTTGCATTTTTTACAAATAAAATAATCTTACGACTATTGGTCATTTGCCCGTATCAAACTCTAATGCCAGTGTCCGCCAATGTAAATTTGTAACAATAATTCGCTAATTCGACCATCGCGTCTGAATTTAACAGCACGCAATTAGGCGCGGCAGATCAATTATTCCAAGAATTACTAATTGTGGTCCTAGAGATGAAAAAAGATGGAACGTAATGGTCGTAAAACCTACTCGGGCATGAGAATAAATAAAATCTCGGGCTTGCGAGATTTCAAAATTATTAATTCCGTGTAAATAGTTTAGAGCAAGTAGTCGTACTCGCGAGTACCGCTACATCGTGTAAGCGTATAATCATTAAAATATAGAATTTAATGAAACGATCGGGTAAAAGCCGCTAATTTACATGTCGTTATGTACTTTAGAATAAACAGGGATAATAATACGATATAGAGGCATATGTGATTAGAGATACTTAAAGATTAAAGACCGTATTTCCCCAGACAAATGGGTATTTCGCGATTCAATCTATTATTTATTAAATAGCTGAATTCCTATTTCTATAATGCGAAAGTAAAAGACTGTATTTCATAACGAAAAGTAAGAAGTCGTGCTTCGCCTTGTGAAGTTGACCTACAAATTAATAAATACACATTAATCATCGGCGTTGAACAACGACGCGCGAGTACGTACATGCGCGCCTATCCACTACATAGTTTGTTGTTTATAAAATAATCGATTGCAATCTTCGCGATTCCTGTCAACAAAATACAATTACAAATGGACACATAATGGTAATAAATTGAAAATTCGCGCTAAACATTTATTCTCGCAGCGAAACATTTCTAAGCATTTTCAGGTCGTTTATCAATAGCGCTTATCTGCCCTCGTGGAATCACCTCGAGCAGACATTTATAATTATGTCATCTAAAAGTAAAGCCGATACGTAATCGATTTACCGGATCAACACTCTCTCGAATGCATAACGGCAGAAACAATCTTTTCATCTGCGTGGATAATTTTAAAAAACGTCGAGGGACGCCGCAGCGTAACTTGAATAAATAGCTCGTTATTAAGTTGCCAGCACGCGGCGTTACACAAGTAATAATTTGTTGTTATTATTCGAGTGCCGATGCATCGACCAACGCTGCAGTCACTCGCACCGTATCCGACATTAGCGATTTCGCTCGGGGCGGGGAAAAAATCGCTCGATTCTATTATTAAAATATCGAGCCGGCGGAGCTACGTGCCGATATTTATCGTAACTGCTAGCTGTTTGCCTACTTGCGAAATCTCCCCCTCGAACCCCCGCTAAAATTTCGAGCCGGCCGCTCGTCAATTTCTCCTTTATATCGCGGAAGGTCTTTGCACTTTTCTCCCGAGCGCCGCAGACCCCCGGATCTCTGCACTTTAATCCACTCGAGAGCCTCGCGTGCGTACGGTAGCGCGTACTCGAGCAATTTCATTAGCAATCGGCAGCTTCCGCCTGCTAAAAAGGAAAAAATAAATAAGGAGGGAAAAATTGAAAAATCTCGAAGCAGAAGCGACGAGACTCGGCGAGCTGCACATTGTGCGCATAATGCCGGAAGAGCTTCCCGGAGAGGGGAGAAAATAAAAGCGCCGGCGGGTCGAGGAGGAGAATCGGGAAAATCGCGGCTCGATTAAACGATCAATATCCCGCTAATTACCAGTTGGCTTCGAGCACAAGAGGAAAGGGACGAAAAGAGCCGCTCGCGTGCACTCGCACGCACTCGCAAACTCGAATCCTTTTTACGAGGCCGCCATTGCAATAATTATTAAGTCCGGAGTTTGTTGCACTACGGGAGCGCGCGTTCGGCCGCTGAGTTAATGGTCCGGTCTCTTGGTTACATCCAGGGCGATATCGCCGAGCCGCGGCTGAACGGCATGTAAATCATCCGCCGCTTTTTTCATCGGGAACTTTTCAACTCAAAGACAGCGGTGCAAAAACACAAACCCTCGCCGAAACAAAATAAAAAGAGGGAGCAGCGGCGGCTTCGCCTTGATGCGCGACAGGGACGAGGATCCGTCCACGTAGCGCCGGGAAAGTTGTACTTATTGACCGCTTATGTATCTCTGGAGCTCGTCATCCTCGAGCGTTGCCGGCGCGTCACGTCGGACGGGCGTGTAAAAGTCGATGGAGTTACACGTAGTAATTTGGGGGACGGACGGCCGAATCGAGAGATGCTGACCGTCCTAAAGCCGAGGACGATTGCTCTCGAGGTAAAATGTCGACGAGGGCGCGGACGAGCTCGCAACAGCTCCGGTCTGCGTACGTGACGCGAGAGACTGGACGCGGAAGGCCACGAGACGCTGGATACGCCCTGGGGCATTGCGGAGAGAAGAAGAGGCGCGCCAGGGGCAAGCGAGTGTATTCGCCATCCTCGCTCGCCGATACTCGGAATAACGACGGCAGCGGATGCTGGGAGGATGCGCGGATAGGCCGGGACTCCCTCGTCTATTTAAACTGGAACTACGTTTTGGAAGTTTCGTCCGGGCCGGCGTGTCGCGCCCGATCTCCCGACACCGGGAATCGCAAAAACTGGAGCAGTTGCGCTAATTATATTTGCAGATGGGCTTGCAATCGAAATTGCATCTAAAAAGTCGTTCTGCCAGACGCTGAAATTCGCGGCGAGCGGCTCCTTATCTTTTCTAGCTAATTTAACCTCAGTGGCCGCTATTTTCCGTGCTCGTTTTACTCAGCGGTGTTACTCCTTCTTCTGCTCCCCATTGTACTCGGAGGTTTCGCTTTCCTCCCCTCGGAAAGCTTAGACGTCAGAGCCGGGAGTGGACGCATCGAGAGGGTCGCGCCTCGTCACCTGCCCCCTCCCCCCCCCCCCACCGTCATCCTTTACGTGGCTCGCAGTGGTACAAAACGCCGCCTCCGGCTACTGTCGCTCTCGTTGCTCAAGATTGCCGAACAAAAAGAACGAGAAAAAATTTTTATGTGCTCAATTTAGTGCCTCCCCGACTCTTGGACCGCTCCTCCGCTTCCCTTTCTTTCTTGCTCTCATCATCATTTCTCATTCTCGTCAAAAATAAACTGCGCGACAAGCCTACGATAAATAAACTAGTCGACATAAATGAATACGACAAGACTTTTATGCTTCATCGTCTTTTCTGATCGCTTCATTTACTCAGAAGCTGCTGCCTCCTCCTCATTCCCAGGCCACTCGGGTTCGAGGAGCTTCTTGTAACAGCTTCGGCAATATTACACGGAATAGCGGTAAAATAATTCTGATAATTTCATTATGCGCCTCGTTTGTTTTACGACGACATTATTAATTAGATTTATTAATGATAGTCGTCGCGCTCCAGATATAATAAAAACATCGACAAACATTAATATTAAATTAAATTGTTTACGGGGATTGTCTCGTGCGGCTCGTAAATCACTTTAATGACCATCGAATGAAATTTAACGTTTACTCGAAATTTTTTCGACCGGATCAATTAAAATTGAGTGTCTTTTAAAGGACTGTCCTCTTGTCTTTTACGACTACGAATTTTAATACAAGCAAGTCTAACTGGATGGAAATAAGAACACTTAGGAAGGAGCGCGAAAATTGGACCAAGAAGGATTTTCAAAAAGCGTCAAAAATCGTTTGAGACGAGAGCAGCGGCCGATTAGTAACGGATACAAATGATTCTTTTAACGAACCCAATACCTGACATACCAATCTCTTAAATGTTTAAAAGCGAGAGACTGAAATCATATTATACGAAATTCGCAGCTCTAAGCATCGAATCGCGAGATTTCGTTGGTGAGAAATTTTTTATTTTTATTAGCGAATAAAAGCTAAAATATTCCCGAACAGTCCAATTTGTCCATATAAAAGTCAAGTGCACGCGAACAAAACTAGTTTCTGAAATGAAAAATGAAATTGTTTTCGTCGACGATGAATGCACCAACAGTCTGCTGTTTTAAAAAAAATTATCAATGATTTCGGCCGAACAGAAAGGAAAATGATAAAACTTTCATCGTTCGTAGCAGCTGCAGAAAAATAAAGTTCTTGCAAATTAACAATAATAGCTGCTTATAAGATTGAAAAGGTTAATGTAACGTTCGATTGACACATGCGAAATATGCGCAGCTTCGACTCGAAAAACTGTAAAAACTAATTTACTCGGTAAATATAAATCTTACTAACAATGGCGTTACGGTGCAGATAGCAAAAAATTTACCAGAGTCATTCGGTTGAGTCCGTGAAGAATTGACATAAGGCGGCGCTCTATCACTCAATAATTCAATTTACTTTTTTTTTTTTTTTTTTATCCTTATTCGATTCGTACGAAAGAATGATGTATAAGTAACTTTAAATGATATACTTTAAGTACTATTCAATATGTATGGGTATGTGGTTGTGTGCGTCTGTAATATAGATTTAGTGGAAGATAATAGAAAGTCATGATTCAACATAAAGAACTTTTATTAAGAATAGAAGAAAAAGCAGCATTATTAAGTCAAATAAATTAAAAATAAAATTACACGGGTTAAACTTGAATTACTAAGATATTGACGTGGTAATTAAAAATGAAGCTCTTTCTATGACGATGAATTTAAATATCGACATTTAATAGGAGGAACCCTGAAAAAAGGCATAGAAGCAAAAAAAAGGAACACAATTTTTTTTTAAATTATAAACATATTACAATTAAAAAATAATGGATGTACTTAATTTCCTTATACACAATGAAAAATTCTAATTATCGTTCAGTAATTAAAAAATTATGGCGTATAACAAGAATTATTACCAGTACTCTTTTACGAGTACCCAACGTAAGATCTTACAAAATACGCAGAAAATTAATTTAGAGCATTCAAAATAGGAAAAAATATGAAAAAGAAAATTCTTACAACTGTAGTCCAAGGAAATTCTCGTTGCAAAGGCAATTAAAGCATGTACATGAAAATGAGTGACGCTTGTAACTACGAATGGGAAACGAAGGACCGGCGTATGCAGTTTTAATGGTGCAATTAAATAATAAAGACTGATTTTAATAAGGAGACAATACGAAATTAGATTTTAAACAAATAGAGTATAACCACGATTGTCGCCACGCTTAAACGGTGAGCTTTAAATTTTCCAATTCTAGTTAAACGCGTAAAAATAATCTTAACGTCTCGCTTCCGAAGGCATATTTAAAACTTTTATTGCGAGAAAAGAAGATGGGACGTGTCGTGCACTTGACGCAGAGGGATGAAAAATAATAAAAGACGCTAGGATTGTAGAATCGGAGAATCAGCAAACTAGGAAATATTCCGCAGTAGTGCCACCGACTATTACTATTACTATTACTATAACTATTACTATTACTATTACCATTACTGTTACTATTGCCAGGCGAAAAAGGAACACATTTAAAAGTAGATTATAACAAAAGGCTTTAAATCCTTCGGATTACAAACTCGGTGTAGATTTAACAATATCGTGCAATTTACCGAGACGAAGATAGACGAAGAAAATAATGGCGGCCGCTTTTCCAGGGTATCGAGTGGAAAGACTGGAAAAGGGACGCGGGCTATGAAAATAAAATCGATCGTGAGCGGATAAGAGAGCAGCGAGAGGTCCGTAATGCGTAACGTTCCCCGGAGACATCGTCACGTCCTCGTTGCGCGCACGGCGCGTACCTCAGCCCGATAAACGTAATAAAGAGATCGGATTAGCTGACAATGCAAATGGGATTGAGGAGCGATCCCTCCCCTCCCTCTTCGCCGCGCGCTCCACCGCATTGACAAGATTATAAATTACAAGCGCCAAAGCCTCGCGGCCGTTTCTTTCCTCTTTCCCCCCTTTTTCCCGGACAACTTTCGCCGTAAACGGTAACAAGCTTTCCTCCAGCGGTGCACCGACCGCCAACATCTCCAGTTTCACAAATAAGCCCAGTTTACCACTGAACTCGGGCGAACGCGAACCGCTAACAACCAAGGCAAAGAGCGCAAGAAACACACGAGCAATGGGAAAGGATACTTTTTGCGACGGGGACCGCGTGATAAACCGTCGAGGAATGACGACGTCTACGTTGCCGCGGCCTAGAGTCACGAGTTTGCGCGTCCGAGAGTCAAGTCCAAGGTTTGTTTATCTTTCGGCCGCTAAATTAGAAGCGAAATGCGAAATGTGGAATCGAGGAGTGTAACGCGTCCCCCGGCCTGCCGCTCTATTAAGCCGACCTCACGAAAATCTTTAAGAACCTCATTACGAATAGAAACAGCGCGAATCGGACACTTAACTGCCGTGATTTGCTAATTCTCGACGCGACCCGCGCGATTTCTTTAAACGATCGTTAAAGACTCCGCCGCCGACTCGAGTGTTTCGGCCGGCCATTTAGGAATTCGCGCGTTTAGGCGCTCTCGCATCCTCGTTCTCAACGAAATTTGTAATTGTTGTTTGTTTTACTACACAACACATGTGTCACTCGAACCGGCCAGGAACGCGTTCTGGGCCGATGACTAACAGCTGCTCGTTTCGTTTGACTCGTAACTCAAGAATGAAAGGAGCTTCAGCGCACTCTAGAATTTATTAATACGAACGTAATTTCGGACAAATCTATTCGGCTTATCGCGCATTAAAATTTAAGCACGGCCTTGAAAATCAGAGCTTATTGTTATTAATTAACAAAAGCGTTCGGAAACAACGAGCTCGTGTTTATAGTCGGACGAATTTTATCAATTTCGCACGAAGTAACGGAATAAAACGTTTTTGCGTATTGTACAAAAGAGTCGATTCATCATCGATCTCTCGTTGATATTTGCGGCAGTGCTCGCTATTTTAGAACTTATACTGCTTCTCGTAATGATCGATATTGAAAATTCGACGACGCGCGACTCAAAAGGCCAAAATGGGCTCTAGATTCGGGCTTCGGCAAGCTTGGGGAAAAAGTTACGTCAGCCGCTTTTCGACGACGGTTGCATCGCGTTGAAGGACTTTTCGAGCATTGCAAACCTAAAGACATCTCGGCAATATTTTTCGTCTGCTTCTGTGCCGAAATTTATAGGGTACGAGTGCCGCCGTATCGATCAATTTCCGTTGCCTCGATGCAAAGATTTGTTATACCACGCGTTAAAAGATTCGATTTATAAAGCTCGAAAAAGGCTGCGATTCATTGGATAAGAAAGGATCGTTACAAATGGCTCCTTGACTCGCATTTTTCGCAGTTTCAAGCATCAAATGTGCCTTTGAAACGCTAGTCGATGCGGCTACTCCTTCGACTCGTTTGGGCCCGGCGCGTCTCTCTATTTATCGGCTTCGCGCAGCTCTGGAAACGTGCCGTTGCTGCACTCCAGGCTGCGTCGCTGTCCCTGCGTTCGCGCGAACACAATACGCGCATTATTAATTCCGAGCGATTTGCCTCTCTCTCTCTCGCTCTCTCCGTTCGCGAGTGAACGCGCTGTAAACAAGATCCCGGCGATATTTTTACGAGTCCGTACGCACGACGTAAAAACACGTGTAAGCAATGGGGAGGCGGGGGCGACGCGCAGGAATCTCATCGCGGCGATACGCGAGGCAATTTTATTGCATTTTAAAAAGCGCCGAGGGGGTAAGACACCAACGCCGGCCAACGGAGACGAATGAGCGACAGATGCGGCTTTCGCTTTTTCATTCGAGAGATCTAGAACCGGTCGCTCTCGGAGAGTCTTAGGAGACAACAGCTCAGCAGTTGGCAACTGCGGCACCAGGACAGACTTACCGGCTACTCGCTAATTTTTATTCGATCGCTCTACAAAGCCATTCATAGCTTTTGTCAAACGCATACTTATGAATTGATTCGCGAGAGTTGGACGGTTAACGTCCAGCGAGCACGAAATGTTCCACAAAAAAAATATTTCAGACCTTCTATGCGGAGTAAACAGTTTGCGACGAACCTTCTAATTTTTACTCGCTTATTTACTCAGTCTGGTGTCGATAATAGCAATTGATTTCGATGCCAATTAACTTTTAATTAACAGGCTCGATCCTTCTAACCTTTCAATCTGCCGCTGTAATTATCAATGCCGATTTGAAAAATATCCAATTACCTGCACTTGGCATCGAGTGTAATACTATACGTCTAATACAACGTTATCCTGGAAATCGTAGTCCGTCAATTATAAAGTTTCGAAATTCGATATTCAAAATCTTATATCGAGTCGACTTAAGCATAAACTTATTCAAAGCAAAGCTTCTAATAAGCACTCGCCCGCGCGGCTCGTAAAACTGCTGCTTTATAGCGGCGCGCGCGCGCACACACACACATCCGTCAAACCTACTTAACTTGATTAATTTATACGTTTATTTCGCAGCAGTATTATTCTGTAAAATTAACGAGCGTGATACTCTAGGCTATTGATGCTGGCGTTCGCACAGTTATCACTTTTTCTTAATTAACTCGGGCCGAACGTACGAATAGAGGAACCTTGAAGCTAATGTCGCGCGTAAAGGATCGAGCGAATGTTTGCTCGGGCCAACAGAATATTGCCTTTAATTCGTTTTTCCCTTCGCACCTTCTCTAAAGGATAATTCGGCTCCCGTCGATCGGACGCTGTGACGTTTGTTCGTGCATCGTCAGCCGGCGGATTATTCGCGAAAATCAGGTGAAAGTAATGGCGTTAATGAGCGCGCGCGAGAACGTCGCTTGTGATCCGAATCTACGAGCTGAGGCCATAAAAAAATCGGCGAAAAGCTTGCCAACGTCGGGGAGTGAAAAAGAGTCCGGGGCAGTGCTCGACAACAGATATTTCCACAATGCCTCGGTCGAGCATTGGAGGGCGGGAAAAGTGAAAGCTAATAAGGGGGAACTCGAGGGAGAAGAGACGGGCCATCGGTTGGACAAAAATTGGCGTACCGAAGGACGTCTCTGGGCTGCGCGGCCGGAGGGTAATTCCGCATCGTCCTGGGTTTCGCGCGGGAGAGAACGTGAGCGAAATCAAGAGAGGGTGGGGGGCTGCTGCATCTCGATAAATATGTTCGTCCGGCAAATACGGAAAAAGAAATTGCAATCGCGTGGGAGAGAGACAAGTCTCTGCTCCCCCTCGGGGCAAGTCTGCTCCCCCTCGCTCCCAGGGCGGCCTCGCGTAATTGAAGAATCCCCGGCCCCGTCGGTCGGACGTCGCCCGAACCTCGCACCGTCTCAATTCTGCCGCTGCAATCCACCCAAATCTCGTTAACCGAGGGATTAATTAGAGCGCGAAAGTTGGCAATGGTTCGCGTGCGCGCCCCGACCGGCCGTAAGCGCGTCTACATCGGGGGGGAGGAGGCTCGTGCTCGATTACGCATTCGCGATCAGCAGCGGCCACGGAGGAGAGTTTAAAATGGTTTGCTCAAACATTCGTCGGAACCGAGTGCTCCCGTTTGGTCTTGCTCCTTTTCCAATGTTCTCGAGGGGGGCGATCGACGCGAAACACGCGTGTGCTTCTATCGAGTTTGCCAAGCCGCAGTTGCGCTCGATCTTGCCACACCGCGAATTAATCACATAATCATTATCAAGTTGCGGAGCGCCTCGCGCTTCCTTTTGGCAGACGTGCCTCCCTCCTCGTTATTATTATTCACCATTATTACCATTATTACGAGGATTTCGCTAATTAGTGTAGTGGAGCGAACGGACGGCAAGAGATTAAATGAAGATTTATACGTGCGGAGACTCTCCGAAATAATGAGCTCGAGATGAATGCGCATTGTATAGGTTAAATTGAACTTTATATTAGATTGTTCTCGCGCTATATCACAATTAAATCTCATACGTCAGTTATTGACATTTCGATACATCAAATAGATTGATTACCCTTGACTCGCGGAGACGCGAGCGAAATTTCAAGTCAATTTTCAATCTCGCTAAATTATCATTAATTTAAACAAGCGAGATTTCGCTGTCGGTCCCTCGGTTGGCAATAATAAAAAAGAGACCGTGCGCCCAGCGGAAATCGGACCCTGCAAAAGTCAAAAAGGGATAAACATTTTTTCCTGCGATCATTAAATTATACATTTATGGCGAGTTCCTTCGAAATCTCATTTGCAATGTTCACTTTGGAAGTAAATGAAAGTTCCCGGTTTACAGCCACTCGCTATAAATTGAGACGTTCATGCATTTTTCATTTTTACTCCATTTTTATTCGGTAAGAAAAACCCGCGTGCTTCTGTTCGTCAAAGTCTCCGTGTCAATTTGAATAATATCCTCCCCAACTATTGTAAAACTTTGAGTCAAGAGCGAATTCTTCGACTCTTGTTTTTAATAAAAATATTTATTCCGTTGGAGAGCTCGCGCGCGCGCGCGCGTGTGTGTATGTGAAAACGTCTAAAAACCCGAACGAGCGACACGCGGTTACGGGAAATTAATATTAGCGACTGTCCGTATATTATTATGCGCTGAAAAAGTGACAAGAGGCGAACGCTGCCTTCGGAAAGAGAAGAATTTTTGGCGCGAAGGCGCGTTGAGCGTCACTGCTTAACGAAAGATCATTTTTCGCAAACTTATTTTGCGGACAACATTTTTGTAGATTTAAAAAAAATGCCATTCGTACGTTCGTTATGTTTTGGCGCAACGAAACAAATTCTGTTTTGGAAAGATGTGTTGGGCAAGCAAATATTACCGCTGGTAAATGATTTAAGATCAGCCTCCCAATGAATTTAAAAATTCTTTACGACGTGAATAGTCGCGGAATAAAATACAAGGCATAGAAAAGCCAATAAATTTCTGAAAGGGTAATCTTTTTAATCTTTCGGTGGGCGTGCGAGATAAAAGATCGCGCTCCTGCGCCTCGGACAATCGAAAATAAAGGTTCGCGCTTATTATTGTGCGTGACGTTAAGCTTATGGATGTTTAACGCGAGTTGTAATTTATGCGAGAAAGAAGGCGATAATTTACGAGTGCATACAAAATTTCAAAGCGATTCTTTCATCGGCGTCTCACTTAGCGCGTCCCCGGCAGTTCGAGAAAAAGGCATTCAAAGTTTTCGCTCGCCATTAGAGCGGCTGCGCGTCCTCGAGGTTCGGCGCAATTTTACGACTTTTCGCATAAACCAGAACTCGAAAAATTCTTACGGGCGGACACTCGAGAAAGGCGCAATAAACCAGGAATCATTCTTTTTCGTTCTCCGCGGCCAACTTTGAAGGGCTCCAGACCGATGCGTTAAATTGATATAAAGCGCGGAGGATACGAAAAGGCGAGAGACGAAAGACGAAAGACGAGAAGCTGAAGATGAAAAGAGGAAAGACGCAACAGTTGCGAGAAGTTGTTGCTGCAGTTCGGGGGAATCTCCAAACTATTCCACGTAGCCGCAGCCTATTCAAAGCTGATCCATCGTAATCCCCCGGTTATCCACGATTACCCGCCAAGTAGAACACCGGCTAAACGTTCGCCAGGAATCTGCAAAGGTATTCAATCTCGCCGTGGCGATGGCCTCGGCGATTAACTTTGGCAAGCGCACAAGATATTACATTCGCGAATAGCACTTCTAAATAGGTTTAACGACCTGACTACCACTATTTCGAGAATTCGTCGCTAAAGTAGGCCAAGCTTACCAGGAAGTGACGCTCAATCCTTGGGCCATTCCAATTACCGAAAAATATCGCCGAAAGTATCGCTGAAAATATTCGAGGCGCCATTGAGTTGGGGCAAATTTTGCGCAGCGCCGGCCCGAGACCCTTCGATCAGCTTCTCGCCGCGCAACGATTTCTTATTCGGCTGCCGGTGCCGAACCCCTTGCTCCCCTCGGCCAAAGGGCCTTTCGCCATAAGCAGAATGAAACTAGCGTCGAAGCGGCTCTGGCTCTGATCGGTGAAAGCCATCCATCCACCGGAACGATCTTGCTTTACTTCCCCGACGCAGTGCCGCAGCGTCGTCCGTCGTGCTTTAAATCGAGGATCCGCTTTAACGGATTTGCTCCGAGCAACGTCGCGGCAAATGTATAAACGATTGATAATTAATCGCAGGTGTGCGGAACTTTTAAGTCTCCTCGAAATTACAGGGCAGGCCGCAGTCGCCGCTATTACCCTCGGTGGACATCGCTTGCACCACCTGTACAAACGTGAAAATCATTCTCGCCTTCGCGAACTGGTTTGCCGTCGGGTAATTAAAAGTTAACGAACCCGCGACGTCCTGGAGATTCAAAGTTCAGCTCTCCGGATAAGATCGTCGCGCGATAGGCTCCGGCCCGTTATCGACGCCAATTATATATCCGTTTGCATATTCATTCAGGGTAAACAAAGTGCGGCTAAGTTATACGCGGACTTTGTTCCCGATCGCTCGACGACTATTATTGAATATTAATAGCTGAATAACAATAAGTGCATGCAACGTGACGCGGCCTTTATGCGAGCGGTAAACTTCAGCCTGGCCATCCATCATGATACTATCCGCGTGCTCGGCCGCGTCCCGCTATGCAGCCGCGTATAATTATGTCAATTTGTGTAATCGAAATAGCCACCGGCCATAATGTGACACACCTCGCTCGGACACACGCACACGCACTAAAGCAGTCCCCAATTACGCTCGCTTGTGAAGCGCGCGATTCTATCCCTGTACGCTTGCTTCGGTTCAGACGACAATCCAAGACACTCCGCTTGTAAAAACAACGACGAGATAACACTCGTGCGGAGTTAATTGCCTCAATAAGAATTAAGTTATTCTAACTCGAGTATTTAATGGAGAAAAAGCTGCGGTAAATGCAGTTTAATTGAATGAGCAGCAGTGGATAGATCTAAACGAGACATTCCTCCTCGGCCATTGTGCGGAGTTAAGTATGACGCGGCTTTATCCCGATTATTAAAATGTTAATTATTCTGCTATAAGTTCGACAAAATGTCGCTGCTCGTCGTAATTTTGGGCAGGAAATCAAAGCGACTCGGTGCGGGGGAGATAAAAATTCGACGGTAAATTCGTGCCTCTTGGAGTTTTTGGAGGACGGAGTCGTTTGAAAAGCAATATACTATAGTGTTGCATCGTCGCTCTAGAAATTATCAGGACGAGTTGTTTAAGAGATATCCGATTAATTTAAGTTCAAACTTTATCGACGTTTTTCATCGGACAACGCTGCCGAGTAAGAAATTGTCTCCGCGCACTGCAATTATAAATGTTGAAATACTTTCAGGCTTTTATCCGAAAAATGCGAGGCTATTTTACGAGGAACTTTCAATAATTAATGATTCACCTAATATGGGGATCGGAGAGTGGATATTTCGCCTTATAGGAGAGCGCGATAAACTCGAGCTACGTAACGTTTGTCAGGAGAAAAGCCGTTTTCAATAAAAGTGCATAGATAATGAGAAGTCTTGGCAGATTTACAATAAGGAGGAATGAAATGCAGATATTTCCCCTATTATCTGCCATTACCAAGATTACACATTTCGCTCGCATCGCTTACTCGCACGCGTAATTACCGCGTAAAGTCCGCGCTGCTTCAGGATAAAAAACTCGTTCCCTCGTAAAATTGATAAGGAGAGCCGAGTTCTACATACGAATAATCAATTAAAAGCCTTTGCAACGGCTCGGCGCATCGAGTTGAAAATCGGAGACAAAGTAAATTCCCATTATCCGCGGAACGAACGCATTTTTGTCGCGACGGGATAATAAATTAGGCCCGGACCTCAAAAGCCCGTCGCGCTGCTTGCATTCAAATAATAGTAAGTCACTCGAGCATTATATTGTTAACAATGACGTGCAATGAGCCGACGTCAAGTGAATTTTGACACGCCGCAGTGGCGCAGCGCCGCAGTGCAGCCAACGGCCCCCAGTACCGCGACTCGAGTCGTTATAATTGGGCCTGTTGGGTGTGCATTTGATAAAGTACGCGTGACACTCGACAGAATCAAAGAACTATAAAACAATGGAAGAGGACGCGCGACTCGACCTCTATTCGCAATTCGGAATTCGCAATTACGCGTGTCGTTGACCCCTTGTCCCTTCTCGCTCTCCCGCAAATTGTTCATTGGTTATTCTAAGCAGCTGTGAGCCATTGATTCCACCGAAGTCTCCCAGCTGATATCGAGGCTGCAAAAAGAGTCAACTTCAAAAGCATAGACGAATAAGACTTTGGCGAATTTACGAAATTTGGAGAACCGGTTCCATTCCGCTGCTCGTTAACTGATTTTTCAACAAGACGCGTCAATCGGCGCCGCTGCTACTGCAACTCGCGCCGCGGGTCCTCTTACTTTTTCCACATTAACATCGACGAGTGTTTGCCTCGCACGAGTGCGAATGCAGAAAAAAGCGAAACGCGCGCATATCTGGTTCTGGGAACACGTTGTGTGCGAAGGTGGGCGCGCGCATAAAGCGTCACCCGAGTCGGACGAGAGTTTCGCGAACGCCGCGAGAGCGAGCGCACGGCCTCCCGGGTGCGCCGCGAGAGGAAGCACGAGAAAGCGTCGCGGTCGTCGTCTAAACAAACGATTGACGCTCGCTGAAACTCGAAACCCGGCCCGCGGCTGTGTTTGCCTTTGCGCGAAAACAATAGCGCCTCGAGACAATCGACTCCTGCGATCGGCAGCGCGAAAACTCATCCGCCGCGCGGACCCGAGAAGATGACCCGCGGAGGGGGGGGCGATAAGTTTCCAAGGTCGAATAACAACGCGTAGGCGGTGCGCGGCTCGGCTCGGCTCGGCTCGGCTTGACTCGATCCGCCGAAAACGCCGCACGGGTCGCACTCTTGAACTGCGTTTGACCCGACTTGTTCCGAGTCGCTAATTCGGGAGGCGAGCGAGCGAGAGAGAGAGAGTGCGCAAGGGAGAGACTTTGCTAGGCGCTAACTAAACGAGAGAAAAGGTCAAATATAGTCGAGTGCCAAGTCGGCACAAGCTGCTCCGGTTGCTCTTCACTTTTCTGGGGCTTATTTTTTGCTCCACACCTTCGATTTATGATTTACTGTTACAGCCGCCGTCTCGGGGAGCTAATACTTGACCGGCGAACTCGAAAACATAACCTCGATTCCCTTCTTGTTTGAAAAAGCAATCTCTCCCCTTGTAAAACATATCGACTTTGAATATAAGAGAATCGATACGCTCGTACGTTTTGGTGGGACAGTAGTGATGGTCGGCTTGACAAAACGGCGATACGTTCGAACAAAAACACGGACGGTAAAAAGGCAAAAAGTGCTCGTGAGAATAATTTACCGGTACAATGTCAACCCCACTCGAGTCAATCTCACTCGAGATCGACCGAATTTCAATAAATTTGCAATCGATGTATCTTTCGCAAATTCCCTCTTACACAGAGTCTATAAAATTTCACGGAATTTTATAGTCGATGTTTGCTCAAAAGCTTAATCCGCGCAATGTTGACACGTTGCGGAACGCGTCCGAGCGTCGAGGGCACGAGTTTTTTACACGAAAACTAGCAGCACTTTAATAATGATAATGATAATAAAAGACGACGTTTGAAAAGGTCTGAGGAATCATTTATAATTCTACAGGCTTGTACAATGAATTTGTTTATTAATTTAAAACGACTGGCATAAATTACACGCTCCTATGAGTTACGAGTACATAATAATCACAGGCAAGAAGTTAAATATTTTTATTTCGTAAGAGTCAAAATCCTTATATAAAGATTAAGACCCGCCATACATTAGCAACTTGGCATAGAATTTAAAACTGGTTTCTAGAGTCGGGAAATCCTCGCACAATCCCGATGTTACGCGTACCAGCAAATTTTTTCAATATATCATCTGATAGATTCCACTAACTGACATTTATACATACACCATTGACTGGCCGCAACAAAAAGCAGGATGATGGCTTTTTGTCCCGCGCTTACGTAAGATTGGCAGTTGGCATCAATCACGGAGAAACGATATCGAACAGAGAAGTGCCAGCCGAAGCCCAACAACGGTGGGTAGGCACGCGATTATTTCATCTACCTCTCGAGACGGTATATCGCAATAAAAGGAGGAGAAGAATAGGCGGCGGTGCTGGCGAAGTTTCGGGGGCTTTCGCCTCGAATTGCACTTCGTCGGCGATTTATTCGGGTAACTGCCAATCGCGATCGCCGCAGCGTCGGCAGAATCGCGCCTCGCCTGCATTAAATATAATTATACGCCGAGGCGGGTGCCGGCGAATTTTCACGGGGGCCCCCGCGCGCCAACCGACATTATTATTCGTCCTCGTAAATTGCCAGAGGTAAGTTGAATATAAAGTACCCAGGATCCATAAGTCCCGGGCAAGTGCGCCTCCAGAAATTTATAGGAAAGGAGGAAAGCAATTACCGGGCCGAAAAAGACGGTCGAGGTGGAGGCGGATGAAAAACGGCGTCCACGTGGGTCGCGTTAAAGGGCAGCACCGAAAGCCCGCCGCTGTCGATCAGAGGAGCGGACCGTTGCGCGCGCGCGACTCGGGGCCTCCCCGCGTAATTCACTCACGGACGCGGCCCGCCCGGGAAATTTACGAGAGAGCGCGGGCGGTAAGTTATGCGCGCATTAAGTGTCGGGTAACTCGATTGCGCCGACATTGGCCGCGTTCGCAGCTGCTGGCCAAGGGGAAGCTGGGGAAACTCGGGGGAGGCTCGGGGGAGGCTGGAGCGGCGCACTGGCACCGAAAACCGGTTGGGCGCGTGCGCCTTAATTAACCGCCGCGGAATCGGATCGATTCTAAGAGTCATTTCGATAAAAGTGGGTCAGAGGCGCGCGTGAAAGTTGCTCGGCGAGATGTGTCAATGCGCCAGAGGGCCTTAAAAGGACAGAAGCGAGCAAAGAGCCGCGGCTCCAAAAATAAATTCCGCGCGCTGGGCATGAACTCGGGGAACTCGTGATCGTCACGCTTCTCTCTCGCGGTGTATTTCGGTCGCGCGACGTCCACTGCGCCGAGGAATCGCTTATCCCGAGGCTCGTTCATTCCCACTCGTCATTCATTAGCTACAAAGGGGAGGTAAATTTTCTTCGAGTAAAATCTCACCTCGTGGGTGCGCGGCGCCGGAGATTAATTCTTATTAATTGGAACGCCATGCGCTCGCTCGCTTCCTCCTGCACTTTGGCAAACGCCTCGTAATTCAGGCCCGGCCTCGGACAACAAAAACAGGACTATAAATATACAAAAAAACCTGCCTTTTATTATAATAAGATCGCTATCCCGGCTAACAAGTTTAAGTCCCGCGTAAATTATCCCTCCGCGATTCCGAATAAATTGCAGCTTTGCTCGTGCGGAGATAACCCCCTTAAAAGCAGCTTTTAAAAGGCCGTTTTGTTAAAATTGGCAATAATTAGAAAATAAAAATCACTTTACGCTCTCTGTATTGGAGGGGGCGCTCGGGGAACGGAGAAAAGCTCGAATTATTCGCGATTTCTATTGCTCCGCTCGGACGTGGAGGCGTAGCGCCTATAAAGGGCTTAAGCTCATCCCAGCGGTTGCGGCCTGCAAAATTTGAAATAAGTTTCGGTGTTTTCGACGGGCGAAGCCACGGCACTGCGTCTTTGCATCCTTTTATCGGTCTCGATATTTTGCAACACTCGTAATCGCCGAGTGCGACATTTCGAAAACTTTGACGTCCTTTTATCTTCGAACATGTGCAGCGGGATATAATCGTCGTCGCGGTAAACGCATTTCATTCGCTGCGAACGACGTTTTCTTCGAAAACACGCGAACGCTGGATCAGGGTGACGTGTCTCGCGAGTGCCGGAGAGGAACGTGGCGTCGCATTTTTAAGAGCCTGAAAAATGGCCAGAATGGAGGAGAAGGTAGATTTGGGAGAAGAAACTTACCGATGAGGCAGAATAGAAGAAGAATGGCGGTACTGGTGCGACGCGCAGCGGCAGTCATTTTAGATTTCCTTGAAATGAGAGGGTGAGGCAGCAAATCTTGACAGGAAGAAGAAGTGATGCGCCGGCGACCGATGCTCACATTATCGAGCCGAGCAACACCTCTTTTGTAATAGTGCGCGCGGGTTTGCAGTGCTCGATCAGATGTTCGACGCTTGGCAAACTTTCATCGCGCTGACCGACTGCCTTCTGTTTTTCTTTACGCATTCACGACAATTTTCACTCTCCCCCGGCACTCCTCCTCGTGCCTCCTCGCTCCTCCGATTTATTGGGGAAACTGGGAGCGTAGATTTCAGGCGGCCCAAGTCGTCGGCTTGAGTCGATGCGTCCGATCACCTTCCGCTGCAAGCAAACAATCGTCGCAAAAATTATTGCACGTGTCTGAAAAATAAACTGCTTGTCGTCTAATTGTACGAACTTGTAAAACTGATAATCGCGATGCTCTTTCAGGAGTGCGACGAAACGCAGCCATCGAAATTTCTCAGCTTAAATAAGACTCTAAAGCCGCGTTGTAAGCATTCGTTAATAATAAAATCGGATCTTTCATTTTTCGTACATTTTTTAAAATATATCAGTGCTTCAATGTCCGAAAAAAGTAAGATATTTTTACAGACTTGGGTTACACTTTTACAAATCAATAATACAAATTTTATCGTTCAAAACTCTATGCAATATGCGAAAACAACAACAACAACAACAACAATAATTTTTATTATTTTTTATTATCATTTTCTGCCTTTTTCGGGCACTGATTATTTTTCGCTTGAATCTAGAGAAAGGATTGCCGGGAAAACGGCAGGTGATATTTTATATTTCAAAGTTTGAAGATAAATTGCGCGGAAGTCTTTTTATGCTGCACCACGGAAAATGTATTCTTATTCACCGCAGAAATAAGTGCGAAAATGTGTAAAAATACGAATTCGTGCATCCTATTACTGGTATTAGACCATTTTGATGTATGGAGGCGCTCCAATAACAGATTATGAGATTGAACGTGTAGTATCAGGTCAAATTCAGCGTATCCATTCATTCAAGAGATCGCTGATGGTGAAGTTCAGGTATAGCACATTGTAATTTCACGACATAAATATTATCCGTAATCTAATATCCTATTTATATTCATGAGATTACTTCATGGTCTGCTAAAGTTTAATGAGTCATTGACGGTACCGTGATCCTTTCTCTGGGAAAATCAATCGGCAGAGCTGCGTTATATTTTTAATTTTACCCGCGTTTTGAAAACTTTCGAAAACCCAACAGCACGGACAAACTTTGCGATTAACGCAATTACTTTGTTATGCGACTGATATCTTAGATTTTACGCGTTGTCAAGTTCACTTTTCGCCATGAATTCTTTATCAGTTTCCAATAAAATTTTAACGACCCGTCTCTTAGTTTTAACAAGCGAATAAGTAATTACCGCCGATAAAATAACCTCAAATTCTGCGTTAATTTGCAGCACACGCTCGGCAATGCATTAGCATATTGTTTATTTATTTTGATAAATCCTTCTTATCGATTGTTAAAAAAAATACCATTGATGATGCGAAGCACGAGATTTATTTATTATGTTGCGCTTAGCAGAGAATTTTAATTGAACAAAAATATAGTTTAAAAGTATTCTTCTGTGGTTCGGCGAACGCAGC
Source organism: Platyscapa corneri (assembly GCA_018907185.1). Lineage (NCBI taxonomy): Eukaryota > Metazoa > Arthropoda > Insecta > Hymenoptera > Agaonidae > Platyscapa > Platyscapa corneri. The sequence continues at coordinate 3,779,234 of JACCHW010000012.1, forward strand.
AAACGATTTTACGAGAACTACACGCCTGACACGATGTAACAGCTCAAAGATATTTTTATTCCGCTGAATTATCTTTAATTTTCGTTTTACAGAGGAATGAGCTCAGAAGGAAATGATAATCGCGTAAAGTAAATAAGCAATAATGCCCGTCTTTGTACAGCACGACGAGAAATTTAGAATTTTCGCGAGTTCAAAGCGTTGGTGCAACATTTTCTACGTACTTGTGCGTACACAGTCCAAGCTCGCAAAGTCAATTAAACATCGGATCTGCCGAGAGTCACTAAATAAATATTATCTCAACCATCTCGGCGAGTTTATACATACGTACGATTTACATAAATACATATTATGAGTATTTCAGATTTAAAATACTATGCCTGGGATTGGGGACTCGAGCCGTGTGCTTTCACACGAAACAATATCGAGCCTCGCGTTTTCTCTGTCCTTCGCACCGCACATTATCGATTTAATCTCAGGCACATTTTTCACGCTCGACGCGAAAAATAACTCGTACATATTTGCAATTATATTGCATTATGACGTCGTCGCATTTCGCGACAATTACGTTACTTTAACGACGCGTTTCGCCGGATTGCAGAGCTCGGTTCTCCCAATTGTCGTAATTGTCGAGTTAACGTTTGCGCGAAATTTTTCAATTTCAAAAAAAAAAAACATTCCTTTTGCACGTTTTCTCTGCAATTAGCATGAGATTAATAGAAAGTAAACAATTTGCCGATAAATCTCACGAGTAAGTATTTGCAGTTTAATACCTTTTAGGCACCGTGAAAAAAGGCTCGAAAGCCGAGCTTTTAAAATAGTAACGCCGCGTACTACATCGATGGCGCTTAAGTATTTGCAAATACGTAAAGGTCTCGCATTAAACACTGACTCATATTACAAACATAACTTGTCGCCAAGCTAATTTTTCTTCTTTTTTAATTATCTCGTAAATGCTAATTCCTCTGGACGATTGTGAATTAAATTGCCAATTACGTTGCGTTTTATAATCCAGTGAATTCATTTGCTTTAATGGCACAATTTAAATTTTTGTCCTTCGTAATCGCAATCGATATCATGCGTTTATGACCTGTAGTCTCATTTACGAAGGCTGACTTTAAAATAGCATTATTTCCTAGGAAAGCAGCATTGGACAACGGCTCGATTTACCCTGATTTACGTGCCGCGGCTTTTTTCATTTCAATAAATATTAACAGTCGGCCAGGCATCGAACCAAAATCCAAGATGGCCGTCAGCGTTATCAAGAGCGCCTTTGACAATCGTCGGGGAATACAGCTAAGGGAGCCTAAACGGATTCTCCGATTGATCATCCGAGCAAGGCTTTACACGCGGAACACACAGATCTTCGCTCGCAAACGTATTCGAGAGGTTGATGCCAAAGCGTCGAGTCGAGTCGAGTCGAGTCGAGTACAGAACGTATCTCACGCAAATATCACAGGGACAATGGAGTCGATTTGGGTCGATCGCCTTCAACCGAGACTTTTCTCAAGTTTTCACCCTTGAGTAAATATAAGCGACCACTGACACACAGAGATATCAACCCATCGAAAAAGATCCAAAGGGAGCTCACGTCCAATACTCGGGGCTAGAGTGACTGAATCAGCTGTAAGACCGAGCGACCGCTCGCGTGCGAGATATTTTTTCAAGGAAGGCTGCAACGCGATCGTCTCGAACGTCGGTGAGTCATTACACCCTGACGCGGAGGGTGACATAACACTAGTCGGATGGAAAGCACCCGTGGCGGTTGACGCAGGTTCCTGCTCATTGCCAGATCACGTTACCGCTGAAATTATCAAATTATCCGCGCACAATACAGTCCTTAGTTTGTTTGCTAATGTGGTTATTGTTACTCGGATGTTAAACGACAGCCACGCGACGTGACGTGCAGCGTAATGAAACGATAAACAGGCTGTCAAAGGGGCCTTTCCCACAGAATTAGAGCGAAGATCGTCTCGATGATCGCAACATCCTCTGGCGAAAGAAACGGAACCACGGACAAGTGTCTGCCTGCGGAATCAGGCTAAAAAAAGGAAAAGAAAATTGATAGCGAAAAATGATTCGAACAAACGAGCAGCATTTTCGGATACCCGAATATTCCCAAAGTGTAGGTAAATTGAATAGAATCGAGTTAAAGTTGGTAAAAGGTGATTTGGATGCTGCTTAAATTAATCAAACGGTAGTGAAGAAAAATCGTTATCGCTCATCGGTTTTTATTAGATTAACGACCGCCAATTCAATTTCATCATTCCTGAAACTTGCCATTGCCAACTGACAAGCGCTAAATGAGTCATGAATCATCAAAATTTTGCATTTCACCAGTGACTCCTAAGAGTAAACTACGCTCGGTCTGCCGATAAATTTTAAATAATTTGCAAAGAATCATCATTCGCGTGCTTTTATTCTTCGCCGTTGTGACACTCAACGGAATTGCTAACTCTACGCCCTGATAATACAACAGATCAAATTTCAAAGTGAAATTAAGAAAAAAGCCGTTACGCATCGTCTGAAATATGATTTGAGTTATTTTTCACGTGGAAGAATTAATAGAATGGAAATTTGAAATTAGTTTTGCCCGAGGACAATGTAACGTGGCGTTAAATTAGGAATTCAACTAGTTTTTTCTTCTTTTTTTTTTTTTTTTTAATTGGAGCCACAGATTTACCGGAGATGATAGACATTTGATAACAATTTGGAACAGTCACTATACTTAGATAGCGGCGAAATCAAAGAAATTTTAGTGAAGGCGTCGCACTGTTGAGGAGCACTGCTGTTCGTTCGCGAGAAATCTAGTGTTTTCACGACCGACGAGAGCAGCGGCTGCGCTCTCGTTTAATTCTGCGATAAGAATATTAGTATTTACGTGTAGCAGCAGGCAGTAGTGAAGCCAACGGGAGCACAAAAGCGGTGAAGTTTACGTACAAATTGCGTTGATACAACCTTTACTTCCGAACATCTTTAAAAGTTCGCGGCTATCTTTTCTCGTTGAGCCCAAGTGGAAGCATTTTACGGCACAAACCGTATTATTTATTTTTATAATTTACTTCGCAACTGCACTATATAAGTCTACGTTTGCAGCGGAATATTTCAATTGGCCCGCCGCAATTGTAACTCGCCTCGCACTATTCGGAGCGAGAAGCACCGAGCAGCGAATAATTATTGAAATAAGATCTCGAACGATCGGAAGAACTTCTTTCGGAGACGCTGTAATGTATTAACTTAAGAAGTCGAGCGGCGTGTTTTTTAAGAAGTACCTTCTCGGGGAACGTGCGCGAAATAAAATATGCTGAATACGAAATTGCGTCAGATCGCTAGTTTCAAGTGCCGCACTTAATACTCTGAATGAAATAATATATTCGCTAGTCTCTCGATTAGTAAGTTTGAGGAAGGTCTGAAGAGGGTGTCGATGTCCAGATGGTAACCCGAGTGCCTCGCTTCGAAAGAAAGGATCGCGAGCCAAGTTCCAATGATAAAAACTGTTTATTCGGTAAATAATGCTCGCTGTATTTTTAGCCGTGTAGGGCTCAGCGACGAGGCCGAACTAGATGTGTTTCAAGTGGAGCGCGATTAAAAATTCAAGACGGAGCGCCAGAAGCGAGCCTCCGACTAACATCCAAAAGAGTCGCTCGGCCGTCCCCGCCCCCAGCCCGCCATCCTCATAATTAATTCGCGAGTGCAGGATCGGCTGCTCCCCGGTCTCGCGCCAATTTAATCGGCAAATAGGTAGTAGTGACACTTAATAGCGCCGACCTGTGCTCCGGCTGATATACGAACGCGCGTAAATAACAAAAAGTCGAGATACGCGCGGCGATCTTTCACGAGTTTTGCGCAGCGCACCGGTCCGCCTGTGAGTAATGGCGGCGGTGTGGAAATGCACGAGCGCTATCTTTATGGGCGCGACGCGCATAGCTTTATCAGCGCGAAAGAGTAAATTAGGCAAGCCTGCTGTTTACGGCTGTCGCCGGAGCCGACGTTGAGGATTCAGGTGCACGCGCGGCGGCGAGACGGCGCGAGTCCTCCAGTCTATTTATAGAAGGAGGGGAGTCGGGAGGGCGGCGCTCGCCTAATGTACCGACGGGGGCGCGTTTCGTTCGCCAGGCACTTTCTAAATTCTTAAGCTCGGCCGGCTAAGTGCGCGAACGAGTCCGAGAGTCCGAGATAATAGCGTTACGAAACGCGCCGCTGAAAAGCGCCGTCGATTAAGCGATTAGCGCGCGAAACAAGAGGAACGGCGCCGATAGCGGTTTTCACTTAATCATTGCGCCTCCGGGAAAGCGCGCGGGCCGCGTTATCGCGAGTGCCGCCGATAAGCCCGATGACTCGCGAAATTTAGAGGCGCCGCCGAGCGGAGCATTAGGAAAATAAACCCGAAGCGACTGACTGCTCGCCGCGCTTGCTCCAGGAGTGCTGCACACCTCCGCTCGGCGACGCGATAACCACCCGTCAATGGGGGTAGCAGCCAGGGCCGCGTGCGTCATCGCTCCGATAGCCGCGAGTGCGTCAAGTGTTTGCACGTAGGCGCGCACGTCCTTTCTCAGCCTGGCGCCGCGACGACGCGTCTCGAGGTCGGCCGCGGCTAGGTGACCGAATGCTCTCGAGGAGGCTGCCGTAGGCGGCGCTGTAAATAATGTTTGCGCGAGATCGATAGCTTCCCGGATGAAAATGTGAACGCAGCGGTGTTCGGCAGTTGGGCAAAGGGGGTAATCGACTCGCGAGAAGAGCTGGCCTGCGCGCCTAATAATAAATCCGAAGGGGACGGCTCGCATCCTCCGGGGCTCTCGAACGACTTGGGTTTCACGCGGTACTAGCACCGCCGCGTTTTCCCGGAGTCCTGTTGGGGCGCTGGCCGTGTGGGGGCTGCACCCACACACACGCGTGTCACGGATCAGCCGTGCTTAACCACTTGTTGCTGTGTAATTAATCGAGCCGCGCGTATCTTTTCTGCCGGACAAGCGGCGGCGCGCGCGACGAGGTCGTTTTTCCGGGCCGGTACCCTTAAAAGCCGGCCCCGATCGCGCATGGGGCTCCCCGGTGAACTGAGCAGCTCGCGCGCGAAGCACGGAAAAACGGCTGTACTTTCGCCGGAAATGAGAACTCAACTGCGCAATTTGTCAAGCAGCGTCTTGACCTACTTGTTCAGCCGTCGCTCCGCTTCTTTCGCTCGCTCTGGCCCTGGCACCGGTCCCAAAGATTTGAATTTAATTTTCATTTAGGAAAGTCGGTAACGAGCTCCGCCGAGACTCTCTCCTTCCTGGCTTTGATTTATGTCTTTTTTATGGATGATTCGCGAGTTTGGAAAAGGTAGTTGGGTACTCGGTGCACTCGTAAATTACTCGGGTGAAAACTTATTTTCATTGTGCTCTCGTTCGGGCTGTTGCCGGCGACGGGGGATTACGCGTGTGTGGGAGAGACACGGAGCAATTGTAATCTCTTTAGGCGAATATGCGGAATACGATAAACTTGTTCGGCGAAGATGCAGCAAAAGCATAAATTTGTCTGAGAAATATAAGCTGACACCTCGGGCAATCAGGACCTGGGATCCCCGCTCCCCCTGGGATGACGTCAGCTGCCGTCGCGTTTCATTAGTCTGTGTCAACATCGAAGATCCTATAACGCCTCGTGAGCTTCACCTGTAATGCTCGCAGGAAAAGCCGGAGTGTGAGATCCGCGTTGCGAATCTTGAATCGTGAATCGACGAGCGAGATAAAAGCGGCATAAAATTTAACGCCTTTAAGGCGTTATGATGCGCTGCGATTGGGGGAAACAATTTTGACGGTTTGAAAGAGGACAGACCGAACGCCGATCAGTTGTCTGTCTTACTTTAATAATTTCCGACCGTCAGCCGCTCGACTAATTAAGCAGAGAGGAAAGCCGCCGCCGTTACCCGTTTCGCAAAAGATTTATCGCCGAGAAAAGATTTTCAATCAATACAAACGAGCGCCGTGACATTCATAGAGAAGCATTAAAGCGCTAAAAATGGCTTCTCAAACAGAAGTTTCAAAAGAGAATTACGGCGTTTTACGAGCCATACGCTCATTGAAATCAATTGCCATAAAGCAAGAATTTCTAGTTGGCATATCGTTGCACAAATGTTAGGAACTCCGTTGGATGCAACAGCGCTATAAGGCATAGCGCGCGGTCAGCTCCGACGGCAACGGACTCGAGATCCGAGCGTTGCACGACTGGCTGGGAGCGTGAAAAATGACTGTTCGATCCTCGGACACTGCCACCGCTTGGATCTATTCCAACTGCAAACACATGCCCCCACCCCCCCCCAACCCACTCGTAGAGCGCGTAAATTAGCTTTCGAGAGCCAAGCTTCGGCTTTTATAATTTTTGCTTTTTCCGGCGGTAAAATTCATCGGGAATCATTTGCTTGAAACTTGATTGCTCCATCGCGTATCGAGCCGCGCGAATATATAAAATTCAATAAATTTCATAGAATATTCGGCGTGGAATGCCGCGGAACTTTATGAATTAAATCAAGTCTTTACGAGTTATGTAAATTACACGGGGACTTAAGCTCCATTGTTTATCCTCGTTAAAAGTTGAAGGAGTCGAAATTGATAGCCCGACTAATAAATATATTTGAAAGCGTCTGGTGCAGAGGCGCGCACTTTTCGGAGCTCGAGTCGCTGCGAATACAAGGTTATCGCGTGTTCCTGGATACGAAGCGCAAAGTGGAGCGTTGACGTTGATTCTCTGCAGCGGCGGATGAAATTATGCTCCCGCCGAGCAAACGCGAAATAAAAAATACACCAGAGGCCCAGGGCATGTGCGCCTCTCTGCTCAACCGCGGTGTGCAAACAGTCCTCCCCCTCCCCCCGCTGGTTCGTCATTGTCAATCGGTCGAGGCCAGCAAAAGGTATCCGAAAACGTAATTAATATTTTTACGAGGCAATTATCAAGGAGTTGATTCGATCCCAGGTGGGTTTAGCTTTTCGTCGTCGTGGTGCTGGTGATCGGCAACCGCTGGAGCAGCGGTAGCCCCGAACTCGCCTCGCGCGTAAGCTCGAGTCAAGTAATTGCGGCCTCCGGTTACCGAAGGAATGAAAGGTTTTATTTGTGCTTCGGAAAAGCAAGCCGAGTTCGTTAATGGGTTAACGGGCTAATAGCCATCGCCTGCGGAGCGACCCATTCTATCCCATTAAAACTGCATTGATGCGTTCGTTCACCCGACGCGCATTGCGATCTCGTGCGTCCTTCTCCCTCTCGCCGCTGCTCGAGTGTCTTTCGCAACGTTCGCTTGTCGCGAGCGGCGCGCGGAACAGCGCAAAGGAAATCCTCTTGGTGGACGCAGTGTGTCAACCTCGGAACTGCAAGGGACTATCTAAGCACGATCGCCCTCCTCGAGCGTCAGTCTGGCCTTGGGCGGCGCATTTAACGTGCATCGCTTTGTTCGCGCGCGTTTTCAGAAGGGCGCCGCGGGCTGTAACGTCTCGATTGAATTTAAAAAAAGGGCTTAAAGGCCCGAGGCGCAGGTGCGCTCATCGCGATAATTAGAAGTTTAGATAAGCAGCGAAGGGAGGGAGATCGAGAAAAGTGGCCGGGGGTGGGAAGCGCCAGGGGCGAGAGCGAAAGATCAAACGAACGGGGAACAATACTCTTGCGCTGCACTGTTCTCCGCTGCCACGGAGAAACAATAATTAAGAGCGAGAGCCTCGGCCTTATGAATATTAATCGGGCCGCGCGCCAAAGAGGCAAAACGGTTGGACGCGCGAATTACCATTTTTTACCTTTTCCGCTGACCTCGCTCTTTTTGACGTGGGCGAGCCGCGCGCGGGCCAACACACCGTCTTATTTCTGTGACAAGCTTCTGAGTCCCGAGTCCCAGTCCTGTCCTTTTAATTTACATTCAATGCGCGTGTAGCGATTAAGTGCATAATTTGTAAGCAGCGCCAAAGTAATTCAATGATCTCGTTGTCTTAATGAATGCGCTACAGTGCTGCTACATACTCGATCTTTTTTGTTGCGCGCGCTAACTTTGAGTAATGTCTTCATAAAATGCAAATGTGCGTGTGCGTGTGGAGCACTTTCTAAAACTGCATAAATTTTTTAACTTTTCGCGATTTCAGCGAGCCTAAGCGGCCGTGGCGAGACTCGCGATTACCGCGAAATATTATAAAAGGGAGCTTTAATAAAAGGAAGGTCTTCGGAAACTGCGAATGGAAGCTAAATATTCCGTTTTCCATCGATGGATATTCGAAGCTGTTCTAATCGACGACCGATCGATGGATCCGAAGTAACCGCGACTACTGGGATAAGCGAAAAGAAAATTTAAATACAAACGTGAATTACAATAATAGCGATAATCGTAATATAAGAATAACGACAGTAATGACGAGGCGGCGCACATAGAGGCGATACTTGCGTTATCTTTGGCAAAGTTATAAGCGTTAAATGTGCTCGAACTGTTGGAAGCGACACGCGTCAGAACGTATAATTTTAAATCTAATTGAATTTTTCACACTAGAGTCAAACGGGGGATTTCAAAGAATACCTGGAAATATAATTAAAGCGATAACGTAAGCTCGTTTCTCATAATCTCCCGGCGATTCTAACGTCAACTATTTATAATTCATAGGATTAATAAAAAATCTATAAATTGTCAATTTACGACTAGTATAATTAGATACAACGGCGAACGGTGTACCAATACTTGAATTATGCTTCGTTCTCATTTTCTTGGAATTGTCAATAATAATAAATTAATATATTTGTGTGTGTATATATATATATCGCTTAGCTGACAATTAAAAGTGTCAAATTATGTCGAAGAGCTTACTTTTCTTCTTCTTATAGCTACGTATAAATTATAAAAATCGCTAGAATCTCGATAAATAAAACTGTTATACGACTAAGATAAATAATATTGTCTTTCTTCCATATTGTTAAGTAATTATGAAACACATATCAAAATGGCAGACAGTTTCATTGCAATTTTATCGTGGCCTCTGGAAAAAATTGATAGTTATACCAAACTAAAAATAGTTTATTGTATTTTAAAATAAAAATCACTAAATTTATAACGCGCATAATTTTTAAGTACAGTCAGTCATTGATGCAACAAAGTCTTAGAAATCGTAATGAAACGGATAGTAAATAAGAGATTATTGTGTATAAAAGGCCACTCTGACATTAGCAACGTTTAATTTATTTTTATATTATTAGATGTCTACGTAAACTGGCTTACCTACGCACTTAAACAGCATTTGCATTTTCAATATTTGTTTTCTATTTATTTTCGAAGGAATATAATTATATCTTAATCATACGTTTTTTCACGTGAGATGAATTTAAAAAAAAACTTATTACGATGTAATTATGCGCTCGAACAGTTTAGTTTTAAGGGCCTATTTTAGAAGAGCGGAATGTTCGTTATACCTTATTTTGCTTCGGAAAATAAATTTACATCTTGGAATAACCTAATGGCAAATTAAAAGTTAAAGCTCCTCGCTTCAACCTCGCTGACATTTTTAATTTGTGCATAATTATATGCAAAAATCAGGAGTAACTTTACTAGGTCATCGAAATACAATGATTAAGTCTTGAATATTGAATTCATTATCAATAATTGAGAAAGGAAGGGAATGATTGAAAGGAGCGCATCTCACATTCGCGAAAATTGTAATAATTTTGTTAGAGTGCAATTAAGTGCGGTATATTAATTATTAAAACTTTTATTAAGTTTGACGATTAATTACAGCAACAAAAAGCTCGATTATTCGTATTATCGCGATAAGTTTGTAACAAATTTAATGCAAAGGAAGAGCCAAAAGTAAAAGAGTTAAAGAGAACATATTCAATTGAATATACAGTTATTACGATCTATTTAAGTATCGCCGTTTAATAAATTACATTAAATTTTCGTGCGCCTACAGACTTTAATTTATAATTAAAAAATGCCAGCATTTATGAATTCCGCCAGCGATCAAAGTACAATAGACGCATTTGCAAAGAAACGGCTAATAGACTTAATTGAAATTAATTGAAAGCTCATACGTATTTTGAGTTTATAATATATTATAATTTATTTTCCAAGATGTTTTATAACAAAGCTCGTTGCGCAAGCCGTGGATTCGTATTCCAAGAAGAGTATGCAACTGGAGTCAGAAGCTGTTTGTCCAAGAGAAAACAAAAAAACAAAGCAGCGCTTGAAGTAACTTTCTAAAGTTAAAAATGAATACGCGTGAAATAAGGTACGTATCATATGTCCATTCACGCATTAAACTTTCTGATTCGAGTATTTTTAAAACACAGTTGAGGTTCTAATTCGAAAAGTTGACTGCTGTAGTCGATTAATAAGCCAAAAAAGCACATCGAAGCTACTGCTTCGAGCGGAGAGCGCGATTCTCCCTCTCTCTCTCTCTCTTAATTGGTCTAGATCGACGAAATTTTGAGCGAGGTGTGTATTAAGAAGAAGAAGAAACGAGAAATGCCAATCCCGATCATTATTATTCGGTAATTATTATTTTCGCGCGTGCGACTTATTTCCAGTGGGAGAAACTTGGATTGCTCGTGAGACGAGAATTCGCGTCGTTAGAACGGGAGAAATTTTGTTTCTAATTTCCGGCGCAGTTATTTATTTACGTTACTTTTTCATATCCCAGATACGCATCTTGGCGTATTCTTGTAAAACGAGGAGATAACAATCCAGATCTCGGCGGCGAAAAATTCTATGATACTTTTAAAATAACTTTCCGTTGAATTCTAAAAATAGCGCGATTTTCATTCCAGCCAGTGAGAAATCTCCCTATTGTATCGAAATTATTAGCAGCATGCGGCATTCTAAATTTAAAAAGTTGAAAAGGCGCTCCGCGCGAGCGGCTTACGTAATTTGTACCTCATTGAGGAAATAATCTATGTAAGAGATTGCGCCGTTATCTTCTTCCTTAAAAACGCGAAACGGCCTCGTAAAAATAGCGCGTCCGGAGAGAAAAGCGGCTCGAAGCTGCAGTCAGCAAGAATAACGAAGCTCTCCCCGCGGTACTAAGAAAATTATGGGACACGCGATTTAAGCAATTAAGCAAAGTTAATCACTCGCTTTAGCGGCACGTTATTTTTTCGAGAGCCGCGCGTGCGCGTGCGCGTGCGAGTACGCACCGCTGGCCCTTGGGAGCCATTTCCACTTATGCAGCCCCGGCAGCGAGTGATACACTTTTATCTTGGTATGACAAACGGCTCGGACGCGCATTTGTCAGCCGTAATTCTGGTAGTCGTGCGAACCTCCAAGACAGCGAGCGACGCGTGGCTGCCGGTGTTCGGGGCCTCTAGTTTATCGACAACACTCCTCGAACAAGCTGATAAACGCGTTCGCCTACACCGCGACGTTCACCTTCTACCTGCGCCCCTGTTTCGAATGCGCTAATCAGCCGCTTATGACGTCGTTTGGCCACCGACGTACGCTCCGGTGCGTGTCGATGCTCCGCGACTGCCTTACGCTTCTCCTCGCTTCGGCTTTCAAACTTGCAAAGGCAGATTTTACAATTTTTTTTAACTTACTTAGCGCAACGCTAATCCGAAATGTGAAATATCCCTTCCCGAGCTCTCGTCTTGCGTTTCGCTCCGGCATAAATCGCGGAGCATATTCCACCGTTTGGGGCGAAAAATAGGAATAAGTAAATCTGATTCGATTCCTCTATGTCTCCTAATGAAGCTAAAAATAGACTATTTAAAGAGTGCGACATTGCGCGTTTGGTGGAAAAATTTAGCCGAGCACCGTGGAAGCGGCTAATTTTCCCTCCCGCGAAAAAAAACGCTGGCCATAAGTATTTACAGATTCTGAAAGTAAAATGTCATCGGACGTAAAATAAATTACACGCGCGTACGTGTGTGCAGACGCTGTCGAACGCGTGCATATGTGGAGCCGCATCGCGATATCTCTAGAACATTGTAACCTATTTTGATTTATCAAGACCCGCTCTTTTTTATTTTTCTATTTTTTATTTTTTCTTCTACCCCGTGACCTCGAGTTCGATACTTTTCAAATTGCTCGATGCGTTTCTATTTTATAACTGTGTTTGTCGAGTTTCGAAACGCGGCTTCGCGAAACTCGTTTAAACATTGAAATAATTTTAAAGTTATTTAAAAGTGCATTAAATTATCATCCGCGTTGCGTTAATTAACACAAATTATCTGCCTTTATTTTTATTATAGATAAAAACGTGACTTTTATAAGCACTTCAAAAGTTATATAACGACGAATAATCAACTATATTATTATTGATAGTAATATCTGCATTTACATGCAATGTTGTTTCGGCGCTCAATGGGATAAAATACATTTTTTTTTAAATCACGCTTTTTACTCAAATCCGAAATATTCGTCGACATAATTCGCCGAGGAAAAGTTCGGGGCTGCGGGATTTCCATATCTAATCTCGAAATTATAAGCTCAAATAGTTTTCTACTTGAATTTCTCTGACACGTACGCACGGTATTTATTTAAAATTTATATTTCTTGTTGGGAATCAAGCTGGTCTGCGCTAATTTTCCTTTCTCAAAGCCTTTTTCATTTTTAGATCCACGATTATCCATAGGTATTTGTGAATATTTTTTCAAATTCTCGCGACTAATCTTTAAAATACCGACGCAGTTTCCTACTTTTGATAATGCAAGCATTAAAATTTATTTATTCACGTTCAGTTAGTCGGATTATTTTATTTGCTACGACATTCAACTTTAAAGTATAATATTTCTTTGCATTCGAAAATATCATTATTATCGATCGTAAAAATGATTCGAGGTCAACTCGCTGAAACTATATGTTTATCAATAGATTAAAAAGTAAATAAACGTGCGAGAATTAATTTCTGCTGCTGCAATCGTTTCGTTTTCACCGCTAACATTTATTTAAAGTAGATATTTGCCAGATATTCATAATATTATCCATGTATAAAGAAAAGCAATATCTATGATAATAGCATCTTGTTATATTGTATTAAATCTCTTATATTATATTGTAAACTCGTAATTACTAACTTTTAAAAATTCTTGAAACGTATTTTTGAAAGAGTTAAAAAAAGAGAAGGCATTAAATTTACGGAATTAAAAATATCGCGAAATTCTCGATGGACTGTTGTCGTATTTTGCGTACGAGAGTATCGAATTTATCAAAAACAATTGTTCTTTGGGATTAGTTTTTTAATGAAAATAAAAACTGCGGTCCGTTTAATCGAGATTGATTAGTTTCAATGACAACTTTCCAGGGCATAATAATAAGTTGGAACACTCGTAAAGTAAATTTTACTCGCGTAATAAATATTGCAACTTCTTAAAATAAAACTTGAAATTTTTGTTTAAATTTGTTTTACCTTTTTACTGGTCGACCATCTCTATCACGAAGCGAGATACGTTATAAATGTTCTTTGATGAAATACGTACGTTGATAATATTTTTGTTGCTTATTTTTCGTCGCATTGTTTATCAACGTAATATTTCAGGAAACTTAAAAATAGCTGTAAGAACAATCGCAAAACCAATACAAATATCGATGAATACGCGTTCGAGCGGCCGAGTTTCGAATTCCGAGTTAATCGGTGCAGCAATTCGCAAGGAATACAATCATTTAAACGCAATAAAACAATTATTCATACGGTGCGCCGGGCGCTTTGTAATCCCAGGGATGAAAAGTTTGAAAATTTTACCACTTGCGGATAATAGCGCAGGCTCGACAAATCCAGCCCAGTTCGAGGCAAAATCATCGCTATAATCGAGCAACGAGAGCGACAGGAGCGCGTAGAGCGATCGGCGTTTGACGCGAGCCAAACGAACCGGCCCCCGGGCTCCTTTGTCGACGGTATCGAGGGAAATGTTTTTCCTCCAATTATGGCGGATGCGAATTTGCATTCGGCTCAACGACGCGCTGGAAGTTCAACCGAATCAAAGTCATCGCTGGTGTCCACGAGAGCGAATCCATTCACCAGCGGAGCTCAGTGGAATACCATTGAAAATACTCCATAAAGCTTTCCCGAATGCGGTGAGCTTAATTAGGAGCTTATCGGCGCTGATTTATTATGCGATCCGCAGTTGGTAGCAGAAAGATGGGAGCGGCGAATTGTTTAGCTCGGCTTTACCGTAGGAATCGCAATCGCGCGGCGCACAACTCGTTTCCAACTCGTCACCGGCGCCGCCCAATTTCACGGGATACGTTAGCGAGCGCCAAGAAAAACAAGCCAATCTAACGCGGGGAGAGAACTTTTGTTGTTCTCGAGCAGATTTAACGTGCGACAGAGACTCGGCGCGGAGGAATATCCTCCTGTTGCGGTTCTTACCGGTGGCCCGGCCAAAGGAGCTGCTGCCCAACGAACGCGGAAGGAACCAGCACAATAATGCCGACAACAGTGCGAGGCGAAAATCTCTATCGACAGTTTTTGGGGACACTCCTCGGTTGTGCTTTGGCGCAGCTGTGTGGCGCTCCGACATTTGCGCGATTACACAGCGGATCGAACCTTTATTTACGCATATTTCGTATTTATATTCAATATGTGTGTGTGTGTGTGCGCGCGCGCGCGGCGTGTGCGTTTGCCGAGTTCTTGACACGGAAAAACACTTGTTTAGATATGCATAGAAATTTCGCAAGCATTTTTTACGCGCATTTCATACTGCGTTAAAATACTCTTCGCGCTGTCCTACATTCGAGGAAAAATGCTATTTTTCATTTTTCATTTAAATTCACTTTATTTACTTTGCACGGAGAATCTCCAAATGGCGGCTGCGATAATTGCGTTCAAGACTTTGCGCTTGGTGCTCGAGCGGGCCAAAAAGCTTTCCTCGTAGTTTTTCCATCGAGTGCAAAAGGGGGAAAATCGCGCGTTTTCGTTGCACTTGCGATTAAAGATCGTTCGCTTTAACGCCAGACAGTTGGTTCCACACGCGGCCTTACTTTGCAGCGAGGACCGCGGAAAAAAAATCAAATCATGCTGATTGCAGCCAAAGTTTTCACGCAGCGTTCGAGTTTCCGCAAAAGTCGCTCAGCTCTAAACGCCTCGGGTGAACGTATTTTAATTTAAGTTTCGCCCACAGCCCAGGGCCCGACGTATTTTTGAAAGTTTGCACCGTAAGAATGTTTAACAAAACGGAAATCGATTCGCTGCGATGGCCACTGTAAAAGTTGTCGTTGCGCAACTACAGGAGTTCAGCGAGACGAAAATTCCATCTCAATAATGCCTTCGAGCCGCGAATCCAGACCGAGGTTTTTCGAATTTTTAGGATTCCACTGTTTTTGCACTTGGCGTTAATCGCGCGGAACGACGCGTCGTCTTTGGGCGAGAGGAGAGAAGAAACGCTCGTGCAAGCGGATAATTGGCTGAAAATAAAGCAGCTCGGGGAAGGCAATGGAGGAAGTCGATGTGGCGGACAGCGAGAAGAAAAGTTGAGCGGAGGCGAGGCGCCACCCAAGTCGAGAGCGGCTCGAGTTAGAAACGCATATGGTCCTCGGTGTTGCTGTCCTCCAGTGCGCGAGTGTGCGTACCTTCGTGCGCAGCAAGGAGTGGCTCGTTAGTGCCAAGGAAATTGTCTCAATTCGTGGCTTAATTGAACGACAGCAGCCTCCTCCTCGTCGTCGTCGTCGCGCGAATTCCTCGCTTCTTTCGTTTCGCGAAATTCCTCGAGCCACACTCGAGCACGACTCTTTAATCACTGCAATTACAATCGCTCCTACGACGGCCCGTCGAGTTATTAAACACGCCGATGGGGCTCGAGGAGTCCCCCGGCGTGACACTAATGACCGAATGTGCTCACCCCGAGAGTCAAAATTTCATTGGCTGCTGCAATCGCCATAATGCAAATTCCGATTTTGGCGAATAAAGCGCGGACATCGGTGACTGTTCCCCGACTGTTTGGCGCTGCTCGTGTCGCGCCCGACGCGCAGATACAGCCAGAAGCTGCCTTTTCCCAGCTTAAATGCGAATAACGAGCGCGGACCCTGGATTGGCGTTAGCTTTCGGCTCATCCCTTTTAATGAATTTGAACTTGGTGAGAAAGAGAGCATTTGGTTTGTTGGCCCCGATTGTTTGACGCTGGCCACATTTTAAGGAAGCTGGTGACCGAACCGACAGTATCCAGCCGCCCTTTTTCTACAGCTTTCGGAATTTATGATAAAAAAAAAAAAGAAAAAAGAAAATAAAGAATTGCACGCATGCATCGTAATAATCTCGACTGTCTAATGGAAAATAAATTTAATTAGCGTGAATTATTGTTTGGGGATAAAACCTAACGGCTAAGGTGCATTATTTTTAATCTATTTTTTTCGCGATGATTTATGCAATTTGTATAAATTATACAAAACGCTCTCCGGGAAATCTGCCGTTAAACATTTGTGTATTTTACGAGCAACTATTCATAAATTTTGTAATTCAGATTAGCCGTTTATTTATAACAGTGCAATCCATTAACGCTGATTCCTTTTAATAGACGAATAAATAAATAATACGTAAAAATAACAAATTCTGTCAACAGAGAGCAGGCCAACACTTTCGAAACGAATTTCGGGTTAATTTATTAGTCGAATTTAAGCGCGAGTTCCGCTGTCTTTTAAATATGGATATATTTTTTTTTTTTTCAAATTTCAACGCGTGTAAATGCTTCGTGCACAAATGTTATGTTCGGGTATAAGAATAACTGCTTTTGGGGATAGACTGTACAATTAGCGAGGCTCGCTGCTTCACCTCGATTTATGGCAAGCAGTGAGTTAAGAATTATTTTTAGAAAAATAGTTACACTTTTTTACAAAGAGCGTAAATCTTCTCGATTGTGCAAAAATATTGTGGATTCGAGAAAGCTAAATGCAAAGGAGCGCTCATTTGGTCATGAGCTCCTTTATAGATCAATGGACAATCGCAATACAGGGTAAGTCGATCGTAATACAATTTTTATTAAGCTTCGGCAATGGAAAATATTAAAATTTATCTGTGAGAAATAGCTTCGGTCACGCGAGTAACGCTTTAATTCTTATCGGAATAGGCGGCTAGTCGTGCATTCGTAAAAGTATTATATTTATGTGCGAGAATTAGATTTAAAATTAGTGCCGATAAATAAGAGGATAAGAAATTCTAAATATTACATACAGTTTTATAATATACAAGGTAGGAGAGAGAATCGACGTAAAAAGTGAAGTAGTTCTTGTCGAACATCAATGTCACTTGATTTACGAGTGTATCCAGATAAATGTTATAAAAGCCAATGTCTTTTATGCCGCATATTTACTACTCGGACAACAAAGTCCTACTGGAAAAAAATAGCACCTGATTAAATCCGGCAGAATTCTTCAAAGTGAAAAAAGAAAAGGAAAATATAAGCGGGTCAAAAATCTGTTGCGAGTAAGACCACGTAAGGCAGTCACGTTTTGGTCATATGCAACCTAAATAGTTACCATAATTCAGTTTCCACTTGGGAAGTTATGCACGGATTTCATACGTATGAGTCGGACGTGAATTTATATAGACAGATGCCGATATATCAATGGCTTTGGAGAAAACAGAGCCGACTTCGCTAAATATAAAAATCAAAAATCTCCATCAACTCTCGACTGAAATCTGCGCAAGAGCTTTTGATTCTCAATTATGCGATATTGAAGTTGTCGAAGCTGCGACTTGTGAATTCACGTCCTTAATTTGGGAATTTCTTGTTTAAGATACCGCGAGCCCGAGGAGAAAAAACACCAGATGGAAAAAGCACGAGTATTGTTTGAATTCTCTCGCGGAAATCTTTGGAACGTAACACACGAGACCTTTTACCGTAACGCGCGCGTATATCTTTTTTTACTACCGTATTGTCCTCTGTATATTTTTGTTGCTTTAATGCTCATGATTCTATTTCAAATAATTATAAATAGAAGGTTTACTCTCGTTACCAAAATAACCTATTAAGTAAGGCTACTTTTTCCTCTGCAACAGTCGATAAAAAAACTTCGAGCCGCGTTGTCGCGTCACTCGAATGTGCGGAGATATGAAAACAAAATACATTTTACACGGAAAGTAATCGCAGCAATTGAATGTAATTTAAAAAGTATCGGATAAAATTAGACTGCAATATTAATAAATTGCGGCTGTGCGTATTCGAAGGTCTTTGATTACGGCTATTTGACGGGGGCGGTGGCTCCGATGTATTTTCATTCGAAGGGAAACGAAATTGGCCCGTTGGAGTTAATTTGGCGCAAATAATAAAAATACGCTATCGAGTGACGCAATAGACGACAATTCGTTATTTTTAGGAAGCATTTAGAAATTATTAGCGAGCGTCGCGAGTTTCGCGCGACAGCAGGCAAAGCGAGAATCCAAGTTCTGCTTGTCCAAATCGCAGAAAGCGTGTTTAACGCCAGGGATTACATCGGCTAATGTGTTTTGACAAGTTATTAAAAATAATTATGAGAATAGAATACATTTGCGCGCTGGCGCTGATGAATCACACGAATCGCGTGATTCATACGAAGATATAAACGAGCGCTTATTCAGGTGCAAATAATCGGCGAGGATACTCATTTTATTGCGCCAATTTAAAAACAGTCATTTTCCGCGATTAAGAGGCGAGGTATTTATTAAATCAGTTTCAGCCTTATTTTGTGCTGCTGCAGCTCAGCCGACAACAAGATATGCCCACTAAAGAATAATGCATGTCCGTGTGCAGCTTTTAATCGCTCAATTATGCGAGATAATTAAGGCATGAGCGTCGACTGCATCTAGGGCCCGACACTTGCGAATCTGAATATTACAATAAATTCGAGAATAATAAGAGGAGCCGCGACATTAAAGTACCGACTGCCGACTACCGACTACCGACTGCCGGCTGCCGGCTGGCCTCGATACGACCTTCTGCTGTTTTCGTACTATTAATAAAATGACTTTACGTCTTGGAATGCTGTGCACGCGAAATTAAACGCGCGTAATCAACTGCGATATACGTAGACGCGCTCGCGATAAAAACAAAAGCCAGATAAAATCTAAAATTCTTTCATTTGCTTAAATATTAAATCAGGGATCTGTGCTGTTCTTTTTTTAATGCGGAGCCGAGTTTTATTACAAACGAATTATTTATATTGTGAGCACAGCACTAAATTTCAGCGAGCCTTCGTAAAACATCGGCCAAGACGTTGCATAATTATTTTAATAACACGTTCGGCCCGCGCACACATGGCGTTTATTCGATAGAGCAAACACCACTTACGCCGATGTAAAAACTTTTACGAAACTAATAAATATTTATTCGGCGCGATACATTGTACGAGAAGTGCCTGGCCCGGGCGCACTATTCTGCGCTATTATAAATAAAGTCCGCGTTAATCGATACGAATTATTACGAGCGACGCCCCGCGCGCCCAAATAAATGGCAATAATTAATAAAGGCGCTGCGATTTGTGCAAAGCTTTAGATTCGTCACCGGGACCCTCGTAGTGTTTTGGACAAACACGAGGATTGTGTGTGCAAATATTGCGATGAGTGCGAAAGAGCAGCCCGTCCTTACAATAAGTTTTAGGGCCAACCAGATTTACGTTTGCTCAAATCTATCGGTACGTGTTGCGTCGGTTAAGCACGACTAATGAATTAGAGTTTCCATAAATGTAGCTTAGTATTTTTTCGTTAAAGAGGCGCGTTAATGTGTAACCGGTTCGACGAGTCACGTGACGCGAATAAAACTGTTAACGGGTTTTCGAAGAAAAAGTTGATCAAATTAAGTATAATAAACTGTGTACAAAATCTATAAACACAGCCTACTGTCACATTACGTTATAATGTATCTAACAATTTTAATTACACGTCTGTTTTTATTGCGACTTTTTAAAATTCAGACAAACTTACATAATTTGAATATTAATAGAAGAATCTTGGATCCGTTCGTACACTCGTGCGCTCGTTCCAACGCTGTACATCGACTTTGAAAACGCAAAAAGACGGCTGCAGTTGTTTGCGATCGATTTTCATTTTTCATTATTTTCAATTTTTCTTGTTTTTTCGATGCGGCGCTTCGAAAAATGCTTTTGTCTAAGCCGTCTTATCAAGTCCACACGATGCATTAAAAAGGATTTAAGAAATAATGGATCGATTACCAAAATCATAAGCAGAAAATGATCAATACCGATTTCGAGAATGAAAATTTTATATTAATTTTTACATTTTACTAATGCTTTAACGAAAAAATGCTAAAGAAGCATTAAAGTCGGTTAAAGGTATTTCAAGGAAACATATTTCTCACTGCGAATTATAAAGTGGTTGTTTCAGCTGCCTAATTAATTCAAGTAAGTTAATATTAAATATGCATTAAATAATTTTATCGCCTTTTTGTTTAATAGTGTTATTCGAAAGTACTGCTGTCAAAAAGTTCAGGCATTAATAAACTTTTTTGCATTAATTTATCAGCTTTTTGCAGACGTTTATGAAATTTATACATGAGAGAGAGAGAGAGAGAGAGAGAGAGAGAGAGAGAGAGAGAGAGAGAGAAAGCTGGTTTAGAAAATGTCCGGCATACCAATAGGAAATTTTATAATATCCGAGCTTCACTATTTATTTATTACGTGGAATTTTTTAATTTAAAATTTATTTTCCTCTTCGCGCGGTGAACTGGAACTTTTGCGAAATTTCCTTCATTACCAGTAATGTCTGTTAAAATGTCGTACCGTTTGCATACCGTGAATTTCGATGCATAATTTTTACGCGGGAATTCCGAGGCGCATAAATTTTCAAAAGCCCTTGGAGTCTGGTCGATCCTTCAAAACCGCTGGCTTTCGCCTTAAAAACTTTTCACCACGGGGGCGGGGGTGCGTTGCTACTAGAAAAACACGCCCTCAAGACCGCAACCCAACTTATTCGACAAAATTAGCATTTCAAATGTCCCTAGACGTGGACCAGAGCCGGACCATCTAGGCTTCAGCAACGCGCGCAGCCTACAAGACGTGCAGCAAAAGTATCCCGCCAAACGTCTAACCGAGCCGTCTAATGTGCATTCGCTGCAATGCAAGAGCAAGGACATTTGGAAGCGTCGAAAAGGTGCGATCGCGTTGACGCGGAAACCGGAGCCAACTCGTAAGGGTTGCCTCGCGTTCCGCGACCTTTCCGAAAGTCAGTCGAACGTCCGTTTAAAAAACGTCGCGATCGTGCACCAACACTTGGTCTCCTCGCGCGTGTGTGCGCTTCATAAGTTATCGGACAAAATCCGTCGGCGCTCGGTGCCAATTAATGGTGCGCCTCGTCGACAACACAATTAAAGCATCGCGCAGACTTAGGCGCTCTGTGCTGTATTCTGCAGCTCACCACCATTCGATAGAAGATTCGTCGATCGCCGATCTTTCAATTTAGGCGGCCGACGATAAATATTCGCTCTTCGCACGGCCAATTGAACAACAACAATAAGAGGCGGCGGCGGCGGCAGTGTGACAGCTCCCACAGATCTGCGGTTCCCGCACAAACCTACGCGCGCATAACTCGCTTATCATCGTTTAACCGGCGGACGACGGCGATGTTTTGTCGACGAATCAGAGATAAAAATCAGCAATAGGAGGCTACGACGTAAAGTCCGTCATTCGCGCGACACTCTACATTCTAGCCGGGCGGTCGCGTATCATTTTTCGCTTCTGAAAGACGGACTCGGAGCTTGTGTTACCACCTGGAGTCCCGGCGACCGGAGAGCACTGGGGGTCTCCCTCCCCTTCTGCCCCCGTCCCGACACCGACTCCTCGTCGCTCGGCACTCGCTAATATCGAATTAACCTTTTACCTGAGAGAGGAGAGAAAAGCGACTGCGCCGCAATCCCAGACGGCAGCTCCCGTGTCTCGTGTCCCGTGTCCCCCGGCGCAAGCAACCGAGTTCCGAGTTCCACTGCGGCCGACGAGGGAAAAGTGCACTCTCCTTTTCTTTTCTTTCCAATCGCTCGCTCGTGCAGGCGCGCGCGCCTCTGATTCGCTGCCCGTTTTTCGCCAACTGTCACTCTCGTGTAGTCACGTGCAGAGAGGAGCGCGTAAGCCGAGGCGACGACGGCTCCTGCTCCCCTCGGCCCGCTGCACAAATTCAATAATGACGCGCCGCGTTTTCTAGGTTAGCGCGCGCCTGACCGCGACAGCCGGTAAACACGGGCGTGGGTGCGCTTCCAGGTGGGGAAACCAGGGCACGACCCTTCGGCCCTGGGGCTCCTGAGCCCTCGGCACCACCTGTGACCGCGAACGCGTACCAAGCCAAGACCAAGACTAAGGCAGTGGCAGTGGCAGTGGCGGCGGCGGCAGCGGTGACGGCGTCGGCATCGGCAGCGGCAACGGCGACGACGGTTCGACAACGGCTGCGAGACCTAACCTTACCGCGCGGAGCACAAACACATACACACACGGACGGCGCGTGCCCAAGATCGCACGACACTCTCGCTAGGCGCGAGCGAGTCAGACTGGCCCGAAGCGCGAGTAGTCCGACGTTTTATATATGAGAAGAGAGAGAGTGAGAGAGAGAGAGAGAGAGAGCGCGAGAGAGGAGAGGAGAGAAAGAACGAAGCCGAGTTTTAATACGGAGAGATGTTCGAAAGATGCGTTCGGTTATTCGCACTCGCACATTCGATACACCTACACATGCAAGGGACTGGCACTGGCCGATGCCGCGTACACGCATTCCACCTTTTCTTCCGATACTCTCGCCGCTATTATTTTCGTCACGACACCCGGTTACGGCTCTTTGCCCTGGCTCTTTCTCCCAAGGTCGCCGCAGTTGCTCGACCTGCTCCTGAATAAATACACTTCGGTCGCCAATATTTTTCGGAGGACGTCGCTTTCCGCTTTTTCCGCTTTCTCTGCAGGACCGCGCCGACAACGACGACGAAGATAACCCGGTCCCTCGGGGGGGGGGGGAATGGGAACCGTCGCTTACACCAAGTAGTGCGTTGCCTGATTCACGATGATTATATCGCTGTTTTACGACTCGCGCTGATTTGATGACTCGCTCGCGTGGACGTCTGCGTGCCCGCCGATGATTGACTGCCTAATCAGAACTCGAGGAGTCGTAAAGATACACACGCTGGAAAAAACACGTGTCGGGGAAGGAAGAGAAACGCGCGCGTCAAATCTATTAATTTTGGAACGTTTTTGAAAAAGTGGCGGGGGAGTCGGTCACCGGTCACGGGACTGAAACTTTTTCCGACGCTTCCTGACATTCGATTCCATTATCGTTCGTGAGTCATAAACTTAAATCTCAGGTTTGTTGGTATTAATAATTATGCTTTTGTCGACTTATTTGCAGACATCGCCCGATTGATATAAACACGAATATAATATACGCCGTACCTTTACGAGCGACGTTTCGTCACGTTCATTTTCATTTGGAGAACTGCATTTCTCATACGTCAAATGCCGCTTGCTCGAGAACATCCTAGTGCGTTAGATTTTACGCGAACACTTTTAAAATTGATTAAGCGTCCCGAGTTCGCGGTGCTTTGTTTGCGATAAATAAATTTAAACGACATTCCCGTCCTTTTTGAAATTATAATTAAAGTATTAAAGAGCGCGGACTGTAAAAGAATCCGTACTGCTCGGATAATAAATCGACCATTTTTGCTCAGCGTTTTCATAAAATCTAAAAAATGAAAACGTGTTCCGCTCCGAACGACGCGTAAATGTGTGATTCGCGATACCTTTTCTTATCTCGTAATGCCATTATGCATTTAAGAAGCGAGAAATGATTAAAATATAAAATTGTAAAAGATGGAGCAATGAGCGATAATTTTTGCGACGAACAAACGGATGAACAGACTTTTCTCGGCTTTGTTGTTCTCCTCGCGTTACCATCCATTTCACCTTGCAGCAGCAACAGCATGTTAAATGCTACAAAGTGAAAGGACAAGGACAGTAAGGTTTAATAATTTGAACTTTGTAGGCAATTTTTCTTTAGACTTATTTTTTTTGCGTTTTTTCCGAAATAAATGCAATTATACGACCAAATTTTCCCCCGGCAATTCAACACGTTTTGACACATGCCTCGTAAATATTGCATTATATTTCAAGTATTTTTGTGGAAAATATTAAAACTTTTATGAGACCTGCATCGAATGCGACATAAGTACTTAAAAATATCGACTTTACTCTTAAAACCGTGAAACTCCATGAAAGAAATTTACTATTTTATAGCGAATATTTAAAAGAGATAAAAGTGATCAATGGTTTTTATCTATTTTAACAACTTTTTTTTGGAACGCTATTTTACAAGCAAAAAAATATTGGATATATTAGAAATATTCTATATACTTTTACAATCTTCAAAGCTTCTAAATTAAAGGTATGAAGCGATAATTTGATTAGTAACGGAACAGAAATAGTGAATCAAATGATAAAATTAAAAAAAAAAACCTGAAATTAACAATCGCTAAAGCACGATGCCTATTATTAATGGAAATTTTTACTTTTGCTTCGAAACTTTATTAACAATATTCATTTTTATACTTTAAATAAATTTTTCGTTTTTATTTTTGCTCGAGTATAATAATACAAAATTATATGTATAAGTATTGGTGTAGGAAAGAAAATTTCAAATAAAAAGTACCTATATAAAACTACTCCTTTGACTTTGATCGATCCACATTTTGATCTTAGCACTGCTATTTTTGAAAATCGAATGAATTGGTGGAAATTAAATCAGCTCTGTACGAATTGTAAGTAAATAAGACTACATAATAGAGCGGATAGAAATGATTAAATTGTATTTGACTTATGTGATAATATTGACTGATATTTATTCAAGTTTCACGATGACTTATCTTGTTTAATATCAGAAAGTATCAACAAAGATAAGTACGAAGCAAAGTCATTAAAATATTAAACACATTTCGAAAAAGCGTAATGTATTTATACAAAAATCATGCCAAAAATAGATTAATAGAATGAACAACAAACAATTTTATAATAAATAATTGGTTATTGATGAAGGTGAATCGACTGTAAGTAGCATTCGTTGTACAAGCAGTTAATGACAAAATCTCCTATTTTATAGCTAAATATAAAGTCACTTGAATGCCACCCTGTCGATACTTCTGCATGATTTTTAAGATGTAATTTATTCTATATTTTAGAGGAGAAAACTATTAAAGTGATTTATCGACACTAAGCTTATTTGAATATAATCGAGTGTTGCCGTGTCTTCGAGAATGCACAGTGCACAGTATTATTCGACGATGTTTATTTCGTAAGGTTGTATCCATTTCGTGCAATAACAATATTAAGAGCAACAACAACAATAACAACAAGCTATTACCGCATAAAGTCGTCGGCGCGCACTTGTGATCGATCTCGCTGTGTAAACAAGAGTAGCCGCGATAAATGCAAAGGCCAGAAAAAAATGTTGATTTTCGCGCGAATAATCGCGCGGACGAGAGTTGCACTCGTGAGCGGAACTATTGATGTACGAGTTTCAGATGAAATTGGTTCCGCACTTTCTCAGTTATGCCGTGCAAGTCATTTCTCCAATACTGGCGTACAGAACCAATAATAAAAGGATACTACATATGCTATATACACCATGAGCACATTGCACATCTTTACGTAAGCATGTGCAAACCTTTTTGTGTACTTCGAGGAGCTGTACCAACATTTTTGTAAATATTTCACCGCTCGCGTGCGCGTAGCGGAATATTAAAAAATATCGAAATTAAATTCTATTCCGTGCCGCAGCCTTTCAAATTAGGAAGAATTTTTAAAAAAAGTCAGACCACAATATTTCATAACCGGTGCTCTGGTGAATGCATTTTTAAACTGCAATTTGAACCTTTGCGCCGGACGATTTATCTTACGCTTAATGTTGCATAGGACCGCGAATCCATAATTGTTGGTTGCTTTAAAGAGCCTACGAGGCTTTTAGGACGGCGAGAGCTGTGCGGGTTAAAAAAATCTGCTCTGTAAAATCCATTAACATCGCGCGATGGAGTCAAATCGCAGAAAAAAATCTAAACCAGAGCAGAATAGTCTCGGATAGACTCGGATGCTCAGGATTTGCCAGGAGCTTTTTTGACACGCTGCCAAAGTCTATACAACGCTTAAAAAAACTTTGGGCACGAGCGCACAAATACATGCAAGGCGAGAGAGACTCGAGGCTTGTTGCTTCCAAAGGCTATTCACCTCCCCTCGCCTCCAGGCCGGTCCTCCTTAATCCCTGGCCGATGGGCAAAGGCGCTCCAGGAAAAACCGATCCAGCGACCCCTCCACCTCGACGAAAAGCCGAAAAGACGAGAAAAGATTTCCGGGAGTCAGGCGCAACTGCCGGCAAGATAACGCGAAAGAACGAGGACACGGATAAAAGGAGGCGTTGGGTGCGAAGGTGAGGATCGGCGACCCATAACCGAAGACCGAGGACCGACGACTGGAACATTGTAAAAGGTACCGACTTTCGCGGACAAAGATTAAAAATTAAGGCCGATTGCAGATTCACGAGTGCATCTGCTGCTCGATAATTGTTCTCCTGACCTCACCGAGGCACGCAGTCCTCTATTTCTGAATAGATCGTTATTTATTCAAAATAATAATTTCATCGGGTGTAGGGTAGGACTTTCATTCGCAGTATAACCTGAAAAATGACGATGCAGCTTATTCGCAACGTCGAATTGGGGAAACTAGTGACTGCCGTTGCATTCATTAGCGAGTACTTGGCGATTTATGCGAGTTTATAGTCAATTTTTAACCAACTCCACCTTCTGAATAGATCGTTTACCTATTGTCGTATTTCTTCAGCCAACGGGAAAGTTTAAAATAAGCACTTGGCCCTTGGCGCTTGGAGAGAATTTTTCATATTTATTATTATTCGAGTGATAATTAACTTTAAAATGTATATCAGATATCTTTTGAAATTCAATATTCGCTCGAATGGAAAGATTTAACGAATTCAAGTTTTTCCAACCCAACAGCTTTGTCGAAGCTTTCTTTATCGACGAAAGCATACGATATTTAAGAATTGAATAGTTTTAAATAATTAATTTCGTCTTCCATGTTACGTGGTATTTTCGGCTTTTCTCGAAGCGAATACTTACATCGTGTAACAGCTGCAGATTAATAAATGAGTGTATTCGTTACATTCGTCGTTTTTAAACATTTTATTCCATTATTCAAGCAAGTACATGAAAATACGTCGAATTAAATACAAAAATTAATCAACACCAGTAATGCTCTGAATAAATTAATAAAAATCAGAATGGAGTTCTTATTTAAATAATGTCGTAATCAAAATTTCATTGCTTATTCTTGCTTATATAACGTAGTAAAGGCTGTATTTAACAATTTGGAAATATAGGACATTAGTCTTGTTTTCATCTTTAATGATTTAGGAAGATTTTCCTAATGATAAAATTAAAAATGCAAGTGAATTTATTCTATGAAAATAATTTCCAGGGCTTCCTAATAATTTACAAATTGTGTTTTATTTATTATTTTTCAATTGGCTGCTGTTTCAATCGACTCGATAAAACAATCGAATGTATATTTTTTCCAAGTAAACCGCAGCTCAATAATGTTTCTTTAATTATCTCTAATTTTTGCCATTTGCCGGTTTTTACCAGATGCGAAATAAAAGAAAATTGCAATCTTAAGATATACGACGCAGGTTCTTCTCGATCAACCTACGCGACGTTTCTGAATATAAACCAAAATGTCACTCTTTAATGTTTTGTTTACATTAAGGTATTTTAACCTTGCAAATCTTTAAAGAGAATTATAAATTAATCTCTGCTTTCGTCGTAGAAAATTAGGAAAAGTTTTTAAAATGGCTCAAATATTTGTCTTCCAACCTGGATTTCGTATCATGGAAAATTAAATTCGAGGTTCTTTGGAAATTCATGATTTCCAGGAGACGCGAGTGAATTTTACCACTCAATTTCACTCACTTGGAAAATGAAGGATTATGTAAAGTAATCTCTTTGCACGTCGGCGGCGGCGGCGGTTTGTATCGAAAAAACCAGGGCTGGTGAATATCGACACGACTGGGGATAAAACTTTACTGCATACAATACTGCGGCTGAATATCCGGGCAGCGGTGAAGCAAAAACACCACTGCGCCAAGACGTTCCCGATGCTGTGATTGAGTGGTGCGAAAACCAGTAGTGCATTAATACCTCCATCGCGAGCACGTAAATGCTACAAGACCGGTGCGCCTGCGCGGTGCGCGAGCTTTAGCTCCCAGACGTTTGTTTGTAGGGCATCAGACTCGAGCCTCGAGCGTGAAATCGGCCTCACCGCGCGATACAACACTTTGCCGAGAGCAAAAAAGCCGCCATTTCGTCCAAAGCTCACACCGTTCGCAAACATAAATACAGATTCTTGGTTTGGGGCGGACTATTTTTCAGCCTGGACCGAGTCCCATTGGGCAAATTACCCATACCTGCAATTGTCCGTACTTTTATTTTGCATCGGACAGAATTTAGATTGCAGTTAAAACGTACGTGTGCTGGGGCGAGCGAACGAGCAAGCGAGAGGGAGGGAGAGCGCGCCAACTTTTATACCGCAGCTCGACGAATAAGATCCTTATGAAAAAATAAAGCAGAATGTTAACGACCTTGCGCGGGGTAGACAGCAAGGCACAATGAAATTCGTAAACGAAACGAAAACTTGTAAATCATGGCCTGCGCGAGAATTAAATTTTTATCTCCTGCCTGTCACTTTACAGGAGTCCACAGCGTCCAGATTTTATTCATTTATTCACTTTGTACACACCGTCGCTTTTCTCATTTAATAAAATTTAGCGCTCACCCGGACCGCCAGAACTGCTTCCAATTCCGAGATTCGATTTCCTTTTTAAATTTTATCTTTAATTTTCACCTTGGAAATTTAACGATCCTCGAGGTCAAATTTAATGCTCGTAAATTTCAAGCGAGTCGTCGCGTACATTTGTATGAGCAATTGTAGGAGCAAGAGCGAGAGAGAGCGTAAAAAGGAAAATAAAAAGAGACTCGAGGAGCGCGTTGTGGAGGGGCAAGAATAATAAGAGCGAAAGCAGCCTAATCACTTCACATTTCTATTCTAATTATCGTTGTACGAGGGAATCAAATACTCGGTAGATTCCGAACGCGCACTCCAGTCTATTTGTTCGATTCTCGATAATGTATGGCTGAGCGCTCGGCGCACGTACACATACGTACAGGTACGACTAGAGTCGATAACTTTCATAAGTACTTAACCGAGCCAATTAATTAGCCAAACTAATAAATTAGCGGGCAAAGCCGCGAGTTCATTGAAAGATCGAAATCACCTGTTGTACGCATAAAAGTGTAACGTAAACGTCGCTACCAGTTAATTCGCCTTTCAATTTCAATTATGCCACATGCAGGATGCGAATAAAAAATATTGTCATTATGAATGAGTTGGGTGGCTCGTAACTGTCGCATACTTTTATCTCGTAAACTGCTCGTTGCTTCCGATCGGCTTCGATTCGGCAATATTTTCAAACAACATTCCTCCTCGGCGGCCGTCGCTCATTCCTCGCGTTAAATTTTGATTATCGACGAACCCTAAAAAGCAGCGCTCGTGCTCGGTGAATTTATCGCGCCGCATTAAAGAATTACGATAACTTCGGCGCCGATCCAAAAGGCTTGTAAAAACACACTCCCGCTAAAGTAAAACAGGTGCCACGACTCGAGGCGAATCGCGCGAGGCATGGAAACTTCCTTGCCGCCAGATAACTTTAATCGATTAATAAACACTCGCTTTAGTACAAAGTTGTCTACTGCGATAGCCGCGATAATTTTGTACAATAGCGGCACAGTATCCGTAAGTAGTGAGGGAGAGAGAGAGAGAGAGAGAGAGAGAGAAGTGCTTCTCGGGAGGAGAGCGAGGCAAGTGCCGAGGCAAGTGCTTTACCGTCGCTGCGAATGATCGCCCGGAAGGGAAAAAAATCGACAAAAACTTTGGGCTTTTAAAGCTCGCCGAAATCTCGGTCGGTCGCGTTCGAGCGCTCGTTCAAGGCCGAGCGTCAGGTTTTTATAGAATTATGACCGTTCGCTCAACTTGTGACTGGGCATCGAGTTTCCCAGAGTTGCTCGACTGAATTTTAAACGACGGGCGGCGGCGGCGGCGGCGGCGGTTCGCGATAAACTTCAATTTGTCTACGTCCACTCGGCGAGGCGGGCAACTTTGTGTTCGCCTTCCAAGCGACTGCGAACGTCGAGCCTGATTAGAAGTCTCTCACGGTTGACAATTTCGGTAATTAGCGACGATCAGCAAACAAGGCTCTGGCTCCTTCCCCTCCTCCTCCGACGCGTTTCCAATTTTTACAAATTTCATTAACTAATTGCACGCGCTAAGGTGTCGCGAGTAAGTTTGTAAAAATCTAGAAAAGCCTCTAATGCGGCGGCGGGGAGGCGGAGGGACGGCAGCTGCAGCTGCGAGTCTTTCAGTTCTTAGACTAAGAGCCCCTAAGCTCGTAAGAAGAGAGGCAGCAGGAAGAAAGAACGCGCTCGAGCCCGGCTCTTCGATACTGGACAGTTGGACGAACTAAGCTCTGCAACTCTAAGTCTTGCGTAGATCTCGAAAAGCTCCTCCCTTCCGTTATTTTTCTTTCGGTTCTGTTTAAATTTCAACGTGGGAGTCCGAAAGTCCTGCCCGTAGCTCCTGCTTCTTATTATATCATTCGCTAAAACTCGGCGAATCAGGAAATTCCGGGACGTATAGCCAGGCGAAAGGGCCAGTTGTTACTCGGATGAAAGTAAATTAAATCTCTTTTCGAGCTCCGGCTCTGCCAATTATTTCGAGCTCGTATGGCTTGCCTCCATTAAGGATTTGTAAATCTCGACGAATCTTGTATTGAACTTTGCACGAGAACCAGCGCCACTCGCGAATAAAATATTTCCCTTTTCCGGCCTGAGAGAAGGGAAGAAGCTCAGCCAGCCGAAAGAGTTTAATGGAGAACCGGCACTTGGACACGCTTATGCTGTTTTCGCTTATCAACGATGAAAAATGGAAGAAGATGGAAATAAGCTCCAGAGTACGTCGCGCATAGAAACGCCGGAGTCGAGGAAGAGGCTGCGATGGCCCTCGACGATTGACGTTCGAGTTTGAAAGAAGCCTCGCGTTAAATAATAAGCGATACCCGGGAGAAGTAGACGCCCAGCAACAATTAAGCTCCTGCAACGTATTTTTCATATTAAACGGCAGGAGGCGCTCGTGCTAATGAAGTCGGGCGTTTTACTCCGCGAGGTTACGCAACGGCGCCCCTTGAAATAAAGACACCGACGCGTGATTCTTGTCGCCTGCCTCGACACTCGTTATGCAGCGGAAAATTGTGTATTTACGCCCAACAGGGAGGAATCCTTATTAGAGCGGGTCTCGGCGCCATCGTGAAAAATAAAGAGCCGAGGCTCTGCAGTCGTAAAAATTTCAATTTATTTATACATTCGCTCCCCCGCCGGCACACGCAGTCGCGCACTGATGAAAAAGAGGCGAAAGAGCGCAACGGCAGCGAGAACCTTATTCCCTCCCCCTCGGAAGTGCCAGGCGACCTGGAAACCGTTCGGGCGTTACGCGCACGCGGAAAGAAGTCAGTTGCATAATGGTTATGAGGGCGGCGGTGGCTTCTCTTCCTTTTACGCAAGCAGACAGAAATCGCGGATATCGCGGAGGCGGGGGCGGTAAAAGCACTCTTGCGTTCCCCTTAAATCTCGCCCCCGCTGCCTCATTGATTCCCGGGCTACGATCGAGGAAAGCCAAGCTGTCGTGGCTGCAGTTTGCGTCGGGGCACTGCTGCTGCTGCTGCACGCGGCCAAAATAATGTCGTAAATGCCTTAGGAATACTGCTAACCCAAACGGCTCGCGAACTCCGCCGGCAATTTCGGCCCTCCCCCTCCTTTCTTTTCCCTTTTCTCGCGGCGGCGCCCGGTTTTCCAGTCACGAATCCTGACAAAACGATACACCCCGAGCTCGCATTCTCGCGGCGCTCTGGGCCATTTCTCATTTATACTCGCCTTGCCGCCCGAGATATTCACCCGGTTGCCGGTGCTTCCGTGATACCGTTATGTGTCATGTGGATTAGATACCGCGCGTACATGTGGCGCACACGAACGACGTCTGCCGCCGTATCGATAACAGCCTCCGACTTCGATTCGCTCGCGCACTCTTCTGAAAAAGCTGGGAAACTTTCTCCTTTCGAAGCTTGCGGAGCTTAAGAAGCTTCTGGCCGATCCTCAATTAGCTGATGACTTCTTACACCTTCTCGCATCCTATCCTGTTTTAACGACGCTGACTCTCTCCGGACTGCCTTTTCTTTTGCCTTTTGCCATTGCCTTTGTTGCTTTCCGTTTTTGCCAAGGCTAGAATATTGCGTTACTTTTAAAGCTCCACGTTCCATTTATACGTTTTATTCGCAGCGACTTTTATTTCACTCTGTATTCTCTCACGTAATGAAATGGCAGACGTATTTTTTACACTAGCGTCTGCTCGGCTATGTATTCGCGATCTGAGAATAATGCACGACACGCGGCTGTTGACTCGCTCGCGACGTAAATATAAAAATTACAAACTGATTTGCAATTTATGCGTTTCGAGGGCCATAAAAAGCTGCGGAATGGACTCTCGCGGCAGTAATGTTTCTTAAACAGCTGTGCGACCAACGGGCCAATGAGCATCGCGGAAACGTCCGTCGAATCGTTGCGTAAAAGTTCAAAAAAGGGAGTGGGAGAGAGAGACGAGTCGCTCCGTGCTCGTTACTTTAGCACTTGCGTAAATCCCAGCCTTTTTTCGAGATTAATCAACGCTTTTACATTTCGTTCGTGTACACCGCTATTGTTGTAGAAACCAGCATCGTCGCTGTTGCTGCTGCTGCTGGCTCGTCTAAACGCTGAATACTGCTTTTAAAGCTTTTAGAAGAACGCGGCGGCTCGCTGCCAACCAGCCGTGAGAACCCCTGTGGATTTGGCGGAAAGGCAATATGGATTAGGGGAGGGGGCACGGGGCCACGGCTGTAGATCTACTATTGACGCAATCTGGCAAGTGATCCAGACTACCAGGGGCACGGAGCGGAAGAATCATTCTTTTGGGCCCGTATGTTTGGCGGACGTGAAGAACGCGCTCCACACTTTAAGATGGAGTAACATGTTGGAATCGCTAAACCGAAACTCGAGATAATTCGAGTGCAATCTCGGCAAGCGCAATAGTAATATAATAAACCTTCGGTAATCTTAATAGTTGATGCGCGCAGTTCGAGGTTTCGCAAATGCACGGGGCATTTGATGCACTCGAATTTGTTTTTAATTCCAAAACTCTAATCGGAAACCTTGTACTACCTTTTAGTTTCTGCGAGCTTCGTATCTTTCGCTAAATTTTGATTGCGCACAAGAAGCCGATTAAAATTATATCTTGCTAATTCTTTCTCTCTCTCTCTCGTGGATGAACCTGATAATCTGTTCCAAAATTAATTCTAACAAGAGAGAAAATAGCCGTCGACGTGTTTTAGCCCATCAGGGTTTCGAACAAACGAACGTTTTATTCGCTAATCATTCGCCTATTTGATATTTGATTCATATCAAAGCAGAGATATGTAAAGTAATTTCCTTTTTGCATTGGGTGTGTAAATCAGAGGTTGATGTGCTTTATTGCTTCAAGTAAAATTATAGATCTCTTTGAGGCCTTGAACTAATTGTTGCGTCATTTTATACAGTCATCATTACACGTCTAACGAATTCTTGGTTGTTAATATTTAATCAATTCATCGGCATTTTCATCGAAAATCTTTAACGACACATTAGAAAACAGATCTGTCGAGGCAGTGTTCTTTATTAATATCGAAAAAATCGCTTTGAATCGTGCAATTTCCTTCTTAATTTATCTTTCAAATTTAAATAATAATTGCCCAGCCTCGCGTATGACTTTATTATTTTACCCAATACATCTGCGATTGCGATATTTTTCAAATTAACACCACTTCGCTATTTTGCACCTCTCGAGCCATCGTTTTTGTATAACTTCGTTACAGTCGCTACTACCTTTTCGAGACTAATCGGTTCGAATAAGAGACGTAACTTCTTCTCGCGATCCCGTTTTATTGTCCATAATCAAAACTTTAACTACAGTGATATTTATTATGTTTATTTTGCTCGACGGAAGATGCGCGAATTCTCTTACTGCGTTATTGATTTTTGCGCTTCATTTTCCTGGAATCGTCCCACTTGTACAGAACGTAAAATCACATTAGATGATATCGGCAAAATATTTTAAACATTAAGAGGCAGCGACGGCAAATAAAGCATCGTAACGCGAAAAGAGGAGAGAGGAACAGAGAGGAGGAGAAGGAAAGAGTCGCGATGAAGCGGCCGATTAGATAATTGGCTTCTCATCTCACGGATCGTGCTTCGCGCATTTTCAGTTCTAGAGACAGACGCCCCGTTAAAAAATCAAATTAGGTTAGTGTTCTTTTCTATAACGTCTCTGACACTCGCAGTTAATGGGACTTGATTGGGATAATAATACTTATCTTATAATCTAATCAAAATAATTCGTGTTATTACAGAATAATTGCTCGAGCGATTTATCATCGTTATACGTAAAACACTATTTACGAGAAAATAATGCGTTAATAACGTATTACGGCTTAATTTTATGATTTTGCATAATTAATAGTCTCATAAGAATTAAAATTTAAGTATTTTCGTAACGAGACTAGTTTTGCCGGAATATTAATCAGGGCACTGTCGTTACTTTTTTCGAAAGGCGCGTAGTGCGTTTAAAACTGGAATCGAATGGAGCGGTAAATGAAGTTAAAGTAATCAAATTAAGCCCGTGCATTAAACCACAAACCTACTTATAACACACGAGTAAATCGACGTATTTGCATGCGATTGAAGTGCCAGTATTTGAGTTTGGTTTTTAACTGCTGCCAAGTCGACGCGCACGGTGCGCGTATGCTGGTGACAAACTTCCTTTCCATTTGTTTCAGTTACCCAGTTGCAGTTTCGCTTTCGAATTTTTCAAAATTCAGGATCAATCTCTCGTTAACGAGTGCGAAAAACACGTGCGGCTGTTCCGTCTTTTTGCCTCCGACGAAAATATAAATCTTAAACAAAATGGCCGAGAAGGAGGAAAAAGACGGGCTAATCTCTTTCAGGGAAGGAAAAGGGTTTATCCACGTGCCCTCGCTTTTTAGCTTTTTAGCACTGACACTGACATCCTGCTACGACGTTCTTCGGTATTTTATAGTTTTACAACTTACCGACGTCCGGAAACTCGATCGTAAACTTTCGCAGATTTCAACTTCTTCATACGCACGTGCATCTAGTAAGGAGTTACAGTTTATGCTTTTTGCACTCTAATTAGTTGTTACTTTTCCATTACGAACTTTGAGATTCTATTCCGGAACTAAAGGAGAATGGGTCCTTACAATATTACGAGTCTTGTATTTACGAGCCGAAACGCGAAATCCCCAACATTATTACTGTGTACTCGTAAGTTACTCGCGCGAAGCTTTCTATAGCTCGCAGCTCGCGAGTACAATTAATATTCAATTAATATCAAAGGAATGTGCAATGCACCTTTACGTTTACGAGCCGCGTATTTTTAATACGCGGAATTGGCGCGTGCCCGAAGACTAATAATTTAAAAAGAGCGTCTAAAGAGACTCGAATTTTGTCGTTTCCGCAATATTTATAAAGCATCCACTACAATCGATCTTTAAGCTTCGCCCCCTCCTTTCATTTGCTTATCGTTTTTCTTTTTAAGAAAAAATTGTCACATCTTCGTAATAATAAGTCTTTGGAAAGAAGTTTCGCTTAATTGAGTAAATTAAACGTTGGCTCGTGTGTAAGTACAGTTACCGCACGCAAGGATGAAAACCGTCGGGAAATAAAGAGCGCTTCCAATGCCACAAACAAATCTTAATGAAAATTTGTAAAAATTGTTTATTAGATTTGCGAGGCAAAAACGGGTTGCAAAGAATTTAGTTAGCTTTAACGCGAATTTCACGTAAAGCGTGATAAAATTAACCCGACGATTAATTAAATTAGTTGCAGCGAAATTAACTCGAGGATATAAATAAATTCTCATTAGCGTCTATTCTTTAAATCTGCGTTAAAATTTTACACAAGTCCAGGCGATTTTCGCGTCTACTTTTTACGATTTAATTCCGAATTGTGATTCTATTTAATAAACTTAGGGACATACAAGGGCTTAGATGCGGCGTTTCGCGATCCACGATGACTGCAGGCAAGCCTCTATATTACTATTAGATTACACGACTCGTCGTTTGAGTTGCATTCCGATTTATAACCTCTTAGTTGCACGTTAGAGAAAGTTCTTAGGCGCTCAAAAGTTGGAGCGAAGGAGCGAAGAAGCGAAGGAGTGCCGTAGCTGCATATTATTTCGAACACTCAATTGAATTTCAATATTGCGAAACTTTATTAGCGCTAGCGCGAATCTCACTCGGCCGATTAAAATCGCGCGAAATAATATTATTTCGCCGAAGCTGACTCTTGCGACACAACGACGGGGATCGGCTGCATCGATTCTCGGGCCCCTGTAAAGAAAGAACCTTAGCAACGTGCGTACCTTATCGATCGGCTCGAGTCTGCTTAAAATTTAAAGCGCGTTCAATTTTATTCGCGCGATTCAGTTTTAATAATATCTCCGAGCCGCAAATATTTCCGAAATCTGTATAACGCTGCTTTTCCTTCAAACAACTGCCGGACGCGCTCTCGCGATCAAAGCTTTCGAATAAAATTATTTAATTTAATATCGAGCTGCAGATCATGGCGTTGGCTTAAAAAGCAAAATTTACTTAGCCAAGAAATTATGAATAAAATAGCGGCGCAAGCTCGGCGAATCGGTACTAGCGTATTTACGCGATTCAGGGATATATTATTTTATTACCATATTTTGGCGTATCCGCAGCTTCTGAATAAATTTGAATTTTACTTTGAAAGCTGGCGAATTAAATCAAACTTAATTATAAATTATTTTAAAAAGCATCGCGGCTTTATCAGTTGCCATTGGGAGCGCACGCGCAACTTTCTGTTATTGTGCTCGGTGTGGCTGTTTCCGCTGCAAATTAAATTCAAACCAAAAAATTTGTACTCTTCCGGAGAATAATGAAAAAGTTGCCGCGTTTTTTAAATTTAGCTTTGGCTAGTATTTGAATCCGTCTACATTTGATCCGCAGGCGCTGCAATGGTTGCGGGCGAAAGTCACTGTTACTCTCTTGCAGAGCCTCTTCGAGTAAAAAGAATAGTAGCGCGAGATTTATCGTCCGTAATATTTAGACGGGGGAAGAATGTTTTGCCGTTTGATGCGGATTTTATAACGTATTTCTAAGTAAAACGGGCTCTGGATTTCAGATCTTAACTCGAGAAATAAGTGGAGCGTTGCGTCGACTCATACCAGTCGGCAAGACCTCGCCCAATTCTTGTCGGAGGCGGAGAATCCTTACCTGAATTCAATCGGCTTATTTAAAGTTCTTACCTGGAGATATAACTATTAGACGGAGTATCAGAGGGTTAAAGCGAAAAAAGCGACTGTTTGGTGGGAGCTGGAAGCTTCGAAGCTGCACTGTATGCAACCCGAAACACAAAACCAATCAATTCAGCCGGCGCTTAATTTTTTTATCAAATCTCGCCTCCATCCAGAAGCGAATGTTCCCGGGGATCCGCGTATCCTTTGAATAATAAACAATCGTCGTAAATAAAGGAGGCAGATTTACAAACTGTACTTGTACAGCAGAGGGTTGATCAGCGCGGATCAAGCCGGGATGAACTTCCTTATCGAGTTTCCATTCATCTCTCGGAAAGAAACGCGATCGTTCCTCCGTCCCCAGCAGTTTTCCGTAAAATTAGAGCGATCGCTGTTTAATCAGCGGTGTTTTCACGTGCCACTGGAGAAAATGTAAATGTAACAGACGCACGGATTTAGCGAGCACGAAGCGTTTAGTTACATCAGGTGCACCAACACGGATACGCAGACAGCCTCCGAGATCCCCTAAATCAAGCAGGGCTCTATGACGGCAGCCGGGAATGCGAGAAAGGGAGCAAGAGAGCGAGAGTCATAGAAGAGCGATCACGGTCGATGGCCTTCTTAGTGATTACATTTGCAAGTAAAACGATCGGAAGGTGGAGCGTCGGCGGGCATGTGCTCGGGAGCTGGAAAGAGAAATATGTCCCTGATTTAGGGTGAAAGGGCAGGTCGATTTCGCGTGCAGCGCAACTTCCCTCCCCGAAACTCACTGCTGATGGAACGTGGAATTACCTGATTTTGTTGCTCGCCTTTTTCCTTTTTTCTTCTCACGTTTGATATCGAATCGTGACGCTCATCAATTTCATACGCGGCTCTCTCTCTCTCTCTCTCTCTCTCTCTCTCTCTCTCTCTCAATTCCGAGTGGCGCTCGTTTCCCGGGAACAGCTTCCACGTTGCCCAATAATTTTCCGCGTCTTTTCCCGAAATTCGGCCCCTTCTGGCAGTGACTGGACGCGCCTACACATCGAATGATTTACTCGAAACACAGCGAGTAAATAAAGGTAGCGAAGGTTTTCCACGGATTAAAGGTGCTTGCGAAGTCGCGAGCGAAGGCTCAACTCCTGTGTTACGCCCCGAATTCCGCATTATTAACGAACCGTAAGTAATAAGTGGCACGATCGGCCCACGGAAGGAGGCGAAATAAAAGGAGCGCCGCTGTCGCCGCCGAGTCGGGGATATATCGCTTTTGGGAAAGCATAAGAAAGGAGGAAAAAGGCACACAGGACTGGTTAGACGCGTGTAAGCCCTACAGCGTATACCGCACCACCGCACCACCACCACCGCACTCGTAAAACAGAAAGGAAGAGAAGCCAGAAGTAGGGAAACGTGCCAGTCAGTGCTGCTTCATCCTTTGTAATGCGGCCTGATCTCGGCGCGTTCCCTCGCTACTTTCTACCTTCGTTCATTTATAACTTATGAGGGCCTTTTTATACACTCATTGAGCACGATAACGACATTGTTTAATCGACACTGTAAGTTAGAAATCCAGGGACTTAATTAAATTGCCGCGGTCCCATTGTTTCTCTCGATTCCGAAAATCCCACGATATTTCACTACGTCTATCTGCGCGTATCGGCTGCTCATCTAACTCGAGCACTTCTAAGTTTTTATTATTATCCCTCCACTTTTCTAATTTAAATAAAACCGATTTAGATTTTTACACTTAAATGATTAAACTTTAAAGCCATTCTCAAATTTTCTTTTTAAATTGAAAACTCTTTCCGAATATTATCGGCGCCGCCAATTTTTTAATTCATCACTAAACTGCAAAAGCCCTTGAAGCTATCTTCGAATAGAAAATAAAAAGCGAAAAAGACATCAAAGGATCGTGTGGCCCGGTCCTCTAATATTCCACGAACTTTCATATTTTTTACCGCTTTCTCGCTGTCTCTCTCTCTCTCTCTCTCCCTCCCTCTACCTACTACTGGCTAATCAGCGAGCAAATTTTTTTTTCAAACACTCTTCTCCCAGCAACTATTTCTTTTTTATCCTCCGTTACTTATCTTGTTTGCAAGACTCTCTTCTTCTAATATTGTTGTCTCTCTGTCTCTGGAAACTTTTAAATATTTAAACTTTCCCAGCAAACTTGATTCCCCCACATTTTTAATTATCTTTTATATCTTGCTTCACTATCACTTTCGTACAATATTCCGTTTTTCCCTTATCGAATTTCTTTTCTTCCCCTATCACTTTTATTATTAAGTTTTTATCCACCCGAACGAACGGTTTTCTCAATTCTCTGCAAAACTTTAATGCCACTCTATTTTTAATTTATCTCAATTATAACTGCGCGTGCCTGCCGTTTAGAAAATTTTTAATAATTGCGTGAATAACAGCCACAGCGACTCCGTCATCTCTAACATTCTTACGCGTACATATCAGGCGTTAAATTTGTTTTTTCTCTCCTTTAAATTTGAATTTCGACCGCTATTTAATTTTTTCTGATTCACATCTGACGATAAAGCCGCCTATTTACATTGTAAGTATGTGCTTTGTTCGACAGCTCGAATAGGTTTAACGCGAGACTTGCCTGTTCGATTTCCACACACAAGACTGATA
The DNA here is from genome assembly GCA_018907185.1 of Platyscapa corneri. NCBI lineage: Eukaryota > Metazoa > Arthropoda > Insecta > Hymenoptera > Agaonidae > Platyscapa > Platyscapa corneri. The sequence continues at coordinate 3,819,225 of JACCHW010000012.1, forward strand.
AAGTGCTTACTTCGGTGCAAAGCAGCAATATTGGCTAATGATTTAGCGCAAATCGTCTAAATATTTGCATCGCGTGCAGCTTTATTATTCCTAGGACTAATGATAATAGCAACAATAACCGCCGGGACGCGTTAATCTGTTAAGGATAGCGCAGCGCTCGTAACGTCTGATCGCGATCCCCCAAGTGTGCCAAGACTGATCAGCTGCTTAATTCTGAACTCTTTCGTTGGACTCTAAATAAGAGGCTATCGTCCAATAGCTTAGAGGAGATCGGCGGAGAGATAATGATCGATGCAGCGTCGGAGAGGAGCGATACCGCAGGGAGTGAACGGATTCGCGGCACCGACACCGACACCAGGCAACACGGGATTCGACTGGCATTTGAGCGGACCGCAGCCTTAGAATGCACCCATGCTAATATATGGTCTGATAATCTGGATATCCGTGATCGATGCATTGCGGCGAAACACTGTAATTCCCCGAGAGACGCTGATTATCTGTAAGATTGAGCCTCGCCGAGTGAGACGTGACGGGGGCGTAACGTCCAGGCCAAGTCGCCGAATAAAATTGCAGCGTCCGCGCAGTGATGAAGTATGAAAATCGGACCGATCGGCTGGCTGCCAGTAATAATGGCATCGATAATTGCCGTCGATTCGCAGCTCCGAAATTCTCTTTGTGAATCGCAAGTACAGAACTCCCCGTTGAATTGAATTAGCGAGGCGATGCCGTGGTCGCCGAGTGGTGGAGCAGCAGCCGCGTACTCGCAGCTCGAGCAGATGACGAGGCGCGGACAAAGATGCATTAGCGTCTCGTGTGTTTCGGTGAAATAAAAGCGGAGCCTGTGTGCGCGCCGTCTCTCGGAGCGTAAAACTGCCGATAAGTAACGAAGCGTACATTGCCGCCCTTCGAGGAGCCCAGCAAAGGAGTTCGCGAAGGGCTCCCGTCCTCCGCTGCCCCAGAGAGATGCGCTGATGCATATTTGAGAGGCTTTGCGCTAAGAATGCTATTCCGCTGGGTGCGTTATGTTGTGCAGATTACGTCCGAGGTAGATGACGTTGTAACGAAAGCTCTTTCACACCGACGCCTTTCATTCGGGTTTTGCATCCGTCGTCCGCTCGGTAATATTATTGCCTAAAAATTGGAGGTTCGCCGGCAAAGACTCTAATCGGGATAGTTAATTAGCCCCGAGTCCCTCGGACTATTGCTTCGAGCGAAATTATTCACGTCAATATTTTTCCAATTGAAATTAAGCGCTGTTCGAGTGTTTGTCCTTTCCTCGCGACACCTTCCGATTATTTGCATTACGCTTTTTAAAAAACTTTACGTACTTTTTATTTTTACAAAATGGCGCGAGCGAACGTTTGCTTTATTATAAGCACGCTTACGTGGTAAAACAGGTATTACTCAGAGCGACATTTGACGTTAGTGCTGAAGTCGGAAAACTTTTTAATTTCTGCGAAAGCATAGTACTTTTTCTGAATTCTCGTGCTGAAGATTAAATTTTAAAAAATTCCTTACAGAAAATACAGCAAAAAGTATTATTAAAGCATCGGATGCCGTCAACGTGTAAAATATTTATAAGTGAAATAAAACACATTTTGAACTCGAAACACGTTTTTAATTTATACTTTTTTTATAGACGATGTTTCGAAAAATTATTTTCAAGATAACATGGTAGCATTTTTTAAGAGGTCGGTAAAAAAATAATTTGTATAAAATGACCGCGTCCGTAATCTTGTTCGTGTGTAGATGCATGATGTGCACTTTTGTGTGCGCGCGCGTCTGAATAATGCACGCGTATGCACGTATACGAATAGCCGTACATAGGCACTAATATGCCTACCCCACCGAATGTATACTGGTACGTGTACAATATCCTTAAACCAAAAAAAAAAAAAAAAAATGGATGGTCGAACCAACGAAAAATTTAGTGAGACTATTTTATTTTATTTCATTGCATTATGAGATAAAAAGTTTTTGATTACTTTATATAGTTCTCTTTTGTCTGAATTTGTTTTATATCAGTTTTTAATTACAGTTCTTTCTTTTACATGGACAGTCTCGTTTAAGCATTATCCAGGTGTTTCGAATATTTTCAAAAAAAGCTTTCATATTCCTTTTATTAAAAAGCTTAAAAATCAACCACCATTATATCATTATATCGGATAAAATCGCCAAGTTTGAATTTGAAATTCGTATCGAAAATGTAATTAAGCTTGCATAATTTCAAATTATTAACTTTGAACAGAAAATTATTCTGCTCTGTACGTTCGCCATTTATTTTCGAAATAGTTTAAAAATATAAAAACTTTCCGAGCTTCTTCTTTTCAGTTTTTATTAAAAAATTATGGTTCAAAATTTGAACTTAAATTTTCGGAATTTTCAATAAAGAAAATGTTCGAGTTCGGTTACTTCAATGCTCTGCTATAGGCTTGCTATGTCTTTGTTGTATTTACTAAAAGCGCAACATATTTGGCTTTAGTAAAATTTCGAAAGATTTAAATCTCACGAATATAGCGAATAAAACTCTTTGCGAGATATTCGATATGTAAAATTCACGACTTTTATACTGAAAAAAACCATTCGCAATAAGTTAATATTTAAATTAATCTATTAATCCAAAAATGTTATTTGATTTCATACACGAGTTTATTTTCAAGTATTTCATACGTACGTAATTGCTAAAAAATTAAATAAGATTGTGACAATATTTTTTACAAATTTCCCATAGGATTCGAACGAAGCAAATTAATATTTGAATTACAGGAGCTTTTTCGTATTTACATTGGAATGGAAAATAATGTCAAGCCAAACAGAGTTTACTCACAGTTATAGCACTATTTAACAAGTAAACGTGGCTAAAAAATTAATTCTTTACCATGTGGAATCTTCTCAATGCTTGGTGTATTAAAAAATTGCCGACATTCCAAAAAACATTCGCGTTGCCCGAAATCCGAATCGAAGGAAAAAACGCAAAAGGGATGTAAATTGAAAATTGAGCTCGACGCATCGATTCGCCGACGCAATAAAGCTCCGCATAAGTCTTCTAAATAATATTTCGCAGTAAATTCCGTATTTTCAGTATTTTCGGTTCACATCCAGAAAAGAAAATTGTACAGAGTGCCGCTTTTTAATAATAGTCGGCTTGCGGGACGCGAATGAAGAAACGGAAAGAACACAGCGGTAATGCATGTCGATGAAAGGGAGTTAACGGGTCACTGAGACTGACACACTTTTCCACGTATTTGACGCGTCTCTAAAAAGCAGCGCGCACACGATATAAGAATCACCAGAAGAAAAGCAGCGCCGACAAGTCCTTCGCGTCCTTTGATCCGCGCAAACCCAACCCCGGGCCCGGTTCAGTGCATCGGTGCGGCAGTCACCTCTGATGCTCTTACCTCTCGAACTTTTAGTATTAACAAACTAATAAGTCCGAAAAAGGAATATCGAAATCTTTATCGAAATCTTTAGCCAAATTCAGCTTTTGTCGTACCACAATCCTGGATTTCAATTTCCCCTACAGCATAAACACTTCCAGGTGCTGCTGTCAGGTTACTTCCACCTGATCATGTCGTGGTTCTTTATTTTATTCATTGACGAAAGGCGACTTTTCACGTATATTGTTAACATCCACGTTTTTTGCGGACTTTGCATCAACGTCGTTAGCTTCCTCGTTTTTTTTCTTCCAGTTGTTTCGTCGAAACTTTTATTCTCCGTTTAATATTAGTTATATCGCTGACTTTAAGATGACGCCTTTTATCGCTTGAAGCTCCAACTCTTGATAAAAAACTGAGTATCAATTACACTCGATTCGCTCGTCGTAGTAGTTTGGAATTATTGTTTTATACATCGGCGTTGGCTGCGGTCGGTCAATACCGTCGCCAGCCTGGAAGGTGGCTCAGCTACAGGATACCAAGGCGTCCTCGAGATGCGTCGGAAGATTTTATTTATTATTTCGTTTGATAAGATTCGATCGATAACTTGTTTAGTTATTTGATTGGTTCAAAGGTTTCACGGTGTACAGGATGTAAATTTCGATAGACACAGTCATCGAGACTCCTGCGGTTCAATTCAATGCAACGAGATACACATTCTTCGATAAATATGTACAGCTGTTACAGCGTCTCGTTAGTATAAAGTTGAATAATCGTGAATCTTCGACTTAAATCGCGAGTAAAACTCTAGTGTTTGCAAAGGCAAAATCAAAGAGAATACAGCGCTTCTTAAAAAATATCTACAGTTTCCACGGGCAGGAGCTGCCGAGAAGAAGAACTTATCTCGGCATAATTTCTAATACGCGCTTCGATCAAGACCGATGACGATTCTCTGCCAACTCCGAATATCTCGAGTCTTCTGCAATCGCTGGAGTAAATCTCCAACTTTTTGGGGTGGGGCTGGCTGGGGAAGTCAGATTTTCGTCTAAATCACTTCTTCTCCATTCGTTGTCAATCGTTTGGGATCTCAACGAAAGTGACTTCGTAGTCCATATCTTTATAGTTTCCGGTTTAACGAGGCGCCTCTTGCGATCGTCTCTGCGGCGGTGCTTTGTCGTTTAATAAATTACGACGCATTATTGCTGTATTCTTATTTTAAACTTGTATTCCAACTAAAGATCATATTTTATTCTCGCCAGGATACAATAGTTATCGATGCGCGTAATGTTGAAATCTTTTCTATAAGCAGTTCGCCTTCAAAATTCTTTTCTCCCTTCGATGGATTACCAGAGCAGCTTTAGTCCATTGAGTCGTTGTAGATTTGCACTGCCGGTGGGTTTTTTATTGCCCGTATTCTTAAGAAAGTTGCAGCCGCCGAGTGCATCGGTCTCGGACGTTGTACGATGCGTCACGTGTTTGCTTTTTTTCCCGTAGTGTCACTCTTTCAGTTTACTAGACGCGCAATTTCGTAAATCCTTGTTGCGGGTGTATTTGTCTCGGATTTCACACGACGAGAATCGTCGTTTCGTTCTTTCCGCCAGACGCCTACTACCTCCTCGTCTAAATCATAAGGGAATTCGTTCGATTTTGCATTAGAAAGTTTATTTATTACGCTGCCACTGACTTTACTTCATAATCAGCATTAAAAAATGCGTGCAATGTTCGGAAGTTTACGCGTATCAGTGGGAATATTAGCTGCGCAGGTTTTTCGGCGCTCGATAAATACGTAAATCAATCGAGTTAAACACCAAGTGCTCGAGAGACAGACGTGTATTAGTGTCGCGCGAAAAACGCGTGCCGGTGAATCCGCGGCCACATATCATCGGCGAGCGAAGGGTAATTATAGATACGACGTCGATTTCGACGACTCGCGTAATTATATATTCCGCGTACGGAGGCACGAAATCGGGCCAACGAAATCTGCCGAATCTAGGAGCCACGAAGTTCGGAGCTCGCGCTTTTTGGCTCGCTGATTACGATTGGGTATTAAAAATTCGTGCTTCTAAGTTTTGTATTTCAAGTTCCGAGAGGCAAAAAAAATGAGCGAACAAACTTTAGCCTCGTTATTGCTGTACGATAATCAGAAAAAAGTTGAAATTAGACGTTTGTTGGCTCACTGAAATAAAATTTAATAAATTTCTTTCGCTCGTTCACGTATTTCCTAATAATTTTAACAACTGATAAGTGCGGTCTTACGATTAATTAAAATAATTCATCGGCTTTAAAATTGATCGACTAGGGTTGAACGGAGTCCTGTATTATATCCATTTTCCAACGATGACAGACTTCACTCCGTTTAAAATTTTTTCTCCAGAATTACAAAATGAAAATAAAATATTCTCAAAATAATTTGCTTTTTTGGTTCACGGTGATTTTAAATTTTCGACTTTTTCCATTGGAAATAATGAATTAATGAATTTAATCAGTACTTCATTGAGCAAAAGAAAATCCGTCTTCGCTTTATCCGTAGAAACGTTAAAGTTGTGCCGTCTGTTGTTATAATCGGGTATTTCCGCGACACTCGGTAAATTAATTCGCTCGTAGTCATTATGAAATTCTGTTGAAAATGTTGGCAAATATTAAAAAATTTTATTAAAATAATAAGCCGCTGCATCTGAACGTCCTCAGCTCTGAAGACGATCCTTTTTCAGAACGGAATAACGGTGTGTCCGCGAGTATTATTGTGCAAATCGCATGCTGAAATTCGGTTTCGATCGCATTAAGTAATGATGCAGGCATGATACGCGGAACTTGCAAAAAAGGTGCTATTTATTATCGGGGGGATAAAAAACGCTACGGCGCATTTTCAAACAATAACTGTCCGAATAGATTAATTGTGAGTGAAAAACGAAAATGTTAAATGTATCTCCACTTATCGAGCTCTTGGAATCGCTGAAAATGAAAGTTATAAATTACGCTTATTCGACGCATTGCAGTGTTTAAGCGACTACATGCCTCTTTGCAGCCGCGACGTTATTACTGCATTAGTGTAATTTGCACAGAGCGCGCAATTAAAATACTAACACACGCCAAGAGCTCCGACGTTTCTTCGCTTCAGTTCTGGAATCGTCGGCCGGGGCTTTTACAGGACGGCATCGAGCCTTCGAGCGTCGCAAAGACGTTGCGACGCGCAGCCTTCCTCCTCGGCAAGATCGAGCGATTAAAAATGCATTTCGCATTTACGGCCCCCCTCCTGCCGACTCGTAACTGTGCGCGCGTAACGTACGCGAAAATTGAAATGACGCGCCTAAGTCGAGGACTCGGACGGGCAGCTGAGCTATTAAAGATTACGAAAGCAGAGAAACAGACCGAGTCGATTCGAACGGATTAACCGGCAGAGGTTCTCCACCGGTCGACCCGGAAGCGGACGCGACGCTTACGAATTTCGAGCGGCGCCCCCGCAAAGATGTGCGACCACCATCGCGGTTATTGCATTCCCACGGGCTGCACCACAGTCGCGCATTAATATCCCGGGACTGCGAGCGCTTACCTTCTTTTCCGGCCGCTCCTCGCTAATCCGCGAGGAGTCGTCGGACAAAGGCCGGGGATTCTCGAGGAGAGAACAAAAGGACCGGTTAAATATGCGCCGGATCGCCAGGAGCTTGTGCGGAACAACGCCGAGGGCCGGGGACAGCCACGCGCCTAAGCCCGCGCCGCGTATTTACATATAAATTGCTCGCTTAAAGTCATATTCGTATTTAATTTTCCGACAGAGCGGCGCGTTCGCGACCCTTTAACCGCTGGTCCTCGGATCCTCGGGTAAAAGAACCCGATGTCCCGGGGAGAAGAGTCGGCGCGATTCGTCGAGATTGAGCGAGATCAGTTTCGGCCCGGACTAAGTGCTAAGTGGCGTTTCAGCGAATTTCGCTCGAGCTGATTAGATCTGGGTGTCACATTTCACCGAAAGTGCTCCACTCGGCAACATTTTAAGTTACCTTCACGGGTCACACAGTCGAGGACAGATCGAGGCCGAGCATCTCCTCTTTATTCTTCTCTATTCGAATTAATCGAGACGAGAAATCTGAGGCGCGACTGTGCAAGTTGCGGCTTCGCTAATAACGTATTCAATGGTCGATAAGTAATCGCAGTTGCAAAAAGTAATTCCCGCTCTTCGATTGGTGGATCGACCCTTTAAAAATTTGCAGCTCGTTGGCGACTTGAAAGAACGTCGTTCGTGCAGAGCAGGAGTCCTAACAGAGTCCCCATATTCCTCCAAACGCGTTTTGCTTCGCTAAAAAAGCATATTTATGCTTGCCAGTGCGCAAAAGAGCTCGAAATAACTGAACGCGAGGGCAGCGGCAGTGCAAACTTCTTTTCGGGATAATTGTACTTTTGAATTTTGGAGAAACGAATGATTATTCCCTCCTAAATAATCTTGGAGTTGCGAATCTAAGAAGCGTTAAAGCGGCAAGGAAAGTCTTGCGTTCGATCGCGCGCTATTGCCAATGCGTTTCAACCGAGTTCGCGGTAAAAGTTTTTGCAAACTTGGATATTTTTTCCAAACAGGCGCACACGTATAAACACACGTAGAAAGAAAAGAAGGTCCGTGGGCGGAGAACTCGCGGGTGAATTTTCAGGTGGAAGCGAGCCTTTCATAATTCATGATGTGTACGTAAAGCTATTGCTCCGGTAAATAGAAGAGGGTCAGAGACATACTTCGTAGCTCTTAATACACACGTCGAAGCTTTGATGAAAAAGTGCGTCACGCGCAAGCGCATCTGACGTCAATCTCGAGTCCTTTTACTCGTTACAGCTACGTCTCCCCGAATCAGGGGCACGTGCTTTCGGGGTCCCTTTATTTGCCTACCTCGATCTTTCCTTATCTTTATTTTTCCCTCCGTGCGCGAATATTAATTGCAACCTGTTTCTCGGTCTCGAAACATCCCACGAGAACGCCCGAAAGCTGTGGGCTCAATACGCGTAGGCAGTAATTTATTTGCGGTTATTAAATACACACCGCGGCAAAATCCATTTAACGTATCGGGTCTGCGTGATTCGTAAAGCGAACGTATTATCTATGTACGTCTGATGGGCTGACCCACTTCCATTAACCCTCTTGAGTCTAATTTTTTTCTTCTTTGTTTTGAAATTGAGTCTCTCTCCGGGGGATTCGACAAAAAATTACAATTTCATTATTAAAGTGCGTTGCAGAGCGCGAGCTTCTGAAATTTCAAACGCGAAATTAAAAAATGAAACCGAATCTTCAAGTTTTGATTATTCCTCGCATGAACAAGCATTAGTCTGCATAAATTACGATAGGGAAAGCCACCGATGTTATCTTTTGCAACACTTTTGGTGAGTTATATACGAGATAAAAACGATCGACTATTTCGTTGAATTCCAGCGTTGCGTTAGAGATTCCGCGCGCGAGTTCTGGACGAAAATTCCCCGACTATGTTCCAAAATTATATTTCTTTATAAAGACGTAAGCGTAATCATCGTCTCTAGTTGGAAAGTTTATCAAGTTTCCGGGGCACTCGAGCGTGGCAAAGAAGATAAAGCAAATGACCCCGTACGTGAAAAATCAGGCGCGCGCCGTCTCAACAGCGGGGATACGTATACGTTTTTCCAAAAGTTTACATACGTGCCAAAAGACGTTTCCGCGTTTAAGTGCACTTGGATCGATAGCTGCACCCACCCAATGACGTTGACAAAGCGTCCTCGTATTAATTGTAAAAATGTGCGACTGCCGAACCGACACCCATACGTGCGCCATATATCGTTTATCCAATGCGCGTTCGGTGCTGGCCGACGCTGGTTACACGAGCTTTTTCCTTTTTTTATTCGCGCGTATCAAGCAAGAATGATGATGATTGAGCGTCCGGGCAAATATAGCAGGTGGTTCGTTTCCAAATGCTATATCCATCATAAGGTCAAATTCTTTGGATTTTTTTCATTGAAAATATTTCTAATGGAATTCAGAGATTCTTTAAATGACTCCTCTGCGGAGGAACATCTTTTTACGCGACAACTATTTAACGGGGTCCAGCTTAGCGACAGTTGAAGAAGACAGGGATATTACGACAAAAATTGGCCAAATTATTCCAGCGCATTTCAATATTGTCGGCGATTAATTTCCCGCTGACATTAGGAAGAACATGTTTGCGCTTAAACAGCTTTCATTAGGATACGTAATTTACGTATCACATGCGCTCGCATACGCGCGCACACGTGTCTAAAGCTTTATGTCGTAATTTTTAAACGGTGAGAAACAAGAGTTACGACTGAAGGTTTTAAATCAGGTAATTAATGTATTTTATTAACACGCGTTACTTTAATTGAAACAATTGTCATCGATGTCTAACAGCCAAATTATATTATATCATATTTATTCTTTGCTTGTTTACGGTAGATTTTACGCATCCTTCGTTGCTTACGTCTCAAAATCTGATTACATTTAATTAAATTGTATTGTTTGTCGCAATAAATAATTTTCGCAACAAATGCGTTTTCGTTCACTAATATAATTACTGAAATCACGATGAAAAAGTGCGAGAATAAATGTTTCAACGCATTGAATGAGAATTTAAAGAAGGAGCCTCTCCACGCTTACATTAATTTTGAAATATTATAAAAGAGACAAGAGGACTGAGAGCTCTGAAAATGTATAGATCCCCACGCACGAGTGAGAGATATATTGAAAATCCTCAAAACTAGCCTCGCATATTAGAGGATTGGCTTTCCGTACAAATAAAAGGAGAGCATTTCAATTCCAACGAGAGCGGATACGCGCACATATAAAAAAGCGTTCTGGAAAAAATTAGCAAACATTTTTTTGAAAAGCTGCGCAACCTTCGTAAAAAACGCAGTGGTTCGGGAATAATTTTAATAATCTTACATTATTATTCGGTTAAAATTTATGGCGCACGCGAGTATTGATAAGGCAAATAATAAAATCAATTTTATTACAGCGGCTGATTCGAAAACTATTGTAGTGCCTGTCAATATTTATTGAAACTTATAATTATAATTTTCCGAGCCTTGCTTTGCCTAAAGTAATTTCACTCGACGATTTAATATTTCAATCATTTTTTCGCCTATAAAAATGCCGTATGTTAAAATGAAAATGTTACCGAAAAGGATCTTTTTAACGTGGAATAATTAAATTGATTATTTTTCCTTCGAGAGCAATTTGAATTTTTAATGTCTACAATAAATGAAAAATAGTTACATTCGTAAAAAGCTATTCGGTAGCAGCACTTTGACCAATTGTCCGAATTAATCAATACGAAGGTGCATCTATTCCGCGGATATAACCTAATTTATTTCCATAGTTTATTCGAGATGTTCTCTGTTTCATGGGAAATTTTTTCAACCTTTCACGATAGCATTATTAAAGCAAATGTTGCAAAATTGAAATTCCAGGTTCCTTGACGTGAATTTTTTATTGTTTTGTTAAAAAAAAAAAGACACGCAATGGAGTACTACTTTTGGCAGGATGTGCGCAACGTATTTAAAACGACACGGTCAAATATAAAGAAAATTAATAACCAGCGCATAAAAGGAATTTTAATTTTGCGTTCGGAGTGTGAGCTAATTGTTAAAGTTCATAAATCTTGGTCGAAAGTAGATAATAATTTGTCGAGCATTAAAGTAAGGCAACTTTAATATAGACTCGATGTGTTTACACGTCCCGTTACACGTTACATCAAAATACGCGAAGGTACAGCGCAGGACAGCTTGGCTAATTTTTTAACGATCGATAAAACAGCCGTGGAAAGCAGCAGTTGTGGAGTTTCATTATTGAACCGATTATACTTTATGCTGAACAGGCGATAAAATCCACGCCGGGATTTAACGTCTTCGTCAAGTGCGACGAAACGGCGAATAACACGATATAGGTGTACACGATTTTGAAATAATAAGAGCCGAAGGTTGCGCATTTAGAGACCGGGAACGAGCGCAGGGCAACGAACGGAGGTAAATAAAATTTATACGGCGATTAAGAAGCGGACAAAAGTTCGGATTACAAAATGTCGAGCGTTTGGCTTCTTTCGCGTATCGAGGCCTATGCTATTTTAAATCTCGGCCTTATAGTCGTAGCATCGATCGCTGATTATTGGCCTTTAAAGCTCCTCCGGCGTTTCGTTTTCAGCGCAGTCATTAAACTTGCGCTCCCCCTCGAAACGCAGACCCGGGAAGAAGAGTCGGCCCGATCTCCGAGGCCCGGGCTGTTATATGAACTCGCGAATCCCCGGTAAAAAGGGATCGGAAAATTCGAGACTGGTCGTAGAAAAGCGAGGCCGAACGAGTTTGCCCGCAGAGGTGGAAACGCGACGGAAACAGCCATTTAGCGCTTTTACGCCCGTTCAATTCGTGTACGCGCGAGGGCTCCTTTCTCCTCCCTCCCGATCAGTCGTCGACCGGGCCATTGTCGGCGGACCGCAATGGGCAACGCGTTGCCAAAGTTAAATGCTCTTGGTGCACGCTTCCGGCTAAATCACTAAGCTGCACCGCTCGTAGAAGCAGCGGAGCTTTCGGTGGTCGGCGACTCTTTCCTCTTGGCTTCTTCGGATCGCGTTCACGAAGGGGAGGTAGCACCGGTGATCTAATTTCATTGGTCGTCGGATCGCGATCTGCCGCACGCCATCCTTGATTTGCTGCGCTTGCTCTTCTGTTGCGCTTTTTCACGAGTTGCGCGGTGCGCCCCAAGTGTGTGAGAAAAGTCGGAGAGCATTAAAAGCCGGTCTTCGTCGACTGGCGAATGCAGTTTTTTAATTTCCATCCTTAATCCCCGCGATTAAGAAGAAGCGAGCCGAAGTACTTTATTTTTAATGGGTTTTAACGCCCTCTACGCTAGAGCAGTGGACGTTAACGATGCGCGTGCCCGACTGACTACGTGCGTGCAATGTATCTTCGGGTTTGGATGTGGTGCACGCGGGAAAACGGAAAAAGATGAAAGGAACGATAACGTAGACTTATTGTTTTGACTGTGGTGATGATAATAAACTGGACTAACGGCCTTCTATCCGCGCCGGTTCTAAATTAGTGGACCCAAGCTTTCAAGCTCGTGTCATTTAAATATTATCAGGATAAAGAGCTCGGAAATAAAACCATTTCGTTCAATTTAAGTTGACGGTTTCTTTTTGTTGGTAATAATTTTATTTACTTTTTCCATCTTATCATTTTGCTCGCTGTCGACCTACGTGCGGTTCGCTTCGAGGTGCCATTTCTTCTTTAATTATATTAAAGCCTGATTCTCTGAATGGCTAATTGAAATATATTTTCGCGATTTATCCTCTTCTCCTATAAAAATATTCTTAGCATTTTAATTTTTCAGGCAAAATGGTTGGACCAAATATTAAATATAAATCATTTTATATTAAAACTGCGTTGAAGCTTGAACGATAACGTGACAATCGATTTTTAACGCAAATCGAGCGTGAATTTGATTCGAGACCCTAAAAGTTAATAGTTATTTTATATATCTTTATAAGAATAAGTGAAAAAGTTTGGGCATTAGTCAAACTTAACCAAGCACTGAAAAAAAGCCAAACCCTATTTTGAAAGATCAAGTTTTAAGTAGTTACTATTTAGTTTCAAGTAGTAGTTAATTCAAGTTCGTAATTCACAATTTATTACAAGAAAAAGAAGGTTTAATGTAGACTATGTTTGTAACGTAAAAAACTTGAGTTACAACCTCTAATATATAATTGACAACATGACAACATTTGAAAAGGTCGTCTGAAAAGTAGAGTAAAATTGAAATAAGTTCGGATGTAAATTATGTGCTCAATTTCGTGTTTTATAATTGATATTTATGCTTCCTATTTATAAGTATTATAAATAATAAGATTACAAGCGCTTAATGGACTAATTCTATTGCCTAGCGTAATGATATTAATATCCTTTTGAAAATAATATAAATAACAAGATTACTGGTATCAAATTATGGATTAGATTGAGTTATTCATGGAATAAAATTTACTATTTACTGTAATAATTCATAGATATTAGGAATTATTATTATCTCTTTGAGAATGAAAATTCCATGAAAACGTTCGGTTATTTTAAAAAAATAATTGCCACCTAAGGTTAACGTTTCAATAGCAAGCTTGTGCCTTTTTTAATTGTAAATGAATTCGGAATATTATTGCGAGACAATCTCCTGTCTTTTCAAAAAACTACTCCTTTTATTTCCATTGTACATTGATAAATTTTTCAGACTCGAGAAATGTCTTAGTTTTAATTCGTTTATTTTTTCTTAAAAATACTGTTATAAAATTAATTAATTGTAGACTGAGTAGCTCCTCAGGTTAAGCATATTTACTCGCACGTGCAAATTATTTAGCATCAATTATCACATCGTTCGAATTAAAATTGTATAAATTTTATCAATTAATTCAAATTTTTAATAATTTAACGACTAAAATTTCTATAGGTGTACAGAAACTATGCGAGCCAGCAGATACGTAGACATCGTCAATTCTATACGAGAGCAGATAATTATTAGCGCAACCCGAATTTCGCATAACAAAAGATGAACACTGAAGTGCGTTGTCAATTAAAAATACACGGCGAGATTAAACGATCTTGAGTGAATTTTTTTAGCGTTAATTAACTGAAATGCATCTACACGGTGAACTACAATACATTTGCGATGCGACTATAGCCCATAGTTGCTAATAAATTTCGACAGATGGTAAGAAAGCGAGTAAGAAAGTTGAAAAAACAATGTCAATGCATTTATCGTTCTTGTCAACCGCATTTCAATCGAGGACAGAAAATCGGGGAAAAATATGAAATTCCCCCTCCTAGTAATATTGTAAATAGAAAACAAGAGCAGCAGTTTGCGTTTTAATTTTTCGTGCTTCCGAGGGGAAGAGGCGCGTGTAAACAAGGAAAAAGTAAAATGCAACGCTGGATAAACAGTCATCCATCCGCTGCAGCGTGGCAGCTAGCAATGTCCGTTGCAGCAGCACGAGACGCAACGAGAAGCAAAATGTTGAAGCGTTGCAATAAACCCTTGCGTTGAATAGACACTCATCTCGTCGATGGCCAACAAAGCAGCGAGAGAAAGAAGAGCCGCGGACGCGTCCATTTACTACGGACATCTGCCTTCGTCGAAATCGAGCTTTTACCCGCGAAGCGATTAACGCGGGATTAGCATCGATTCGGGCTCGCTGCCCTTGGGAGGGTTAACCCTCGGGCCCGAAACGAGCGCCGTTTACACGGCCAGCCAATCAAGACTCGCACTCGTAACTTCCGCCGCTTCCAGTCTAACGAGCCTCTCGACTTCGGTTTACAATCGCGCTAATCGCTCGTTCGCTCGTGGCCCCTACCAGGCTGGACCATAACATTTAACCGCGAATCCTCGTTTTTGAGCCGAAGAACTATTACCAGAAGCCCCTTTAAACTCCAGGGCCGGCCCGAGTGTTTCGTAAATCCGCTCAAGTGGGTGCGCGAGTTGCGAGATGAGTTTTCGACTGTTCTAACGAGAAAAAGTTTCGCGTTGATTGTTTGAAAGAGAAGCGCGGAGATCCGGAGAAAAGCTCGCGCTGCCACTGCGACAGATTACATTTTCATTAGAACGCGTAAACTTGAATCCTCCGCGTTTAGTTAAATACTCGCGGCCGTTCCTACATTGCAGCCATACCTCGACCCTTAATTTATCATTTTATACGGTGCGACTGCGCCGCCCCTGACCATTGGGGCCAAGTTGTAAAGCTGCTCGTTCGTTTCCAAACGGCGACTCTAGCTGCGCGGGGCTGCGGTTGCAGTTCAGTTTTTAAAAGTCGTAATTATCCTTCTTGGAAGCATTTGGGCGTTGGATGTCCGGATACACCGCCTCCTAAAACTACGCCTATTTGCACTTGCTCGCACACCACTGCGCTGCAAACAGTTGTATGCGCTTCGAAAGCGCTTTATTAGTTCGGGTTTTAATAAGTATTCGATTAATGTTTTAACGAAAGCCCGGTAACAACTGCAATAATAAATTTATCGGAGCTGTAAGTGCATTTATAATTGGCTGACTACTGAAATCGGCGTACTAGGCGTGTTATTATTTTATCGCCTACGCGCCTCTGCTCTTAATAAGATAAATTTAATAGATCCGTGTATTTAGCGCAAATTTTCAATTACGTTTTACAAACTTTTCTAAGCTTAACTTTTGAACTGACTTTTGGAAAACACATAGAAACCGGACCGGAAACTATTTCGTGATTAGATTAGTACTTCAGCAGTTTAATGCCACATTATTTAACAACACCTATGTCGTTCCACGCGATACCGAATATTTCGCCGGCGCAAATTTTCATTACCAAATGAATTATCCGTATTAAAATAGCATTAATACAAATCAGTAGCGGATCGGACGGATAGACGCGAAAATGCAGCAGTTGATGATATTTACTTATGCATGTGTACGTGCACGAATAATAGGATAAGGTAAATCTTAAACGCACACATAATTTATAAACATTTTTAAAGCAAACCTTGAGTGGGAAGAATTACAATTTTCAGCGGATAATCCGATTTCGAGTAATTCACGGAGGAGTAAAAATTTGCAATTAGTTTAACTTCTTTACGATGAACTCGCGAGTGCTAACCGAGTAAACGAACTTGACAATTCTCAATTTAATTAGTCGTTCGAACAACCATAACTATTTTTAATTGCCCGCTTTCTGAAACAGTTATTCAAATCTGTCCTCGAGTTTAGCATCGATAAATCTGGCCAACGCGTTGCGTCTGCTTCCATTCCATCGCTAAAGCCAGTTACGCGGATCTGCCCACCTGCACTCGCGTTTACTATTGATTTAATCCAATTGCCGATAAGCGTCTCGGTATTGCTGAAACGCGAAGCAACGAGTGCCGGGGAGTGAGCGACGAAATAACAAGATGCGCTCGCAGCCGTAAATAGTTTGCCCGCGCAAAGTCTCGCGAATTTTTGTCGCGCGAGCCTCTTATCTCTTTTCTCACATACGCGCATATATTCTCCGAGTAAATCCACGAAGCTTTGTAGCGAAAGCTTGCAGTGCACTAAAGTATATAATTCTGAGAGGGTAATGCGGAGTTAAAGTTTACGGATAGCGGAGGCCGAGGGTGGGTGGGGGTGGGGGTGGGGGGGGAAGGGGTGCGACCGAGAGGACTACGCAAACTACCAGTTAAGGGCTGTTGCGAGGATTACGTTTGACATTGACTATTAATCACAGTAATAGCGTCGTTAAGCGATCTAAGACTAGTGCTTGTCGAGAAGCGACGAGATACGAGTATCCGCTTCTCTCCTCGTAATTAATAATGACAGCAGGAGTACCAGCCGTGCCTCCTTTTCCTTCTTTCGCCTCCTGCATCTGTATACGTGTACATCTCTGTCCGGGCTCTTCGTTTGCGCTCTATTGAGCCAAGCCAACGGCGACTAATTTCGCGAAAGTGCATTTAAGACAACGCGGACTATCGAGGCAGCTTCGACTGTTTTTCGCCAGGCTTCTTAATGAAATTAAAAGGGAGAACTGGCAACTCGGCTATCCGTATAATCCCCTGCGTTTATAATTCCGAAGGGCGTATTTTTGTCGAGCGCGATCGAACTTAATTGAAAATCGATGCACTCGATCTATCGTTTTTGAAAGGGCAAATATAATTAGAGGCTGTCGAGTGCCTCTAATGTCCACAATCCGACGATCCTTGCTCGCTCAATGCCCAGCACTTGGCTGCGCTCTATTCTTATTGTACTTACTTACCGGATAAAATCTTGTAACTACTTGTTTAATCTTCTTAAATGCACTTGATTAAGGCCATAGACGTTTTTAGCTGCTGTTTTTTTTTTTTTTAACTTCGATAATGGTGGCAAGAAGCGCAACAAAGTTCTCGCCCTACAATAATTAAATGCATTTGCATAAACGTTAACAAACTCATTTTGCATACCCCGCCTGTGCCCTTGCGCAAACTGCAACGAGCCATATCGAGGCAAAACTGCAATAAACGTTTTAAATTCCACCCAACGGATTAAGTGCAGGTGCTGGCTGTCTGACCAGATCCCGGACCTTACTACTCACTCAACACTGTATTCCGCCGTACAAATAATCGTCGATGCGTTATCGTTCGAGATCGAGATATCCTGCACCGGATTGCAGCTGCAGCGGTCCTCAAAAATTCACGCGCTTTATCGCACGCTTTGCACGACGATGTAATTGCAACGGGCTACTCGTATTCAATGGTATTTATTCGACTTTCCAACTCTCGCAATTTTAATTAGCTTCTAATTAAGTGAATCGGTCGAACTTGATACTCCTCGCTCTCGCATAGCAACGAGTGCTTAAGTTTTAATTAGCTCATATCGAGCGCGAGGATACAATCGCAAGTACGGAAAAAAGATCGTTTCCGTTTATCCCGTTTTTGCGTTCGGTGCGTTTCGCTCTTACGAGTGGCACCGCAGTTGAATATCCAGCGCACAGAGGAGCGTTTAAAAAGTCCATTTGAAAAAATAACTCAAATCTTAGACATTTCTATGCGGTCGTGTGCGAAATGAAATTATTCCTAGTATTGCAGGGTTGCCGCTACGATGCCGTCTCTTAAGGTAAAAAATAAAAATATCTAATCTCGAAATCCGAGCAACGTGTGCGCGATACGCGTTCCGCGATAAAAATTTTCCTCACTTTCTCCAAGCACCTCCGTACAAAGGGGTGATAATTTTTCGATTTCTGTTTATCGCGCAGACAATACATCGATTTTCGACTTGTAAAGCTACGAGAAGCTGCGAGAGAAGCAATAAAGGCTCCTATTAGCAGTTACGCAGTTTACGTAGCCAGTCGCAGGCTGCGTAAGTATTAAAATTGCGCAATCCCCTCCTCCTCCTCCTCCTCCTCCTCTTTTTCTCTCGGCTGTGTGCTGACTAGTCTGTGAGTGCGGGTCCGTGCAGCTGAAAAGCGCGAAGGAAGACACGCAGAAACGGAGGAGAAGGAGCAGCTCCGGCCAACTTGGATATAACCAGGAGTTATTACAGTAGTTGCGTAAGTGCTGCTTTGTTCTCCTCTCTTTCTTCGCCGCGCGACGAGGAAGAGCTAGATAATCGAGCGCCCGAACGCGGAGCCTCGCAAGAGCGGAAAAGAACAGCCGCGCAGCCCGAATAAAATAATAGATAAGGAGATCCTTCGAGCAAACGAAACGCCCGGGCATGTAATAAATCTCGCTTACACGCATAAATACTCCGGTTTAACAAAGATGAAAAGCTTCGCAGCGCGGATATTGCCCAGAGTAAACCAGAACAAGTTGATGTCGCAGCTTTTGTCGGCGCGTCTGCGAAAACAATAAGAATGCAGAGTCGCAGGTGGCGTTTGCATATTTTCTACTTCCCGGTGGTCCACCCTCCTCTCGAGGGCGCGGGGCGCGGGGCGCGGAATATATCCAAGCCCCGAACGAGTGCGCGACGGCGGCCGCGGAAATTTCGTTTGCCATGGTATCGAAGCCGTCGAACCGGATACTTTCACTTCCATTTCGAATTCGAATGCACAAGCGTGTGCGCGACCCCGGATTTCCCCGAGCCCTACTGCCACCATACGTTCACTCTTGCGCGTAAATTTCTTGCCAGGTCTGTTTCGCGTCTACGCCCCGTTCGCCCGCACGAAGGCACCGCGACACCGGCAGCTCTTTTTCAGCTGCTTCTCGGGGGCATTTACAATATCGGCTTATACCGAGATTCGAGTCGTGAATTGCATCCGAGCTCGAGCCGGAAAGCACTTTAACACCGGCGATTTCGTTCGCGCCCACTTCCTTGGCGATAATTAAGTAGTTTTCCGCTGGTTATGCGCGCTATCCACACCCATGGTCAGCAAAAATATTTTCAAACTTTACAGAAATGGAGCGACTTGTCAGCACTTTCGAGTCGGAGAAAGGGGAGCAGTTCTTTCAAAGCTAATCACAACAACTTCCAATCGCGAAAACACATTGAATTACAACCCAGTAGCTTTCTTCATTCTTTATTCGAGTGATAAATGAAATTTTTATTACAGAGCGGGTATTCGTTTACGGGTGTTCATTAATTTTACTTCTTCGCCTGCCCGCCACATTTCATGCGATGCGCTGCGAAAAGGCTCCTTCTTTTTGTGGAAGCGTTTAATGTGGATAGAATTGGACGGACTTTCTAATAATTCGGCGAAAATTCTGCAGTCTCGCGGTAAATTCGCGCGCGCGCGCGCGCGCGTCTCTGTTTGTGTGAGAAAATGTTTAGATTTTCAATGAAGCAGCGGATGTTCGTTTCGTTCACCGATTCGAGTCAGTCAACATATGAAACTCTACATTTTAAATCGACGAGGCCACGGCTAAAAATAATTATTCGTATTTATTGCAAATTTTTTGACATCCGGAGATTTTTTATTTCGCGAGGCCATCAAAGCTTGCAGAATTGCTTATAGGCGCGATTATAAAAGTATCTGGTGAGAAATACGAATAAAAACTCGATTGAAAACTTTTGAAACAGTTTTACGTACTGCACATCGAGAATAAATGGCTTGCATAATGTTAAAACTGCAAATTCTTTTATTTTATCGAAGAGAAACTTAATAAAGCTATGCAATGTAACGCGGATAATAGAAAGTTCTGGTGGTGCGACTGCCGACGCCCAAGCCTCCGTTTTTTACTGATAAATCTACTCTCCTGTTTTAAGTGCAAATTAATTTTGTAAGGCTTTTAAAAGAGACGTTAAAAATTTTTAAAAGATTAACACAAATTACATCAAAGTCCTGTGCGTAAACTCGCGCAACGTAAAATGTTACGCTGCTTAATAAACATAAAAGTATCAACCGCAAACAAAGTAAATAATTAAAGCTTTTACTAAGCCATTATGATTACGTTACGGAAATTAAAGTAATATCATTATTCTCTTTCCAAGGGACTGAATGGATCTTTTAGAAGTTGCTGAAAAACGAAAACAGTCGTTAACCCAGTCTCTCTTGTTTCTTTTAAAGTTCAAATATTTTAGAATACGAAGGGCTGAGCCACTCGAATCTCGCCTTAGTTCTCACGTCACGGATTGTCTCCTTCGAGAAACAATGAGTTCGGGGTTCAGCTGTGACTGGCTCTTGTAAAAATGCACGTAACAATTTTCACTCTTACAGCGTCGACCCTCGCTTTCTTAAAATAAAATCTTATTTTATATCCTTCCGATTATTCGTCTAAAATAAAAGCAAATTATTGCGTAGCCTCTTTATTTTTTAATTTAACGTACGCCTCGATTCGCCTTACGTAACTCTTACGTATGAATAGCTAAATATGCCGTCTATCCATATCAAAGTGATAATCTGATTTTCAGTAACGTATAGTCAGTAATTGCAATCCTAAAGCCCTGAAAATATACCTTAAGCTGACTCGTAATTTTTAATTCAATCTTTGCATCAATACTGTCTTTTTAATTAATAAGTACAGATATTTTGAGATTAAATAATCCAATTATATCTTTTGAAAATTTATAATTCATTTATAATAAAAGCTAGTAGTTGTTTCTCTTGTACACGAACGTTGCAAGAACAAATTGTTAATCTTTATTAATAAGAATAGCATTAAATTCTTAACAAAAGAATTTTGCCACACAGTCTCGTGTAATTCAATCAGCAAATTACATTTCTCGCCAAAGCCAATCAAATAAACTATCTTGCGCTCCTATTTCGATTTTAAAATCCATAAAAAACTTCAATGAAATAAAGTGGGTCAAAATGTAACTTTAAATATACTTTGCAATTGTAGTACAATTATACTTGGATATAATGAGAAAAACGTTAGTACCGCTAAATATAATGAATCGCTATTTAAACGAAGATAAACTTGAATAGTTATATTTTCGCAGTAGTGATTATATTAATACGATAGCGGTCGATCTCAAGGGATTCGCTTTAAAGATTAAGGCAGGAAAAACGTGCATATTTAACTTGGAACTTGTAAATTATAATTTCGGAATTGACCGATGAGCAATCAAATCATGCATCATTGAGTAAATATATTTAAATATAAACAAATACCCACACATATGTCTAATTTTTTAATTGGATGAATTACTTTGCACGAAAGTAACTAACGAAGCAAAATTTTTAATTCTTAGATCAAACGTGTCACATTAAAATAAATTACTTTTTAAACAGTAAACTTTCAATTTAAAAAAATTCAAATTGTTAAAACTATCTTTTAACGTTTATTGAACAAAATAGTGATTAGTCAAATATTTGGCTTGATAAAAAATTTGATTTAAGTTGATGTTAAAGAGTTGTACGAACAAAAATTATGATAAAAAACTTTTTATGCGCCTTGTAACAGAAAAGCTGGAGATTTCATTGTAAAAAAGTATCCGTTTCTTTTTGTCAAAAACATGTTCGTCTTATCTTAAAGGACTTTTTTCATTTAAAAATCTTTTATTTACTTTAAGAAATCGTAAGTTTATTTTTATTCAAGTCCACGAAATACATACATATATTGTTTGTTGAATAGCTTTTATTTCAATATTCTTGGCTTTCCTATTTGTTAAAAAGTTATAAAGTGACACTGATTACGTATTGATTTTACGTCTATTGACAATTGCGTAACATTAATTAATAATTAAAATTAATTAAATGCGAATGATAATTAATTTATTTGAGCTCCTCATATTCTTTGAATAATTGCTTTCAAACGAATGAATAAAACAATTCAATGCGAAACGATAATAATGAGAGAAGATGCTCTCTGTTATAAATATTCGTTCGCTACATGCTTATTTAAATGCAGAGGCGAATATTTATTAAAATCCGTGTGTAAAAATTAAATCAAGATAATACAAGATGAAAATAATTCAATTTAATAATGTAATTAAAAAATTACAACAAAATTAGAATATGTTGGTGATTCAAATTTTCGACAACTGTAGTTTGAACGATTTTTGTGGATAACGTAACTTTTGTGGATTTTAGTTGAGCTTTTCGATTAAAAACTTGTTGCCATAACGTATTTTTATTACTCACTTCATTCTGTATGGAAACATACAGTAATATATATTTAATAAGTATATGTATTATATCTGGGTATCAACTATTTTTTTCACGTGTCTTGATTCGCTTTTTTTACTTTCGTCCCTTCACGTTCACCTGAACGGAATCCTTTTGAATTTTCCCTACTAACACAGATCTCTGTTTTGCTAAAATCATGCGTAAAACGTGTATTTTTTTATACGCAGCTTCAGAGCAGCAACGTATGTTAGCTATAGTTTAGTATAAATTATCTCCCGCCGATTGACTTGAATCAGAGGTTTTTATTTACTTACAAGTCTCTTGTTCCCCATGCGAGTTTCGGTCTCGGGTCCCTAATTCATCGCATTGCATTCGGAAAATACGAATTCCGTTATTCTAATTTGAATGAAAACCAGCCAAGTAGTTTAAATCCGGAAATTCGTACACGTAGAGACAATTGCATAAATAAAATAATACATAAAGATGTCGTGGCTTAATATAAATCTTGACATGTTTCAAATCAGATAAGCCAAGATTAAAGCTTTAAAAAAGCTGCAATCAAGCTTCGTCGTATTCTCCATAACAAATGCACAAGTTTTTAAATCTCGTAATTATGATAACAATTTGATATTCCAGTTATAAGCATGAAGTAACAACAAATTTTAATATCGGCGCGAATACGAATCGATTGTTTCAATAAATTTATTAGCCGCTCTTATAAATCCTCGTCGTAAATCAGTTTATTCGAAGAAGGCGAAAGAAATGCTTTTCGCATAGAAAACGGTAAAATATTTAAAAATCAGTAATCAATCTGTCAAAAATTCTTATTAAAACTGCAATATAAAATTGCAGCAAACAGATGGTTGCAATTAAATCTATTAAAGTATAAATAAAGTACATATAGATTTCAGTCGAGAGAAATGTAATTCGTATCAGCGATAAGTACTAATAAACTCATCGACTTATCAACTTCCCCGTAAATTCTTTCCTTCTATTTTTCAATTAATACTTTGCTCGAAACGTTTTATAAAAAATGGTTATTGGTTAAGTAACTACTTTCACCGGAGAGCAATGCGAGCCAATTGCATTGCTCCCGATCTTCCCGTTACATAAAAAAAAAATCGTAAACCACCACTTGATCAAATTGTTTATATCGCAGAGTCTGTTGTCGAGTAATCAACCAGAACCAAAGGAATTGAGTTTAGAGCCAAACGACGATTCGCCACGTCGTATAGAATAGACCATCATTTTCTTCCATAAATTAGTAATAAATTTGAGCCTGATAGTTGGAAAGTTCCCGGGTGCGGCCAATTCTTAGGAGCTCGTAGCAACGTTGTCCCCTCGCATCGTCTACAACTGTTTCACCGCTCGGCATGAAAGCTTCCCGGCGTCGGGAATCGAAGCAGCCATCCAAGGAAAGGCTCCACTCGACCCAGCAACCATCGCTCGGAGCCGTTCGACGAACTATCAGATCGAGGACGAATGGAACACCCGAATGGCTCGTTTTATCTCGCAGCCTCGCAATTGATTCTCGAGGGCGTCTCGCGAAACAGACGGTCGAGACAAGTTTCTCCCCGGTGGCGGTGACGGTGACACACCAAGCGCATCGCGATCGGAGCGTCCGACGAAAAAAGCAAGCTCGAACTTGCGGTCGCAAGCCCACGGGAGCCGAACGGCGCGAAATTCCCCCCCCCCCCTGGAACCCGAAAGCGTCTCTTCCACCCTCGCTCGTCTGCTCTCGATTCGTTTTACAGGTTCGGGGAGGTGACGCCGGAGAACTCGAAAGTTGTCCGTTGATCAGCGAGAGCAAGAAAAGTGATAGGTGGAAAGAAACGCCACTCGGCGAGCTTATCGGCCTGCCTTTGTCTTATCAATCCTCCTCCAACTAAATCTCCTAACTGCTCCGATCAGGACTGAACTCCATTTTCCCGTTTCTCGTTTCTCACTTCGGTTCGAGTGCCCTCTTTCCGCTCAGCCTCCGTTTCGGACCTCCGACCGTGCATTTTAATAAAGGTCCGCTTGAACAACGGTTCGCTCAAAAGCGAAATGTTCCCGACACCAGATAATCGAACTACAAGGACTGCGGCTTCGCAGTCGCGTTGCTCCTTTCGAGCGCCGACGGAAACAAACGCGAACATAGAGCCTGAAAAAAGAGGCTGGAGCGGTTTAAAGCCGAGTTGCTGAAAGGGAAGGAAAAATTAGGTCGGGCTTCGCAAAGCATTATATCCCAGGGGTGTACGGTTTAAGTCGCAATGCACCAGAGAGGGAAGTTTAAAAAATTTTCGGAAATTCTATTTGAATAAATAGTAGTAATTTTCTGGCTGAGATAAGTAATTCTCAGAGATTGTAATGGAAAAATACCAAGTTGGTGTGTAAAAGTAGTTTATTTTTAAGACTGCGTTAGTAGCGATGACTGCTGCTCGTTAAGATTTAAAATATGAGGATTAGGTCATTCGATGAAAGCGTTTTATTCAATAATTGTATTATTAAAAACGAGCCTTTGGCCCGAATCAAGTGAAATCAATAAGAGAAATAAATAAAACAACTGGAGGAGATACGATTGAAAGAATAAAAATTAATCGATAAGTTTATGTTCGAATCGCGATTATCGTACGAATGCAATTAGAAGAAAGAAACGCATCGACGTTTGCAGCTCAATGAAAAAACCATTCGCCACAAAAATAAAAGGATCCGGAACATTTTTATCTATTATTACCCAATAGCTTCGCATTCTGAATAATGAAAAAAATTGTATCGAGTGACATTCTCAAACGCCACGTGTCATTTAAAACTTTATAAATTTAACGAACCACACAAAATAAGGGTAAATTAACGATATTTAATGAGAAAATTTAAGAATTAATTTTCACGTGCAGTTTGCAATTGCATAATAATTAAAATGTACAAATATTCATTCAAATATTTAACAAGGATTTATTAAAAAATATTCCGAGTAAATTTTCAAAATTTGGAAAAGTGTTATTCTAATACTTTTAATGATATATTGTTAAATCAAATAAAAAAAAACTGACTGAAAAATATAAATATTGCAGAAAGTATTCTGCGCGCAATTTTAACATATTGTTTTCGGATTGTCGCTGAAAGAAACGAATCAAAATTTGTAGTTGAATAAAATTACAGCGAAAAAATTGTAATTCCGTTCAGCGCTACACTTGGTATGATAAGACGTTTGTGTTCTTCATTTTAAGTAGATTTCCAATAAGCTAAAAAAAGTACGAGTATATATTCCCTCGAATGAATTAAAAAGTTTGAAATTTATGAATAAACTAACGGTATTTTAAGTTAATAAAATTAAATTGTAACAAATATAAAATGTAAAGTATGACTGCGTTTCAAAAGCTCTTGTACGTTATATTTGTTTATTACTCGGAATAAAATAGATTAGCATCCAATTCTATTAAATTCAATGCGAATTATTATCCACTCGAGCAGAAACCTTAAAATATCGAAGTTAAGAACTCGGCGTGTTTAAACCGAATTTGAAAAATTTATTTGACCCTAGCTTATAATTAGAATACGAATCAACGCAAATAATTTATTCAAAACTCGCAGTCTTTGATAAGATATTCGGAACTGCTGCTGCCGCTGTTGCTCGGCTTAACAAAGTGTATTCACTGAAGAAATTGCAAATCGAGTCCCTGTGGAATCAAACTACTTATAACTTTAATGTTTAATATAAATGCTATTTATGCCCTTCAAAAAGAAAAATTTCCACGAAACCTTATACGGAGGTACAAAAATATTTCGCATTTCAATACTTCATATTTCGAAATAAATGCTATTAATCATGAAATGTCGGACCCGCAATTCTCACACTGTGCTTTGTCCTTTTTACCCTCGCTGTTAAAAAGCTTCGCAAACGTATTACGCGTGTGTGTAACCTTCAAAGGAATGTCGTTTCACTCGGATTATTTGCGGCGTTCAAAGAAATATGCGAAACGTCATTTATAATCGACTCATTAAGAGACAAAGGCAAATTGTCAGTAAATATTTATATTTTTGCGTATTTAAAAATTTCAAAAAGTTTATAGAGAAATACGTTTTGTTTCTAACGAATTAAACAAACCCTCTCGCGCGACTCGAATAATCATAAAGTTCGCCGTTAAACCAACTATTTATAATAGAGTTCCATTTATAATAAAGAAAATTCTTAGGCCATCGTTGGAAATAGCATTAAATAGATATTAAAATAACTAAAATAACCGATGCTCCGGGGCGCTGTTTCATTATTCCGAAAGGATATTTCAAATGCACCGACGAATGCACAAGTCTATCGCCTTTAGTACTTTAAACGAAACGCGAATTGGCCCTTAAATTTAAGAAACTCGCACATTTAAAAAACTATAAATATCGAAAATTTAATAATGCCGCGCTATAAAATATGCTTTATAAATCATCGTTCGCTGGTATTCGTGAAATCAACTTTGATCGTATTTATGGGCGACCGTGTATACTTTCATCGTGAAACAGATAAATTAATCGAACTGCCATTCGTTTCATTTTTCTGAAACATCAAGTATCACTTTGATTAAAACTTCAAAATGCTTTCTTAATACATTACGATCCAATTTAAAACTTTCCGCGCTTAACGATAAACAACAGCGTAATATCGAGTATTACAATATTTCCACCGAGTCGCGTAACTCCGCGTTAGATGTAACCTTTGAAAATTTACACTATTGTTGGCGGTACAAAATTTTTCAATGTTTATACAAAAACGCCGGAGGCTCGGGACGGGAGAAACTTTAACTTCTGAAGTGCCGGGAAAGTGGAGAAAAGTACGAAGATAATGCAGCCAGTATATCAATTTATAAGAGCCGAGTTTGGTCAGGCGGCGCATCTGCCCGGACTCGGCAGCTCGGCAGCCTTCCACATCTACACCTGCAATCTGCATACAACTGCAGACATATTGCTTTGCTTATCTTTCGAGCCGCGGTCACAAATTCTTCAACTTTCAGCAATTTTTAGACGCTGACGAGCTTATTTAAATAGCGTCGCCCAACTACGGCTGGCGCTCCCGTCGATCATTGCGGAAAAAATCACCGCAGCCCGCGAGTGCATTGCGCGATAACACTCTTTTTTGATTAAAGCCCCCAAGAGCCGGCCAGTATTAACTTTGGTGCAGCGCCAATAGTGCGATGCGCGGGCTGTAAGTCACTAGCCAACAACACTTGTCTTTCTCGGTTAAAGTTTCGCCGGTCGCAAAGAGGCCGAGCGAAAATCCCCCCTTGCCCCTCTAAATATTAAGGAAGTTGGCCGGCTGGCAGCAGTGTACATAATAGAGTTTTATTGCCTTAC
Source organism: Platyscapa corneri (assembly GCA_018907185.1). Lineage (NCBI taxonomy): Eukaryota > Metazoa > Arthropoda > Insecta > Hymenoptera > Agaonidae > Platyscapa > Platyscapa corneri. The sequence continues at coordinate 3,846,880 of JACCHW010000012.1, forward strand.
TCGCGGCAATTTATTGACACTGAAACGAAACTACTTCTCGAGCCGGGCTTGTATTATGGCGCGACCCCCGACGCGATAGCTGCTGCTCCACTAGTAGCGCATAATTCTTTTATCGCCCGAGATGTAGAAAAGCCAAGAGGCTCGCCGTGCGCGAGCTTCCTTCTGGTGACGCGCGTCTTTTAAGGATGCGGATCGCGAACGAGCCCATCCGTAGCGACCCCGTGGCTTCTGCGACAACCGGGATGGACATTAATCGAGCGGTTTTATCGAAACCGACGCGTCTGGAAGAAACGAGTGGGGCTTGGTGCGAACGATTAAAAACGGCGTGTTTCGACACGAGCGCCGCCCTCGCCGAGATGAAACAGCACCGAAGACACAACGCGAAGGGCTAAAATTTTTCCGAACGACAATAACGATTCCGTTGTTGTGCACCCGTAAACTCACGTCTGCCGTTCGCATTCCCAACACTTCGCAAAAAATACCAAAGCCGCGCCCTGCTGATTGCGAAGGAGGCTGATAAAAGTTTTGATCTGTGCAGTTTGTACGATCGATCGGAACATGTTGATCGCAATAATAGGCAAACGTTACATTTAACGTTCATCAAAGTTGGACCAAAGTAGATTTGCCTTTAGCTTTGGATTTTCTCTCGCCGTTGCTTCGTGTCTCTGCTTCTCACAGGATTCGCGCAAATTTTAATTAGCTTATAGACAGCCAAGCAAATCCCGAAGATTCTTTCAAAATATTAGCAGAACTACATTTGGGTAAAAAGTAGTTGAATCTAAACAGGCGTAGAGTCGACTTGCAAATAATCGAGTACTCATTGCAAAATACAATTACCGAGCAATTACGCCCGTGTGCTCGTAAGCACATAAGATCGCTTAAACGCATTATAAATAATTGAACGACTTCTTGTTCGTTAAAATTATTAGAATTTAAACTTCTTAATAAGTTCCTCGTAAAATTCTCGAGAAACGTCAAGTGCTTAAGCGAAAGCTCGCACGAAAGATATTTCCGCCCTTAAATACATTGACTTTTCAAGAGAACCCTATAAAAATTTTGTTGAATTACGAAACGCCATTAATTAAAAATGGGCGAGTGGGCTATTGGTCGAGGCTAAGAAAGCTAAGAAAGCGTCCGTGGAAATTTCGCGCAAACGAATGTCTCGCTACACCTGACTTATTTTCGATCTGCTTAACTATTCTTAAAAACTACAATTTATTATCGAGGCTCCGTCAAAGTTTGCCCCTAGTTGGCCAACTAAAAAAACGTTTTAAATTAAAAGTCTCGTTACGTCCTAAAGTGCGGCGCTGATTTCATAGGTCTCCCGGCCGCACTAAAATCGCTCTTGTACCTCGTAGCTCGCACCCCCGCCTCCTTCCCCGGCTATTCTTCGGCTAAACTGGCAGCTCGAGTCATCTAATAATACTAATTAAAGATCAGTTTATTAAAGGGTTTCATTTTGAACCGGCGCCAGCTCAGATTTTCAGCATCGCCGGCGAGGAGTAAAAGTTGTTCTTTTGCTGAATAATAGATTAAATTTCCAGCGAGGGTAAACATTATGAAAAAACAAGAGTCGAGTTCTCGCGATCCAGACTCGAATTTTTGCATATTTTAATTATGCGCAACTTCAAAATGAAAGGAACTCTTCGCCTTTAATTAAAGATCAAGTTTTTCTGAAATTTCAAAAACACCCTGCCGGCTCTTTTGAAATAATTTAATCCTCGCGTAAGCACCGCTTGTCGCTGGAGGCGAAACGCGTTACCTCCAACAGCCAAATCTGCGCGCTCGACAATCGCAGCGAGTGCAAAAGGTGCGAACTGCCCTCGTAGCGCGGGCCCTAATAATTCGGCCTCTGCGCCGGCTTGAAGATATTGGAAGGCCGTTTAGCGCAATTGCCAGACGAAGCTCGATGTGTATCGCGGGGCCCCATAAATATTTAGCGACATTCGTTAGGGCGAACTCATTAACAAACAGCTTCCCGGGTCCTTTAATCGCATTATGCGAATCTCGCGATATCGTATTGCGCTGGCGAGCGGCAGCTTCGCCTCGAAATATGAAAAAGAAATAAAGCGGCGCGAGAAATGAAAATTCATTACAGCCCGACTTAATTATGAATTCTCGGTACGGCTTGATGAAGTTTCATTATGAATTGAAAAAAGGCAAAACCACGGAGCGAAGGAAGAGAGAGAGAGAGCGAGTGGAGTAAAGTTAGGCTGATCGAAATCTTTTGTGTGAAAAATACTGCACCAGCAGGCGAGTTTCATCCGTAGCCGTCGCACTCGCAGCCACTACTGTCCATCCCTCCCACCCACTCTCCTCCTTCGACTAAATTCAGTTCAGATTATTCCCTGGCAAGTTTACTTTAATCTGTTAAACTCGATCGCCTATGAGCATTAAACAATCCTAATTAAGATTCGAGGGAAACTTGGTAAGTTAGCTAATTAAATAAGAAGACTCACCGTTATCCGTTGAAGTTTCCACTGTCTCGTATAGTCCATCTGAAATGCAAACAAATTAAATTAACACGTAATACATCGTGAGGTGGGCCACCTACTTGCGCAAGCCTCTCTTATCTCTCTGTGCGCGTGGGCGGATAGAGTCCAGAGGAATCCCAATCGAAGCTTAGAAATATTGCCTTTTCGAAAAGCCCGGAAGCTTTTTTGTTCGCAGCTAGACCGCGGCGAATATCAGTATCACTCCGACAATTTGAATTATTAATTAAGCTGCAATTGACAATTTTTTCAACTTTTAACGAATTATTCGCCGGTCAGCTTTGTTCCGAGCAACGGAAAGTGACGCGACGCTATTTTATTTCGGATTGTTGGTAACAACTAAAATTGAATTTAATTAAAACTTACGAGTCTCTCGGTTGACAATTTTTTCACTCTCAAACGTCAAAACACAGACGCCAAAGTTGGCGATTTCAAACTGAAAGACGCAGCCGTCAATTGTTATTTCCAAGTTCTCAACTAAATTTTGTAATCAAACTAAAATCGTTGCTGGCTTTTAAATCTCTCCAGTTGGGAAAATCGAGGAAAGCAAGTAAGAAGATTATTTTGCAGAAATTACTTTTAACAATGCAGCGCTCCGATTTAGATCCCAGATATAAATCTCTTATTTTAAAATTAAAAAAAAAAACACGCAGTCCCACTTTTTCCCATACATTCAATTTTATATTCGGTATATTCAATGGGATCAATTCAGGTAGGGCACGAATAAAGTTAATCGTCAAAAAACCAATCCGATCAATTTTAGGTAAATGCACGCGCAAAAAGGATAGACTCGGGTGAGATGTTTTAAAAAGGTAAAAAGGAAGCGTCTGATATTTTTTCTCGACAAAATAACTGGAAAAGCTGAGAGGTGTCGCGAAAAGCTGTTGGAAGTAAACGAAGAAAGCAAAAGCGTCGGACAATAGCTTGCGGGTGAACGAGAGGAATTCCTGGAGCAGTTTGGCCGCTTTTTCGCGTTTCTGTATCAAACGTCGTCCAGCGTCGAGAATAACTGTCACCGGGGCGCTCGAGAAATCCTGGAGGAAGTAGGTTTATTAAAAGGTTGGCCAGATCCCCAGGGAGCGGCAAAAATCTGGTGATCCGTTGGCCGAGGAGATCGAGCCCTCGACACCGCTAGTAATGGCGGCCGATAAGAGCAGTGGCCTCCCCCGACAGCACGCGAGGGCAAGAAAAAGGGCTCGTCGAGGATCGACGCAGGGCTAAATCGAGCTCCTAGTCGGTCTGTCTCAAACGCGTTTTCGCGCACGTGCACCAGGAACTATTTGCGGCTGCGGTGGTGGCGTCGGGGGCGTCCGTGGTCTCGGGGAACCGAGGACGAGTACAAAGGAATTTTCAATTCCTCTCGCACCTCTAAGGTACTCGCAGGCTTTGTCCAAATCCGTTTAAAGAGAGACTCACACCGATAGCCGCGCGTGTCAGTGTTGGCGTCTCTCCGACAGACGAGCCAAAATAATGGCCGAGGCCTTCTCCTACTCGTTTGTTACGACCGCGGATGTGCCGAGCCAAAGTCGATTCGTCCGCAGAGTACGCGAACCGGAGAGTAATAACGAAACAGCATTCTGCAACTGCGTTTTTCACGCATCGCGCCGAGAATCGAAGGATCCCCCCACCAACAGCACCACCGCCACTCGCGCTTCCGGCGCCGTTCCCCGCCGTAATTAATTATTTACACGCGGAGACCTTCCCCGTTAAATTGAGCGAAGGATTAATGCTTGCGATAAGCGGGAATGATTATGATGTTCGTGATCAAATTTGGCTGCTGATAAGGCCAACTTTCATTGTCTGTAGAATTTATTAAGATCTGGTTCGCGATACAAATTGGTATCCGTTAGAAATCTAAGCGCCGGTTTTCCTTTGCGCATCGATTCACTTGGCTTCCAAATAATTCGAAATAATTTGCCGTTTTTGCACCGCTACTATAAAAAACTTGCTGTTTCCCTCTCAGCAGCAGCTTATAAACATTAATTGCCGCGCAATTCCGTTTCACGCGGAAAAGTAGCTCGTTTATTTTTACCAATTTCGAAAAAGATAATTTAAATAATAATCAATTGTAAAACTGTGCAACGTGTATCTGATAATGCTGTATCCCATTCGTGCATAGAATAATTATTGCTGCTTATTTTTTCTCGTTCAGTGCTGCTTATAATTTTTAATTTTGACGAACGGTCGCTCTGTGCAATATCAAAATTAAAGTCGTTAAAGTGCATTGCTTCGAGTGTCGCAAAAATTTCCTAGAATAGCATTCTTGAAGAATTAAATTATATTTCAAGTAATGATGCAAATACATGAACTGCAAACGCGTGCTGAATATTTTTGTTGCGGTGCATTGGAACAATTGACGCAATGGCTTTTTCAAAATCAAATCGTCGATTATACAACGCGTAATAGAGTTGGAAAATATTCGCACCTTTGAAGGCAAGATTTTTTAGGTACAATTGTAATTATTGATATACAATATTTAGTTTTGGGGTAAGAATATTATATCGCATTAAGTTGGACCGCTCGGTTTATAGTGAATTAACGAGTTTCCCGATCACCCCTCTCGTCACTCCCCAACAGCCTCGTTAAATAAACCAGGAAAAATAGAAAATCCCAACTAAAAGCTTAAGTAAATTCGTACGCAAGGTCAATTATTTTTGAAAAGCTTCGAAAAACATTTTCCAAAAATTAGCGGGAGATTACTATTATGTTGAATTAACCGTCGCTCGATAACCTTCCAGCCGTTGTAACGTGCAATTCGAGAGTTTTACACGTGTGGGATTGCATATGATAAAGTTGTGATAAGCCAGTCTATAATTTAACGAATCCGGGCGAAATATCCCCCGGCAAACGATACCTACGTGTACAAGATTACCAGGAACTATACTACGTAGATGTTCTCGATTTCTGTGGATTTCGAATTGTTGATAAGGCGGTCGGGTGGCGCGCGGTGTGGGTCACGTGACACACAATAGAATATCAGTGGTTTACTGATGGATTTGTGTAGCTTGCAAATAGAAAGGCGTCTCGGCGCAAGCGTAGATGGAGATCCGATAATATTTCGACTCGAAAAATACAAAACGATCGTCTACCCAGTTATCGCGAAATCAAAAAGTGATCAATAAATATGCGCGTGTGTACTCTTAACGTGTCATTAGTTTAAAAGTATGCGCAACTCATCTATTGCCTACGAGTTTTTTATGGAACGTTGAAACGAGCAATGCGGTGAATCAATAAATTCCTATTCGTTATTTTAAAAGTGAAGATAAATAAAAATTACTTGCCTCCTTCGAAGATATCGGAACTCAATGAGAAATCGTGTACGCGTTATCTATTTTCAGTCAAAAAATGTATTATCAAAAAAGTAATAATAGCTGATAAATCACGTAACTTTATTACATAAAAAAGTCGCATTAATCAAAATAGAGCGTTTAAACGGAGTTTTACCTAACGATTAACTAAGATCTATATAATACCCGAATAGCTATCCTTTAACATAGCTACGTAATAACTTCAATTAATTAAAAAATTTTTTCAATAAACGGGAATTTTTTTGCTTAAAAATAATTTACGCGATTGTAAATGTACTCCATCAGTTTTTAATAAAAAATATGATTACAATACATTTATTAACAAAGAAAATTTATATTTCATAATATCTTTATCGTTGGCAATAACCAATAAATAATTATTAGTAATAACATTATCAATTTTGCTGTCGACTTTGTTCTGAAAAATGAATATTTATCGAAATATAGGGAGTGAAATTGTCGGTCACAATAAATTATCAAGTACTCGTTTATTAACCGTTAATTAAATTTAGCAGAAAATTTCTTATTAAAAAATTTCAAACTAACAAAACCTTTGAATTATCTTTTAAATTGGTGTATATGTAGTTATAGCGAAAAATAAGAAAGCAGCATGTAAAGTTTTAGTCGAGAAGTCAGAAAGTAAAATACTTTAGGAAGATCAAGACAAAGATGAAAGATAATATTAAATTGGAGTTAAGAGAAGTTAGGTATGACCAAGTATTTTGGATGGATTAGGCGCAAAATAGGGTAGAGCAGTGTTCTTGCGTTAATAAGATGTTGCACTTTCGAGTTTCAAGTAAGCGCAAATGAAATTATAATAATATTTAAGGATTACTTTCTCGAATAAAATCAAGTAATTAACTTATGCTAAAATTTCTTAAAGCTATTTATGTCTGAGAAAAGTACAATTATCTTTTATTTCTATAAATATGAAACGTTGTACATTTTAATCAGAAATATGCGTAATGGTTTTTTGCACGTCAGCTTGCCTTTCCACAGAAATTCTGTGCGTGACACTTAGTCGCACTAATGCACTAATGATATTACGCAATGCAAATAACGTCAAGTTATAGTTCGAAGGCACATATTTTTTGCGTCAAATAATCAATCGCTTGCTATTAGCTAAAAATAGGCTTTGTTTAATATTATGCAAAGCCAATTGCACCGCTATCTTTCGGATTTCCAAGTTCATTCGGCCAGTCTTTCAGACTCCACATTTTAATCAGGGTTTTTGTAGTACTCGTACGATTTCACAAATTACGTCTCGTTGCTGGTGGATATTAATTACATTAAATAACAGCTTTCCACGGTGCGTCTTCATTTTGCAAAATTGTAAGAGAATTAATTGAATGACGTGGGGTGGTTCAAAAAGTTTACAGCGATAGCATGGTTAATTATACGAGTACCTGACGTAACATCGAGTCGCGGTCCCGCGCCTCCCCCCGCACCCCTGCTCCGCGATATTAGCACGAAGCCGCCTTGAACGAGCTCCAAGGTCCGGAAGTGTGTCTCCCGATGAGAGCTAAAAGATCCTATCGGGATAAGGGACACATGCGAACGAATGCTAATAAGTGGGAGAGGGGGAAGCCACTGCATTGACGCGCACACACCCACAGAGACGTCCAAACGCGTCAACCCGAGTCCAGAGAGGAAGAGAAGGGGGTGAAATTAATTGGGTCAGAGTTCCGAGCTTAAGGTTCGCGCGAGCCTCTCGCTTGTATCCGAAATCTTTAGTCTCTCGCTCGCGATTGACGCACGCACGTACGTGCCAAGGGTGCGAATCCCAGCCCCGGTGGACACTGACTGCCGACACTCCCTCCCCCCGCTTTCGAAGTTCGACTTCTCCTATTGTTGCGGCTCTCAAAGCGCGCGTTTCACCTTCGAATGCTTAGGCGATTAAACTTTCGCCAGAATCGAATTTAACTTTCCGTAACAAAGTAACTTACTTTTCCGGTAGATGCGGCTGCGCGGCCATGGGCAAGGAATACGAAAGATACGGCACGCGAGGCCGCGCTCGCTTTAATCGGCCTCTACCATTGCTGAAGGAGTTTTGCGTTAATTCGCCGAGGAGTGTTTATCAATAATCGCCGCGGCTGCCAGGTACAGCCGTTTACGGGAAATCGGCGCTGCTCAGCGACCCCTCGTGTCTGTTTCGATCGAGACAACATTCCCTCTGTCCGACGACGCGTCCTCGCCCTCAAACTTCTCCGCCTCGATTTTTCGTCCAACGCGGTTGTCTAACGACAGCCACCCTTACTACCTCATTCGCAACCTGCGTATTCCACGTCTACTGTACCTGTGCTGATGCCGTTGTTATCATTGTTACTATCGTGTTATTATCACTGTTCCGCCCTGCACGTGGTCCTCGTTGTGCGTAACCGAATATCAATCGTGAAAAAAAATATTTTGTAAAAACTCTAGATGCCCTTGGATCTGTTTATAGTTTTATCATTAGTCGATACGCGAAAATGTGCGATGTAAAAAAGTTTGTGGGTTGCAAATCGACCAGTTCGTTAGCTCTGGGAATGCCGATATTTTGCACGCGGAGGTCGAATCGTATCGACGATTGAAATTCGCATTAGCGTTACCTCGGAGGCTAAACAAAATATTGCTTCGCTTCGATGCGATTGCTTATAAAGCTTTCTTCTACCGATTGATTGTCGCGTCATCTCGTTTTCTCGCTTTCGTCATTAGCAAAAAACAGGCTAGCCAAGATTAATTAGTCCAGATTATTCATTGTCAGTGTGAAACGAAAGAGATCGAGGGTAAGGAGAACCAAGTCTGAGAATTGAGAAACAGAGCTTTTGAGGTCAGGCGGTCGGGAAAGCGTCGCGGCAAACTCAATCCATGCCGTGTTCGAATCATTCTCTCCAGAGCATCGAGATTAAACTGCGATGCAGCACCGAGAACAATTTCGATGCACAGCCAAAAATGAAGCGCGAGGGTGATGTCCTTAGTTCGTCGCTGCCCTGGGACACTGTTTTGCGAGCTGCTGCAGCTGTTGCAATATCGGTGCTGGCCGGCGCGCGTGCGCCTCATCGCTCGTAAACTTTCGCGACAGATTCCAAATTTACAAGCCGAAACGAGAGAATAATAAGAATAAGAGGAGGAGGAGGAGGTCGAACTGCGTGTCAGCGAGGCCCTCGGAGATTGGAAGGGAAATTTGCTCGAGTGCGGTCGCGACCCAAGACCGCGCGGAAAAAGCCCAACGAGAGAAGCGACGAAAAATATTTAGCGCGGCTGTGTCGTTTTCTCATTAACGGCGCACTCGCACATCTAGCGGACGGCCTTTCAACAACTCGGAGCTCTATTTATATTTTCTTTTCATTAGCTAGCGGCCAGTGTTTTCCCCTCCCCAGTCCGTAAGCGCCGGCGTGTTCGCCAAGCCAAATGAAAGATAACTCCAAGAGCCGGGGAAGGAAGCAGGCCCAGGCAACCAAGTCTCGATCGCTCTTCTTATCTCTCTCTCTCCCTCTCTCCGGTCTTCTTCGAGTGCTCCTAAGACTACCGGTGTTCCCGCTGCTGCTGCTGTACGTGCGGGGCTGCGTGGGTGTAGTGGAGGCAGAGACGCCGTCGACGAGGACACACGCCAACTTCTTTCTAGCTTCCTTTTGCAGCTACACAATTTTCACTCCGTTGCTCGCTGCTTCTTCTGTACTTTTTTCCCTTTCCTCTTCGCCGTTCTCGCTGTCTTCTTCTTCCTCTTCCTCTTCGGTCTTCTTCCGCATATGGTTTGATCAACGAATAACTCGCTTTCCTTGCCCTACTTTTAGTTGTCTACAAAGAACTAACTTTTATTCTCGCGTCGCGTATACTTTTCGAATAGCCACGATATTTTATTATAATCGTGGGGCTTTCGCTATTATAATAAAATTATTGTCAATGATAGATGAATAATTTTCAATGGACTAGCACTAAATTCCATTCGTTTTTTTATTGTGCTTGCAAAGATTTCACTTGAAAACTTTCGTCTAATTTTAGTAAAAAAAGATTTTGAATGGCTGTCCGGCGAAAGAAAAATTCGGGCGAAAGTATTCGTGCTTTTTCGTTCGCTGCGCGCGCAAAGGCTATTTCCTTTCAAATATATCGAGTGCGTGAATAAAAACTGAAACACCTACGTCATCTGTTCTCGTAACTGCAGATTATTGTTCTCTTTAAAATAACGAAATTATTAATAAATCGTCGATCGACTGCACGAAACGACTCCAAATTGTATGCACCGAAAATTACATTATGAATTAGGATTTTAATTACTTTCCATTATCTGAATAATTTAGTGGCAAAATCTAATTTGATTTTACGCGTATAATAATTATAAGCTACAAAAATCCTGGATATTGAGCGAATTTCAGGGTAGAGAGTTGGGGGTGTCAAAGTTTCACCGTTAAATTAGGGTGTCGCGTCAAAGTCAGTATTGAAATTCAACGCCGGACTATTGATACCAGACATTCTCGACTTCTTTCGACTTTGTCTCTTTTAGTTCGTCGCTAAATTTAACTAAATTTTTCAAATATCGACCTCCCGTGAATTACTTCAAAATCCTGGTGCAATTTAATTAATCACGCAATAATTATAAATGCACTAGATGCGAGGCCTTGGATGGATAGGATTATATTAAGAAATTAGAGGCTTTGATATTAAATTTAGTTGCGTAAAAGTAAAAAAAATTCTTAATTAAAATCCGACTATTAGAGAAAGGACATAATTTTTAAATTCTTAAAAATGTAAAAACACGCACAAATATAAATATAGAGTCATCGATACTGCAGCAACGAAATAATTAATTTTCCCTATCGATGAAAATCTATCTTTGAGGGGAAATAAATAATCGATTGGTTAATATAATTCCAGAATAGCAGTCTTATTATTTTCGCTACGAATTAGCTCGCTAGCTAGAGTTCGAGGCGGGTAAATCCTGCTTGCCGCTTTTCCTCGCACTCTTTGTCGAATAAGTTTTTAACAAGACGCGGAGGGATAAATTACGTAAACTGAATAGTGAAAAGCGAAACTGGATTCGAGGAAACGAAGCTGAAGGGAAAAATCCAAGCTCTGCTGCCTTGAAGTGCTTTAAACGTCTTTTTCCATTTTTGTTTCGTAATATTTTGCTGATTTGCGCCAAGAGGCAATAATTTTATTTCGAATGCTATTTTCTCATCGCCTCGTGAATTTTACAAAGACTCTGTCGCGGCTCGAGAAGAAATTAAGCTCTTGCCTCTTCATGATTGTCGAGAGTCGGAATATCAGCCCGAGCAAGAGATAATTAATTTGTTATCGCAACGTAGATAATTAATTCGTGTATATTTGAAATAATTGCGAACACTAGAGTTAATATACCGTTGATTTGATTTATAGCGAAGGATTGACTATGTCTGCGTAAACGCTAATATACATAATTGAGCTTTATACACGAGTGGAACGGAATTTTTTTCCCCCCTTACTTTCGCGTAACGATGCGTTTCCAGTCTAGCGCACTTTATTTGTTTAATTATTAAAACGCGTCGAGTGTTTGCCAGCGTTAACAAACTGGCCGCCATCTTCTTGCTTCGAAATGTAAGCTTAGAATTTTCATTAAACCACGCACCTTCGATGGCGCGGAAAATAAATTAACGAAAATGCATCGAATGCACTAATGTGCGTGCAAGCGCAAAGGGTGAATTCTTAAGCATCAGATGCGCGGGAGGGACTATTGTAATCTCAACGGTGTATATAAAGAATACAAATTTTATCGAATGGCCATCGATCGAAAGCGCTCCGTGCATTTTTCCCGAATATAAGCAGAATGATGGGCAACGTGAAAACCATCTCGCGTCCATCAATGCGTTACAATTATCGATCGTCTAGGCAACGTTTCGGCGCCGAAAGCTCGCGGCCGCGGGAAGCCAGTAAATTTTCAAATTATATTCTTGCTATTTAGATTGCGGGGGAAGGAAAAAAAGAATCGAAGGAGCATACGAACCATAAGCCATCTTGGCGGCCAAGTTGAGCTCGCACTCGTGTCTCGTCTTGTACATGTAGGGGTGGGGCTCCTCGGGGCACCAGAGCACCGAATGTCCGCAGACGCATTTTCCGCCGTCCTGGCCGCTTTCCGTCTCGGAAACTGACGATCCCTCGCCGACCAAGTTGCAGCCGGGCTCGGAAAGTTTCGGGCCGCGAGGACAGTGTCTCCTCGTCCTCCCGGGAATTTCTGCGAACCAAACAGCGCCTATCATTTTCCAGTTCGTTAACTCGCGCATTTTTACGGGCTAAGCGCGCGGCCCTCGACGATTCCCCGGCTGTTTGTTCGGAGGCCGCCGGAATTAATGTGCTTGCACTGCAACCGCTCGATCGATGGATCCGGGGGTGGAGGCCGCTCATTTTCAGCGACGCACCGATCGAACGTTCTCCGAATACTAGCTGCGAATACTCGCCATCGAGAATCGCTTGGCTCGGGGTAATAAACAGGGGGTGGCTGACTGCGTTGCAGGGGGACAATAAGCAGCCGCCGGAGACAGGCCTCGTTAGAATTACTGGATAACAACTCGTTTGCATACTCTTCTCGATAATTCGCAGCTGGAAATGTGCGCAGTGATAATTCAAAGAGTTTTGATAGCGACAACTTCCGCGTCTTGTCTTAAGCTCGATCACGATGGATTCTACTTTTTAAGACACAGGCGCGCGTACGTATTTTATCGGCCAAATTGCAATTTTAGTTTAAATATTATCATAGCAAAGTTTGATACGTTTCAATTATGATTCCAATTAGCATTTAATAATAATAATAATAATAATAACAATAATATCAAAACAGATAAGTATTTAAGTTTGAATCGCTCCCAAATAATTGCATCGGCGCAATAACTGTCAATTAATTTGGTCGATTATTTTACGCGTCGCTCGAAATAGATATTCCCCGTTATAACTCGCAAAACTCTTTCAAAACACAGTAAGGCAATTTCCAATCGTTAAAATAATGCTTTGGCGAATCTACGCCGACTGCGGCTCGTAAATGTCATTGTCGCTTCACTTCAAACCAAGTAAAATATGCAAACTCAAAGAACGTAACGTTATTTATCGCTCCACTTTACTCGCGTCGGACTGCCGTTACTCCAAAATCAATTTTTCGAAATTGTTCGCCGCCTCGGGACTATTGTTATTGCAGCGCATAATTGTTATGATTATTAATAATAGTAACGAGGGCCGCGGCGGTGGCAAAACTGTTGTCCGATCGCTCGCCCTAGCGCTGAATTTGCAATGGTAATTTTTTCACGCGTGCAAACGCTTCTCCGCGCGTTCCGTCTCCGTTTCAATATTTTTAATCGATATTTAAAGAATGAAAACATTTTTATAATCTTTTAAATACCTTCTGCGTGTTTAAAAATTCCAATCTTTGCCGACGATTTCTACTTCATTTGAATTTCGAGCTAATCTTTAGAATCCATGATTCTCCCTGTCCAAAAAGATTTTCAGTTTAAGAGCGTCAGCTTTTCATCCGATGAAAAGTTAAGAAAATTCTGATAAAAATTTGCGTGATAATAGCAAATATGTGGGAGTGTAAGTAGCAGTGGATTTACTCCTGGCAACTAAGCCGTTCACTTAATATATGCGGTTTACGAACAACTTCCGCATTCCCCGTATTATCTCCTCTCGCAGACAGCGAATGCTCGACTTATCCGGAGGTTTGCTTCTGCGGCGCTCGTGTCCGAAGCTTTCAAACGGGTAAATACGTGCGGAAAAGGGACAACCCCGCCTTGGCATCCCGCAGCAAAATAAGCAGCAAACGCGTCTAATCAATTTCTGCTCCACTGCGGCGGATCCGCGGCGCTCGAGTTAATTGGTATGCGGCCGGAAAGAAAGAGTCACCTTCGGTTTTCGTAATAACGCGGGAGGAGCTTTGCTTTTTAAAATTTAGAAAGCGCAGATCGGGCAATTTAATATTCCTCCTCGGAGGAAATGTGGGTCACGGGAAATGGGTATTATTCCGGGTGGCTCGCGGAGCTGCGCATCGCCTCTATTTATAAGTCAAACGCCCGGGACGTATCTTTAAATATTTATCAACAATTTAGCATGAGCGCGGGGGGAGGCATTGGGTGGTGGAGCGTAATAAAATTATTCGTCGGGGTGGCGCGAGATAAATGGCGTGTCGCGCATCGCCGACCGATTCCCCTTTACAAGATAATGAAGCGAAAGTGACTTGGAAGGCGGTGCTCGCGTGGGGTAGGGGGAGTTGGGAGCCGCCGCCGCCGCTAGGGAGAATAAAAGTGTGGGGCGCGCGGCCGGCAATTCCCAGCACGTTGAGCACACTGGGAGTATGCAAATGGCGGTCGGCCGCCGCGCGGCAGCGAATGCACGTGGCGGTGCCGAAACTTGGCGCCAACTAAAATATGTAGATTCGTGCAATTATCGGGGCGACGGACTGCGGCGCGCCAAAGTGACCGACGAGTCTGGCTAAATAATTTATTTAACGCGGACAGACGCGACCCCAAGGTAAAGTCATTTCTTTCCAGGCTCCTCCAGTTCTTTATAGTCGTCCTCCGACTCTTTCATCCCTCTCGAGAATGGAGGTGGAAATCCAAATGCGAATGACAGGCGTCGAGATAAAGGGAAGAGGGAGACGGAAAAAAGTTGTTCGTTTACAGTGAAAAAGCGCGTCTGCTTTTGTCCGATACCGACTCCAGCAGCGCGTGCACACACACACACACACACGCTGGAAAAAAGAGACGAACTCGTGTATAAAGACTCGAGCACCTTTTTCTCGGCTTGTACAACCAGGAACATCGATATTCTACACCCCGAGAAGGGGAGTTTGGAATACACGCGAGGAAAAGTTTAAGGGTGCGAGCGCTTTTTGCGTTTTGCGCCTCTGATATTATAAGCGGCCCGGGCGAAGATTGCGAAAGTGTCTCCGCTAAGGAGCTTCTACGTCGCTGGTTAATATTTTTATCGCACTGAACTTTTGCAAACTCGGACTGAAAATCGGCCCCGAGCCTGGAGATGCGCCTCCGAGTAAGCGACGACTCGGCGTTGAAATTAGCGACGCTTTATTTATCGAATTAGCGTTTAATTGGAAGCTGTATTGCGCGCAATTTGAGGTTAATTACATCTATCATCCAGCATGTAAGACCTCGATTTTCCAAGCGGAGCAAAATTATACGCGTCGTGCTGTCGAGGCGACCTTCTTGCCGTCAGCGTCGCAGCCACCCTCGCCGTCGCGACGCATTTCAAATTGAATGTACGTCACGCGTGCGCACACGTGCGTCGCGAGTGCGCGCCTAAAGTCAATTAATTATTGCAATTGTTAACTTTGTTAAGCTGCGTGTAAATTTAAATTTTAAGGCCTGGCCTCGTTATGGCTGGCGAATGTTTACGCTTTACGCTACGCGCTCAAATACAAATACGGCCATTGATTATTGCGACTGTGTAACCAGAAAGTTGGCATTAATTTCACAAAATGTGTTTTGCGTGCATTATTGAGGTAGTAATGAGCAAACCTTGTGTTCGTAAGACTACGGTAAGTAGAAAAAGCCAAAAAAGTGAGCCCCTCGTTGCCAGTAGATGAACATTTCAGTTTCTCCTCTTTTGAAGAACACGAATTGAAGTAACTTTTAAGTGCCAGAAAAGTTGGTGAAATTGTAATTTCAGTTTATTCGACGAGTTGGATAATGTAAATATGTATGTCTAAATTTACTATTCCATTACGCCTGATCGGACGTACACCCGGGAGTGCCTGCGTCATTTTGCGTATATCCATCGAACAATCCTCAAGTTTTTACATTTTTTGAAATTTTAATAAATGGTGTCACTTCCAGGACGATCCTAAAATAGTCGATATAATCAAAATTAAACGAGAATATTCGAACAAAATTTCACTGGCACTTAAATAAAGAATTATTTATAAAACGAAGAAGTAACAAGCTTTTCTGGAAAGATAAAATTGAGCAAAACTTTTAAATGGCACGTAGATTCTAACTTAAAATTTTTAATGTAATGATAAGATTTTATTACAATAAAACAACCAATTTAATAATACTACGATTAATTCAACTTTATCGAACTTGCATTGATTTAAGAATTTCAATAATAATTTTTGGTTCTGTGTAAATAATAAAAATATTATCAATTTAAAAAGAGAACCAGAACGAAGCACAACTCGAAAATCTATTAGCTTATACAAAAATAATTTAATGCTTTTAGTAATTTTTCGTTGCTTGCAAAAATATTCAAAAATAGGAAAATTAAAATATGATTAGGTAGGTTTGAATGCCAATTTTTTTTGTTAGAAATGAACAACGATTGAGCGATTTGCGTTTTCTTTCGCTTTTTAAAGTTATTTTTGCACAAGTTCTTGTTTACTCGGACGAAATTGAATAAAAGTTTGTTTATTCAGTATTCTCATTAAAATATTATTTAAAAGCAAAAAAACTTTGTCTTCTATGTACTCGGTGCTTTTCCGCGATTTTCCTTTTTTCACAAATTACATAAATAACAACGTTAACTCTGATATAAATTATCGGTGACGTATTATCTTCGAAATACGTCAAGGTGGAACTTGAAAAGCCGTGTTCATTTCAAATAGCCAGCGCAAACATTCCAAATGATTTGAAAATTTAACTTTTTTTCACGCCTGTTTTACTTTAGGCGCGCGGAAAGAACTTGCAACAAAACATTGGGACGATTACTTGGAAAATTACTTGAAAAAATTGAAGGATGTATGATTCATGTTATATATTAAATTCTTGGATAAGTAAGCTTATTTTTTGAGTCGTAGAACTTTTCTTGCGTTCAGGATTTCAAGTGCTCAAGTTGAAACTTTTCACATATATTCTTTAACATGTTTTTCAACTTTATACCATTCTTTTTTAGATTAAACATTTTATTGCAGCGAATATCAGACTTACATGGATAGCTTCAAGAATGATGGAGATGCTTAAAGTGGGGAAATTTTGAGATTCAGGAGAAGCTTCGTAACGGCAACCCATCCCCATTCGAATGAGTTGCTGCCTGCTACTCGCTACATCTCGACCGACTCAATTTTAGTTGATTCGAAATGAAAACTGCGAATCGAGCCAAAAATGACTTTTCATCGCTTTCTGTACCGCGGACGCTATTGTAAAATATTTTCTACGCGCGTAAGATGAAGAAAGTCGTCGGCTTATTTTGGCTTTCATTGCTCTATCAATGCCGAAATACAATTCGAGATTCATTCAACTTAACTAATTCATAGAAAATTTCGAGCGCTAAACGGCAGAGATGCTTTTGGAATTCAAGGATTGAAATTATTCCCGGCAGCGAAGAATTCCTAGCGTAGGTGCAAAATTTTTTAAATTCAACTTTTTAACTTTTTTGCGGCATCGTTAAAAAGTTAATTCAATTCGATAAAAAAATGATAAAAAATGTTTATTAACTTTCTTTCTTAATGAGCGTTTTCCCATTCCATGTTTTATTGCCCAACCAGGCGAAGTACACGTAAAACATAAATATGATAACAGATAATGGAACGAAAAAATACGAAGCACATACTAATTACGAGTTTAAAGCGAAAAGCTTATCAAAATTCCACCAAGAGTACAATGGCGTTAAAGCTCCCGAGCTTCAAACGAGGCTGGGTTTTTAACGCATAATCTTGTGACCGAAACATTAAATAAGGTGTAAAAAATTGAAGAAAGCAATTTATGAAAAGCAGTGCGTCGGTATTTTCGTTCGACGATAAGAGTCTCGGAGCGAAGGAGTAGATTTTCATTGCGAGAAATTCTTTTTATTCGCGAATCATTTGCCGGAAGGATGACGAGAAAAATGACGAAACTTCAAAAAGCGCCAAGCCCGTCACCATCGGCGAAATTAAATAATAAACAGACTTTCGCGTTTGCGCATTCGTAAAGACGTTGCAACGGGCTATTTTTTCATTTTCAAAAGTGTTCCTGCACGTATCTATAACCTCGGGGTATTACTTCGGAGTGTGTGTGTGTGTGTGTGTGTGTGTGTGTGCATAGGCGTACTTGTAAGACTCCTCGAGTCGCTGCACCTTGGAATTTCGCTGCGCACTTCTTTCCGAGCGGGTGCTTTCCCTTACTTAGCGCGAACTTGGGCAAAGGTAACAGTCGGATATATGTATATATACGCGCACGCACGCACACATATGTGGGCTCACCCTTATTTTCGCTCGTTCCAGAAAGAAGGAGCGAGAAACAGACCAAGGGAGGGAAATATCCTTCTCATTGGAGTCGGATAGTCTCTCTACTCTATTCTCCTTTCTTGCACTCTCGCTCTCGCTCCTTATGGCTCCTTCTCTATCTATCTCCTTATCCCCTGAGCAACGGTACATGCGCTCCAGTTATCCGGCCACGTAAAATATAGCCAATGGCTTTGTAACAGAGATATCTATAGTTTGTCTCTCCACCTCGTCACGAGTGCGGCTGCACAGTCGAAAATGTTCAAAAAAGGTGCTTTTTGTGCTTTTTCACTTTTTCGCTTCTTCGATTTTTGCACCATTCGCGCTTCGCAAAAGTGATATATCGCCGTGTGTCATGTTTCGTGAAATATTGAAATTATTGAAAATCACCTCTCGCTTCCTTTTCTCCTTAAACGCAACAGCTTTTTATCTTGTACGGTCCACTTGTATTCGAGGTTTTACTAGGCCCTCTTACATCTTTACACACCTTGTCTAACATATTCAGTCGAGTGTAGCGAAGAACTTTAAGCGCAAAAGTTTAAACGTAAATATCTCATCCATCGAGGTTAAAACAGCAATGTTTCGAGCAAGATTTTCCTGAAAAAGTGAAATCGCTGATTACAACTGCGCGCTGCCGCCTAATTTTTAGAAGAATCTGTGTGCACTTTTTAAGTTTGCCCATTCATCATTCCGGTAGACGTTAATAAAGGGGGGCCGAAAAATTTAACGTATAAACTGATATTAAATAATTACCGGACACGATTAAATAATAAATTTTTTAACGCGGCTCGTTGATTTTCCAATAAAAAACGCGGCGAATTGAAACACATTACTTTTAAGAAAAATGTTTAACCGAACAGACCTGGCCCGGAGGCTTTGAATTTTCTGGATTTCTTCGTACTGCGTCTTTATCTCTCTCTCTCTCTCTCTCTCTCTCACCCTCTATCCGTAGCAACGACTAACGAATTTCGCTTAAAATTGCTCACACATTCTCCCGCCCCATTTCTCAAATAACTTCGTACTAATTTATGTGTAAAATCAAGCATAACTCGCGTTTCGTCTAATTCTATCCAGGCCGTTTCATTACCCGTAAAATAGTTCGCCGATGCGTACAGTATAATGTGTAATCATAATACCGAGTTGAAATCTATATAAATGCGAGGCAACTTGCGAAGTTACAGGTGCTTGTACAGCAAACGCGAAGAGTGCCACTACGACTCATAACCGGAGCTGGTTTTAGGTCAAAAACTCTGGACGACTTAACGAAGTAAGTCTCTCTCTCTCTCTCTCTCCACGTCTCTCCGAGCGAGGCTCGCAGTTGCCCTCTAACGAGTTCGATGTGCCAAAGTTCTAACGCGCGCAAAAATCGTTATGCGCCGAGATTTAACTCCCGTACTTTTCATAATCAACTTTTCCGCCTGTACTCGGGCTCTTTGAACGCAGCCCCGCTCGCTTATTCGCGCCTCGTTAGACAAAACATCCCAGTCCCTTTGCGGAGAACGAAACACTTAATTAGATCGGTTCTGACAAAATGTCTTTAGAATTGTCCGCGACCGCCTCGCCCTCGATAAAACGACCGAGAATTTGACGAGTTTGCGTTGTTGCAGTAGTAACCGTTGTGTTAAGTCAGCCACGCGAATAATCGCCCTGCGATTGTTGCAGCGGCTGCGTCCTACCAAACTCTCCTGCAACGTAATGTGTTTCGAAAGACGCGCCGACGGGGAAAAATAATCTTTATCCGTGGCATTTGCGGAGAAACAATGGAACTGCGTATTAGATTACTCCCTTGCCGGCGTGAAAACATGCGCCGAAAATTGAAGTTCTCGTTAAATATCAATTGTCATTAGTAATTTCAGCGGCGAGACGTTAATTCGACTTCTTCTTTGTACATCGATTCTAACTGACACAGTGTTCCTCCGATAAATGCCGAGCCGCGCCAACTGCCGATAATGTGCCTCGACAATGCTTTAAGCAAATTGTCAAATATTTAAAAGGCAACGATTTTTCTTGAAAATACAAATTGATAAATTAATGAAAAACGCGAGCCCGCGCATCGGCGCATTGATGTAACGAGATAAAACAATGTCACGTCAGGCGGAATATTACACACTAAATATATATATATTATATTAAATATGCGCACAAGTTTCGGATACCAATGAAGGAGCGAACGAATAAACGCGAGACAAAAGTAATAATCAATTAAAATATAATTGATTAAAAAGTGATTTGCGCAAAACAGTCATTGGCTTCATAAATATGCAAATGCAATAATTCCCATTATATTATTCGTTTGAAAACGCGCGTTTACTTATCGTAGAGAAACTTCCCTGTCAAAGCGAAAAACAATTTCATGCATATTTTCTTAAAAGAAAATTCATATTCTAAATAGCTTCGACCGTGGCTTGACTTTGTATACGTACGATATTAAATTAAAGAATTGAAGTGTGTAAGTGCGCCCCGATGAAAAGCAAACGATACGCTGTAATTGTTTTTATTCGTTTAATTTAGCGAAACGAGGGATGCAAGCGTTGTATGCAAAATTACAGTCCCGATTACCGTAAATTGAAATAATCGTGGAACTCCAATGTCAATTAGAGGGAAAATGAAAAAGGATGAGTTGACCGGCTGCGATTCTCCAACACTGACTCTGACGGATGATCTACTATTTTGAGCGAATCTACTTTTGATTGTCGCGGAATATAAGCAACTATAATACGATCGTGCAATTACTTTCGAGTAAATCATAATTCACGTAAATTCAAAGCAGTCACTATTTTAACATTAAGTCAAAAAAACCTACACGCTGTTTAAATATTTATTTAATCGTTTCGAGCAAAATATGCGGTTCGTGAAAAATTGCATTGTCTGTGCGCCGCATAAAATTTATAGTTTCAATTTAATTTAATCGGTTGTTTTTAACAATATTCGTGCTCGCTACGCGTCACGCTAAATAATTAAGAAATCTTTTCGTATCGAATCAAACGGATACTTTATAAATCATAAAAGTGAAATAAATTTTGTATTTATTTTTAAGAAACGTCTTAATAAGTCAATTAGAAAAATGCATCATTTTATTTGTCTCTTTATTGGCTATTTCGTTGCTTTTTTAGATCTTATATTGTCCATTATTGCGGGGCATTTTTTTTATCGTCATGATTTTATCTAAAAAGTTATGTATACGACTAATAAAAATCACCATATTCTATTCCTCTTCGTGCTCGAATACTCTCCGGGAAGATAATCGTAAATTTAATACGAGATATAAATGAGAGACGATATAATTAATAAGAACATTTTTTCGTCGACAGATCAAGCCTGTCGTTAAAAGCATTAATGAAATTATATGACAAATACATAAAGTTATCTGATATCTAATTTTATAGCTTACGATTAAATTAAGTGTCTCGTGTAATTTAAATGCTAAACATAATTTATAACCTAGAAAAGCTGTTTTATTAAAAAAAAAAATAGCAGAGGTAACGATTGGCGATAAAGTTTTATATTTATTCACACGTGACTGCTTAAAATGGTCTACAAGTTAATATTGCATTTGTGCTTTGTGAAACTCTTAAAGTTTAGAAAAAACAAGTCTGCGTGGGTGTGGGTTTTTGTCGGCAACACTATTCGGAAGTGTATTGATTATTTTGCCTTTCAAAGCAACAAAACTTGGAAATTCGTGAAAAAAACAAAAAAATAAAAAATCAGAAACCGTTCGCAGAGGTGTTTGCCACACTAGGAAGAGATGCTTTTACCCAACTTTTTTAAGTCGTCGATTGTATTTGGTTAGCTTTACTCGATGCATTGTTGCAATTGTGCCCGAGAGCCAGCAAACACGAGGAGAAAATAGGTGGTGCGTGTAACGTGTGTAAAAGGTCGCCGCGTCTTATCTTGCGGCTCGAGTCCTTCAATTGTCCGGGAACTCGCAATGATTCGCACTGGGGCAAAGCTCCTGTCGCCGATAGCATCTGTCGTGCGACTGCAACTTCTCGGTTCTCGATTTAAAGCCCCGATTCCCGAACGATTCGGCGAGTAGGGCATGTTCGACGTCTACCGACGACGACGACGACGACGACAACGGGGCTCCTCTTCGCCTCCCGGTCGTTATCGGCGAGCTTTCGCCCGTTTTCCGGGCCGTAGAAGATTAATTTCGCTGCTTCGAGCAAACGCTTGTCGCTTGTCGAGCAAACTTTGTCTCGACCGTTAGGACTCGGCTCTGTCTTGGCGACTGAGCCAGACTTATTGCATCGTCGAAAATCAAATTGCCTAGAGACGCAATTAAGGCAGACGGGGAGGTTTAATAAGCGACACTCTAGCATTCGCAAGCTCTCTCTCTCTCTCTCTCTCTCTCTCTCTCTCTCCGGGTCTAGTTCTCAATCTTGTGCAAATATCCGGAGGCTAAGCTCGTCTGCTCCGCTGGAATCGCTTGCTGTAGCTGCTAGTGGGCGGACGCGATTCATCCCCTCTCCCCCGTGGTCGCCGTGTGTCGTGTCCCAGCAATAACGATTTTCGTGATCACGCGCAAAACGCGAGTCGAGTCAGCCACGAGCAAAGAGAATTTTATAGAGACGACGTCGAGCGCGAACGTGGCGCTAGCGGCTGAAATGCACTCGGCGCCTTTGGCTGCAGTTAGGCGGACAATAGTTCTACCGCTGGGACGAAAAAAATTATCGCCCCCCCGGTGAGGCCAGTTGCCGTATGCAAAGTGCGGCCGACTGCTCGCGGAGACGTAATCGGTGCGCTTACGACTGGGGCAATGGCGAATATCGGCTCGCAATTACGTCATTCTCAGAACCGCATTATTCGACGTGTGTTCGACGCTACTGGCGCTGCTCCACTTCGGCCAAACTCCCCCGCAGTTCCAGATACGTCCGACTCTTGTTTTTCCGTTAAACAATATCGTTGTTTCTCTTTCGAAACGGCCGGCGTTTCGGCCCGTTACTTCGCTGGGGAATAAATTGACACGCTGCTCGGCAACAGCAGAGCGACGTTAAAGTCCTCGGTCCTTGATCGAGCACCAATCGGCCATTCGCAGCACCTTGTCATTGGCCAAATTAAGGTGTGTGTAGCACAGCGCAGCGATATCTCAGGCTCGACGACATTCATCGAGTCGTTGGATGAAACGTATTCTGCTTCGATGCGATCGAGGCAGCGTCGCGAGCTCTGAGACTTTTTCCAAATCATCTTTTTGATGCAACTGTGGCGGGCGAAACACATTTCTCGAGCACACGCTGCTCAATAGTGCGAGAATTCGTCAAAATATTATATTTTCATAATGCACAAGCGAGAGCACTTTTATCTCCCGCATTGTTAACACAAGAAAAACGGATGTGCGCGTGTCTGTGTGTAATGTTCTAAAGTTACAAATGCTGTAAGCTTTTTGTTTTTATTAGGCACACGAGGCTTGTTTTATTTTTAGAATAACACTCGCCCTGTATTTTATTAAAGTTTAATAAAATATGGAAACAAAAATAAATACGGATGACTAAAAAACTTTTTAAGTAAACAACGGTGTTTATCGATGTATTAAAGATCCACGTAAACAGCGCAAATAAATGTTGTTCCATTTTCGCGACAATATGTATGCATTGAATAAAAATATATTTAAAAACAATTTTCTCAAATTATCCGCGCATTTGAGTTAAATATTTTTCAATCATTTTTTAACTCGTTATTTGAATTTATTATTTCGAATAAATTATTTTTCTTTGCGTATTCGTTTATATTTACATAAATGAGTTTAAATCAAATTTGGTTTGGAGCCGAGTAATTTTATTTTTTAATGAAAAAAAACTTACGTGTCAAGAGCTGTGCAGAAAAAATTTATTTTAAATTCTTTACGCCACCGCTGATAAATATCGTGTTAAGATAATTTAAATTTTTTTATAAATATTATTTATATTAATATTAAAATTAAGTGAAAATGCACAGGTCCGTTTATTTTTATTTGCTTCCGCGAGCACAGATTTGATAATAACGTTCGATATACGTACGCTACATTAAAAGTATAGATATATTTTAAAATTATTTTCCAGAAACTTCCAACGCAAGTTTTTGAAATTCTAAGAGCAACAGACTTTACTCTGCAAAAAAATAAAACTTAACTAATTTATGTGGAAAGTAAAATGGCAGCATTATTTATATGCTCCTTGTGTTTCCAGATAAGTATCGGAAGAATAAATAATAAAATTACATTGAATTGTTTATTCAGAATTGTTCAGTGCTTCAAAGACTTAATTAAATACTATAATATTTCAAAAATTATACATTTTAAGTTCACAGTAGAGTAGCAAAAACGAATTTATTATATTTAATTACCTTTCCGTTTGAGCTTTGTGCGGGAAAATATTATTATTGTTGTTGTTCTTTTCGTTGTCTTTAATTCGCATAGGTAACGTTATTGCCGTCGCTGTTGTTATTTTATACCAAAAAAGACAGAATTTGATGAATCAAAGGCAAGAAAATCGAATTAAACCGTCGAATTGATAAAACTTGATTGCGCAAAATTGTTGTTCTTCAGAATTAATACTCCAATGGAGTTTTAATTAAAGATACATAAATTTCAAATAGAATTAAATCATAAAGTTAAATTCCGTCAGCTTACAAAGCTATAATCTCTCTTTCTAATTTACTTGACGCAACATTCACGAGGACTTGTAAAATTCGCTTACCAAACTCATTAGGTGGGATTAAATTTTCATTCAAAACCCACGCATTGCATGCGATTTAATGTCAAAAATTTTCCTCCACTTAAAAATGCGTCCCGACGAATGCAGTGCCCCGCCCTGACTTTGGTCGCAATTATCCACGCAGAATGTCGCTAAGCATCCACTAAACTAAATTTTTTAACGCGCATTCGGTAAATCGCAATTAAAGACCGTTTGCAGCAAAGGAAAAAGCCACTTACTTGTACAAATCCCTTCGTCTACTGCCGACTCGCGAGGATGAGGTACCAAATTCTTAATTAAGCATTGCAGGCCAACGGCGCACCTCCCGGAAAAGCCAAATAAGCCACCGCAAGGTTCGCCTTCCACTCGCGCGCATACTTTGCAGCATCTGTAAAGAAGAGAAGGAGATAGAATAAAAAGCCGGCGATAAAACTTTTATGATATTTATGAGTTGGACCCCCGGAACAAGCGGGGAGTGGGGGTGGGAGGGGGGGGGGGCAAACGGTACGTCGAGAGGAGCGGAACGTTAGCGATAAGCACCTTGAGCGTTTTGAAGTTTAATTGAGGGATTTGCTCGAGAGAAGGGAATTCGTTTTGCCTTTCATCTGATAAAAAAAGTGGCACGCACGGGGGTGGCAGGATAAACGAAGGGCGACGAATCAGAGCCCGAGATAGACGTTCCTCCCCCGCTCGAAGGTTCGAGCATAAAAACAGGCCGCTTAAAGTTCCTCCTCCCGATCCTCCCGATCCTCCCGATCTCGCGTGTAATTCCAGTTCCACCCTGTAACGTCAGGCTCGCAATTTATTTATCCCCGTCCGCGCGCGACGACTTCCTAATTCGAATACCAGAGTGCGATAGAGCAAACAACACTGATGCATGCTAAACATTTTCCGATAAATTCTCTACTTTACGTGACTAATCTATTTCCCGTGTTGGCCATGCGCCCCTGACGCCGCCATCGACAACTCGTGCGTAAAAATTGTTCTAGTGCACCAGGTCGCGCGCCCTCGCCGTAAGGAGGAGCTCGTTTGAACTCCGGTTCGCCAAATAACGATGTATTTCCTGCAGACGCCTTTGTTCTCCGCAACTCTCCCTGCCCGATCGAACGTATGCGCCTCCGTCATTTGCATATTCAAATTCGCGCGTACAAATTACGGCATTTCCCTTCTTTTATTGTTTATAAACCGCGGAATGCGGCTAATCGCAGTCGGCGATCGATCGTGTGCGAGAAGAGCAGCGTGTGGACGGCGAGCGGAACCAGACGTTGACAAACGACGCGTCGCGTATTTCGTTTCCAAATGAGGCTGCTTAGCCCCGAAACTCGGAAATCGGAAATCGAACGCCGAATTAAAAATTGCCGGCATCGCCTCGACATTGAAGGCATTTGTCGCGTTCGTTTGCCGACGCCCCGCCGACTCGGCGGGCAGTCAAATTCGGCAACGGAACGACCGACTGCTATTACTTTGTTATCCTGTCGGGGTTGATATTAGCTCCCAGCCAATACGAGGCGTCGGCAGATTCGTCTTTTCAATAAAGGAAGCATCCGCACCGCGACTATCGAGCCATTACTTATTTCATTGCGCGATTACCCGAGAAAGGCTTGGGAATCGCCATTTGGCAACAGTTTGGCAAATACTCGCGAGGTGACGCTCTGCTCTGTTATTCGGGGGCTGCTCGCTGATTCTTTAAATTGCGACTTTCGAGTCCCGCAACTGCATTAGACCCTCGTTACGTTTTCGGTCGACTTTTTTTGCACTGTTAGCAAAAAAAGGCAGGAATTCGATCTCGTGAAACAAGCGAAACTTGGCTCGAGCCTAATTATGCTAACGGGCTGAGCCGGGACATTGAAAATTTATCGAAACGCTGCTGTCCATCGAAACCCTGTTGCGCCCTAAATTTGCTCCCTGGCAGTTTGCGAGTCGGATTTTTGCAACGAAAGGAAGATCGCGTTTACTCGTGAGTTTGCTAAATGTCGCGCGGTCCCTGCGCAATTTCTCACTTTGCCCTCGAGTATACGCGCAGACCAATACTCGTGAAAGGGACGAGAAAGAAAGAGAGGAAAAAGTATCAGTGACACATCGCCGTGGCTCAAAGGTGACAGAAAAAAGGACAAAGGAAACTCCTCGGGTCGAGCAAAGTCGCGACGCCTGTTTTTGCCCGGAATTTCCCCCGATGTGTGCAGAAGCGCACGGGAATTTTTCCTCGATTTCGCGCGGCACCGATTTGTCCGTCGGCTCGGCGCAAAGCTTTGCAAAAAGTAACGACGAATCGACAAAAGTGGAAAATAATGAAGCGCGCGGGAAAATCAAATGCCCGAGCTTTTGCTCAAGTTTTGATTATTTTAATTCTTTTAATTAAATCGCAAATAACGACTCGAAGCAATCGCGTCGACTGCAATCCTTCGTCACTCGTAAACAACAGTCAGCCGACGAATATTCGAGCATCGATTTACTTTATGCGCAGGCCTTCGATAAATCAGAAAAGATACGGCTATTAATGCGGGGATGCAAGCGACGCATCCCCCGTCGCAAGATTCTTCCAAAAGAGCAGTTTTTAACCTCGTTAGTTGTGTTTAAACGATTTTTTACCGATCGATTGGCGACACTTGTAAAGCAATTTACATCGGTCGCGCGTACGTATTGGCTTTCAGGGCGTAATCCAGAGATAGCAAACTGCAACCGACTTTTTTATTTCTGCATAGTTAATTTTCAATAAAACCACGCTTGCCTTTATCCGATATTTATTTTATGGAAAATCACATCTGCAACCGCAGCAGATGCATAAATATTTTTCAATAATTCGTGGCAATATCCTCGCGACACGTGTATACAATTTAAAAAATTGGACAAGTCAATTTGAGGCGCCAAAATTATGCGGACACTTGCCTGTGCACATGTGAAAAATTATTATCGTGTTTATATGCAAAATATATCTAGAACTCTTGCACTTTTAACGAACTGCATATATGTTTTTAGTGTGCAGCCCTGCTATCAACGTAAACTGCCGTAACAACGTGAATTGGCATATAAATTTAACCTATAAGTTATATCTGTATAAATTTGGACGCCGATCCGCGTTGTTCCAACAATTCACGTTGATGCTGGATATTCCAGTAATATATCAAATGAAAAATTTTCACCTACACTAATTCATTTTATAAAAAAATTTGCAAAAGGCCGATCGCGGCAGCTTTCGCCTTTAGAACACCGAGTAAAGTTTAAAAAGTGCACATCTTACTTTTAATAATGAGCGACACATTTTTTAGCCACATTAGCGACTCCCGATTTTACGTGAAATATCCTTCCATACGCTTCCCATAAACTTTTTATACTTTGGATTACAAATATTCGTCCCGAAAAATGGATGCGACGTTCGCGTTTCACTTTCACGCAGCTGCAATTAAATTACCACTACAATTATGTGAGTAATCTGTTTATTTGAGCTTGAAATACTCGGAATTTTGCGCAGAAATCTAGTAATTGAATGTCGGACGCGAGCGCGAAAGAAATAATATCGAATCAGCAAATGGTGACGTTGTCGTTATAAATACATATATTAACATAAATGTTAAATCATCTGGTTGAATTTAACGCGCTCGCATTGCGCGAGACCGCGAGCAAGTTTGATTGAATTATATAAATTAAAAGAGCCACATTTTACTCGACGATCACGTACTAAGTTTTTTACTTTCACCCGGAACGGAGTCGACTTTTAATAAATTACGGCTCATTAGAATAATGCACAATTATACTAGTGTTTGCGTCGTGAAATGTAAATTTAAAGAAAGTTTATTACAATAATTAACGTGTAATTTTTTCGAGGCGGTTGCACGATTAGCGCGCCATCCGCGTTTTGCGCGAAAAAAGCTTTTCGCTCGAACGGGACGCACGTTCCGAATGAACAGTTGGAGAAAGCAGCGGAGATATCCGCGAAAACTCATTAATTTAAAATCTTTAATCGAAACGTTGGCTTTTGCCTCCACGCTTTTCTGTAAAAATTCGAAATTCCGATTTTATGGATTTCACTGTAAAAATAAGAGATGGAATAACGTTGCACGAGCTAAAGCGCGACATCGCCCAATATTTTCTCAATACATGTATATATTATCGATTCCATTGGATGTATAACGCGAGGCGCAGTCTGCGAAATTCGCAGCGCGCATTCGCATAAGATAAATTATTTAAAGGGCTCTGCTGCAAAGTGAGATTCTTTTTGCAGTTTCATTTTCGAGTCTTAAAAGAAGCCTTTCGTATCTTACGAAAGGTTGTAAAAATTTTGCGCGTTGCATAAATAATTGAAGCGATGTTCGGGGAAGAAAGAATTGCGATGCTTAGTGTAATTCAAGCAATGACAAGGAGGAGAATTTGCGTTAATTATGTCCTCAAAATAAAATCGAGTTTTAAAATATTTTCGTGCTTCGGGTGTGTGTACTCGAGGGGGGAAAGTGAAAACATTTAGAGGTGAACGAATGTGCCGATTTTATTTAAACATAACA
Organism: Platyscapa corneri; assembly: GCA_018907185.1. NCBI lineage: Eukaryota > Metazoa > Arthropoda > Insecta > Hymenoptera > Agaonidae > Platyscapa > Platyscapa corneri. The sequence continues at coordinate 3,875,989 of JACCHW010000012.1, forward strand.
TTCGTCGCGGGCGATTCTCCCCCAGGACCAACATTATTTTTCGTTGTGCTTTTAAGCAGAGATCATTTTACGCGTACAATCGCATTGTTCGAGGATCAGCGCCGTCGAGACATTTCTGAAAAAGAAAAGCAGCCGAATCGTCTTTGACTGGGTCCCGCGCACACCCTTACTAAATATGAATTACAAAGCGCAGCGCCGCGATAATAAATAAGCGAGGAGGAGCGAAGAGTTCACGAGCGAAAAAAGGGCGCGTGCGGCTAAGAGGAAAGCGAGAGCTCGAGACAAACGCTCCGTCGAAAAATCCATGCCCCTGCGGATAAACATTATTCGTGGCTGATAATGTTTTGCCCGACGAGGGGGAAGACGAGGAGAATGTCCCGGCTGCTCTTTTTCGTTTAGCGACATGCTGCCCACGCATTTTTCCAACTCCGGGGGGGGGCGGCTTTTGGTTCGCAGAGGGCGCGCGAGGGAGCCACCGAAATTTCGCGGCTTAATTATTGCCGAGTAACTGTGACGCTGGTGAACTGCGCCCGACACGACCAAAGGGGCAAAATGCGCTGAATAGTGGATGTGCGGACGGAGGAGGAGGAGGAGGAGGCGCAAGCGGGAATGGGGAAAAGCAACTGTTGCTGTACTCGTGAACCGAGCAGAGTTGGCTCTTTTCGCCTATTGATTGTTCGAGTCGACAATTTATTATAAGTGAAAACTAAAGGCTTTCAACGAGCTCCGCATTTCCCTCCGTCTAAGGCTTGTGCCGCGCCATCACTCGCGCACATTCGCTGCAAATTATTCCAAATACTTCCCCGCGCCAAACTTTTAAATTCACACTCGAGCGCTAATCGCGTCGCCACGGAGAGACGTGATTTCGGCCAATTTATAGCTGCGCCTTAAATTGTAGGAATCAGCTCGAGGGGTTGCTTTATTTTGACGTATTTGGAACGCGCTTGGACGCAGAGGAGCTTTGATCTTCGAGGCGTTTGACAACGCAAGTGACTCTTGGCTCCGCGTAAGTCTTAGGCGCGTGCTTGGTGAATTCGTGGCGGCCGAGTTACCGAATTCGAGCTCCGTTTTTCGAAAATACACGCAGCGCGATTACGTGGCTGGAACTTGATTTTAAATTCTGACTTTTATGAATTATCGGGGAGACGAGTCGTCGCAGCTTTTCCCCGATTACGCAGTCGTAGTTGCTCGTAATTACGGGGGTCACGTAACGACTTCGCGAGTGCGCAGTCTTAAAATGACAAAAGTGGAAAGAGAAAAAGGCAGCCTCGACTTTTCGCGCTCCTCCCGTTTGTATACAAAATTTATAGTCGTGCAAGGAAAATCGTTATGGAAACAGCGTCTGAGAGATTTAAAAAAGCTCCGGCGTAAAATTGAAAATATTTCGGCAGCACGAGCATTCGCAATGACAATTGCGGCTAAATGAAATAGTTTGCCGCGGCCTGCAATGATAATTAGCAAGAGCGCGGCTAATGCGAGTGGTACTTGTCTTCTCTCGTCCAACTCTGGCCCCTCGAGGAAAATAATAAAATTTATATTTGTCAATTAAAGCGGATTATTTCGTCCGGCGCTGCTCTCTCGCGCTAATTGTAAAAGAGCACTGCCCTCGAATAATATAATTGGCTCGGGCGTACCCAAAACCCAATAAAGCTCCGCAAATACGTTGCCTTTTCAAATGTCGTTCGATTGAGCAATTTTAATCGGCCACATTCGTATCGTAACAATTATTTACATTTATAACAAGGCAGTGAACAACGCGAGGGATGCTGCCTTTTCATTTTTCTACTTTTCCAAAGAGAAGCGGCATTCGTTATTGTCTTGAAATAACATTCTGTTCAGGTCTGATGAAACGAATGTGCAACAAAAATTATTAAACTCGTTTAATAAGCACAATGTGGTGATTTTATCGTATTCCACGAAATTTGACGACAGACGGTTTATAAAATCTTCGCGTGAGCATTCGATTTGATATTAATTAAAAGTTGCTGATAGTGGCCTCGGGTCAAAGCTCATCGCCGTAAATTCGCATGCTTCGTATTTGCAAGCTTTATTCAGAGTCATATTTATGAAAATAAAATCAACTCCAATTCGTGAAAAAATTTGCATAACCGTAATCGCGCGGATTCGCCATCTCGTACAACAATATTCCTGCGCGGGTAATAAACGTGGCGTGTGCAAACAGACGATTCGTCCCGTCAAAATAATCCACAAGAACTAGTTATAACGCTAATAATTCATTTCTATTGGGCTCGACTTTGATTTTATTATTTATCCTTAACAGTTGCGATCCTGGAAAGCGTAACTTTTTCCAAAAAACTACAAACATAGACGTGTCGCGGAATAAAGTGTTTTCATGAATTATGAATTAGTCGGTTGGACGAAAACGACCGTTGGGTGCAAAAGGCGTGATTTAGCGTAAGAAAGTACAATTGCAAATTTGGTTATTCCAACTTGAAGGTGTGTACGCGTAAATGCATTTTTCTGAATAGGTGGATTGCGAGTGATGATTTTGAAAGTTCCAGAAAGTTCATTAGTGCGAAGTAATATTTTGTCTTTATTTTTTATGTTTTATTTCACAAAAGAAGAGGGAGGGGGGGCGGACGAAAAATATCAATGCTACTGGAGATGCACTCAGCTCTACGTATTATTCGCAGACATAAAATTGTACTTCAAAATGTCTTTCGCAAAAGCATAATTTTTCAAAAATGGTTGAAAGTACATAAATTCGATTCGGAGTGAGATAAGACTGGTTGTAATGCACTTTTTACATACGGAGGAGTAAAAATCAGCGCCGTAACATTGTACTCAGCGAGTGATTTTCGAAGCCAGAAAAGCCGTTAAAATAACACACTGGCAATAGTTAAATTTTAAAATAAATCGCGGCCCGTAAGTCACACCTAGAAGCGATTTCGATAAAACCATGACCCAATTTATCGTCGAATAAACCGATGCTTAATACGTACGTTCAATAAAGTCGAAAATGACAGCTCGCAGATTATATTAAGATTCTCATAAAGAACTCGTGCTTTGAGCATCTTCTAATGCTCTGTCTACACGCCGACGACTTTGCGCTATTTTCGCTTTAAGTTTTATTGCTGAAAAACTAATATTTCCCATATGTAAATAGAGCCGCTTTGAGAAACGGGGATGAAAATAAAGGCAGTCCTTGGGCGCTCTTATATCCTCGGCTCTCTTAAATCTATATTATGCTTCTTAACAATGCGCCGAGTAAATGAAAAATACGGATAATTAGCAAAACTCAATTATAAAAACTAAATATTTCGTCCTCGGCTACGACTGCTTTTAGCCGCGCTCTCTTATTCGCCATTTGCTATTATTATTATTATTATTATTATTATTATGATTACTGCTGGTGTGTATTTTAAAAATTCTCTCGATATTCGAAAAGCTCCTTAGCGATTTGTTTCTCGAAAATTAATACAGTGCAAATACAAATTTTCTTCGTAATACCGATAAAAGATTCATCAAGTTCAACTGAACTTTCAGAAATGTTTGAATAATTGAAAACCAATGAATAAACACACAATTCTTAAGCGCAACTCTAATATTTATTTTTATCGAGAGCGTCGTCACGAGTTACCTTTAACTACCCGCGTAACGCGCAACGGCTCCCGATAACGAAATAGCGCTCATTCGATAAGAATATTTCAGCGACAGCAGCGACTGCTTAACGCGCCAAGATTAATCGAGTATTAAGGCCTGCTTGACAATTCAACAAAAAAATTCAAAACGACGAAATAACCACATTTTCCGAGACTCCCCTCGCCCCCATTCTCCGCTGCTTTACACCAGCCTCCACGACTATCCGTAAATTGTGTATTTGGAATTTCACAGGAGCTGCGACGCTATTACGACGCGAGCGATCATTGTCTTCCGGTTTAAGACTCCGCTAATTATTTCGACGGAATCTCCTCGAAAAAGTACTTCGTTGGCGAGGAGCGCCAGAAGGAAGTTGCACCGCGAGAACCTCGGCGATACTCGAGCTCCCCCTTGCGCGACTGCTACAGCCGGCCGAGCGAGCGCGTCGCTCTCGATATTTAAAAAACACCCGGGCGAACGCGCAAAAGGAATCCAGGAGAAAAGCCAGAGAACAATGTCGCGGTTACGCGATCCGCCAGTGCCGAGAAGAATCAGGTTCCACTCGACAAATGGAGCGGGAGGGGCGACGAGGGGCCGCGGCCACGTGGCAGCTTACTTGCAGGGATCCCAGGTGAGGCCGCCGGGGCAGTCGTCGTCGGTGAGGGGGTCGCACTCGAGGGGCGAGCAGACGCAGGACAGGGCCCTGGCTACCGCGACCGAGAGCACGACGATGCCCCCCAGCAGCACCAGCGGTACGCGCATCTTCCCGGGGGGCCGGGGCTCACATCGCGGGTGTCCGCGCGGTTACGAAGACACGGAGCGGCGCGCGGTGCGCCTCGCGACCTGGACGACGTGCACTGGACGAAAGCGAGGCGCCAAGCGGCCGCCCGCCGCCAGCCCTCGGTGTGCGCGCGCGCCCGCGCACTCCCTACCAGCAGCCACCCCCGCAGCCCCCGCAACCCCCTCGCGAGCGAGAGCCGGGCCCGCCTGTCGCTCCCCGCCAGGAGTGAGCGCTGCGTGCGTGTGCGTGACCGACTGGCTAATTGCGAGCGACGGCTTCGCTTTGATTTAAGGCACTCGCGCGAGCTCCTCCGAGCGGACGCCCAATTTTCCTCGACTTGGTGGCGGTCGCGCGAGGCGGCGCTTATCGAACGGGCCGCTCTTGTAAACAGTCCTACGGTCCAGGACTCGCGAACCTCGACTCCGCTTTATTAGCTCGGAACGTTCGAGATTATTCGGCTCGCCGTCAGTGTTTGCACGAGCCGGGCAGGGCCAGGATTGTAAAAATCTATAAATCTGCGGGCTCGCTCGAGTGAAAAGTCCACACGAATTCGATTGAAATTTATTCTATCAATTCTTTTCCAGATGGATAATCCAATGAATCTCGGGACACTTTTTTCAGCGCGGGCGTCGGCCTCGACAAAAGCGCGGGTTCGCCCGAAGAACCCGGTGCCGGAGTCGGGAGCCACCATCCGCGAATGAAAGATTCATGGCCGACGCGAGCCCCGCAACGCACGTGGCGCGCCTAAATAAATGTAATACGGGCGAAAAAGGGTGTGGACGCTCTGGAAATCTGCCAAAACAACTTTAATTTTGATAAAAATTCAACGTTCGCGTCATAGCCGTTCAATTTCCGATCTGCCACCCCCCCCCCGCGTTCCACCCGCGCACTCCGGAGCCGTTAGAGCAATTAATGCTTGTACTTCTGTCGCACTCGAAGCATGAATAGATGCGATATCGCGCAAGAGGGCACTGCGACCATTTTGCGCTTTTATTCGATTTTCATTTTGCAGGTTTTTGTTTGGCAGCGAAAGCGGATGCTTTCGGATTTTTTATCGTGCAGCGCGATATAATGGCCAGGCGATAAGCGAGCGAAACTCTCGCGCGAATTCAATCGAATCGCTGAATGAATTCGAAATTCAGCGACTCTAGAAACGGGACGGGGCAAAACGGGAGAAAAGGAGTCGAGCATTGCGAGCCGAGCGGCTTCGCGGCCTTATTTATATTAACAGCCATTTATTGCGATGCACGATAACCCGTAAAAATGTTAAAGCGCGTGTAAGGTGCTTGAATGTTTTGAGAGCAAAAGGGTCGGCAGGTGGTGGGTGTGCGCTTTGAACGCACCATAAACTCCTGCGACTATTAAAGGCTAATTATTTCCATTTGGTTTGCAGATACTGCTTTGAAAAATCTCGAAACGTGCGTACTATTTCTGGGAATGCTAACCAAATAGTTGTAAAATGGTAATTTGTAACAAGGTGTGTACCTTTAAAGTCGGTAAATACCCGATGTATTGATTAAACTCAACATCGCAAGGCTCGTTTACTTCTGCGTAATTTGAAAAAATAAGAATGCGTTTATCCATGCGCAAATAAAGAAGCGAAATTTCACTCCTGAAAAGTTGCTATTGCAGTTATTTCAAGAATTGTTTTGTAATTTAAATTTGAAAAGCCTCCGATCCTACGATTCCATTAGATATTGCGATAAAAAACAACCGCACACGCGCTCCCCTTCGGTCTTGCAAACTTTACACAAGCTGCTTTTCACGAGCAACTCCGCGAGTGTCTTAAAAATTACGAATGTGCGCTTGTGACTGCAATGGCGACGAGTACTAATCCGTTTATTCCGCGATACAGAGGAAACCTTACACCGCCGCATCGAAAGTAGTCGGTTTATCGAAAAACGCGTATTTCAAACTCCTTCCAGTTTTAAAAGCGAGCCCTCGCCGTCTCCAGGGACCAAACGCACCCATTCAGTCTCTTTATTTATCAGTCGCGCCGACGCCTAAATCCATCTCCGAGGCCGTTCCGCGAGCGCCCGAGCAAACTCGATTAGCTCCTCCGCAGCCGGACGTACCGCGTACCGGAGCTGCAGTCGCGACATCCTGACGCGGACTCACTTAGCGGTGTGCCGCCTCGGCTGCAAATCGAGCCCAAAAGGTCGGCAATCGCTGTTCCCGATAACCGGGAGCGCAAACACGGCGCTGGCGTTCCCTCGTCGATCGTCGATCGTCTATCTTCGCACCAGGACAATAATTGCCCGAGTAAATCGCAGCCGACGCGCTAAACCATTTAACGGAGCCAAACGCCGGGACTGGTTATTTTGACACTGTCCCTGTGCCCGTCTCTGTCCGGCTCCTCCGGGATCTAATAAATCGGGGATTATATTATGGAGACTGCAGGGCGCATAAACACGCGTGGGAATTTGCATTCCGTCGAAATGAATAAAAGCCGTGAAAGGAGCACTTTTAAACGCCTCGGACCTTTATTCACGATTGTCCGCGGGTCTGCGTCTTTTCGGGTTTGTTAGTTTTCTAATTCCGAGGCAGAGCTGCCAACTGCCGGCAATTTAAGGCCTGCGTACGCGTCATTCGCAGCGCCAATGACTGATTTCTCTTAGGTATTCGCGGCCGATCAATTATTGCATTGCCATTGTGATTGCTTTTTTCGTTCCTATAATCCTGCGCGAGTAACGAGTTCGTCCTAAGATCCGGTGCGCGATAACTTTTTCATCGCGCCAAAGCTGGTAAAAGACGAAACTGCAGCTGCTATTGATATTTAGATCGAATCGTTAGTTTTTAATAGCTGCTTCTTCCCGACGGAAAATAAAATTGTTACTCTCGTGAAATTCGTTTGAAATCGTTATTTTCATAAGATCGATGAGATCTGTGATGCAATGCTTTCCAAAGCAGTGCGCGCATTCATTAAGGGATTTCCAGGGCACTATCAACGGATTTTCAAAGCGGGAATCAGCTAAGCTCGAGCTCTTTTTCTTCTTCGCAAAGTGATCGCGCGAAAAATGTCAAATATTTAAAAAGGTAATGAAAAAAGAGGCCTTTGATGCCCCCCCCCTTGACTAGAATTGCGCATCGGTGTGTTTAAGTTTGATCGGGCGGACGCCTGGCTATCGAAAAAGCTTCCCAGCATTTGTGCTCGCGGTGGTCCATTGCGTCCATTTTTCCCGAAAGAATGTCAGGGCCGAGCATAAACCGCGAAGTGTCCTCGAGTCCTCGATGTCTGGCATTTAATTGGGAATCAATTTTTCAGCGTCCAGCCCTCCGCCCGCCCAGACTCTCTGACCATTATATGGCTCCTACGATAAAAGCAAGCGACAAAATAAGAGCAACAAGTTCGCGTTTAACGAGTAAATCGTCGTCGAGTTCGACGCATGGAAAATGGAAAAAGATTCTTTTAAATTTTAATTACGAGCCATGAGAAGCGAACGAATGCAGCGGCAGTGGTTTTCTTGTTTTGAGCTTTTCACCGTCGCACGGCTTTCTTTTCATAATTGCGAGTCGTGCATCGATCAAAATACTTATCGGGCGATTAAATTAAAAACGTATCTGCTGCTTGTCTCGCTTCTCTTGATTTGCAAAAGACATTTGCGAATCTGGTGACTAGTTGAGTTTGCGTTTGCGCGGTGAAAATAAACAGGACGCAAAGTGCAAAGTGCGTGTCGAGCGCAAATCCAATCCTCGTCGTTTAACTTTAGCGGCCGTGGAACAGACGAAAGCGAGCTTAACGTAATTTAACGGAATATCCAACTAGTAATTGAATAATTGAATCGAGAAAGTAGAAGACGAAATATGCGGGCAGCTTTGAGCGAAGCTTTCGGGAGAGTTTTTCGAATACCTTCGGCAGTTTCTTTTCTCGCGCAAAATATCAACAAAAGTTCCATGCGATTTGCGCGCGAGATAATAGTTTCTGATCGGAGGCAAGAACCGTTAAAGAAGCGAAAGTAAGTTAGTTACTCGAAGCGAAGCCTTGGTGGCAAGAAGAAAAGTTTGATCGTCAATCAATTAGTTCTGGAGCTGCGAATGTACGAGCTGAGCGAGGGAAGGACAAAAGAAAGAAATGAAGAGAGAGAGAGAGAGAGAGAGAGAGAGAGAGAGAGAGAGAAAGAGAAAGGAAGAAACATACATTTCCTCTTCACCCTCTGGATTTTCCTCGCTCTATCTGCTCGGAAAGAGAGGCGCAACTCGAAGGTATTCTTTAACCATTTTTTCACCGGGAAATGATTATATCCTGTTTTAATGAAAGCCGTGAATTATTTTATGTTCGCGTCTTGTAACTTCCCAACGTCATTTTTCTTTATAACTTGGCCTTCTCTGTTGTAAGATTTTATAATTAAAATTAGAATCTCGAAACACGCGTCTTCTTTATTTAATAAAGGTTGATTTACAACTAAAATTGTATTAACTATTCAATCATCGTAAAATTGAGATGGAAAAAATATCTTCGAACGAAGACAATTTTACGCGCCTTTTATTAAGCGGTTTAATTTTATATATAATAATTTGATAAACGAAAGCTATTGCTTTAATAATATAATCTGACGCAATCTTTTAATTTAATTCGGTATAATCTTTGAGGTAAAAGCCTTGCTATTTAACCTCGTTTTATTAGAATTTTTCATCTGCTTACAAAATAAACCAACGCAAATAGTTTTAATGTCGTTCTTCCGTATATTTAAAAATTCATATAAATGTTACGAAGGGAAAAATTTATCGTCAATTTATGTTAAATTATATTAAAATGAGAAACAAGTTGTTCCAATTTTTGTAATTTCGAGGTTTTTAAATTAATAGCATTTTGTAATTAAATTATTATTTTTCTCGGTTTCATTTGCTATTATTGCTAAGAATTTCGTGAAAACCTTTGAGATATCAGGATTTTAAAGGAAAAGAACTGAAAGGAAAGAAAAAGAAAGCGCAGGTTTAAAGGTATAAAAAAATTACGGTCTCGCTATGTCAGTTTTAAAACTCAAAAGACTAAAAGGATGTATTTAAAAAAATGCAGCTCGAGTAGTATTAAATTTTAAAACTGTATTCGTTAAACATTAGTAATTTATAGAATAATTAGTGCCAAGGTAAACGTTAATAATAATAACGAGATGGTGTATTTATTTTTGTAAATTTAATTTATCTAAGTGATTTAAATGCCTTTCGCTTTGATTTATACGAATGCAAGTTATGACTTATTTCATACTTCAAAGCCAAGTTATTTACGCTTTCGAACGCAATTCCAATTGATTTCCTCGACTTTGATTATTTATTATCGATTGATTTCTACTTTCATTAAAATGAATTTGTCATTAAACAAAGTACGGAGTTGGGCGCCTCGACGCGATTAATCGTTTCGATCCGAGACTGCCGGTATAGCAGGAATATTTGTTGATATCGGCGCTCGTGCAACTACCAAGAGCTACGATACGAGCCGTTATAAATGCAAACCTCCTGCCACGAATCGACAAAATATTGACTTCAGCTTCGATTGCACAGTCGCTTGTACGGCTAATGCACATTTGCATACCGACAACTTCAAAATCAAGCCATTCGAGCGGCCCGAGGGTGGCATACTTTCGAGTGTCAGCTGACTAAGATTCAATTGAACGTGGAAGTGCGCGCCCCCGACACCTCCGACAGCCCCCGAAACTCCGGCAATTACACTCGGCTCCGGATGAGTTTCATAACTACCCTCGGCCGAAACACGTGCCCGCGCTAACCGATGTTCAGCGAGGGCGGCCACCCCACTCCCGGTGCTAAAAGAAGCTATCCAACTGCTCGACGACCACTGCGATTGGCAAACATTTTAGCCTCGGACGGGGGGAATAAAATTTTGCCGGCGAAGCAGCGACCGAAGATAACTAAGTCGCGAACAGAATTGATAGGATTGATCTCCAGTTCCAATTGCGACTTGCGGCTCGACGCTATAAAGTCCCGCTCAAATATTTGGACGAACTCGAACCAGCGAGATGACAAGATGCCATGGAAGTCACAACGAGTGTATTATCGAGTCACTCCCCCACGCCACGTCAATCTAAAATATTCTACCCGGGCTGTCCTACTTCAACTCCAGGCTGTTGACGTTTTTTGAGCTTTTTCAGCGACCTTCGCGTCGCGATACCTGGGCGTAACCAACAAGTTGGTACCACTGAAACGGCTTGCATTCGCTCGTGCGCGTGCACGTGCACTTTTAAATCGAAGAAGAAACGATTATATTTTGTCCATGCCGAATCGGGGGACTGTCCGGAAAATTATTCCGCTCGGACTCGCTGAATCGTTCACAAACAGACGGAAAACCCTATCGCTGTCCCGGATATATAATTAATACGACGGTTCCAGGAGATAAGGATGCCGTTTGCCAACGTTGACCGTGTGCTGAAATCTCGCCCCGACCAGACGTGCGCTAGTGTTGCCCTAACTACATTCGTGCGCCAGTAGTGGCCCTTGACCTTAAAAGGATCGTACCCGGTTGCGGCCCTTGGCTACGGTTAAATCGAACAATGAGATTTGGGTCGTCGTCGTCGGGTTGCTGAGCAGCTCCCGAGGTACCGCCTGCTCTTTTTATTCCTGTGCAAAATAATAGCTCGAGACCGCGTTCCTGGCGCGTTGTCCAGATCTTGAAAACAATTACACGGAATTCGAAAAGAGGCTCTTTGCACTGGCACTCGTTGCTCAAAATTATACATTCGAGTGTGTCCTTTTGGTGCTTTTCGAGGTACACCAACGACTGCTACATTTAAAGCGCAACTTTTATTCTCTTACACAGACGTAACTTATATAAAAGTTGTAGCCTCTCGAGAGCACTTATTTCTTTAAAGTTGTAAACTCCAAGAAATTGGAAATGATAAAGCTCAGGAGTTGGCTCTGGTTCACCTTATCGACACTTCAACAAGCCAACTATTCAGGCCGAGCGAAAAGTCCGCGCTATCTGGTTGCAGCGAACGAACAATTGGTACACGAGTGGAAAAGTTGTTGATTTCCTTGGGCAAAGTTCGCTTGTACTAATATTGACGTCTCGTCAACGCAATCTACGCGTACAAGCTCCAGGAGCTGCTGTCCAATTCCGTGAATTCGACCAGGAGATCCTCGACGCAACTGGGCACCTAACCTGAGGTCCGGCTCTAAGCATCCAAGGACGACGGGAGGTGCGCAGTTGGTTCGTCCTAAACATGGGGAACTGATGCTCTAGCTCGGACACATGGACGCTTGCTCCGATGCTCCGACGAAATCCAACTGCTCTCGATGCTTAAGGATGGATGAACTAATAAACTCCTCGTCCAAGACCGGCCCGGGTGATGTTGATTCCTTCTCAAACTGAAAGTAACTTTTCGCTTTGCATCGCGAGACTCCCAGCATTTTAATGCAGCATTCGTGAGAAAAAAGCAAAGGGAATTGTTCACAACAGTCGCTGCATGCTTGTGAAAGGGGAACAATTTCATTTATAACAAACAATATCTGCTGCGGCGCCTTCGTTAAAAGCGCGTTTATTCATCCCAAGCGCCTTGTTATTGAAATCTGTCTTGCAAGAAAAACTGGTAAAAAACTGTTGGACTATCGGCTAAAATTGAAGTCTTTAAATTACGATACGATACGTCTGCTTACAAATTTAAGCAAACCGAATCGAAAAGAACGTGGAAACACTTTTATTTTTGCATTACTCAATGGCGCATTGAAGTTTTATACCTTTTCTCGATTTAGTGGAAGCAATTTTGGTACTAACTATTTTTACCCGAATGGCTTCCTAAAACAGAAGTTGGGCAACTTACTTAAAAAAAAAAATTACAGTGCATTGCAAACGCCGCTTTTATAAGCGGCAAATAATTAATTTAGTATTATTACATTCCATTATGGGCTTTTAATAAAGAAGATACACGACATGAAAAGCGGACTATTTTGATATTTAAAGGGAATTCATCTTAAAAACTACGAACGTATTGATGTTTCAAAATCGTACAATTGCTCATTTTTTAATAATTATTGCGAAAAATGTTTGCCACAAGTTTGGAGACACAACAATTTGCATTTTTTAAATATCATTCCGTGATATTTTATTTTTATCATTGAAGCGATGTATTTTAATTACACTTCTGTAAACAACGTTTTTTAATTTAATTTCGACAGTTACATATTGGACGAATATCTACAAATTGTCCTATCGACATTGAATTACACTTTATTTATCAAAATTGTACGGTCACAAGTGAAACAACTGAATCGCTGATTATTTTCAATATTTATGCATCATCCAGAGCCTATTATCGTCAAAAAATATACGGACGAAGCTAAGGAGAAGTTTTACTTTGTTTAAAAGAGAACTGCGGACACTGAAAAGTGAGATTCTTGAAAGTTTGACATGTTGTCGTTGCACTCTTTAAATTATAATGCGGTGTGCTGGAAAGAGTTGGTTCGAGCTACTGATTAAAGAATAAAAATATTTATTACGAAAGGCTCGAAGCGAGCGGCCGACTCAACTGTTACCAAACTATCTACTTAATTTCATTAAATTAGAATTTATTAAATTATCGCAGTTTGCAATTCGTTTTCCGTAAGCCATAAGCTATCGTTTACTTTTAATTACCATACGCCATTGGAAAGTTATTAAAGCGCACTTGGTCTTTTTACTCGAGATGCTTCTTATAAATAATATACCAACAAAAGAGCAACTATTGAGCTCGAGTCTTAAATTACGTCGAAGGAAAAATCAAGTTAAACGAGGAGTTATATTCGCGGATGCACGGATAAATAATTCAGGAATTATTAAATTAATTCAAGACATTCAACAAGCGTCGTTTATAGGTACTCTGCGTTAAATAAGCAAAAAAGCACAGCTGATGTCTCGCTGTCGCTCGATTCCAGAAGCCGTTGCACGAGCGACTCGGAGCTGAAACTTGAGAAAATGGAAATCAGTCGGAGGAACGTTTTATGTCTTTATTCGTACAAAGGGAAATGCGGCCTTGACGATATTTATTTCCCGACACACGCGACGATCAGACTTCTATCGAGTACAATAACTCGCTTAAACAGAATTCCGCGATAAAAAGAACAACTCGGAATCGGTTTTTAGGGAAAATCCACGCGCAAGGTTTCGTCTCGGGCTTTTGACACAGAGCGGAGTTGTCGTGCAAGTCAACGCGTCAGTTTTGAAGATGCGCGTGAGCTGTCACTTCAATTCAAAGCTTCGTTGCAGCTCATTTGCACCTGTGCAATAATCGATCCACGTGATTATCCCGAGAACAACTGTCGCGTTTGCAAACTAGTTGTTGTTGGAAGGCGTTTTTGAAACAGCAAGAGATTGGCAACAATGCAGCTGCGTTTCCACTCGCCACTGTTGGCGCGCTCGAAAATTTCCGTTTCTCTGGTTATAAAATAAGTGCGCAAGTGCGCGTAATTGCAAACCAAGTTGCAATCTATCGAACGAATCGATCCACGCGTTCAAGCTTTTGAAATTAAATTTCAACTGTGCAAATTATTACAATGAAAATTAAGCGAGTGAGGCATCTTTGCGAGCTTGGAAGAGTGCAAGTGGAATGTGTCCGAGTAACGAGTATCGATCAATTATGATCGAAGACCAAAAATCCGTTCATTTTTTTAAGCAAGGCGAATTTTCCAAATACTTGGAGAGGCGGCTCCGATCGATGTTTCATAAATGAGAGCATAACATGAAATGAAAAGCAACTTCAAAGGAAAATATAATTGGATGACATTCGCTAAGCCCACTAATCGGGGCAGCAGCAAAAGCGATAGTTCCTGTTTTATTTGCACGCAGATCCAGTGTGAAAGCTGTTGCAGCTCTAGTAACGGAAGGTGAATTTAGTTTTTTCCTAGAAAGGCGTATTCCAAGCCTCTCGGTCCTCTATAAACGCGCGTGTTATGAAATGTTTGGCGCACAGCGACGAACTGCAGCTTTAACCTCGACTCGCTGAAATTCCAAAACGAAATTACGAATCGCAATACGAATGCCCTGGCACCTGGCAAAAGAAGAGAAACTCCTTCTCAAGGTCTGCGGGTCGCTCATCGCTCCAGGAGGAAGAGGAACGAGCGTCTCGGTGAAAAGTTTGACAGGATCGGCGAGCGAGTCGACGCCTTCCGCTCGAGGCGCACGCGAGCGCAGCCGCTTCAGTCGTTAATCTCGTCCCCTCTCGTGGTTGCGGAACACGGCGAGACTCGTTCCAATCGACGCGCGCGTGCATCCGTGTACATCCGAGCCACCGAGATTGGATCGCAACCTCCTCCCCGCAGCGGCCGCCGGAACGTTATCGGTGCACAGCTCGTTAAGTGCATATCCCACGCTCCGGGGGTTTTCGCTTTGGACACTCGCTGCACGCGTCTTTTCGCGACATCGATTGCCGGCGCCGATCAGCTCTCGTGCAGCTCCTCTTCGCAAATTCTATAAAGGCTAATTCGCGCGGTTGCCATTGAACGAGGAGGAGCTGCCCAAACTGCTTGTTAAGCGCGACAGGGGAAGAATTCAAAACTCCGGCTTGTGGCAGCAGTGATTTATCAAGGCGCCTTGGAATTGCTCGATGTCGCTCGATTTCGTCACGCTCATCACCGGCGCGACAGCATGATTTTCTTGGATTTTCATTTCGCTCTCGCTCCTCTCGACAAGTTTGCAGAGCCGCCGAACATTTCCCTCCAATCGTTCGTCAAACATCTGTAAGGATCGCCCGAGTCGTTGCTCGAGTTCCACTCCACTCGTTAGGAATAAATCGTGGCGTTGCTGATGCCGTTGATAGCTGCATCTCTGATTATTGTTTCTCTGCTGCTACTGTTGGAGGCGATCTTATTTTTTTCTTTAGAGGGAGATGCGCGGGTAAGGATGAATTTCTTTAAACTCTCCTTAAAGTCTCCCGATCACACTTCTGCCGGTGCTCGGATGAAACCTTTTTCCAGAATTATCGATCGACGTTATATAGCTTGGCAAACCATATTCTGGGAGTAACGTTGGGCGCGCAATCGTATCTCCTTTAAAATAGTGTCGTTTTCCAAATTAAATCATGCGTCAGTGCCCGAACGTACGCATTGACCACAATCGAGGTTGTGCCAAACCACAACTGCGGTAACTTCTTTTACACGAGTACCGGAAGTTGGTGGGTTATCATTTATATTTTGTGCAGACGAGTTGGAATATTTCTTTTTGTAAATAAGCAAATAGTGTTCTTAGGCTCGATTGAAAATTTCATTGGAAATGAAAAGTGAGAGAAGAAAAAAGTTTTAAATTATTCGATTAAGAATGCAATAATCGCTGCCAATAATTCTACGCTATAAATTATATTAAAGCAATGCAGTCGACGATCTATAAATAAAATATTAATTTTTGCAGTCTGTACAAAGCGCGAGTGATTAAATAGACAGAGACTATGAGCGTCTACAAAAAATGTAATTAAAAATTTGTATGGAGATTTAAAAGAGAGATCTAAGAGGTTTCAAACTCATCGATTTTCCGTGACTCTTTGAGTTCCTAGTTGCATTTCAAGATGTAATTCAAAGAAAAACCTGATTTTAGCTTAATCGAAATTTAATATAATTTTACTAATTCATGCCGCTTTTACATTGAATTCCAGATTAAATGCAGTTAATGAATGCTCCTTTATAAATCAATGAACAACGTAACAAAAGCTCGTATTTCAAAAAAAATTAGCTTTCGGCAAATAAAAACGATACTTAGTTGATAAAATTAAAGTTATAAAAACGAATAATAATTGAAAATTTATAGAATTGCTTAAAATAAATTTGTAAAGTTTCTACGAAATCGTATGTGCAAATTGAGGTTTAATTCTAAAAATTTATTTCAATGTCAATTATTCGCGCGTTAAAACTTGCAATAATATTTTATTTAAAGTTCATAAGTGATTTTAATATCTCTCTAAAAAAAATTTTGCACCAAATATATAAATCTGCCTTAAAAGTTAAAATTGAGATTTCTTTTTAAATTCAAATAAAACGCTTGCTCAATGGATATCGGTTTCACCTGCAATTATTCTTAAATAGTGTCATAAATTAGAAATATTAAACTATTATATTACGTTATTTTTATTGTAAAGTCGATACTACTATAATTCCCATTTAAACTGGTTTCTTTTTCTTTGCTATAGATTCCGAAAAAGTATTTTTATACAAAAAATTTACAAACATAATTTATCGCAAATTATCAGAGAAGTCTGAGGATTATTATTTACTTCGTTAAAATTGATTCAAATTTAGAAATTGCATTTCTTGATACAGTAAACATTAATTTTTTACTTCTGTGCCATTCAGACATTATTATGTGCAAAATTTATCGTTTTATGCACTTTCAATGAATAATAAAAACTATTATTATGTCTTTTGTTAAAATATATTCGAGATACTATTGCAATACATTTTTCACTGTAACAAGTGAGTCAACAATTCTCTTAAGAAGCCATATTACTCTAAAGCTTAGAACTTGAAGAGGATGAAATTCCATTTCACTCGTACTTTGTTGAGAGAATATTTGAAGAAGTAGAAATTTCTTAAATGCTATTAAGAAATATTTTGAAACCGATATAAATGTAAAGTAAAAAAATTAATTAAAATACTGAAGGTGGAATAAAATACATTATTAGTATTTAATTTCAAATTTTTAGTTATGTTCTGAATGGATTTAAAATTTATAAAAATAAAATAATGCCATTTTTATGCTTAATTTACCACTTAGAGTTTTATAAAATATATAGTTTTATAAAATTGAGTTGCACTATATCTAAGCTTTTGCTTTAATAATTAGTTCATAATAATCTTTCGATGATATTTCCTTAAATTAAATGTTATTATACATGCTGCAAAGTAAATAATGACATTAAGTAAAAATCTGTTACACATATTTCAACTATTATTCATATCTGCAGCAAAGTCTTGAACATTAAATTGACTTCTATTTCAAACAATTTCATTTTCATAAATTAATTTCAAATTCGAATTTTTTTAATCTCATAAACTACAATTTTTTATGTTAAAAATTTTAAAATAGTATTAATAAAATCATAATTTCTAATAATTACCTCCTAGAAAAGATCAAAACTTTTACTCTTGCTATATTTCATTGATTTTTAAGAAATTACATATATTCAAGCAACTTTAAATTAAAATCTATATATTTGAACAGAATTATTTTCAAAAGTTCCATGAAATATAGTGTTTTTACATCAAATAAAATGCAAATATTTGTTTTTATAAAATATAGCCTGCTTATTACAATATTATTGTTGTTAATATTATATTTTTTAATTTTTTTTTTAATTACATTATAGTAATTTCACTATTGAAAATTTTCATTTATTCTATGAATTATTTGAAAATCTGTTATAAACTACACTTATTATCTTTAAATTATTTTAAATGCTTCAAGTTTTATTTAATGTAAGTGATAAAAAAAAATAATATTTTATATAAAAAATGTAATACATAGTTTACAATGTTAGAAAAAAAATTTTATTTTGTCATATCTGAAGTGACACTTAAATATAGAAAACTTATTTTCTTAATGAATTAATCAATTAACAAATGCAATATTTTTATTAAAAAATTATAAAAATTAGTATAAATATCATCCATTGATAATTTTTTTTCAATCTGTTATATCTACAATCGGTTATTATAATCATATACGGTAAAATTTTTTTTTGTACAAAATAATTTCTAAATTCTGTTAATTAATACTTCATTACGCAAATATATATATATATATATATCAATAATGAATCAAAAAATCTAGTTTTAAAAAAAAACTGATTCTTTTACCAACTGAGTAAAAATTGTTTTTTACTACAATAAAAGATGTCGCTACTCGTTGGAAATTCATCGTCTTTCTTGTACATGACTAAGGCACACGAATATGGAATCAATATATATTTATATATAATACGTGACGTAAATGAAACAAAATTATAGTAAAAAATCTTTTAAAAATTAAAGTAATTTTTATCGAAGATGGCGTTACAATCGGTGGTACGTGACGATAATACTTTACTTCAATTTTTCATTGGTTCTTTTTTTATCAATTTTCAACAACTACCTTTTATCAATTTTCGATGCCAAACATTTTTATTAAACAGACGTTTGATTATTTTCAAAGAAATCATTGTGATATAATTTGATGCATATACATCCCCTTTAACATCATAATGTATTGATATGTATAAATGTTCATACTACTAGCGCCAGGTGGAATGAATCATAATTTTGCAAGATACCTATTCTGTAACTGTAATATACTCACACATTTATATCGTTTTTTGCTGTCAAACATAAAAATAGACAAAAAATATAAATACTATTATAATTATACTTATATCTCATGTTATTGAAAATAAAATAAGATACTTTTACCGTTTATTTTCTATACGTGTATCATTGTTTTCGATCATTCAACATAATCGGGAATCTATAGAAATAAAAAAACCGGCTTTTCATAAAAGAGGTTATTTAAATTTACTCGTTGCACACAAATGTTTTATATAAAAGTAATAATTATTAATTAATTATTCCGCAGTTGAATATTATTTTTTCATTTTTTTCAGATCATATCTTCTATTTGGAGATTATTAAATCATAATAATTATATTCCATTATATGTAAACAAACATTTTTTTGGAACAAGAACTGATATCAACAAGAATATGTCATTTGAAGCTGAAAAACGTAAAATTAATATTGTCTTAAATATTCCAAAGTTGATTCAAAATTAATTAGTAAAATATATATTATTTTATAGAGAAGTATTTGTCAATGTCACCCACTGAAAAGAAACAGCTTTATAAAGTGGCTCCAACAACTATCGATCAAATATTAACTTGGCCAGAATACTGGAAGCAGCATAAACAAAATGTAGGAGAACTGAATTTAGAAGAAAGTGAAAAAGTTAAGAAAGAATTGGCTAACAAGGTATCAATTTGGGAAGGTGATATAACCAAATTAGAGGTAGATGCTATTGTTAATGCTGCAAATTCAAATCTTTACGTTGGTGGTGGAGGTAAAAAAAATTTTATATTTATTTTTAAATGGCAAGTTTCTTAAAACAGCCATAGATTCTATCTTACTTTTTTTATTACAGTTGATGGAGCCATCCATCGAGCAGCAGGAGGATTTTTAGAACAAGAATGTTCAACCTTGGGTGGTTGCCCTGTTGGAGAAGCCAAATTAACTGGTGGCTACAAACTGCCAGCTAAGTGTGTGTATTTTAATATACTTTTAATTCTCTTTTTATCTCAAAAATTATAAATATTATGTTCATATGTTCTAGATGTAATACAAACTGTAGGACCTCAAGGAGAATTTCCTGAAAAACTGCGACAGTGTTATGAAAATAGTCTTCTGTTAGCAAAACAAAATTGCATTCGTACAATAGCTTTTCCTTGTATATCAACTGGAATTTATGGTTACCCCCAAAAATCTGCAGCAGTAGTAGCGCTAACCACAGTAAAAAAATTCTTATTAGCAAATCCAAATAGCGTAAGTTTATAAGTATAAGTTTAAATTTTAAATATACTATCTGAGATTTTACATTCCTTTCAGATTAACCGTGTGATATTTTGTCTTTTTTTAAAAACTGACAAGGAGATTTATGAAGAACTGCTACAGAAATATTTTGCATTTGAATAATCAGAGCCTTTATTCAAACATACAACTGGCTTGTATACTTCAAAACAATAATAATTCCTTTGTATTTTCTAAGTTTTGTAAATGTAACAAAATAAACATGTTTTCAAACACAATTAAATTGATTTCCTTCAAATGCAGAGAATACGAGTGAGACGGGAAAAGCACGTTAGTTGATACCATTGCTCTTGGAGCGTTGCGAAGACGGTAGGTATACCAAAGCAGAAGTACCGACTTGGCTTTTAAATTTACTGAATCAGTATAAAAGAAAAATCTATTTCAAAATCTATTTAAAGAAGCGCGTTGATCGTTCTTCGATGAACATAGGTGCGTCGGATAGACTCGATGACGGCCAGCAGAAAAGTTTGCTAGTATTGTAGCAACAGTAACAGCAGCTTAAAATGCGAGCAATAATTTTGATGGATGTAAAATCAATGGGAAGAGAAGTACATACGTATACGGGTTGCGAGTGCAAGACACCCGCGGGTGGGGAATCGATGAGAATCTGAGACAGAAATAGGGACGTGCAAAGTACGGCCCTGCGGTAGTCACAGTCGAGCCGACGACGTCAACTCCGCGTACGTCACGCACGAACACATGCGCGCAGCCACGGGAAGACGTGGACGCGGAGGTGAAGAACGGGGGGTGGAAATCGCACACGACGCAAGCGACGAGGCCGCAACGATGGGTAGGTACTATATATCCGCGGTGCACCGCGCGGCACTGGCTAAAAAGCCGAGGGCGACACCAGCGCCGTGGTTTCGCGTCCTCGACGCTGCGCTCTTACCCTATGTACGAACGAGCGGCCAACAGAATGTGAAAGAAAGAGTGAGCAAGAGCGACGAGTAGTAGCCGCAGCAGCAGCAGCAGCGCGATATTATAATCGCCATGTTGAAAAACGTAGGAAGCGTATACACTGGTTCACCACTGGTTGTGTGATGTCTGTATGTGGTAATAGGTGGGGGCAGAGGCAGCAGCAGCAGTCAGTCGAGTGTCGGTGCAGTTCGAGTGGTCGAATTCGTAACAAATGGGTAAATATCCAAGGAGAGTGTTGCGGCGGTGATAAAGCGCAGCGGCGTCGAGGATGCAAACTGGAGCCTCGGCTTGGGCGATCTAACCGCACCTCGGCTACTCGTAGTTCCGTCCATACCTGGATCCGGCTGGAAAGTAGAGCGCGAGTGTGTGTGTGCGCGCCCGTGCTCTTGTCTCGCTCTCCCCTCTGCGTGCGGTGGCTCTGTGTGCGTGCGTCATTCGTTCGGTAAGAGTCGAGCGACTCGCGCGGCGGCCCCTCGGTGTGTGTGTCGTCCTGTTGTCGGCGCGACTCTCGCCGAGGCTCTGAGAGAACCGCGAACTCGAGCGCTCGGTGACGTGACGCCTCCAGGACGACGAGAACGAGGAGGAGGACGGTGGCGGCGGCGGCGGCAGCGGCAGCGGTGGCGGTTGCGACCACGGAGAGAAAGAGTCCTTGGACGCGCGCGCACCCTCGTTCGTTCCCTCCTTTCTTTTTCTCTTCACGTCGTGCTCGGCGACGCGTGGACCTGCGAGAGTAAGTCGCAATCGGATCGGCGCGAGTGCCGAGGTGCCGCCTCCCGGGGCCATTGGGAACTCGCTCACGCTTTTAGGTTATAATCGGGACGACGTCGCAACGGCGCGCGACCACTTTCGGGAGTGTGCGCTAGAGGCGGAGGAAGAGCAAGAGAGGCGTCGGCACGTGCGATGTCGATGAAGCAGCGAGTGCGAGGAGTCAGCGACGTCGACGGCGACGGCGTTGCCGTTACCTCGAGCTGCAGCAGCATCATTAGATAATCGAGAGAGTGCGTGCTCGAAGGACGTGGCTTTACACTTACGGAGCGTGAAACGAGTTGGCGGTGCTGCTGCTGGCGCCGAACACCGAGGAACTATTATGGACTAGTGTAAGAGCCGCTGCTCCTTGCCTCGGCTAATGCGAGAAACCATTATCCTTCTCCTGTCATCCCTTTCTTTCTTTTTTCCTCTCTTGACTCTCTTTCCTTTCTTTCCCGACGCCGCTCCACGCGTATCAGCTCGATCCACTTTAAATTTATTTCCCGAGAGTAAGACAGCTCTGAGTGAGACTACCCAAGTGCGCGTGCGGTAAGTAGCACCGACAATACCTCCTGTATTTTCTGACGATTTTCTCGGCTTTATCTTTGGCCCATCTGTCTCTTTCTCGTCGTGACTCGTTCTTCTCTGTCTCTGTCTTTCCCCTGTGCGATGGAAAGAGAGAGAGAGAGAGAGAGATACCGACAACTGCTCTTGCTGATTTGTTGGGGAGACGGCTGCTACCGTTCTCCTTGTCTCTCGAATTACTTTGCTGTTCTGTCTGATGCACTCTTTATCGCTAACTTGAGCGCTGCATCCAAAAGGAGAAGGTTTCGACGAGGGCATCTTCACTACCTCCTGCAATGCATCTCATCTGTGGCGCGTCTCGCGTTCCCTTTCTTGTCTTCTCTCTATTTTCATCGGCTCCGTTTTTTCCTCCTCAGTGACTCCTAACCTCTAAAAACAGAGTATACGTGTGCGCGCATACACGCGCCGCTTGGAGTACCGTTTTAATTGTTTACTTTTTGTCGCGGACTGCGCCCTGACCCCCTTGCGCTAGGAAGGAAATCGCCGCTGCCGCGATCGTTCACGGCGTCGGCGAGTATCGAGTTTATTGACTTCGGTCATGGTGCGCCGAGAGTGACAGACGTGGCTTGGCGCGCCTCTCGTCTCTCTTGTTCTAGGGCTCTTTCGTGTCAACGAGAAAAAGAAGGAGCAAAGAAGAGACGAGTCCACGAGTCGCCAACGAGGAAAGCGAGTGTAATCAAGTTGGCAAGGCCGCGATCGATGGAGAACGACTTTTCCAATCTCTTTTCGCTTTCAACAATTTCTCACTCCTTGAAAGATCCTGCTCTCTCTCTCTCTCTCTGTCTCGCTCGTTCGCTCTCCCTCACCTGTGCACCACTCTCGCTTGTATACACGCATTCACGCACGCACACATTCGGGCTTCTTTGCTATATTTGGCCCGCTGATGATGTCGGCAAGAAAGAGAGAGATAACCAGACAAGTCCCTAGTATTTTGCAGTTTTTTTCCTCTTCCGATCTCTCGGTTTCATTTCCACTGCGCTTACCGTTGCCACTTGCAAAATCACGGAAGAATTAAAAAGCTCTGGTAGCGTGATAGTCTAGACTAAGTAATATCATTTTATCGAGAAGAAAAAGAGAAAGAAAGAGATAGATAGATAGTAAGATACAGAAGCCGAGAAACTCATGACATAATGTAGCGACAATTTATAAATATGTGGAATTTAGTTCGTGCGCACGTATTTGACGATAAATTTAACCTATTCTAAATGGTACGCTAAATTGGTTCACTCTCCTGCCATCTATCTGCTCTCTCTTTCTCCTATGTCTCGTCCTCTCTCTCTCTCGCTCTTTCTCTTTCTCGTACGCTCGCTCGCTTTTACGCTCAGTTCGAGAAAAAGACGTTAGATACGTTGTTGTACGATTCTAACGGACGGCAAATATTCCACTTCGGTACATTTCCGCTGTGTATGCGTGTATTGTCCGTGGCGCCCGTTGAACGAATCAGAAATTGCAATTTTACCGTACGTGCACGCGCGAAAAGCAAGGAAGGAGCTCGCGAGGTCGTTGTTACCGAGTCTTCGTTGTCGCGCCACTCGGACTCCTTTGCATTCCCTGTATGCTCTTCGATCGTGTGTGTCCTCGCGCGATCGTTTTTTTCCTCCTGAAACACCTCTATTTCCTTTTTGCATCCCTGTACGTGTGAAGCGCCCGCGGATCTTTCGAACGCGGGAACAAAGTGACTTGATATCGTGTTGTATGTGTGAGCTCGTGCAACCTTGACTTACTTAGTATCCTTTTCGATACATCCAGAGCCACTCATCAATGATCTTTACCTCCCGATACTTTCCAACCCGATAATTATTTGTATTATGGATCGTAACATGTCCCAAGACAATTAGTTTCACGCGATTCCGATCCCAGTCGAAAAGGGCGCGATTTTTAAATATTAGTCCGACTTTACTTATCGATCAGTTTATTTGAAACTCGTTTAGAAAACTTGCTTAGGTAAAATTAAAAATGAACTTGAAGTTTGAAATGTTCTAATTCAAAAAAGAAACTTTAAAAACTAGTTTGTCGATAAATGTACATTTTTTGCATGTTTATTCCGCGTAAATACGTAAACAAATATTTAATTTAAAAAACATCGGTCATTTCCTAGCCATCCACATTCATAACTCAGCTTTGTAAATAAAAAAAATAAGGCGTCGTCTTAAATAATTTTCAGAAATTGACATTTTATTATTTGTACACAATTATTTTCATCGCCTCGTTAAATATTTTGGAAATAAATTTTATAGATTCGAGCTATTTAACATTTAAATTATATATTTTATTTAATGGCAAATAAAAATAACATTGTCCGTGTATTAACTGATTCATTGTTGGGCGCAAAATAAAATACCTTTGTTTAATATTTTAATTTGCAAGAAAAACTTATCGTTCCAAATTTCTATAAACAAATAAACATTGCCCATAAAATAAAAAAATTACCAGCTGAACTTTCTCTCAACGTTTTTAAGAATTTTATTCGATAGCTGCTCAAAGAGTAGTTTCTTAGAATGTATATATAAGCCGTTGCGCCGTTTACTACCGGCTGTTCTTCCTGTACACCTGCTACCTGTATTTTAAAAAGATGCAGGGGTTGAAACGTTACAAGTTCATAGTTTATCTAACATATCTTTAGCTCTTACATTAATTAATTCGCAAATTTAATAATAAGTAGTCTCTGTCACGAGTTGAAGCACTTTCCTGTAATTCTTCGAAAATTTACCCATTTAACCGAGAGCCTTGAATTTAATTAATATTATGAACGTGGTTCAATTTTTTTAACTTACGCTGAGACGCGTCGAACAAATTTAACAGCTTTTTTTAACTTGAAACAACACTAGTTTGTACACACACGGGACTTAAGTCATAAACTTAGTTTTTTTTAATAAAGAAAGCTCGTTTTTAACCAAATATCATAAAGACGCGCGAGGAATGTTGGCAGCCGTGGTCATCCGCAAAAACAACGTACCAATTATCTTCTTAGACTTTTTTAAAATTATTGTGTATAAATTCAGATTTAGCCGCTCGTGTTGTAATTATTTGACATTAAGTGTGCAATAGGACAAATTGCGACCACTGAAGCAACAATGGTAATAATACAATGATAAATTTATGTGCCAATAGAAAATGAGTCATTAACATAAGTCATTTGAAGCGAGCGAAAAAGTTTGCCGATTCAAGCGAAAACTTATTGAGGAACATTTTTTAAAATTTCCGAGCGGCGCTTGTTGAGTTAATTGTTATTAAAACCGTTAACAAGCCTGACAAATTAGGAAAAAGTGCTCCGGAGCGGCGAGGCTTGCACTTGCGCAAGCGGGCACTCGATGTAACTATTTGGGATTTTAAAGGCAGAGCAGGCAGTGAATCCTCGCACCAACGTCAGCGACAAGCACACGGGCGCCTCGCGCTCGCTCAACGCGAAAAAATAAATTAATTAATCGTAAGTAAATGGAAGATGGCGATGTCGGCTTATTTTTATCCTTCTATGAAATTGTCGCCGCGGCTACATTCTAAAGTGAGGTCAGCGCGATGCGAATCGATCGGTTGCCACTACAAAAAAAAAAAAGAGAAAAGGCAAAAAAGAAAAAGGCACTCGCCGCGTAAACTAGAGCAAGCATTAGAGTCGGTCCGCTCTAACTTGGTGCTTCGACCTTTGCCGAGAAAAGGAGCGAGAATAAAAGCGAGAGCGAGAGAGCATTTTTAAAGGGCAATCATGGGAAATGCGAGAAAAATATAAAATTTCACCCGATGCCGTTAAAGCTGCGAGAGAGAGGTTATTACCGGTGTAATGAGGAAATGAATAACGAGCGCTTGTATACGACTTGCATGTTGGAAATAAGGAGAGTAAAAGTGTGCCTGGTACCCGCGTACTGTCAAGCTTCAACGAGTACTGATTTTCTTTTCCAGCTAAAGGAAAGAGAAAGAAAGGAACCGTACCAACCAGGCGACTTATTTTTCCACTATTTTTCACTATTTTTATCGAATTGTGCGCGCGTTGTTTCTAACGTATCATTTCCTTTGTCCTGCTCTCTTTCCTAGAAACTTGTTTGTGACTTATCAGCTACCCGTCGCAATCTGCTCGTTACTTCCAATAAAGCACTTTCCGTAAGGGCCATTTTTCCAAGATCTCGCGGTCTGTTGGACTTGAGCGTGTCGACCGGCTCCTGGTTTGCGAATAAAAATTCAATAAGTCCGAATCATAAATCTCGCGTTCGATTACCAAGTGCGCACAACAGATTGCGAGCGAAAAAATGCGGACAATTATTAGGCTTCTTGGACGATGTTTGGCTAAATAATTGAGTACTTCGTTCCGTTATGTAATACTTGTATTCGCTCTCCAAGATTAGCGTAAATATTCTTAATGCTCCCGTTTTCGAACTATTCATTGCGAAAAATTGAATGCCGATGCTGTACAATACTAATCGAAAGCTCGGATATTCCATTTCTAGCGGAAATGATGAATGTCGATGCTTCTACGACTTTCTCGTTGAATGTGTTCGCGCTTTAAGCTTCAAAAGCTTCGGCCTCCTCGTTTTTCATCTGAAATGTACTCTATTCCACTGCTATGTACGTTTAAATGCTTTTTTACTCGCAATAATTCTAAAAATAAGTCATTCAATTTCGCGTTTCGTGCATTTCCGCCAGACTCTGCTGTTTGAACAATTACTTGTACAATCATTTCTTATATTATAATATGTATTACACGTTGTGACACCGAAAAATGTAGGCCTAGAAATGTGGACCAAGGAAAATTGTTCGTTTTAACGGACTATTCTCATTTTTTCTTTCTCTAAATGCACAGTCGATGCAGCAGCACGCGAACTGGAAAAAACAAATTTTCAACTTTTACGACCACACTTGAGGTTACGTAACGTTCAGTAAACTCGAAATATTTAATTCGCTAAATGCTGTCCTTGTATTTAATTTCTTTCGAATTTAAAAGTCGGATTCTATATTTATTGACACAATAAGGATACGTCGTTTGTTCACGCACGATCGAGAAATGTCGTAGCCGCTGTAGAAAGAATTGCATGTCATAGCGGCGGACTTGTGGTGAATTGCATGCTGCCTCTTTAAGTGTTAGCTTTGCAAGTGCGAATAAGAAGGATAAAAATAAAACGTTAATGCTTTGGTTAATCGTAATGCGGATAGCGGATAGCGATTTATCGAAAACATACATATTCAACGCAATTAAGACTCGGCGCTTCGACAAATTGAGAGAAAATCAATTCATCGTTGACGCAACTTTTATAAAATTATTTATTAATTATATTGTACTTTATTTTACGTGTGCGTTGGTCGCGCTAACGTAATTGAGCTCAGTGCTTAACGGAAACGAAAGTTATATTCCGTCAAGATTCGCCGAACGTGCATTTTTATTGTCACGTAAAACAATTGCCCTTTACAAAGGAGCGCTAGTAATCGTCCCTCCCTTTTTTATTAATATATGGAGAATTTAGCGTTGGCTGAATAAAATGAAATCTTGGGCTGCTACGCTTAAAAATTCTAGTATCGCACTAGTTTTTTTTTAAATTTTAAGGTTATGCATGGAAAAGCGGTATGTTATTACACCGCGCAACGTATAAAAATAGTGACTGAGAAAGAATATCGACTCGGCAGTAGAGATCCGAACCCGATTTGCGTAATCAAATATTCACCACGTATTCGTGTTAAGTTGGATTCGCATTTAAAAAATACCAAATAGATCGACTCGTGTAATATCTCCAGATTTTACGCACCGAGGTGTGGTAAAATTTCGTTTCGGGTTTAAACGTAATTCTGGGTCGAAAATTCACTTGGCCAGAGAAAAGAGAAAAAGAAGAAAAGAGAAAACTGATGTCGAAACGGTGAATTTATGGCATTGGCCTTGTCCAAGAGGCGAAATTCCGCCTAAAAGCACTATTGTTGTTAGCCTCAGCCAAGAAAGATGTTTTTTCGAACGGCGCGGGTTTCCGAAAATCTTTACTTTAAAAATAGTAGAGCCGCAGTCTCGCGCGCTTCCATTCAAAATAATCCGCGGCATGATATCCAAAACGAATGTGCGCGCGCGCGCACGTGTGCGAAAAGTAAGGCCAGAGTTGGCCGCCGATAAGAACCTACGGCCAAACGTCAACTTTTCAGTTTCCGACGACTGGCCGACCGCGATGGTACGCAACGAAGGTTCGAACCTACAGTCCGGCACACTCCGTCGCGTCCGTGTGTGTTGCGCGCGCGTGTGTGTGAGACGATGGCTAACCGTAAGGCCGAACGATCTGTGGCACCGGTGAAGTTTAATCGATGATTAATTCTTGTTCGTCGTTGCAGGCGTAAGGGACGAGGGCACTTTGTCATACGGCCAGAGGGTTTGAGGCAGTTAACCTGGCTGGCCTACAATGTCCGCTAGTATGCGGAGCACCCTACAAACTGTTCCAGAATCCGTACCCGCCGACCATGTCACCAAAACAAAGGTGAGTGAGAACAACTTTGCTTCTTCTGTTTACAAGCTGCAACTCTGCGAGGTTGCGCTGCCCGCGTGCGAGCTTGCGAAATCAACAATGGCTGGGATTGGGATTGACTCGGATTGCCGAAAAGACCCCTGCCCCCCACCCCCCACCCCACCTCCTCCCTAATCGTCTCCGGCTAATGAAATTACCTCTGCGCTCGAAAGGCAGCGAATATTTCGATTATCGACTTCGTTGCTGCTGCTGCTGCTGCTGCTGCTGCTGCTGTCCATCGCAGAAAAGAGATCAAGTGCCTTTGAAAATAATTGCCGTTACATTAGCCGGAACAACACAAATATGATGAAAATTGAAATTAACAAGCCAAGCTCCTTCAAGATCGCATCTACGTAAATGCTCGAGAGCAGTGGCTTTTAAAAAAAGCCATTTGCTCGAGTTTAAAAAATTATTTCATTCCAATAATATTTTAAAGTTCCTCGCTTATTTTAAGATACGAGATTATTTGACCTGATTTATGATTCCCCGAGCAACGTAAATAATTACTTAGATCTCGTGAGCGCTATCGAGTCTTGAAAAACGTTGCTATGAAAAATTAAGTGTGTTGGGAAAATCATGCCTCCCCCCCCCACCACCACCCTGTGGTGTGTAATAGATTTTAAGAAGTACTCGCCTAAAATAATTGTATGTAACAGCGATCGAAATGCGTTCCCCAACGTATTTATTTGAACAAGCGTTTAATGAAATTTTCCCGAGTGCTTTTAGCCCAAAGACACTCGTTTCATTGAAAAATAGTTGCGCGAGATTCTCATACATGTGCTTAAAAAATAATCGTATCCTCCCTTTGATTAAATTAATATTTATCTCCTACTTTTCGTAGCTTTTTGTTAAGCTCGTTATTTAGGAAATGCTTATTTGCGCTTTTTTCGCAGAACTTAAATTTAATGCTCTAATAAATTAGACGCCCGCGTTTATGATATTTTACCGTAATACGAGACGCCGAATATTGCACAGCGTACTACGTATTTTATCTATTGTACTCTACCTATTTGTATTCTTTGTATGCAAATGTAAGGCACCGGAAATTTTATCACCGATGGAAAGGGAAAATAGAGTAAATGTCGAGCGGATGATAATAATAATGTCCTTTTTAAAAAGTATCTACCTTTAAACTTTAATCGATTTATTAATCATCTTAAATGAATTAATAGCGCTCGCAAGATTTAAAAATAAAAAATTTTTATTTAGGATACTTGTGAAATAAGAATGTTCGCAAGAACACTTATTTACTTATTATATATATTTTTCATAAATATTTTGTTTTTCCGTGCGTATTTAGTAAATAGTGTTTTTAATAAAATCAATATTTACAAAGCAGTAAATTGTTCTAACAAAGAAAATTAGGTTTTTAATGATTAACTATATAACGGTCGCCTATTCCTTTGTTTTTAATTTTAGTTTATAATCAATTTACGTCTGTCCACTTGTTCAATTAAAAAACTATTACTTTTAGTAAAATATCGTAAGTTTTTGAAGCTCCGTTTTTGGTGTACGACTATTCCATCGACTATAGTAATGTGGTAATGTGACTACTGAGTTTGCGAGCTTATTTAAATAATTGCATCGGTCATCTAAAATCGAGCCTTATTTTTAAAAATACTGGTGAATTCATTGCAGCGTGACACTGCACAACGAATAATTATCACGAGTAATAAGGGCTAATATAATGTGAT
Source organism: Platyscapa corneri (assembly GCA_018907185.1). Taxonomy (NCBI): domain Eukaryota; kingdom Metazoa; phylum Arthropoda; class Insecta; order Hymenoptera; family Agaonidae; genus Platyscapa; species Platyscapa corneri. Next base: position 3,906,294 of record JACCHW010000012.1, read on the forward strand.
AAATAAATTTAATTATATAAGATTCAAGGATTTAAGAATTGCACTGTTACTGTCGATTTATAAGAAAACCTGCTGCATCAAAATTCTAAAATTATATAAATATATTTTAACTTTTAAATAAAAAGGCTTAATAATTTTTCGCGCCTGTAATTATTCTTAAATGAAAATTCTATGCTGGGCCGAACTGGCATTTATGCAATGCGAGCTTGGTAATTTTAATAATTTCCTCAAAATTAAATAAGCGTTATATAAGACGCATGCGCTTCTAAAATTTTAAAAATATAAGCAAAATATTATTTAAAATTAATTTCTTTTTAATGTCGAGACTTTTAATTTGAAAAGCTTACAAAATGTCGCCTTCGAGTAATCTGAACGAAAGCTAAAATTATAAAAACATAAAATTTAGTCTAATCAAAACACCAACATTTTTAACACGAGCAAGGGCATACTTCTACTTCGAATTAAATTATTTGTAATGTAATTTAATGGAAATTACAATTTTTAATCTTTTTGCATTTTCATTTGCAGTAATAATATCTTTCTCAATTTTTTTTCTTAATTTAGCTAAAAAGTAATTTGATTTAAAATAGAATTCAATCCAAATGTAAATTGAATTTATGTTTTTTAATTTTTCTTAACCTTTCTAAAAAATATGGAATTATCAAATTGTTTATCAATAGATTAAAATAACCTTTTTTACTCATAATTTATAAAAATTGTAATTTTTCTAGGATGTAACAACTTTTGCTAATAAATGTGATAAAAAATAATGTTTTAAGCAATTCCACTGACGTAAGAGCTGTAATTACGTTTTTAAAATTAAAATATAAATTTTTATCTCTACGTACGTATGTAACGAAACAAATATAAAAAACTAAATTACGTAATTTATAAATTTTCTAACATTGTATTTATTTTAAAGCAATATAAACTTGCGTCTAGTTATAGAGAAAATCAAATGTCTGCTATAGATAAATTAATACTAAATTAAAAGAAATGTTTTCAATTTCATGATAAATCACTTCGTTACTTTTTGTAATATTATGTTAAAACTAATAAAACTTGAAAATCTTGATCGACACGAACTAATCACATTAATTTTTTATAATGACTTAATGTCTTTAATTTGTTATGAATTCTTTGTAAACTGAAAACGCATGTGATATTTTTGATATTCAAATAATAAATTATTGTACATTAAACTGGTAAAGGTTAATTTACAAGATAAACACTTATGTTTCTTTTTATTCGAACGAAAATTTTTTAGGAATAATTAACTTCAGATAACAATGTAACATATTTCAAAAATAATCAATATATGGTTGTTAATGTCTACTTGCGTTAAAAATTTAAGCTCTAATCTTTAAGATAAAAAATGTAAAGCCCGTAATATACGTATAGTAAGCGATCGATTGTTCGCTTATTTTTATGTTCCCAACGAACTAATTGAGTAATTCAATAATTGTACTGGTTTTTGCAAAACTAACAATTGAGTTTTTATAAAATTGTCAATGGTGATCCACACTATTGTTTAATAAAAAGTACATCTTAGAGAGTCGTTTTACAGAATGCGACTCTTAGTGCTTTAGTCATGGCTATCAAAATACACTTTAGCGATTGTTTCTTTACCGATAGTAAATTTCAACTCATATTTTAAACTCGAAACTACTTACAGCTTTAACTATAATTAATGCGTACGTACACGCATGCACGCCTCGATGTGCATTTGCGCCTAAGCACACGCGCGCGCACAGAGGCGCAATATCGCTTTTCCTACACTCAACGAAGAGAAAATATTCTTTCCACCAACAATACGTACAGAGTAATTAAATAGGGTTTCAACCAAATGTAGCTTTCGTTAATATCCCTATATCTATCGATTCGCTAATTGTTGCGTATTGACGTTTGCAGTCACTATTACTCCAAACGCGGAGGCAAAACAAACAAAATAAATATCGATGGCAACAAGCCAATATGGTTCAGGTCAGCGAGTCAGTCGGCACCGGTCGTACCATTTGTGGAGAGGATATGCTGTACTTCCTTCCACCTGAATTTACCCTTCGAAATAAACCATTGAAACTATATAAGACGCCTTCAAACTTTTAAAATAGGGGAAAACTCTTCCCGGCTTGCTATTTAATTCCTCTGGTATTCGTGCGAGTGCTTTTATGTGCAGAGAGCGTCGACGAGTTTTGATTTGTCGTTAAAGAGCCGCTGGATCAACTATCGACTATACATCGTGAAAACGTCATTTCTGTTCTGTTGTCGCGTAAACACGTGATTTCGTTTGTAGCCGCTTATGCAATTGCGTCCCGCCGACGATGCAATAGCATTTTTCCTGTATTCGACGGAGAGAAACTATTCTTGCCACTGACAATATTGCAGCTTTTGCTCCATCTATCACAGCCTTGATCATTTCGTTAATTTTTTTTTTAACTTTTTTCCCTCCACATTCAGCAAACTCATCGAATGACCTACCATAAAACTCCATTGCTCGTGTTCGCCCTGAAAACGGATTATCTTTGCAATTGTTTTAATTCGACATGGCGTAGTTGACAATTATTAAGTAACTATCAAATAACTAAGAATATTATTATTAAAGATACTGCTTTTTGAGTCTACGAAAGAAATTAATACTTTTCTGCTGTTTCGTGCGAACATCTTGAAAAAGTCCCGACTCTCAATATTTATAATTTAATATAATTTTACATTATAGTTGATACAAAAAAGTTGTGCACATTTCTCTGATTTGTGTTCTACATATTTTTTAAATATTCTGGCATCATGTTCTGTATAATATAAACCTTGAGCTTATTGACTGAAGAAGAACTTAAATTCATTATGATTGAGAATTTTTCGATATATTTAAAATAGTATTTTAAATAGCCTGGAAATATTAATTTCACACAAAACAGTATAAAAATTTTTCGTAAAACGTTCTAATTCACATTAAAAAATTGTTTTCATTCAATAAGGAAAATTATAAGATACTTCAAGGAAATTTTTAGAAGTATAATTATTCTTTAAGAATATAGATATTTTTTTATTGTAGAAATTTTTTTAATTCAAAGGTAATGAAAGTTTTTTAGATAAATCGTTTTATTTTTATTAAAAGATAATGATTGTGCTTAAAAAAAAGAACCAGTTTTTCCCAACAAAAAAAACTTAGACTTTGAATAAAGTTTAAGTTGTGCCACCTATATGTCATGCCTATTTTTATATATTTCAACAAGTTTATTTTTGTCAGATTTAAAAGATTAGAAATATTTTATGTAAATTATTTTGTTAATCAATATCATCTGTTTGCAATTAAGAAATCAAAATTGTCATCGCTGTACTCATTTCAAAATTAATGTAATTCTTAAACTCACCAATCATATTATTAAAATTATTCTTATCTAATCTACTATAATAGAATATATTTTACTTTCAAAACAAAACTTAAATGTCATGGGATTTCTTATCAAATCATGGTATAATATATGATACAAATCATTAACCGTTCGAGTATAATCCTAATAATTTTATTGTGTTAAAAATTTCTTGCAATTTATAATCATATTCTATTTAAATTCGTCTCTTACTTTCCTTTTTACACATAATTAGTAAAATAAATAGATTATGAAGAAGGACTTGAACATTTTAAATATAAATGAATATTTATGACTTTGTTTGTATGTTATTTTCTTAACATTTATATATTAAAAACTATTACAAATTATTATGTTGTAAAAAAATAGTTTTATTTGTATCTCAAGATTTATAAGATTTAAAGATTCATAATTTTATAAATTTATAACAAATATTACCAAAAAATGAAAAAATTTATTTCACACGTAATTATAATCAAGTTGGAAATAATAAGTCAAATAATTTTTATAATGCTTTTTTTTTAATGTGAAATTTGTATTTTTAACCTCAATGTGAAATTACTGGAAATCATAACCTCAACTGTCAGTTGTTAATATTGATTTTTTTAGAAGTTCAAAATTATACAGTACTATATAATTCATTGAATATATACAATTCCAAATATACTCAATTACTGTTTAAATCAATAAATATATAAAAATATATGAAGTAATATATGACGATTATAAATTAAAATCAATTATATTTTGTTTATACCAGATCTATAGAAATCCTTGCTACGTATAAGCCAGTGGTATATCTTTTCAGACTTCTATATTTGAAATCATTGGTTTTAAGTGTTTTATTCGCCATAAAACAAGCTATTGTCATCAAACATCTATACTCAATTATAAAGTCTAAGTTTTCATTAAAAAAATTTCACAAATTTGAAAAAATTAGTTGTTCTGTTATTATTAAAACAAGTAGTTACAATACTCAATAAAAACTGTTTTAGGATTATTTTACACGATAGATTATTATAGCTCTCATTGATATTTTAAATCTTAAAATTCAATATAACTGATAAATTGCTATTTTTAGAAGCTAAATCTTTTTTGGTGTTTGGCGTTCTGTTGCATATACCAGCAATACATTACTTTCAAATTTTAGTTTTATTTAAGCCATGCCAACAACATATATAATCAGATACGTTTTAAACAAAATCATTATTCTCTGTTATTGAATTTCTAAAATTAATTACTTATAAATAGCTATTCAATAGAATAGCCTAGAGAATCAATTTAATAAAAAATGTTAATAGGACTATTTTCTTTTAAATATTATCCATTTTTTACCAATTAATATATCAACTATGAGCAGCATTGTATTGCAGCCAGATTACATACTGTTTGAGTTACTATTTATTCACATGCTCACATACATATATTGTTGAAATTTTATTTTTTTTAAATCTGACAAAATGTACTTTTAGCAGACAAATTTATAACATTACTGGCTTAATTATAAGTTTTATTAAAAATATCTTGTGACAAAGAAAAGGTTATCTACGATTCATCTTTAGAAATTGCACATTAATTAGTACTTGATACCGCACCCATCATCTCTTACGGTATAACTGGTTTTATAGACACTAGTCTTCTGTGACCGTATCATAAGCTCAACCGTGCTGGTTATTGATTTTATTAAAAGCTCTGTGACAAATCAACTGTAGTAAATCCATAATTCTGAAAAATGTTTTCAAACTTCCTGGACTCAAGTCAAGTGAATCCTGACTAAGCAAACTATGTATTCATTCAATGAAAATTTTGTTTTCCTAAATTTCTTTACCCGATTTAATCGATTGCTACTACTTACTGCATAATTTATAAATTTACCAATTTTTAGCTCGGATCAATGTAATTCGTATATAGAAATTTTTTTTTACTAAAGTATTATATTTCAAGGTACAAATTTTTACTAGAAAGAAAATAAAATAAGTTTTTTAGTTTTTCTATTTCTACTCATCACAATTTAAAGTTTCGTTAAAATGGATGTTCATGGTTAGAATGATTATATTTCTTCATTTTCCAGGAGTTTTTTCACTTTTCCGGAAAAATGTTCTCAATATAAAAAAATGAAATGCTACATTTCTAACGAATTTATTATTTATTAAAATTTTGTTTTTTTCATAGCTTTAAGAAATAGATTTTATAAAATTATCCAAGCTGAGACAAGAACTAAATTGTATTTTTTAAATTTAAATTAAAAACAAATATGCGTTCAATTATTGAACGAAACTAAATTGTTTCAGAAAAATCAGAAATATCCGATTGCATACGTCTTTGAAAAAACTTTTCATACCATTAGGATTGAATTAATATAAATAAAATAACATGTGCAAAGCACTAAAATATAGTAGTTGTACTCTTTAAAATACATTATAAAGTTTGAAATAGTTTAATGCTAATTGTGGTTACTATAACAAAAGTTCGTTAGAAACATAATTTTTTCTTTATGCTTTGTACTAGAATTCCAAATATAATGTAAATATAAATTATAAAACGGGTTTTTTTACGTTTTTTGTTGTTGCCGATGTTAATCATATTCGAATCATATTTAAATGAATAAACAAATAACGATCGCTACATCGAGTGAAGAAGTTCATCTCTTAACTACTCGCACATTGTACGCACGATTACTTCTTATTTTTTCGAATGATTTGCAAAATTTAAGAATAGATGGAATATTATAGCCCAGAACAGCTGTGAAACGACCAAGTGGTAATGATTTAACATAAAAAAGAATTGTTAAAGAGACATATTTGATTTTATGAACGGAAGAGCTAAAAAATTATCATTACTCTGACAAGCAATTAAGTACTCTTTACTTTAACAAAACATTAAGCTTTGGTACTCAATTAGTAATATTATCTGCATGCATACTTTCTCAATTACTTGAGTTACGATAAAATTGGAAAATAAAATTGTTTAGATGAATAGTTAACAAAATTTAGTCTCGGTAACGTATGCAGCGTGTTTAATAAGAGCGTGACCAGCTCGGCATTGCAAAAATATTTATTCACCCAAGTTCGAAATACAAAATATTAGTTTGCTGATTAGAACTAATCGTAATTTCATAACTTACACGCTCAATTTCTAGTTACATTAATCATTGATTGGCATCCCTGAGGCATACTTTGTACCAAATCAGCAACGCTCGTACAGTAAATACCAGTTGTCGAATTTGTCGATACAACTGTTTTAAAGTAAATATTTGTCTTGAGTACAATTTATGCTTTATTTGCACCCAAACATTTCCAATGGGATTAGAATCGCGGTTGATTGATCGAGACCGAACGGCTCTTTATCGCTCGATGCAAAGACCAATGCCAATCCAACATTTCGGCTTATTTACCCAACGTAGCGTTCAATCATCATTTTGCTCGACAAATCAACATCTCGCAAACGACGAAAAAGGTATTTTCATAAGACTCAACCGTCGCTCGACGCACATAATCCGAGTTACAATGCACACGTTCAATATGCCAAGTTTCTCTTCCAGGAATCATCCCCAGGCGTAAACTCTCATTGTGCGTTAAACAGCTTGGGGCTTGGAACCACCCTGCCTTAACCCTAAAAAGAAGCTTCGACCAACGCCTCTTCAAGACCTGTTCTCGCCACCCGAAAACAACAAACTCTTCGTTTCTTTCTATTAGTTTGTTGTAACGCAATGGTCATGGCGTCGCAACAAACGCACAAGCCTCTCGTCTTTAACTCGGCATCTACTCATCGACACACCGTTTAACCCAATTATTCGCAAAAACCTGTTGGTAGCTTCGCGAATAATTTCGTTTCGTCTTCTGTGCCTCCCCGGCGACACCATCCTCGTTTTTGGAAAAAGAAAGCGATTTCCATGCACGCGTCGACAGATTATCGACGATCCCACTCCCAGGCCCTGGAGATATTTGCAAACAACCAAGTTCCGAGGCGTGCGCTCGTGACGTCTTCCGAAACGACGCGAGCGACGTCCTTGTCTTGCAGAAGTTCGTCAACAACTGAGACTTTCTCGGCGATGCTCTTATCGATTGCGAGTTATGCGGGTCACGCCCTTATCGCACCGACCGAATGTCGTTCTATTCACGAATGCAGCGGTGCAACTTTTGCACACTCGTTTATTAGCATAAAAGTAAGGAAACAGGCTGGTGTTCCAGGAGCGCGAACAAATGCCGTGCCGGAGAATCGCTCGCGCCTGGCCCGCGGAGCAACTGGGTCTCGGGACACGCCCCTTAACCGCGCGGATTGCAGAATCATGCCCAAAACGCACCTCGGCCAACGGAGCCAAGTTCGCGGGCCCGTACTTGTATGTGTGTGTTTGTTGTGTGTTCTTGCGTCACCGAAGCACGAAGCTCGAGAAAATGTAACGCCGACTTGGTATCCCTCGGGTACCTAATTACACAAATCTTACGTGCTAATGTTCATACATTGAAAGCTCGAGCGCCGAGAATAAATTGTGCAAACACACGCATAAACGACTGGAATTTCCCGCGCAATTGCGGCAAGGATTTATTATCCACTTGCAAGCCACTAAATTGAAGCATAAAAAAGTAATGCTATATTCGGGATGACGCGATAAAAAAACGATTATCGCGTTTTAACGAGGTACATTGCTACTAACTTTATATTTTTGCATTAATTACATTGTATTTTTTTCAACGTGTCATTTATGCTGACAACAATATCGGAGAATAAATTTTCATCGTTTTCTAACTGCCAGCACTGCGTTGTGTTAAGATAAAACGGGAAATATCTTATTGTGTCGATTAAAAGCATTCAGCGTTGACTCGATTAAAATATTTATTGCCAATAATATCGATTCTGCGCTGATAGTGTGGAAAGTTAAAAATTTTCAATTCGTTTTCCGCACTAGCTTAATTCGAGAACGATGCCATTTTACGAACGACGAATTCACTTACTAAGCCCTAAATATAATCCAAACGAGATTAACTATCTTTGATTAACTAATTTTAAGAAATTCTGTTGAACTAACTTTTATTAATGTACTGCTCTGGATATCTTTTATTCTTATGAAATACAAAAATAATCCCCGCTGCCAGATGTTCGATTGGTCGTTGAAAAAAAGTTAATTGTAAAACATTTAAAGTGAATAAAAATTTAAGAAACAAACGATCGAGATAACCGTTCAATAAAGTGACCCGGGCTAATCTTAACTTGGCTATTGACGATTTTCCACTTTCCTAGCAACTTAAAATGAAAGTTATGCATAATTGGAGCACAACTAAATATGGATCTATTCGATAAAACGAGAAATTAAACTAATTATTTCATCAATTGTAATCTACTTTTCGATTATATAATAATAAATAATATTATCCGCGGAGAAAAGTTTGAATATTAAAATCGTTACGTAACTAACTCAAATAAATCTTATGATATATAATTAAATTGGGAAAACAACAATTTTCCAGTTTATTTCTCGCGACCATTGAAATTTGTCGTTTTTCAGTTAAATATTTCGTTTTAATTAACGAATAGCTCGTTCGTTAAGTAATTCATATTACAAATTCAATCCCCGAATCCACAGTTATCCCTTTGTTAAATAGCAATCGAGTTCTTTCAATTGTTGAAATTCTAAATAATTACCTTCTTTCATTCCAAATGATCGTATTACGCGTATTATCGGAGTATACAATGAGTATAATGTTGAAATGATCTTGATTAAGTCGAGCTCGTTGATAAAAACAAGTATTGATTATTATTGGCTAACAATTTTATAGATGCGATAATTTGTTTTGAAATATGAATTTTCGGTGTGCAGTTTAAAGTTGTCTTTGAAAGCAAAGCTGATTTTCATTAATTCTTTATCAACTGCTTTGCCTTTATAAGTAGTTGTAGCTGCTTCACTCATAAAGGTACGAGATTTATTTTATTTTTATGAAAATTCCTATAAGTTGTAAAATCAGAATTTGTTTGAGTAATATTTAAGTTAAAATACACCTTATATTTTTATTTATTTAGGAATGGTTTATAGATTTTTGGGATAAATATGTACAAATAAATAAATAAAAATCTTACACGATTTTGTTCGATCTCACTTTTTCATCTGTATTTTCGTTTCTTTTTCTTTGCTCTTATTAGTATTGCCTCTAATATTGCCTTTTTACGATATATTTGCTTTTCTCTCTACTCCAATGAATGTTGTACAATATATTTGAATATAAAGGCTCATTGAAAGTATTCCAACTGTGAAATTACGTTCCTTTTCAATGTAATAAATCGCATTTGCACGTATAAGTCGAAAATGCTTTTGAAAAGGCTAAACAATTTACGATAAAATTGCAGCTACTTACGTAAATTGAAAAGTCAAATTTATTTTCTTTTCCTCGTAATCTGTCTAGCGTACTAAAGGTTTTTCTCGTGTAAAGTAGTGGTTTTAATTAAAAAGCTGAAACGTATAATTGTTGCCCAGAACTGATACGCGTGTGGTAGATTTTACTTCATGTCTGTCTATTCAATAAAAAAAAAACTATCAAAGTATCGATTAATCACATTCTTATACATCTATAAAGGCACGAGATTGGCTTTAATTAAAAATTATAAATGACCGGATAATTAAAAAGTTTCTAAATTAAAGATTCCCGTTTAATTAGCAGTTAAAATTAAAGCTCGCACGATACCTTGTCATGTTTCAATTAGATTGAGGCTTGCACCGATGTTACAATTTCAATTCGGATATTAATAAATCAAGCGTCGGATTAAGTAAAAAAAATTGTACAAAATGGATAAATGAACTAGTTTGAAAAATGATGTATTCTAAGACACCCAGCTGCCGTAAAGGCATAGCTGTGCGCACAATTTGTACGTTAATTTCAAATTTATATAAATCAAACGAAACAATCATCGAATCTTAACGGTATTTTCATCTAAAAGCCCAATTTCTCCAGCGAGTTTGCAGCAACTTTCCCAATAACAACAATAATGATATTCGGAGAAAGAGCGAGACCGTTAAAAGGAAACCGATCGACGACACAAGCTCCGCAACAACGTTTTAGAGAGAGAGAACGTTGCATTTGTTAAATCGCAAAGTAGAAGCGATTAAGCCATAAAGTCGTAAGCTTCCTTGAAAGGACGTAAACTCATCGAGATCGGGTGTGCGCTATTTGTCTAAAACTGCACGCGAATTCTCGAAGCTCAAAGAGGAATATTGATCTGTTTTATCGAAGGAACAACAGCGGCAGCGACAAGAGTTTGCTGAAATCGAATCAACGTCTCTCTCCTGAATGCCTTCACCTCGTTTTTCTTTTTCACCATGCACTTTAAATACGCGGCTGTGCATTGGCTGTACAACGGATCAGCAGCGGAGCAACAGACCAACAGACCGCTCGAAAACTCTTATGTGCAGCGAACAAGTTTTATCATGGATCGATTTGTCAAGTGGAGTCTGCACTCGTCACCGACCGCGAGACTAAAACCTCCAACAATGACTGCACCGGGGGCCACAGATTTACATTTCACTCGAAAAGTGTAAGCGCTGCTGAATCTCGAGCCGACGGCCTTCGATTCGATTTTTCCGCAGTCGAGTGTGGATTGAAAGCATCGATCCAGCAATGTTTTTTTAGGCTTTGAAAAGTTGAAAAGAGCGCCTCTCGGGAGACGTTATTCGGCTATTGTTACGACTGCGCGCGTTCCCTCGGCCTCGTTAACGCGCGTCAATTTTCCTTAAACACCAGCCCCACCGAATACAAGGTGCATCGATGCACATTTCTGATCTTACATAATGACCCAGCTAAGCGGGTTTGCGTTTGAACTGAATAAGACCGGCATTTATTATTCAATTATGCAGCTTTAATACTATTGACTTGGGAAAACTAGTTAATAAATAAATAATTTCTGCATTTAATTTTCAAAATAAATACGTTTGTCTATGTGCGACTATGCACAGGCGATAAACTGAAATATACCGCAAGTACAGTTTCGTAACTAGGGTGAGCTAAATTCGTTAAAATTTCGTTAAATGTGCTCGCGCGATTAATGTGAATGTGGAAAGAAAATTTGGGCAGCGTTGGCGAATGCACCGCTCTTTTGGCTTTCGCGGCCTTTTCCAAATCCCTAGTCTTTACAATGAAAAAAAATATAACTTTTATTAGATTGACCTCCAATTTTACAAGGGAGCTGCTGCATTTCACTGCAACGAATCCAGCGAAATCCGACTAATTAGAATTCATTTTGAACTCTATTCGCGTTGTGTTGCGGAGAAAAAAGTTTGCGCAGGAGTTGACGTTTCGTCGGTCCAGGAGAACGAGTTTGCTTTTTTATAAATAATGCACCGAGCGAACTCGAAATAAATGCTTCTATCGAATAAATGGCAAGAATAGATATGGAAAACCCGATCCGGCAACGAAGCATCCCAAATAACGGCTTTTTTATCAAAGCTAAAATCTACGTTAGAAAATTGGGTCGTACGTTTTAGGTCTTATGCCGAGCAACTTTAAAAATTACGTAACCCGTTAAAAATTGATCCACACAAATAGACAATTCTTAACCGGTAATTTTCCCGTAAAAAGCTCGACTAATACCGTTTTTTTCCTCCTGCATTGACTAACGCTGGGGCTATTTTTAGCTCTAGTCGGTCCGACTGCATCGCTCCCAAAGCTCGATACTGCTTATGATGGATTAAACTGAAAAGACCGCAGGCGTCACGATGCTTGGCGCGGCGATCCCTTCGACATCCTAATTCTCGAGCCTTATTCGGATTCACCGCTTTTCGCGTTGGAAATTCGAAATTCGGAGAGCCGCCAAAAGAGAGTCTGGTCAGCAGCAGCAGCAGCAGCAGCAGCAGCAGCAGCATCATCACGCTCAATCCGAAGTTCGGTGAAAAAGCGGGGGGGGGGAGACGCGAGAGGAGGATTACGGGCAAATCTCGTGCGCGTGGCGCGAACTGGAACAGCTTAAGCCAGCGAACCGCGGACGAGGTGGATTAGTATCACGGGAGAAGGCAGGAACCAGAATCAAGTAGTCGACAGTCTAGTCAGATCGATGGACCGTGCATGCACGTGCACAAGCCTCCGTCGGCGCCGTTTTGTGTGCATGCGTGTGTCGGGCGGGGAGGCGGCGCGAGCGCTTGGGTAACTCGTCGTCAGATGGCGATCGCAGTCCTGATTTTTGCACGTCGCCGCGCGCCTCCGCGCGGAGGAGACACGACCGTCGCTCTGCTCCCGTCGACAACGCCTGCGCGCGACTCTCGCTCCCCGATGAGTACCAAAGCCTCCTGTGCCAAGCCGAGATTCTTCCAGGAGACACGAGCAGCACCCGTGCATCGGAGCTCGCCTGGATCACGCGCGCGCGCGCCTCGCCACGAGCCGCGGGTGCGTGCACAGAGAGAGAGAGAAAGAGAGACTTGGCAACGCTGCCGAGCGTGTCTAGCTCTCCCCCTGCGCTCTCCTCTTCCGCACCGAGTCCGGCGGCCTGTCTCTCCAGACTCTCGCTACTAGTGCCGCCGCGACTGACGCTGCTGATTCTTACGCTATTTTGCTTTCGTCCCGCTCTCCGACTGGCTGGTGCGCTTGCACCAACGGAAAATCGTTCGCAGCGACACTTCCGCTTTTTCTCTCCGCTTTCCAGCACTTTTTAAGGATTTAAGGCCGTGCCCGGCGCCTTCCTCCTCGGGGCGGCGGATGCCCCAGAGCTGCAGTGAAAGCTAGACGGCCTGACTAATGGCTCGTGTACGCACGGTATTTTCAGGCAATCCTCTCGTGCGGCGATTGTTCCAATTTCCTCGATCCTAAAAGCGGCGCTGAATTGCGTTGCCGGTCGCGCGCGCGCGCGAATCCACCGTCGCCGATGTTTCCAGTCGAGTTTTGAGTGCCGCGAGCACCACCGGCACTGACATTAGAGCTGCATTCCAAGACCATTGCCCCGGGGTATCGTCCGGCTCTGGTCCTTCGGATCGAGACTGCCTGGCTTTTCAGCGCTCTATAATTACCGGCCTCGTGACGAACTTGCACACCTTCGCGATTTCCGCGCAACGCGAATTCTACGCCATAAATCGCGGTGCTCGTGTTGTGGCACTCGCGGCTAGTAAACTCGTCTAGTCGATTGCTCGTTTTTCGCTTCTCGTTTCTCCTTTCTCCAAGCTTGCAATTTCACCGCGAACAACAGCGGAATCGACTCTCTTGACGTATAAATACACCTTTCCTTAAATGCAAATTGAGAGTTATCAAAGTTGCTCGACTCCAACGTAAATATTTAAGCGCAAAGAAATATTAGTCTGGCGAAAAGCAAATGATAAAGGCGCACACATGGCCAAAGTTATAACATGCCGTTATTTACAGTTGGTTACATTGGCTAGTAGCTTCGCCGAAGCACAATATTATGAAAGAGAAGAAAATTGGTCGCGCAGCCAAGTTTTCCATCCTTTTAATCGAGACCCGATTAAATACCAAACGTTCCTCGTATCGCACTGCAATATTGCAATAAAAACAGGTTTCAGGAATATCCAGTTTTTAGATTATAATTTCGCCCCGATAAATATTTATTTACAGAATCACAATCAAAACATATAGCGAGCGAGCGACACACACAAAAGCGTGTACTGCCATTTATAAATATCCAGATAAAAAGTACAGCCGTTATCAGCGAGAGAATCTCGACTGAACGCTACGAGTCAGCTCTTTTTGATACGTTTCTCAGATTTTAATCCGTCAGCTACATTTCAACAGCTTATTTGTTTGTTTGTTAACCTTTTTCAAGCGTATGTTCTCAAAGTTGAAGGAAAAAATGACAGTCTCAATTACGCCACATCGCAATTTACATAATTTATGCTTGGTACGAACAAACGGTGAATTTTTGCAAAGTTCGCGCCAAGAGGAAAATTGATGCATCGGTAGGAAGTACTGGTTCCAATTATATTACGGGCAACAGTTAGCGCATCGGCTAAAAGGGAAAATCTCGACTAGCGATTGCGATTGCGATCGCCAGGATTTGCAAAATTTGGAAAATAATACGTCGACGACCTTCAGCTCCGGCCGGCGGCTTTTCGAGCTTAAGCCAAGCGAATATTTCGTCCCGGTGCGTATCGCGCCTAAGCAGGATGTTTGTTCGTTTTCCAATATGTTCGTTAAGGCAGGCGTCCGCCAAACGGTGCGACGCCTCACCTCGGTATTCATCGCAGGATCTTTTGACACGACTCCTCGGCGCCGATAAACGGGACGGTGGGCGAGGGGGGGTGCTTTTTAATACCGCAATCGTTTCACGTCTCCTCGCGTGGCCTTTGCAAACTAATAATTGCACTCCTTCGCCAAAAGAGGCGGGAAGCTCTTTGGGAGCGTACGAGGAAGAGGAAAAGCCTCGAGAAACTATCGATATCGCGACTTTTCTTCTTCAATGGCGCGTCGTCTCGCAAGCCGATAAACTTTTTTAAATAACAAACTCCCGAGCATTCGACTTTCGCGTGTGTACAACTATGTAAAGAACGTATCTCGTACGTAACGATGTTTTTTGTCAACTCGTGCCTTTAGCTCGAAATATAGTTAATAGGAAATAGTATCAAGGTTATTTATTGACGTGTATGATAACATGTAGAGATTACTGTTGTTCGGAGCGTCGCGAGTGCCTTTTAAACTTTTGTCACCGCATCTTGACCAGAAAACACTACGAGTTATCTGGGTGTTATAATCTGAGTTTGGGGCTCAGGCTGACTAGACGCGAACAAACTTGTTTCGGGCAAAGATGTTGTTCCGTAGATATAAAGATGATAAACCGCAGCGACGATCATTTCTTAAAGTCGATGTACTTTATGCGCAAGGCCGCCGCCGCCGCCGCCGCCTCAGCGGTGTTCATTACACGCTCTTCGCGTAAAACGTCCGCGATCAATATGATCAAAGGTCAGAGCTGACGCGAGGCATTTAAGAAAAAAGTAAACAATGTTCAAATAGGTTTGCACATCTGGATATAACCCGACGATAACTGCGGCTCGGCAAACGCAGAGAATAATGGAAAAGTCGCAAATGGCTGGGCATACTTTGCGCAATATAATCAATAACAACGTGCATTTTACGCGAGGTGTTAAACGTTATTTTATTAACGTGCAATTTATTAATACGCGCGCGTGCTGCGAACGACGCACTCGGGTCTCCGCGATTCCCGAATTCAATTTGAGCTTGTGCGCTCCAGTTAGCAGTTACACGATCGACTAATGCGCATTACACAGTAATAGTACGTTTCTGGAGCGTATTAGAATCATCGTCATCTTTCCTTTCTGCCACCATTGATACATTACAATATCCCGGCGAAGACTCCGCGTCGTTTGTTAAAAAACGCGTGCGCGCGCAGCCGCGAGATAGAGAACATATTATTATTGAAAGTTAACGGAAGCACTGATAGAACAAACGCGAAAACAAGTGCTCGTTCGTGTGGCTGGATTTCGTGTCTTTAACTGTTGCCGTCGTTAAGATCGAGTATTCCAACGAATCCATGCCCGATGGGCTCGGCCCGTTTGCGTCTACTTTCAAATGGAAAATTAAAAATAACGACATAATTACAGAATCGTTACGTTCGGCGACGAACCGTTTAATTGACGAAATTGAAATTTTACTAAACGGCCTTTAAAGCTGTTTAAAGCAGGCGTTTCATAATCGTCGATTCTGTTTACAACGAAACGCACTTAGGCGAATTAACGCGGTCCACGTTTTCAAAACAAACCAGTAATTATGATTTTTTTTTTAATTTCCTACAACTGCAATTATCGAAATATGGACTATATATATATATATCGACGATATTCAACGACTGCTGCTCTGCAGAGGCAAATCAAATTAGTAAATATGGATTTTCAGTTTACCAAGAACGTCGGACGTTCGACAAACATTTGATAGATTTCTTTAATCCAATGAAATATTACTACACGATTCGTTTCATTCAATCTTTAAGCGACGCTCGAGAGACGAAGATTCGGGGAAAACAGAATGTAAGTAACCAGTATTCCCAACAATTGGCGACAATCCATAATTGTATACAAATGATGGTGTTTCTTCATGCCTTACACGCGTAGCCAGCGCGATGAACACGACATTTTACAATATTAATACGCGCTCTTTCCAACACACGCGTACATTAATGAATGACGCAAACTTATCGTATTCAGTTCCAATTAAATATGTAAAAAATCTTTACTGGGCGGTACGCACGGGCGATGACGTCACGCAGCCATAGACTCGAGCTCGGCTGCGACGACGGCGACGACGACGACGACGACGACGACGACCTCGCGCTTGACGTCAAAAGCGCCTCGTCGCTACGGCAATTGTGCCTCTGGCTTTCGCCGACCTAGTAATAACAACAATAATAATAACAGTAATAATGGAAGCTATTCGCGCGAAAAACAATTTGCCGTCGAAATGCGAATCGACGCCGAGGGCGAGCGACTACTACTCGTCCCATCCATCCGCCCCGTGGCGCATCACGCGTGCACGTGGACGAGGGCTCGAGGAGACGCAAGTGTAGGCCGCGCGTGCGCCGCTCCCATGCCCGGGCACGCGATGTCGCCAAAGGACGAGTGCCGTTCCGGGCTACATTTGCCGTGCATCAAGGATAAATGGGCGTCGAGGCCGAGGTCAAGGAGGTGATAACGCTACGCCGCACCCGATAAGGGCGGAGAATCCCTCGGTAACCGCGGACGCGTGTCAAGGATGCTTGGTTGGAGCTTCCGTAGAGCCGTCCGCGAGATCGATAGTCTTGCGCGAGCTTCCATCCGTTTCCACCCGCAAGCTGTTGTCAAATACCTGGCGAACCGCTTCTGCCCCAAGACAAGAGCAAGCGGTCCTCGATATTGACTCATCGGAGTGGCTTCGAGTATTTATGCGACTCCCTCGTGGCTCGACGCGACGCTCGGAGTGAGCGAACGAGCGAGTTTTACCGAATGTGGCAGACTTAAAAATTTTAAATGCTACGGAAAGGTGGGGCGGGGGGAGCGTGTGCTGTTACTTTGGTAACGAGCCCCGAGCACGTGGGGAATCAATAAGAATCGATTTCCGAGACGCGGCTACAGTCTTTGGTCTCCGAGAGCACGGCTAAACGAAGGTGAAATCAAGAATGGAGAGTCGAACATCGGCGGGTCCGAGCTAAGACTACTAACCGCAATTAACGAGCTACGACTATTAGTTGTGCCACTTGATTGCGATTGTCCGCCGTGCGACGACGGACGGCAGGTTCCGATGACAGCGCCACATACAGCCGAGGCATCCAAGCCGCGCTCGGGAGGATTCTTTGTTCCACCTGCACTCTGTCAGCGCGAGAGGCCTCGACGAGCCGCCGCTAGTCCAGGCTCCCGGACGGTGCACCGAACTTTCGGCGCGCGAGAAAAGGCGCTGCGCTGGCGCAGCTCTTGTGCAACCTGCATCCCGCGGTGGCACACACTTGTCACTCGGCGGCTTTTGCGAGCCCCGCCGACTCTCTCCCTCTCTCGCGTGGGCACTCGTTCTTCTCTTCTCTCTCTCTCTCTCTTCTCTCTCTCCTCTCGCGTTCCAACACGGGCGCGTGTGGCTCCAGGACGGGACAATCGCATTCGCCTAGACAAAGACGGAGTCTTACTCCCCCAGTGGGGGGAGGCAGCAGTAGCGATCTAGAGGAAGAGGGAGCGCGCGCGCGCGCGAACACACACACACACACGGAGAGAGAGAGAGAGACACAGGCACGAGCAGGCACGGCCCTCGCGCCGTACGTGGAGGAGCGGTGAGAGTGCGTGCGGCGGTCGGTGGCGCGCGCGCGCACCCAGAGAGGCTCAGTTAGCACGAGGCCCGCGATCGGGCAGCACCGCCGCACCTCTCCAGCTTGTCCTCGCCTCGATCCGCGATCGAAGCGGTGGCGGCGGCGGTAGCGGCGACCGCGCACGTAAGTAATCGTCGCCGAGCGGGCCGGGCTTTCGCTTGCGCACCGGGTGCGGTTTTGTCTCCTGTTCCTCGCGGGTGAGTGCTGGTGTACGTGTGTTGTTGTCCGGCTGGTGCGGACGAGAGAGCGTTGCTGTCACGTGCGCGTGCTGGAGAGAAGCTCGCGAATCGGTGAGGAGAAGAGCCGTTCGCAGATCGATAGCGACACTTTCTCTCTGCGCTCCCTCCCTCTCTCTTTCATCCCGGGCGCACCGTTTTAAGATGGTCCGGCTCGGTGGACGGGATGGGATGGACGCGACCTCGTCGTCGGAAGTCCTCCTCGCGTGGCTGGAATAATCCTTGAGCGGATTATTATCCGAGACCGAAAAAGCGTCGATTAATCACGGTGGTCGTGTGCATGGTTCCGTCGCGCAAGGAATGCAGATAATCGGAACCGGCGCGCAATCGCTCGCGGTTTCGTGAGAAAATCCCGTTGCGCCTCTTCTGCCTCTTCTACCTCCTCCTTCTGCTCCTCCTCCTCCTCCTCCTCCTCTTCTTGCCCCTGCTTCGCGATAACGCCGAGTGGATACTTTCGCTCTTTATCGGCTCGCCTTGCAGAGGCCGCGCTTTCATTCATTCCGGGAATTCCTTGACTCGTCCCGAGCAGCGCCCCCTGGTTGTCCGGCCGCGGGAGCTAAAAAAGTCCGGCTGGCGGCCGAATTCGCGCGAAATCGGCCCGATTGCGTGGGATCCGCTTGTACGACACGCACCGGCGGGCTTCGCCAAGGAGATCCACTCGCTCTCGTAGTGGCACGCCCCTCCGTCCGTGCGTGCGACTATATAAGAGTACGACGTACGATTGCGGCCGCTTCGGGCTTTCATCTACGAGTCGCTCGCTCGATCTACGGATCCCGTACGATTGACTCGACGCGTAGGAATCTCTCCGCGACATTCCGAAAGCTTCGGTGACGCCTTGGAACGTACCGGAAAATTGTTTCGGGCCGCGCGTCGTCCGAGATATTTTATTAATTTAACGTCCCCAAACTGGCTCCCAGCTTTACGGTGTTTTTTGAATAATCTTGCCGGTCGCGGAGCGAGCAGCAAGTTCTAGAAATCGGTAGCACTGTCTCGCTTCACGGCGATTGCATTGCTGCAACAATGGGCCGCCACTCGTCGTTATTTGTTTTACCATTGAAAACAGAAGGAGAGAAACGACGCGAAGCGATAATTAGAGAGAGAGCTGAGGTAACGACGGTAAAATAAATGCAGGTTAATGGCTACGAATAATAATGCTGGTTGCGATGAAAACAAAAAGTGATTGCCTAAACGCCTCGCGTTGTTTCGATTTTCTAATATTTTGCAATTCGCGAAAGGCCGAGGGCAGTCGAGGAAAGCTTCGATGCAGCAGTACTTTTCTCAAAAATAAAAAGGAAATAAGAAATGGACTGAACTGGATCGAGCTACTTTTATTATCAATCGTTCGTTAATGTAAAAAATGTTCAACAAAACGTCGCTATCGTTTTTATTATGGAGGATTAATCTTTAAATTTAACTTTCATTGTAATGTATTTGTTCGCAATTAAAACTTTATTTACCGAATCGTAATATTTTATTTCCTCTTATACGTGTGATTTACATTTTCAGATAAAGCGGTAAATTATATAAAAAAAACTGAATGTAATTTTGCTTCGACGAATCGAGAGCGTCATTAGAAAAATTACAAATTGCCAGTTAAAAAATTTATAAAAATTTGATTGCTAGATAAAGCGAATGGAAGAGTCGTAATAATTTAATAGCAGCTGCAACAGGAGAGGAAGTCTTGTTAACTTTTTAGGTTAGCGATTTCGTTAGATTGTTAAAATTCTTAGAAAGCCACTTTGGATAAAATTGGACCGTCGGATAATGCGGGCTCGGAGGGTTAAAATTCCTGGAAAAATTAGTGGATTGGACAGGTGCAGAAAAACGTGGATTCTTTGTTTCAGTTTAGGTGTGAAAGTTTGCACAATAGAGCTATTGAAACGAAGACTGGAAAAATGAAGGAATTAACGCGCGTTCGAAGGCAGTCGGGCGAGCGAAAGCCTACAAGTCGAAGGATATGTGTAATTTTTTGCTACATTTCCATCCCCTCCCTTGGTTGCGCGGTGCGAATTATAAAAAATGGCTCGATGACCGCGGCGCAATGCCTTACATTACGATACGTACGCGCGTCCAAAGCGCTGGATATTCTTATCTGCAGCAACGGCGCGCGCGAGTGACGCAACCACGCCACATGTGCGTGTGCGTCGACGCCGTGGCGGTATAAACTTTATTCTGCGCCTGATCGGAGGCGTCGTCGTCGTCGTCGTCGTCGTCGTCGTCGTCCAGATTCGAAACGCGCAAAGTCCCGCGCTGCGATACGCTTCCTCCTCCTCCTCCTCCCCCAGCTCCCTCCGTGACTACTTTCCTTTCCATCGCGCCGCCCCCGCCGACCATCCGAGGCACCGCTCCGGCTTCGGTAAATTCATTACGCGGGCCGATGCGCCCCGGGGCCGCGCGCGATCCGGACTATCGATTACGGAAAAATACCCGGCTGAGGCGTGACGTCAGGCGAGCTGCGGTGAGTCCGAGAGCCACGAGAAAAGGCCCGCGAGGACGTCCAGGGAAAGCCGCGCAATTGTAATGCCTTGACGCGGTTCGCTTTGCGCCGTCCGCGACTATTATATCTCGGCGAGCGCCCGCGGCTCGAGTTGAGTTTGTTCCTCGCCCCAAGAGGGTTGGAGGCTAGCGATCGATCCCTCAAAATCGTTGGAAATTACGCGCGTCGCGCGCTCGCTTCGGCTATTGAGACAAGATCGCTTGCGGATTATTTATTCACACTATAGTGAAACGGCCGAGGTAGGTTTCGAGAAACAGAGTAGTACTCGGATCCATTCGCTGTCGACTACCCCATATCCCCGTCTGAGTGCGTGTGTGCGTGCGTTATACGAGCATTGGTGAAATAATTCAGACGTTTTATTGTGCTGGCCTTCCTTTATGCATGTCGAGCGAAAATGTTTCGCCCGCAAAGCTACTTTCTCGGAGATACCGCCGGTTGTTTATCGAAAAATTCTGATAGGAACCCTGGCGAAGTCGACCAGTTCGAGCCAGATGTTCGGGAATTAATTAACCGCTCGGCTCGTTTATTTCGACCAGCAGACACGCTTTCTGCGTATAAAAACTCGTTAGAAGTTATCTGGTTTCAAGAATCGCGCACGGTGTAACGAAAAATTCTATTGTAACTATGATAGCGATCGGCAGCCGATGACGCTCGGATAGTGTATTGCGAGACCTTTTACGAGTGTCCGCGAAACACCATTTGGCGGTGGCGACCCTCCCCCGCTACTGCCGCTAGCGTCTCTATGCGAGTTTGCACGTGTTTGTCTGCTTCGCGTCCAAGTTCCTCTGGGCATCGCCTGCTCTATTCACTCTTTAACGCTTCCCTTGCTACGTTTGCGGATAAAAATATTCCAGAAATCCGATCTAACAAATCGTATTATTACATGGTTCGACCAATTTCCTAGCATTTCTCCCGCTGACTCGATTAAATCTTAATTAAAGATAAAGTTGCACTCGATAGTGCTTTAGAGCGGCACGACTCTCGAACAATAAAGCGCCTGTCCGCACCAGCAGCGCAGCTAATTTCTAGTACAACCTGCGAATAATTATTCAAAAATTAGCCTCTTAAAATCGTTAATTTGCTATCAAAGCATTCATTACACATTTCGAGACAAGATATTGCAAATCAGCTTGTAAAATGAATTCTTGCGTTAGTGCGATGATAGGAGCTTTTCCGAACTCTTGGCTAACTCGTCGCTTGTAAAGATCTTGCATCTTGTTTATTATGATACTCGCTAGTGTACGCGCGCAAACATACATACGAATGCATTTATACACACGCACGCGCATATATAAGATTAGAAACCCGTTAACTAGTTATATAACGATAGTGAAAGGTGCTTAGGAATTATTAAACGAATCTTTTCTTCCTTGCATCAATAATGATTTCGAAAGCTTATACGGCGCGAAATATGCAGCGCCGACAAAAAAAGCACTTCTCAGCCTTTTTGCGGTTTCCGTTTTGCTTATATCGATAAAAAATCGAGTAAAATCGAAATTGGCATCACTCGAACGGGGATTGCCGAAAAATACGCGCAAAATAGATTGAAAAAACGACAAGCGTTACGTGTCATAAAAGCCAGATCTTGTTCTTGTAGCACGAAGCTGGAGTCGCATTGATTCGTGAAAGAGACGACGCATTAGAAAAGACGTAGAGTGAAATGAAAAAAGGAAAAAGTGCGTTTGTAAAAGGAGAGTGGACGGGAAAAATGGAGAGATTAGCTGCGGCGACCAGGGCGATGGTTGCGGCGGTGGCGACGAGGGCGACGAGTGTCCACGGTTTCGGAAGATGAGCGAGCGATTAAGACCGGCGCAGCGTGTGCGTCGAATGAATCGTAATCGCCGCCATCCTTCTCTTCCCCAGAGCTAGACAGAGAGAGAGAGAGAGCGAGAAAGAAACAAAGACAGTCGGTGACAGCGAGAGAGAGAGAGAGAGAGAGAGAGGGCGAGCGAGCATTAGCAGCTGCTCCACGACCTCTGCAGATAGACGAGCCAACAACAAAGACAACGGCTAGACTACCTTCGCGCGTGATAGTGCAGCATCAGCAGTGCGCGCGCGTTCCTCGAGCAGTTCGCTCGATGCGGGAAGCCGAGCGCCGCGGCGAAGCTCAGCTGCTACCGACAAAGGACAAGAGGGAGTCGGAGTCGAAGTCGGGATCGAGGGCTTAGGAGCGCGCGGGTCTCGGACCTCGCACACGGCACCGCCACGGATTTCCTCAGGCGTTCGTTCCGGCGCTCCGGCAGGATTGGGCCCCACGGGCAGCGGCGCGCCACGACCATGTACGTCGTGGACGCGCCCAGGCGAAGGCCCGGGCCGCCCTCCTACCAGGAGCCCTCCGGGCTGGCCCAGCGCCGGGGGCCCAGGACGACCCAACGGAAACTACGGCAAGAGCAACAGCAGATCGGATTCGCCGGGCCCGGAGCGCGGCGGCACCCACATCGCCGCGACCGTCAAGAACACCGTGCGCAGGTTGCTGAGGCGCACCAAGAGACCACCGCGAGGGTCCGGACGAGCCCGAGTCTCGGCGGCGGGCAACGGTAATGCGGCCACGACCCCGAGGGGCCCGGCGAGCGCCACGGCGGTCGTAACCTCCGGTGAGGAGACCCGAGCCCCAGCAGCGGCGGCCAGTTCGTCTGGCCCCGACGAGGGAATCGGTGCGCGAGGGCCCTCGGTACGCGCGGACGAAGCAACAGCAGCAGCAGCAACAACATCTACAGGTAAGACCCGCGAATGAGCGCCACTTGACTGATTCGGACACGAAGCTACGTTGCGCGCGTGCAACGACGGCAACTATAGTTAGTCCGAGCGACGATGGAGCGACGATGGAGCGAGGATGGTTTCGAGGGCCTGTATTTAACTCGCCCGCTACCATTCGGCCATCACTCCAATAAGTCGCGAGTTACGATGGCAATTACACGTGGTGCGCCAAGAGTCCCGGAGCAGTGTCAACGTCCCCCCGGCTGGAATTGGTGCATCGGGTTGCTGGATTCGCGAGTGGAATGTTGCACCAAGGCTACGAACGCGAATTCCCTTTCCCGAGAACTCGTGGCCGCAATGCCACTTGGGAGGAATATTCATGTAATTAAAATTATTATTACAATAAACAAGGTCTCGCGTGCCAAGGTGCATTAAACAGCAGCGGCGACTCGTCATCGTTGCAAATACGTCCAAGAACGTGGAGAAGAGCCCAAGCGCGGGCGCGCGCGATCGATCGATCGATCGATCGATCTATCGATTTGATCGAAGAAAATGGAGAAGGAAAAGGAAAGGGAAAGAGAAAAGGCAAGGAAGACGATCTAGAAATTGGATCGACGCACGTTCGCCTCCGCAGTAAGCAGCTTGTGCTTGGCACGTGCTCGTCCGGGCGCAGGTGCGAGACAGTCTTTGCTGCCGCCGATCGCACCGACGACTGATCTCATTCACGAGCGCCGAGAACAATGGACCTCTCGGACACGAGAGCCAGTCGCCAGCCCCACTGTGTCACGGGCAGCTGATCGAGGCTGCTGCTCTTTGTGCCGCCGTGGCAGCCTCGCGCGTTCGACCCGAGCAGACAAAGTGCCCACCGAGTCGTGAGTCCTCCGAGCAGCCCTTATCCCGCACTTCCTCTTTCCTGGAAGCCTTGGGAGAGTGAAGAAACACGTAGCGCCGTAAAAGGCGGAATGCGCGCGAGAGTTGGTTCGAAAGAGGTTCGCAGCGACGGCGAGGGCGACGGCGACCTTGTGCCGCCGTACGCGTGCTCCTCCCGACGCCTCCTCCTCGGCGGCGGTAATCGTCGCTGAGCACGCGCGCGCCGCCGACTCGGCTGCTTTTTTCGCGTGATTCATGAGAAACGCCATTAAATCGTCCTAGGTAAACAATTAATTTACATTGGAATTCCGCGAATTACTTTTGCCGAGATCGCTATTATGATTTTTGCAGCTGGCGTTTTTGTCTCGGCTCGCGGACTCCAGTTCGTGCATCCTTGAAAATCATGACTGCGGCTGATTAAAGGCTGCGCTTTTAAACTGCGCCGCTCTTTGTTTACGCGAGACGCGTGCCTGTGCTGGTGCATGTGCGTGTGCAGGCGCAAGTGCACGCGAGTGCGGCCGCGGCCGCGCCGTCAGAAGGCATTTGGCGCAGCGGCCGCGGCGAAGAAAGGAAAGGTAACTTTCTCAGGACGATGACAAGAGAAATCGCACTGGCGCGCGGATCCCCGAGTTTCTCGATTATTCGCTATCTGCGAGTGTTGAGCTCGTGCGCGCGTACGTTTCCATTGCATTGCGGCTGCAGACGCCGATAAGCAGACCCAAAGCGCGTCGTGACGAGCTTGCGCCGACGCTTTTATTTTTCGCTCTCCAACCTCCTTGCGAATTTCATTTTGTTTTTATTCAACTTGTGCTCTTGGAACGCGCGGATTTTGCATTCCGCGGCGCTCTGTCTCGTTCGCTCTCGATGAATCGCTAATGCGTCGCGCGCTAATTTATTCGACGAGTATTGTCTGCAGCTTTATTCGACCGGGAGAACAAGAGTACGCATTTTTATGTTTTCATCAATTCCTACTACCTGCGCTCGCGACTCAATGGCACTGCGCGTCAATATTATTTCCCGATTGCTTTATTCTGATAACTCGATAAGCTTCGGAAAATTCTTCCTCGGAATCAATTGATTTGCTGCGATCGCGATCTTGTTTTCAACTTGTTTACGCGAGCTCGGTATTTATTCCTTGCATTATTCTAGTTTTGCGCTTCTGACAAAATACGGAATAAATGAAAAATGTACACTAATTAATCCGATATCAGATGATTCGAGCGACTGCTGCTGACTTAAATCGAATTAAACGAGCATTAATTTTGAATGATATGTTTCCTCCTGTTAGTTGGCTGAACTTATTGTTTCATTGCTATACCCGTAAATTATAAAAGTACCAATAATTAAACAAAGTTGTGACTTTTTGCGTTTCCTGCCGCACGTGTTCGCCCGCGCGGAAGAGAGAAATGTTACAAATATATTGCAATATTTTCGCAAAAAATGATGGCACGATTAAATAATTTCCAGGCTCGAGCAATTAATTTGCGGATGTCGTACGACTCTGCAACGTATCTGCTCCTAAAGCCATATTTTTTATTTTTTATTATGCACCGTTAATGGACAAACCTTAATTTTTATTCCTTTCTTATGCTTAATTAATAGTGACGATAGCTGGAATCTTCGATGACGAGCGAAATGAATTTAATGATTTCACACTTCAATAATTTTAATAATTAATCTATTAAAATGCCTTTTTAAGGATATCATCGTAATTCTTAATGAATTTACATACGTTTTATGTACGAAACTTATGTGGACATTGAAAATCGTTTGCTTAATTCGCTCAACTTACGTAAGTTTTAAAAAATGATAAATAAAAACAAAGGCTTTTTTGTGCAATTCACAATAATAATTGTCAAAATACTGTCGGTGATATTTATTTATTACTTTTTAATAGACGGCACGGGATACTGTGACGTCCAAATATAATTTTGCCTTAATAAATCAGCGTTATAAAACCAAAGCTGCGCACCATCAAAGGTATTAACTTTTGAAAACACTATTAGGCATTTAAATCGTTGTTTTACAGACTATTATTATTTATCTTGAATCGGTAAATATTTGTAATCGGAGCTCGTATCAGCTAATTCGACGAATTCTTTTCGAATTCTAAAACCGACGATATTTACTACTCGATTTGATATTGCACATAAATTGGATATAAATAAGAAAGAAGTGGGAAATAACAAATAAAAAATGCGAGCGGAGAGAAGACGGGACTGGAAGCGAAGCGACGACGACGACTCAACTTAAAATGCAAGCGCGTTTATTTGGTTTGAAAATCGCGCAGCAGCATTTAGTAATTTATCAAAAATCCAATAAAAGACTAAACTGCTGCTACTCGTGTTACTTGCGTATCGTCGAGCTCGCGATCTCTTCCGGCGCAGCCGCAAGATGCAATCTCACTTAACACACGTGAACTTTAGATACGGAGGAGGAGGAGGAGGAGGAGGAGGGGGGGGGTTACCCTTCCTTTGTAATGCTTAAAATATCGACGTCGTCCGAGTAAAATAAATTGAACGGCGTTCTTCGAGCGGGCGGAAAGTATTGTTAACGCGCTCGCACAGAGCCACACACAATGCAATAAACACATGCTCGTGGAGATTGGCGAAGGCTAATTTACGAAATGACAAGTTGTTGTAGCTGGCCAAAGTCATATTGCCTAGCGAGTTTCCTCGCCTCTACATACCTAATAACCGCAATAACTTACACATGCGACCGAACGTATCACGTGCCTTAACGAAGTGAGAAAATTGCTTCGGAATGCGATACGCGGCGGTGCACACCATTTTGCGAGAGACATGTCTGCGGCGCGTGTGCACACGGATACGCCCGGTCGAGCGCTTAGTCGGAATACAAATTCTGTTGGACGGAATTGTACGAAAATGAGAGACTTATCTGCCGATAAACCAGTGAGAAAATTGTGAAATGAATCATCGTCGGCCGTAGTTGCGCTGCGGCGCACGCTGCGATAATGGCGCTCGGCCACTCGAGGATCGTTATATTTTTCACGCGTGGCTCATTACGAGTTTGCCGATCGATTCATTTCGCATTTCTGTTGTGCAAGCGTTATTAATTGAGCCAGAAGCGTAGCGCGGTGTTTCTTATCGGCTCGGATTAATCCAGAATTAAAAATGCAGCAGCAGCACCAGCCGGTGCAGCAGCAGTCGAAGGCGAAGGAAAAGAAAACGAGGAGTACCGCCCAAAACGCCACCACCTCAGAAGACGTTTATCGAATACAGGAAATGCAGTATTAAATGATGTAACATTAATATTTAGTATTATTTATCGTTTATAATGTATAATGTAATGTAATATTCTGAGAAATACTGTGCGCTCTATCGTCGTGCATCGGCCCGATGTGCGGGAGCACCTACTAAGCGATTAATAATGAATTTTACGCGCTTATCTCCAGCAGACACGGGAGAAAGTATTTGCACTGATTTTTATCATTTTTATCATTTTTATCATTATTATCATTTTTAAGATTATTCTAGATAAAGGAAAATGAATGCAATTGAAAACAGTTGTAAACAGCGTGTGCTCCTGACTTACGTAAATCCGGCGCTCGAACGCCAACTATTAACACAATGGCTTTTAATTGTTGAAAATGCGCACAATGCTGCGCTTGCAGATCCAAGCAAAAGCCGAATCTCTTTGAGGTGCAAGATGCGCGGGATGCACCATCGCGCGATTCGATTATTATGTAAATATTATTAGTCGCCAACCGAGCAACTTGGAAATGGTGATCTCGCGTTAACCTTTTACCAGGCTACTTCGTTCAACTTTTAATGAAATTACGGTACTTAAAAATTTCGACTCCCAAGGTTCCCTACCCACTCTGTTGATCGCGACGAGATAAGCACCAGACGACACACACGCACGAGAAAGATACGTTCTGTTGTGCGTTTGTGTTTTTCAGTTTTCTGCGAAATTTTTAATGCTTGTTAACTCTCGGGCTCTTACCGCACAATTCCAAGTATCTGCAAAAGCATTATTTAGAATTGGAGACCTTTTTTTAGAAATCTAAGCCGCGACGGATAATGAGGCAAATATTGAAGAACTTTTTGCACGTCTGTTTGGTAATGTTTCGTCACATCCATACACGCTCTCCGAGGTTTTCCCTCGCGCCAACCAATACTCTCGACCTCATTAAATTAGAAAATGCTTTTCCATGCACACATTGTCTTGTTGCCCGATGCATTATAGACGCGTTAAAACTTTAATATTCAATATTCTTGAATTTCTGCGTTGTTTAGAGAGATAAAACTCAATTCTACATGGCCGTTCATTTTTATTATGCAACATCGAATTATACTTAAGGACGGCAATTCTACAAATACGAACAAAAATTTTATTGTCAAAATTATCATACTGTGTTGGCAATTTCTACGTAAACTTGATTTTTTAATTTGATTATAATGGAACGATAATTATTAACAAAATTATTGCTATTATGTTAATATGTAATCATAATAAATTTAAATGACGCATAAATTTAGTGCACAAGGCGTCAAAATAATTGATTTTTACATTTTGAATATAAAACTCCGAGCCAAATAATTAATATACTTTTAATATTAATTGAAGCTGATACGTACTTGAGGTCTCAGCGTAAAAAGATAATTTCAGTCGTAAAATTTTTATCCAGGCCGCCCGCGCATTTTTCTGTAATTCATAAATAAATATAAACTTTGTCACGCGTTATTCTTCTGCTAATAAAAATATAAATTTTAAGCAAAAGAAAATAGAACAATATTGTTCGAGAGAAAGATGATCGCGCAATGTTTTCCTAATAATTCAGAAGCAAATGTAAATTTAAAAATACTTTAATTAAATATTTAGATAAAGTTACCGCTGGCTGAAATCCGTAATTACTTTGAAGTTAATAAATAATGTCAATATAAATTATTTGTCTTCTTAGACATACATAAGGATAAGTTTGACGGATGCTGCTCGACATTAGTCCGTCACGAGGCAACGTCATGTTAGTTTAGTTTATTGTACAACATTTATTTTGCACACATTGATTTGCACAAAAGATGCGTTCTCTTATCTTACGATTTTCAGCTAATATTAGCAATATTTTATTAATCGGTGATTAATAAAACTTGACAACGCATGCTATTTAGCAATATAAAACGTAAGAGCAGCTGTCACAACGATTTAAATTTGTTATTTAATATAACGAAAGGAAATTTTTTAAATTGTTGTTTAATCTATCGTCGAGTTCTCATAAAAGCCCACTTGGTTAAATTACAATATTGTGAAATCAAATTAAACATTCGAGCATTAGTTCGTAAAAAATTCGATTACCATTTATCATTCGGCAACAAAATTATTAACTATAATTTCAAACACACACACGTTATGGAAATTTTGTGTATTGAAAAAAACAATGCATTTTTACTAAAAGAAAGTTTTTCATTCAATTTTCGGTGAATGGAGCAAAAGATACACAATGTATTGACAAACCAAAAGATTAATAATTTTGTTTATCCTTTAATATACTTGGCTAACACGCATCTGGGTTATGTTATCTAAAATTATTCATAAATTTAAATTAATTTACAATCTAATTTTTTTATATCACGCCAAGTTGATTTAGTTGTTTGGAAACATCTTATGTGTATTAAAATCAGAATAGTTTCACAATTAAAGTGACAGAAAATATAAACACACTTTGCTATTAATACTTTACGATTTAACGACGCTTCTAAGAAGTAATTAAAAAAATTTTCTCGTTAATACTGCCGTACGAATTCTTTCTTATTATATTTGGTAACATCAATTTTTAGTCGATTTAATTTATTCGTTCTGAAAAATAAAAATTAAAAAGCTACGTGTGTTTAAATGGCGTTTCATGCAATTTTTGTCGATTAAAATACAATGGTCGATGACATCTGCAAAACATTCTAGGTTTGCATTATCAGAGTACGAAGCAGCGTTTAAAACAATACAACGTACAATAAATAATTCGTTTGTTTGAATTAAAAACGCTTTTGACATTCATGATTTGCGTTGATAAACTGTTTCCTCGTTATCGGGCACAACGTAAATTACCAATTAATCTACAACAACGAATTTTCCCAAAAAACAGGCAGTCCGGATGGGAACTCTGGAAACTCGCTGAACTTGGTTGAGCAGATCGAGAGAATGAGTTTGTTCCGATCGTCAAATCGACGAGATCGAAATCCTAAAGAGATTTCGGCGGCTGAAAAACGACGTGAAATAATCGGCAAATCCCAGATCGTGTCCTCGCTGTCTCGCCTCGTTGTGCTAATTAAGTATTAAAGTAACGAGAAGAATATGCCTCTAATAAATGCATTATTAATTTGTTTTTCAAGAATCAATTTAGTCGCCGCCCAGTGCGCGCCGATAATGCCCAAGGGTGAAGGGGTGACAAGACTCGGTTGTCTCGAGCATCTTGCTCCTCCGAAATCGCCCTTTTCGTATCCCTACTACTCGTACGTGCGTCACCACCCCACCAAGCGCCCCCCGACGCTGCCACTGGAAGGGAAAGTCTGCGTCCGGGGAAAATTTAAACTCTTCGGTCTGGCATGAAGAGGAATTCTCCTCATCCTCCTGTCGCGCAAAAAGTCGAACGGAGTCTAATTGTCTCTGCTGATGCTTCTACGGCTTCGGCACTTGGATCTCGTTGCCTTTTTCTTTAGATTAGCACCGCCTCTAACTCTGTTTTGTCTCGTTCGCGTCAGCTCAGCTGACCGCAAAAAATCCCCCTACAGCTCGGCAGTTGCAGCGTTTTTCTCTCTTCATTACCGTTCCCGGGCACAAACAGGAGTTTCGGATCAATTCGGATCGAGGATACCGGTGTCACCTCAGCTTTATATATATTTCCGGTCTCGTTCGTCGCTTGCGGCGTGCAATTCGAATGCTTAATTAAATCGGCTATTCCTAAGGTGCGCGCGCTCCGTCCTCTTTCCCGTGTTTCACAAGTTGCAAGCCGCTCGGCGTTTTCGTCGCTGCAGCCGCTACTCGGGTGCACTTTGGTGCTGGTGCTTGCGTGCGCAAGATCCGTCGGGGCTACAAAAATAGACGAACGTGCAATTGATAGGGAGCAATCGATGCAAAAATTGAAGATGTTGCTGCTCTAATCGTGTGGGCAGTCGTCCGTAATATTTTCGCGTAAGCAGGTTGCGGGATCATGCTGATTTTTCAAATGAGACTCCTTTTTTATTTTTCGTTTTCTGTTTTCGAAGGGGATTAATAAGAGATTTGATTTTACCGATGCGCACATTATTGTCAGCGAAGGTAAAAACGCGACCGCAAACTCACTTTACAATTGAATCTGTTTTCAACGAAACAGCTTATTTCTGAAGAATGCCGGGAGTGTCTCGGTGGAATTTTACCAATTAATCATTATAGCTCGGTATAATTAGATAAAAATTATAGCTGCCCCGGTGCAGTTGACTTGTGGAGATGTTAATTTCTTTTTAATGAACGACCCGACGACAATTATTGCACAGCAAAGGAGAATCAAATTTGGCGTTTGAAATTATGCCCATAACATCGAGTTAAATTAACTTCAAAAAGTCGCTCGGACCAATTTCACAAAGCGCAATCTACAAATTTATTAATAACTAGACGGTAATGCGGGGAGTTGCGTAATGCCGTAGAAATAAAATGTCATTCGAAATTCATAATTTATTCGCTTTGAACATCGAGTATAATGTCATTATGCAATAATTGCAAAAAATATGAATATTATATTATTCGTAATTAACGATAGTCGATTGGCAGCCGGTGAAATATTCAGTCGAGATTTTCGTCATACCAATATTTATAATTCGAAGCAACTCGATATATTAATCGAGGCGCGCATTGGCCAGTTTTATTCAGTGCAGCTTTTTCGCAAAGTATAAATCAATCGGAGTAAGCAATTCTGTTTATTTCGATTGAATTTTTTAGTTTCTTTGTTTAGTTTTATTTTTAATAACCCAGATTGCCGATGTTTAAATTGACGATTTTATTTTGCTCTCGGAATGATATTTGTCAGAATGGTATCAACGATGTTTTTTAAATCACAAGAATACGTGAAGTTACGCGATTTACGAAAGATACTTTTGTTGGCAATAAATAACGACTTTATCTGCCTACGTAATCTGCATTTATGACAAACTTTGGCGTTTCGCTTTTTACGCGCTCGCGAAAAGTTCTGGTTCCCTTAATCTATACCCGGGCCGTGTACTCGTTCAATATATTATATTTTAAAATTGGTTCATAGTTCACAATTTACCAACAGCCAATTTACAAACATACTTATTGTAATTCTCCTCTTTTCGCCTAACAGGATACTGGCTGTCTTTAAACGAGCGCGTGTAAAATTAGAAATGGAAACCTAATAAAAAGTTTAAAAGGTTTTTTCAGTAGGTTAATACGTGTATGATCATCTCGTATGTAAAACAGCCTAATAGGGTTATCTAAGCTGAAACAGGCTGAAAATGTGTGTAGCGAGTAGCAGCATTGTAAAACACAAAATGTAAAACCAGATTTAATGTCACTTACAATATAAAACCAAGTGCTTCGACAAGAAATCCAACCTTTTTTATATTGCAGCGAGTCATTTTCGTTTTATCGAGTTCTATTTAATATTAAGCAGTGCACACGTACACGAGCCACTTTGTATGCCACACAACGTAAAAAAATTTTCCAGCGGTAATAAGGCGACCTTCAAGTGACTCATTGAGGTTTGCTTAATATTATACAGTTTAGGAACGCGAAATTCGATTCTGTCCTAATATCCGGTCTGTTAAATTATAATTTTCATTGAAAGAACTAGAAGCGGTATTGGAGAGTGACTCTTTGTTCAAGTGCAAGAGCCGACTTCAATTTTGTCAACTTTTAATCGGAAAATGCAGTCAGTCGCGTACCAAACTTTAGCCAAATATCGATTCCAAGTAGCGAAGGACACGTTTCCATTAAAAGGCAGCAGCCGCGAAGGCTAATTTCGCATCTAGCAATAATAAATAATAACAAATAGTAAATATGCCTAGAAGATAGTTGGAAAAATGCTTGTTTCCATTGGAAAGATCGAAGCGAGCCGCTAAAAGAATTCCAGAGAGACGGTTAAACTTCTCGCGCGGTTGACCTTCTTTGCAAATCCTGCAACACGCGCGTTAGCTCACTTTCGAATAATATCGCATCGTAACGAGACGCATTCGCTCGCTCCCGAACTTTTCCCTCAACCCGCGCCCTTTTTCCCAACGCTATCAATTATCAAAGAGAGTCCGAAAGGGCGGCTCGCGTTAAAAATGCAGTCCGGCCTGCCCCGGGGGCAGTTGCAGTTCCCCGGCTGTTGCTCGCGAGGGCGCGCGACACCATTTCCGTTTTGCGACCGCTTTGTCCGCCGCCTCGGTCACGCTTATGCGCGACTACGCAAACTGCCGCCGGGGGACACCCGAACGCGGAGGATGTCGACAGTCCGAAACGCGTAGTTACCAACGCCCCGTTCCTCTTCGTTCGTCATCACCTTTCCCGCGCTTCGTGACCTGGTTTACACCCTTCGCTGCCGACGCTCTCGTCCGCTGCTGGAGGCGCAGCGAGCCACCAGCCGGGACACCCGAGTCTACGCGCAGGCTTCGATCCCTTTGACCTTTGCGCAATTCGAAACTCGATACGCGACTCGGTGCCCCGGGGATGACGCGCGTACGCGTTCCCCTTTCAGCGGAGCCCACGCCTCTGCTTGGTTCTCATCGTTTAACGCTGCCGCGGAGGACTTTCCAGTACTTTTAATCCAAGTCTCCCCAATGCAATGATTGCATCACCAAACGACACACTTTTTAAAACTTGGAGTCTGTTCAATACTAAGGTCAGAGCTTTGCCGTCATTGAGATTAATGTTATTGGCATATCATTACATATTTTCACACATTAGCATTTTTTGCATATCTATTTCCGCGTCTAAAACTGCGTAGGCTCGTGTCGTTGTTTGCGACCAATTACGATTCAGCATAAAGGCATTGTTTGGAAAGAGTTCCTTTTTGTATTGCCTTTTCGCGTCTAAAACCAATAGATGTTACAGCTTTTTATAGGCGCAGAGGGCAATTGTATCAATGCGCGTATTGGTTTTTCGTTAACCACGAATGTCGCGGTTCTGTTGACGAATGCTTACGGTGCAACGCCACTTTTTAATCCGTACACGTACCGGCGGCATTTAAAACAATCGATCCGAATGCTGGATTATTCCCTTCCCTAAAACGTTTTTCGTTTTTTTTGCCAAGTTGTTTGAGTCAAGCGCGACACGCGCTCACCGAGCATCGTGTCCGTACGTAGGTTGACGCACACCACACCAACTGCGGTTTCCGTTGACTCTTTTAAGGCTTTAAGCGTATGTATGAAGTAGCCAAGTCTGGTTAGTGCCACACACTTGGGTGACGAACCAATCCAGAAGTCTCTGTTTCAATACAACGGAAAGCAATGATACATCCGTGAACTTGTCTTTACTAGGACATTAAAGTCATTTGATTCACATTATGCGGTAAATTACGGTTTGTCTAATGTGAAAAATGCACGGCTGCCGCCTGTGTGTTGCGGCGCATGTCCGAGACTAAAAATAATTTCAAAATTTAGCATTGAAATGCAACGAGCGTATGTCAACTCTTTCTTTATTTCCTATACGCCGCACTACTAAATAATAAAAGAATATAATGATCTAACAAAAGCCATTCTTTAATATTTATTCGATCGCGTTCATATTGTTAATTCCGAGCTTGTTGAACCAGGTACAACAATTATATTACGTGGCTACATCGAACAAACCATTTTAACGTATCGTGAAAGTCGACTCTTCGTTAGACAATAATCCCTTACTTTTAATCGCAACGAGGTAAGATTTATTACAGAGACACGTATACTAAACGTGCGGGGAATCACAATCGCGAACTCGTCCGAGAAGGACATTATTCATTGTTCGCTTTAACATCCAAAACATCCCTAACATCCTTGACTAGATTTATAAATAATAGCGGTTATGTCGTCGAAGATAGAAAATATCTTTGAAGTTGGATCTCTCCTTCGGGAGAGCTAAACTTTCTCCTCGAGAAATTGAAAGTACGAGGCGTGTAATATCCACGCGCTCGAGCATCGTTCGACAAAATCAACCGCATCAGCTTTAGGATGCACGAGGAGAAAAGTGAACAGGGCGTTTGATCGATACTGGCGCCAATGCAGCGGTAACTCCAACTCCTAATAAACGAACTAAGGAACGAGCCGCTGCCGTCGATTGTTCGCATCGACCGAACGCCGAAGGAGTAAAAAGCAACTTTTCACCACACGAACGGCGGCCGCCTCGGACAGAAGAAAAGGCCACATATTACATTACACGGAGTTCGCAGTTGTGTGTTAGTGACTAGTAACGCCATCTCTACCGAATGAACGGACGTGTCAAGTCAAGTGGCATAATACCGTTAGCGGTGGCCTAATGCGTCTCCGTGCGCGAGGATAATCGCCAGGCATGAGTGCGCGTGCACGAGATTGTGCACTGATTCATCGACGATCCCGATCGTGCACCGTTTCGACTTCCGACTCCCGTCGTTCACCACCGGAGGAGCGACCGAGGAGAGCCCGACCGATCGGAGGCGGCGCAAGGACGGCGGCCGGCCGCGAGTGCGTCCCGGGATCCCGAGAGCGGCGGCGATACTCAGCCCGCGACGCACCAGAGTCCAAAGCTGGCCTGCGCGACGTCCCGACGCGCAGTCGCGCCGCGTCTCCGCGTGCCGCACGGATCTCCGTCAGTCGCCTCCGCTCGGTTCTGCCGCCGCCGTCGTCACCGCCACCGCCTCTCTCCTCCACGACGGAAACTCGAACGCGCACCCTGGGCCGAGCCCTCATTCGGAATGCACGCCCCTCGATCCTGACCTCCCTGGAAACCGGGAACCGAGTCGACTCGCGCACACGTAGGCAACGGCAGTAGCAGCGCCAACCCGTCCAGTGCCGCCTACGCAGTGCGTGCCGTCCTGTCTCGCTCACCTCGGCCTGTGCCTCTCTCTTCCGTCCACGTGAGTCACGCCGAGCACAGCGCCTTAAGCGCAAGGTCCGTTCGGCGATCGCGCGGCGGATCCGCGAAGTTAAATCCCCGGGGTGGCCGAGGAAAGCCGACAGGCGCAACAAGTGCGCGCACAGCTGTCCCGTGAAGCCGATAGGGGGAGGTGGGACCGGACCACCGCTGCCCTGCCGATTATTCGGCAGCTCCAGGTGGAGGAGAGGAGCAGCAGCAACAGCAGCAGCCCGTGTGTCCACGCCCTCGCGACCGCTTATCTGACGGAGATAAGGACCGCCATCGCGTTATCGGGAGTCGGGGAGAGAGCAGAGTCACGGCCCGGTGAACCGCCTCGTGTCCACGTAACGCACTCGCTTTCTCTCTCTCTCTCTCTCTCGGTCGGATTCCTTTTCCAACTCGGTCTCTCGTTCCCCTAGCGCTTCTTCGCTCGCTTCCTTGTGTGCTCGCTTTCTCCGGAGAGCGCACGCGAGGTGTCTCTCGTTCATCTCGGGGGGCATGCACGCAAAGTGCCCTGGGCTCTCTTGCCTCGACACGTCGGAGAATGGCCGGCTGCGGCTGGTGGATCGACCGGTTGGATAGCTGCTGGTTTTATCAGTGGTGGGGGAGTGCGGGCGCAGCGCATGACTAAACCGCGGGCTCTCAACGCAGATCTCGGAAGTCGGCGTTCTTCGAGCCTTGGCTACGTTGTGAATGTTGTGAATGTCGTCGCCGGCGCCGCCGTAGTAGGATGAGCGCCTCGTGAGCCCCCCGGCGACCGAGAGAGAAGGAGAGCGAGGACGGGACGAGAAGGAGAGACGTTTCGGGAACGAGAATAAGAAACTGCGATGACGAGTGTTGAGGAGGCTGAGCCCGAGGCCACTAAGATCCAGATCCCGGACATCCCGGGCCCCGTGAGCCTCGACATGGTGATCGGCGAGAAGACGCAGCCGGAGACGCGTCCTCCAGCCTGTGACGGGAAGGAGACGCTCGTCCAGCTCGAAAAGAACATCAACTCTATCGAGATGAACACGCTAATAGAGAAGCTGCGACTGGAGCTGGTGCTCAACCGCAATCCTATCAAACGGCCTCTCGACAAAGATATCATAAAAGATCTTATTGAAGACGCTAAGCGGTAACGAGCGCGACATTGAAGCCGACATTACCAGAACAAAACACGCGGATACGCGCGTCGATCGTCGTGGCTTTGAAATGACGCATCATTTCTCGCATCACTTAGTATTTCCTACTATCATCGACCATCGTCAGCCACCGTCCACCATCACCAGCCATTATTTCTCGTCACTTACAAACTGTCTCCTTTTTAACCACTTACACGCTTACACACTTGCGTATGGGCCCAAACGAGGAAATACGTGCGCGCGCGCGCACACACGCACACGCACACGCACACGCACACACAATCGCGGGCAACGTACCTTTTCTCGAAGGTAAAACGTTAACCTTAGTGAATAAACAAATGCTTAAGGTCTCTTCTGGCTTGCATGCAAATACTCCTTAAAAATGGTATGGGCTGGAAGAAATCTTTTTATATCGGATCCTAAATCGAATCGTGGAAATTTATTCATTTATTTGTTGCGATCCGTTTATTCTCTACTGCCGACAGAATATGAAATATTTCTATTTAATTACTTTGTTTCTTAATGTTAGAAATCAAAATAACTCGACTGTTTTATAAATTTGTTTTCATCACTTTAAATCACGTTTATTTTTTATCTTTTACAATTCTCGATTTTGCGCTTCGCGATGCAGATCTCCAAAGTTCGGATAATAAGTATTTATTGTAAAGAAACTTTAAATTATTTAAAACTTGTTATAGGACACTGAAGAAGACAATTTATTTTCACACACCGTTTTAACAAAGAAAAAAAACCAAAACATGATATTCTTTCAAGGTTCTCATTTTCTTACAACAATAAAACAAGTTTCTTCGATGCGTGTGATGTAGAATATTCTTTTATAATTTTTTATAAGATTAATAATCTTTCAGATATAATATATAATAATGAGATAAATAAACTCTATCATCGAGAAAAATATTATAATTTACGTTTTTAACATTTTATTTTTTTTTTTAAGTACTACAAAACAATTTGAACAAATATTACCAATTGATATATTTCACGAAATCCTTAATTTTTATAAATACAATTAATTCGGTTCCTGGCTATTATCTTTCATTGTTTAATTGCAATGATAAGTATCTTCTATTTAATTCTCTTACTAACCTTTCTATCATCTACTCATACAACGAACGATATTTTATTAAAAAATTCAACAATTTTATTACTATTTATAACGTTTATAAATAATTCCCAGTATAAGTTATCGATAATTTAATTTTATCGATTATGCGATTATATCGGTAAATCGGTTGTTATTTTAATTAAGCTTATATAAACTTAAAATTATATGCGTTTGATTTTATGCATACGCATTAATTTATATATACAAATATATAAAAATTCATTGATGAAATTAGTTTAATTAAAAATTCGAATAAGAAAAAATGAGAACTATAATGTGAAACACAAATTATAAATTAATGTTGTATTAAATCAAGACATAACTAACCAATTTCAATAATTTTAATTTAATTAAATTCGCGAGTTTCGAAATTTTTAATAATTTTGGTCACTCGCAGTCGTTCAGCAGAGAAATTAATCAAGTTTTAAAGTAGAGTACATAATTTTTTGATTGTGTTTCGAATTATGAGCATTTGAACGAAATTAATTTTTTCCCCGAAATTACGTACTATTTCTCTTATACTTGATTAGATTGAAATGATTAGATTGCTAACTTACGTGAGAATATGTGCAAACAAAACATGCAAAAGCGATTTTTATAAACAAATTAATTTTGATATGCAGAGATGAAATTTTCATCTCATTTAAATTAATTTATTTTCTATTTTTATTTGACTTTATTATCGAATGATAAAATTAACACCAACAAGTAAATACCTTTTAGGCTTTATTTAAATATAAAGCTGTATAGTGAAATTTGTTAATTTTTTTTAGAATTTTTATATTCTAGTAGCTATTTATATACAATTGTTTATTTTTTTAAAGAGAATCTCGAGTTGAGTGTCGATAAAACAGAGTTTTGTTTTCTGTGCATAACTTAAAACAAAACTTGAAAAATTTCTTTTTTTCTATGCATCAATAAATTCGCGTAATTTATTATTGGAAATTGGTTTTTTTTTTTTTAATAAAACATAAAAATTGTTTAAGTTTCAGAATGAACAAAATACCTTAAATTAATTAATTATATAAAATTTATATTAAAAAAAAAATTCAATATATCAATCATCACTATCATAGTTTTTTTGTAAAAACTTTATGTCACTATAGTTTTTATTAAATAAATTTAACATTCGAGTAAGTAACTTTAATTGTTGCATTGAAAATTATAGGTATGCTTTCTTCACCTGAAAAATAATAATTATTAACAATTTTTACTTGCTTCCACTATCTAACTAAAGTTTCATTATGAATACTAAATGATATAGATTAATTAATCTACTGACATAATTAAACAAATCAGATAATCCATAACCGTAACGAATTTCTTAATTTTTGTAATGATTTTCATGCAAGTAGTATGAAATTTAATATTATTAATTGAATTGTTGGCTAATTTTATAAACGTTGTTACAGTATCATAATATACTCAACGATAACCATTATTAAAAAAATTTTATCTACCTAACTTGTTGTACTATTTGAAATCCTACCGAGATTGTATCTTTTAGAAAGTCTGTTAATAGAATGGTGAAAATATTTACTTCGAATTTTTTTCATAACTTCCCTGAATCGGTGTCAATAAAAAAATTTCAATCGAACTTTATAATATTCGTTTTTTAATATTAAAGAAAGGCTCGTTTAGATTTTTTAAAATCAATATTTTCAATAATTGTATTATTTTAAATATTCATCTGTATATCCTAGACAGACCCTATTGTTGTTACGTTATTTCGAAGAAGAATCATTGTTCCAAAGAGTTTATATAAGTGACATCATTAGTTTTGAGCTCAGAGTGAAACTGCAACTTTTACGTAATATTCTTTTACTGGCACTTACATAGGGAGGACGTGAATGAAATTGGGAACGTAACGCACAACGTTATTGTAATCACTTGAAACTCAAGTACTGTTACATACGCAAATGCACTCGTTAAAAAAAAACTGGGTTTTTT
This sequence comes from Platyscapa corneri, assembly GCA_018907185.1. Classification (NCBI taxonomy): domain Eukaryota; kingdom Metazoa; phylum Arthropoda; class Insecta; order Hymenoptera; family Agaonidae; genus Platyscapa; species Platyscapa corneri. The sequence continues at coordinate 3,946,937 of JACCHW010000012.1, forward strand.
CGTTAGAAAAGAAAATAAAACCAATCTTTCATTATAGAAATTTAAACGATTTAGTTGGGAGCTGAAGCGATTGATCGATTGGTAATATAAATTAATTGATTGTTACTAATTTTAAGAACGTCATCGATATTAAAATGCGCTTCTGAAACTCCATTATGTCTTAAACGAACTTGGCAATACTCCGAACGAAACTGATTTCCGCTCCATTTGGATGAATTACCATCGAAACTAGAGTATATTGACATTCTAATTTCTAAAACGCTGAAACAGTTTTTATTCGATTTCGACGTAAGAGCAGCGGCCGCGATCGAAAGCGTCAATGGAAGCGACCAGCATTGGTAATTCACATTGTTTACCCAGCAACACATGTTAATGTTAACACAGCAACGATCAAGGTCACGCGAACTCTCCGTCCGTATTTTTATTAATAAACGGAGAACAGTAAATCCGTGGTACAAATTTTTCGAAAGTAGCGAGGATCGGCTCTCTGCCTTTCTCCGGTCAGCATTAAACGCAAACTCAAATTCTTGAGAAAAACAGCGGGATAAGCGTTCCTCCTCCTCCTCCTCCTCCTCCTCCTGCAGCCATCCCCGCGATTGTGAGTATCAAATGAGCATCAAATGTAAAGATGCAATCACGCGCGAGCCATAGACGATCGCGGGCGCGTCCGCGTGTATTGTGCGGCGGGTGTATAACGCATCGCGCTTGTCTTCATCACGCCTGTGAACGTGTAGGGTGATGCCGAACCTCCGAGGAATGGATCGCAATCAGATCATCCGGTCCACCCTCGGGCCCGAGGCCTACCATAACTACGTCCTTAAAGCCTGGCAGTTGGATAACGGCGCAGGAGTGCCGAAGCGTAAGGAGCCCTCCCGCAGAGCGCATCGCACCATCACCGAGGTAAACTCTCCTCCGCTGGACGGCAGAACTGAATCGCGCAACAAGTAGGCGCCGGGCGCAGGCGCAGCCACCGCCGGCGCGAGCCTCCCCACCTCACCCCCTTTCGGCGTACCCGCGTCGTCGTCGTCGTCGAGTATCGATCCCTGCTGCGCTCTCCGCACCTCCTCCTCCCCGTCCCCGAGGGAGAGAGAGAGAGACAGCGAGACCGAGAGCGAGAACGAGGCGCCAGCTTCGCGCCAGCAGCCTCTCTAGTACATAAGTCGGAGCTGATGGCGGATGGCGACCGTGCAGGATAAGCAGCCTCCTCCACCGACGACCTCGCACCCAGCGTCGGTCGGGGCGTCCACTAGCGTCGACGCCAAGCAACAGCAGCAGCAGCAGCAGCAAACAACGACCGGGGCTGTTTGCCTGCGGACGGTTAGGGTGCCGCGGACGTGCGGTCGTGCGCGGCCCTCCACGGGTAACCACCGAGCCACAGACCGAGCGGACGAGGCCAAGGCAAAAACAAAATAATAATGACCTTTCGCCCCCTGCCACACCCCCCCCCCCGCGAGCTCCACCTATCGTCCACCCACCTAGTTCATGCGTAGTCGTAAGTCCTATTGTCCAACGCTGACCCAGTCGACTAATCATTGCTCTTTTGGGTGCTCGTGTTACAGAATGATGGCGTCGGCAATGCCGTCGTCGTCGGCCTCCCAGGCTCTGGGGTCGTCAGATTGTCGTCCAGGAGTCGGGCCCTCGAGGAGCAGCCGCACATCGGCAAGTACAGGCTTCTCAAGACCATCGGCAAGGGCAACTTTGCCAAGGTCAAGCTCGCCAAGCATACGCCTACGGGCAAGGAGGTGGCCATCAAGATCATCGACAAGACCCAACTCAACCCCGTCAGTTTGCAAAAGGTGAGTTGCCTTACCCTTACTTAGTGAAATTAGTTTTAGAGCATTAACAGTAGATCAATTCATAAGATCCGGTAATTTGCCATGAGGCAATATTACTCGTAATTGTCTGAAATAAGGAAAGAATTTCTTTCTTTTTTTTTTTTTAACTATTGAAGTTAAGCAAGAGTGTTGTAGAGCTCCTTATTGCTGCTCGTTAACCACGGTTTTTTTTTTTTATTTACCCAGAATTTAACTTTTTTTCCAAGTGCTGATTTTATTCCATTAACGTTTCTTCTTTCGACATTTGCCCCGATGTGTATTTTAATTTTATCTAATTGTTTTATTTATGTATCCACAGGGTTAGGGTTTGAGACAATTGCATCGATCTCTCTGTATATTGTTTCATCCTGCACTTTTTGCTGTGATTTTGTTAATTGTGACCTGATCTCCCCTTGGACTTTAATCACAACATACGGCAGATAAGAGTCTAAGAGCCTCGTCAAACTATTGCTTTTGTGATCACATTTAGCCAGTCGTTTAATCATTTTTAGAATCAATTTGGTGTTCTCATTATTCGGTGGCCCAAGGGCCTGATTCGTCCCTTCCTCTTAACGCCTGTAGAGCTATCAATGTCTCCTTCTTGGATCTCCTTGTCATTAGTATATAATTCTGGCACTGAAAAGGAACAAACTGTACAGTGTCGTCGTGGTCATAGCACGAACGTCCGGTTTTGGAAGTTGGACTGCTATTTCTTCCATAAAACTTTGGTCTGTCCCTCGAGAAATGTGGTTTTTTATTTCTGCTACTCGATCCAGAGAAAAGTTCCGCCGATTCTCTTTAGTTGCCAGAGCTGCCCCTGGTAATACTCGAGGCTTAAGTAAACTCGACAAGAGAAATTACGAATATGATAGTTTGCAGCCAATTTACCTGTGACTTTCGGATGAAGCAGTTATCTATCATCTATTCCTTAATTTCTAAAAAGCTATCAATTACTTATTTTTCGAGAGCAGTCCGAGGTTTGGGAAGTGGTTGATCAATGCCAAAGAGTATTGGAGATACAAGAGATATCGAAATGGCGTGATAGTTCTGGTAAAGCAGGCGAGCCCCTTTCAGTAGTTGTCCTACTTTTATCTGTATCTCGTATGCATCTCTGATTGTGTTTGTAGGCAGTAGTTCTATTTTGACTCCATTATTGGTGATATCATTCGTGAAATATATTTAACGTTTATTTTTTGTTACCAAAAAACTATGTTTCAGCGATGTTAACGGTTTATTTACATATCAATGACGAGTATTCTGATGAAGATATTAATGTTTTGAATAAACTGTCTTCTAAGATATTCAAAGATTTCTTAATGTAAACTAATGGAAAATGAAGTGCTTCTATTTTTATAAGTGCATTAGTAATTAAATGTTATTAATAGAAAAGCTTTTTAATACCCAGCTCCATTCGGACCTTGATACAATTCGACTTCTGGGACACGAAACTTACGATATTAATTAATTGATTCGATATAATTTGCTTGGGAGAGAAAAAGGAATTGAAATCAAGTAGGGTGTGGTGCTCTTGTCTTATGTTATCGTACTGTTTTCGGCTACGAATACATTAACTTGACAATAACACGCCGAGTAGTTTCGTTATTGATTTAAAGTTCTATGATAGATTACCTAATCACGTGGTGTTTTGAAAAAACTAAGCTGCTTTGTAGAAACTTACGTGTAACAATATTTTTTATTATTATTTATGTATATTTTACAATACTGCGCGACAATATTTTTTTGGCTTAATTTTAAGGTTAGATGGCAGTTGGGGAACAAAGTGATACTTCCAAACAATAATATTCTTAACAGTAAAATTGAGAAGAAGACCAAAAACCACCCAAGCATCTAAAACTAAATTAAATTTACTTATTCCGCTAATTTTCTACTTTCGAATATTTGCATTTGCTAAATTGAAACGGAGCGTAAATTCATTGAGTTCAAAAATCCCATTTCGTTTTAAATTGAAAATTCAGCCGTAGCTCGTAGCCGTAGCTCGTAACTCGTAGAGTAATAAGAAAGCCATTTCTCAAGCGACGTCATACTAAGTTATGCGTTATTTTCGCAGCTTTTCCGTGAGGTCAGGATAATGAAAATGCTGGACCACCCGAACATCGTGAAGCTTTTCCAGGTGATTGAGACGGAGAAGACGTTATATTTGGTGATGGAGTATGCGAGCGGTGGCGAGGTCTTCGATTACCTCGTGCTGCACGGACGCATGAAGGAGAAGGAAGCGCGGGCCAAGTTTAGGCAGATCGTCTCCGCGGTGCAATACTGCCATCAGAAGAAAATTATACACAGGGATTTGAAAGCTGAGAACCTGCTACTAGACTATGAGATGAATATCAAAATAGCAGATTTCGGCTTCAGCAATGAGTTCACACCGGGCGATAAGCTCGACACCTTCTGCGGTTCACCGCCTTACGCCGCCCCAGAACTTTTTCAAGGTACTTCATTATCCGTATCGTTGCTTCATACTCGATCGAGAGAAGAGGTAATCGCGACAAAAATACAACAGCTGCTGCTGCTGCTGCTGCTGCTTCATACGCCGTTTCTTTGCGCGAATTCGGAACTTTAAGTGTTACAATATCTCTTGCGCGTGCTAAACTAGTTTGAAAGACTAACTTCGTGCAAGAGAAGAAACTTTTTTTATTTACAGTTTTTTCGGAATTTCTACTAAGTACGTGTAATAAATATTTCATAAGATTCTTTTTTTTTCTTCTAATAAACTTGAAACTATTGCATTGGCTGGGTTGAAAATTATTATTTTGATTTTGTTGTTTAAAGTATTGAGCGGTTTGTCGTTAAACTACGAAAAACCTGAAAATGAAGAAAAAAATTTGTCTTACGAGTCTTAATGCAATCAAATTTTCATAATCAAAATTTATAAAGACACACAACTTTCGCAACTGTTGTAATGTTGTTTTATTCTTTAAAATAACTCTTTTGCCAACATATTAATTTGCGAAAGAGAAAAGTGTCCGTGTCTGCAAATAATAAAATTCGAAATTATTGTAAAATACGTGTAAAAATTGTGTAAAACTATTCTATAATTTTTCAAATGCTCGATGATATCTTTATAACCAAGTGGTTGTAGTAGTAGTACGTACCTTATAAAATCGAGCTTCTATTTAACTTTTAAATTATTAAATAAGGTATAACAATTTGTTCGCAAATAACTGATTATCGGAAACTACTTACTTTATATTAAGGCGAGTTCATGACTTGTCGAGTTAGAATTAATATTCGAGCCGATCATCGAAATGCCGCTGGCATTTCATCATCCCCAAGCTCAATTTTGCGCACCTTTAGCCTTTAATTTGTTGTGTACAAACTTCTCATAAGTAAATATGTTTACAGGTAAAAAGTACGATGGTCCTGAGGTTGACGTTTGGTCACTCGGCGTGATACTTTATACTCTTGTGTCCGGCTCACTGCCCTTCGATGGCTCGACGCTCCGGGAGCTGCGTGAGAGGGTTCTCAGGGGCAAATATAGAATCCCCTTCTATATGTCAACGGACTGCGAAAATCTTCTCAAGAAATTTTTGGTGCTCAATCCTACGAAACGAGCCTCATTAGAGGTACGTACCATTGGGATTCATATTCACTATCGATTCGAAAAAGCGAACGAATACGTTCAAGCCTCGATAACTCGCCATATTTTGTCGTTGTGTAAGTAAGGGAAGGGTATCGCGTTGAAAGAAACGAGCGAGAGTTTACGTAAGGATGTTAACCGACCCGTTAAAGAAGTATTCTTTATTGAATCTTGCGTTAAATTAAATTATTCGCGGCGTGCCTTGTGCTAACGTAGTTACGTAAATTCAATAAGAAAGCAAAATTCGCACGTGGAAATAAACGTTTCGGGCAAATCTGTACAAAGATCGAAGCGAAAAACAATTAATACTCGTGCGCTGTAAATTTGTGCCATTAATCGTCGGCATTTATTACTTTGTAATCGGGTGTTCAAAGATGAAGGGAAATGATGCGCGGAGTGCATTATATTTGCAATGCTTGTGCTTAAATTTTATAAAGTTTTCGCTGCATTACGAGACAGGCGCGCCCGATAAGTTTTAAAAAATGCGATCGTGCGAGCGAACGACTGTATCGATCATTTGCTTTGCAGAACATTATGAAAGACAAGTGGATGAACATGGGCTTCGAAGACGACGACCTAAGACCTTACATAGAGCCAGAACCTGATTATAAAGATCACAAGAGGATAGGTGAGTCTGCCAGTATGTACATAACACTTACTACTTACTGTTCTTGTCTTAGATAGCGCATCCCGACACTCTAACTGCTTGTAACCGACGGCTCTCTCGAACAATACGAGTCAGTACGCTATCCCGACATACGTGTTCGCTTTTATCATCATAATCTATCTTGCATTGTCTTGCTTCAAACTCGTGTTACTAACTACTCGCCAGTTCTGCGAAAAGCAACAGAATATCTGGTTTAAATGCGCTTTCCGACGAAACATGAAACTCCGGGGGGAGAGAGAGAGAGAAAGGAAGAGAGAGAGAGAGAGAGAGAGACCAACTTTAAGGAAAAGTTCAAACAAGGTCATACTTGTTCAAGGTCATATTTACTCTTATTTAAATGGGAGCTAGTCCCTGCTATTAGAGGAGAAGCTTATCATTCATTTTTTTCTCTTATCTTTTCTGTTTTGAAGTATTAACAATTAACAGCTATTGGCAAAGTTTTTAACGAATCAGCCTCTATAATTTTGTTCATTTTGTGTTCTTAGCTCACAGGTTTCAGTTCAGTTCTTGTTGTTTTTCTGATATTTGCTAGATTTTTTATACTTTAATGTTTTTAATTCGACCTAGAAACTAATAATAACATGTACATTATTAGTTTTGACTATGCCTACCACGCCTGTATGTTACAGAAATACTAATAAATATGGGATACACGCGAGCTGAAATCGAAGAGTCTTTAGGACAGGCGAAATACGACGATATATTCGCCACGTACTTGCTGCTCGGCAGAAGAACAACAGACGTAAGTTCCAATTCCGATTGGGTTGAGCGCAGAGCTTGCATGGTGACGATGTGATAAAAAGAGAGAGTGAGAGAGAGAGAGAGAGAGAAGAGAGGCGGGCTAAGCTCGACGAGGAGAAACGTAGAAGCTCAAGTAACTTTACCTTACAGCCGGAAAGCGATGGCTCGAGATCGGGCAGCTCCCTTTCATTGCGTAACATTCCAGCGCTGACCGGCTCCGGGGGAGGCGGAGGAAGCGGTGCCGTCACGGGAGGAGCCGTGCAGAGTCCCTCGCACAGAAGCGTACATCGCAGCATCTCGGCAAGCAATCCCAAACCGAATAGACGAGCCTCGTCTGGCGGTGAAACGCTTCGTAAGTCGATAAGCAAAGATGATACCAAAACAAAGCCTGGCAAAAGTAATTTTAACTGCGAACGACCGTTTTTCCATACAAGAGCGCTCTAATGTTACTCGTACACTGTGAATGGACTTTTTGACTTGCGGCCTTCTCACACTTTGCTCACGAGCAGTAATCGCAGTATCGTCATGCTATATAACCGTAGCTTGCCATTCTCTAGCAGACAAGTCTTTGCTGCTCTCTGGGAGAGCGAGAGATTACTAAAGTTCTTGAATAATTGATTCGTTCGTGTGCCGAGTTATACAACCGGAGTGCTGTGCCAGTGCTCCTCTAAACCGCTAATACTGACTTTCACATCGGCGTTTTGCGAGTTCGCTGCGAATCTCAAATGCTCGGGCGCAATTGCGAACAATCGGAGTGCCCGCCGTCGCCAATTGCGAGGAGCATTTAGTTTTCCAAGCGCACTTTGTATTACACGACAGTTACGTTACTTTATTATTAGTTTACTTTATTTTATTATTGCAACTCGGAACTCGATTCCGAGCCGATTCTGTGTTGGATGCGAATATTTTGTTAAGAATTTTAGTGCGCAGACTGACTTTTTCTGCTAGCGTAGCGCAGCCTTGTGGTTTTTCCAAGCAATTTCCATAATTAACTTTACACGTAACATTAGAGTTTTTTTTTTTTTTTTTTTTTTTTTTTTTTTTTTTTTTTTTTTTATACTTTTGTACACTCATTCACTTGGAAGGATAATATTGAAACCTTAGAAAAAAGAAAGAAATAAAGAAATGATAACGGGAACCCACTGTTCGAATCTGGTTCTACTCCATTTTGCTTCTTAGGAGGAGCTCCAAGTCCAGGTAATACAACGAACCACAATCATTCTGCTGCTGTGACCGGTGGAACGGTAGCTGGAAGTGGCGTTAGTAATTTCAAACGACAGAATACCGTGGACGCAGCGACAATTAAAGAAAATACCGCTCGAGCAGCTCGTGAATCTGCTCGACCTTCCGCGACCAAAAATAGCCCTGGACAGCTTGACACTAGTGAGTTCATTTCACACTCAAATAACGACTTTTTTCAAGATCCACCAGTTACTATCCGAAACACAGCTCCGAAAGAAAATCACACAAAGACGTCATTCGTACTTCATCGCTTCGAGGCTTCAATAAGAGCGTTTGCTTTGAAATTCGTTGCAGTGATTAACTTTTACTAGTCAGCTTTATACTTCCTTACCATTTTACTATTTTTACAAGCTTTATATCCATTTTTCGTTTGCTAATCAGATTTTTACAGTTTCTTTTGCTCAAACTTTTATAGATTATTGGAATGACATTCGATCAGGGCTGGGCAGCGAAACGAGCGCTAAAGCGAGAGACGTTGGAGCACATTGATACACGAAACTCATACTAATATAAGCAATGTAAACAGTCTACGTAAACATATTCTCAAAAATCAAATTTCTACGGAATTTAACGCTTAAACATATAAACGTTTATTCATTTGAAGATGGTCCAAGCTTCAAAAATCCATCTGAAAATGCTCGTTTCTTCAGTATTATTACTTTAATTCTTTGAAAACTACGAGCAATTATAACGTAACGCACAGATTCTTGTAAAAAAAAAATTTCTCAATCCCAAAATTTTATTTTGACCGTCATTTTTAAACATACATACGTATTTCCCAATCGAAATACTACTATGTATTATATTATTCTCAATTTGTGCTGAAACTAACAACGTATCTTTAATTTTGTAACAAGGCCCAACTTTTGCTCAGCCCTGTCTTCGATAAAAAGGTTTTTAAGAAGTAAATACAGCTTACAGAATGAAAAAAAAGTAATGTATCAAATATTACGTTTATTTTAAAGTTTGTTTTCATTAATATAATTTCTTATACTTGAAGAGGGAACGGGAGAGATTTGTGTGCCTTTCTGTGTTTCTGTGAACAAAAGAGCGACAGATTGAGAGCGAGACAGAGAGGGAGAGAATGAGAGCGAATGAGTATCAGGGTAGGAGCTGGATGGTGGTGGTGTTGGTTTTTATTTTGACAAATATTACAGTCTCAGAGTATCGAGTACTTCTTGTATTTAATTTAATGTTTTGTGGTCGTTCTTTGTGTCGTTAAAGAAAAAAAGAGAGCTATAATTTTCATGTTTTATTTTGCTTTGTTTTGTGTTGAACCAAATCTAATGAGGCTTGCAGTGACAATGTTCATTCTAGGCGTCGGTACGAGTCCCGGCGGCAAGACGAGAGTTGGCAAGAGCAACACGATGAATACTGGAGTCACGGGCATTAGATCGAGTATAACACCTACACCAGGTTCGATCGGCCGTCGTAGTACAATATCCTACGACCAGGCCAAAACCTCATCTTCGTCCACTGAAAGAACAAACGACGTGCCCAGGTATATTATTGCTTTTCATTTTTTGCTCTTTCACGAATTTTAAGTTATAAGCTAATTTTAGAGGCGTTTTTATCGTGCCGAGGAAATCTGGATGTTCATAAGTTTACATCGGCGAAAGCGAAGATTAGCAAACTAAAAGGAACGCTTGAACTATAGGCGGCTGGCACCTTGGCACCCAATAAGTTGCCATTATCTAAATTCATACAAATATCGAAACGTAGTCGAAATGTATTTTATCAGCACACATCGGGATAGTAATATTAATGGGAAAAGTTCGTTTGGCTTTTCTATTATAACCACTCGGTCAAGAATTTTGCCTTCTACTTTGTATTTTCCTCGTCGCGTCATTACCGATAATAATCCAGCATTTAGTTTGATATTCTTCGCAATTACGTTATAGCGGCTATAAGAGAAAAACTTACATCTAGTCAAGCCAATAACTATTTATGACTCATGCATAAAGATTCGTAAAAGTGCCTTTGGAAATCTTTAGATTTACTCAATAACTCTACACTGCACTTTTGAATCACAAATATAGGTCTCAGACGCTCTACACGCGCGAATCTGTTTTTACAAAGTGTTTCAAGAGCTTTTCTATATATATTTACGTACATACATGCACACATACATAAATACATATATTATACACCAACTCTATAATCGGCTACTTTCACGTACTGATTCTTTATTCTTATAATATAATTAAATAGGCGATGCAAGACGATTTATAACCTGGTGAATTTAACACACATTTATCTCTGTTGCATCGCTCAAGCATGTTGGCTGCTGAATGACAATTTTTTCATTAGAGGTCAAAATCACTCGAGTGCTGAACTTTTCACTAGACTAGTTAGCATAGCGCATAAAGGGTACATTGTCTGTCTTTTGTTGAAAAGAGGTTATACCAACTTATAAATAGATCAATACACTCGCAGTCAGACACGATGTTAAATAATTAAGATTCATACTCATATCTATCGACTCCTCTGAAGACGTTCAAATCCCCACATAAACAACTCCATCAGCTACACGTGTCATGTCAGGCCATTCATTGATTCACTGTTCACTCATTCGTTCGCATTCATTCGCGTGTTCCGAGTGCCCAATTTATTTGCAAATGAGGCGGGTAATAAGCTCGAGGGGTGCCCGCTAACAATTATTTTTCAAGACTATGGTTGCGCGACTCGCTGTTGTTGCGTTCGCGCACAATAAATGCGCGCGCTTTTGTTCGGCCCACGAGGAGGCACGAATTGCAGTCTAAAATACTAGAGTCAGAAAGATACGAGCTCGGACGATGAGGCTTGTGTTAAAATGATTCCGACACCCGCGGACACACCCACACACAGAGAGCTAAGCACTTTAAAGTCTCGAGGGATCAATTGGTAAAGAACAACAACGGACCTTTTGCGCGCCCTCAGTGGGCACTTGCATTTACAAGAGATGCTTAAATCAATACTCCCGGCACTAGTAGCGAGATAAAGACTTTTCCGTATCGAATCGCTCGAGAGAAAAATTGTAGAAAAAAAGTACAATGAAAAATAAACGATAAAAAACGATAAAACGCGAGCATTTGGGGGTACATCGTCGTTAACCAGTTATTGTGGGTGCAGCCTTGTCGAGGGCACTAGACCAACACGAGGTCATACGAAATCTGCGAGCATCAGCGCGGGCCACCGAACCTCGGTCGGTTTGGGGCCGAGTGATCATACGCTTCTGGATCATCCCCAGCCACGCAACGCCCTACTCGTCACTGCTGATCCTCTTAGGCAGAGGTACAGGTCTCCCTCCTCCCCACCAGCACTTGGACACTCACCTTCTCACTCATCCCGGGCTGAAAATGCAAAATCAGACTTTGCTCGCCTTTTCACGGCTCCTCGTGTCGTTGGAACGCTTGCTCGGTTGGCAACTGTGTATTGTGCATTATCGCCAACTGCTGCCAGCAACAAGCCAGCAGAATTTGCTAACTTTGGTGTCTTTGCGACGCGTTTCCACTCAAACTTATTTAGTGCTGCCTTTAACGATGCCTAATTCGATTTAGTTGCTAAAATGTGCTCCGTAGCCATTCTAAATCTGCAAACTCATTTTCGGATCGTGTGCGTTGAAGATAAATCCTCAACTTTTTGCTCAAACCCGTCGAGAGGATTTCATTTTCGCACCGGCTCTTGTATTAGTGCATCCGTGTGAGCATTTGCAGTTTAAACATCGAGATCAGTGTTGTTGCTCGTAACGTGCAGCGCGATTAATTATGCCATCCTGACTCGAGCCTTTCTCTCTAGAATCACCAAGTGGGATGGACGTTAAATGGCATTTTGCATTCGAACGCTCGACAAAGTAAATTCCAATACGCGGTTCCGATTGTACAATGCGACGTTTCGGCTCAAGTGCAAGACCAACTACGAATACTCAATGCTAAACTCGCGAAAACTAAAATCTTCTCTTTGCAATACTTGAAAACGAACGAATACGTTGGTTGGAAAAACTTTTAATGTTTAATAGACGCTTGTTACTGCCCGAGCGCGTTGAAGCAATTATAAAACTAATGCTAATGCTCGCAATTCTGCTCGAGTTGTAAATAAATTTAATTTAAAGGAGCAAAAAGTAAAATACACACGAAGTCTTATCTTGTAATTTCAAAAGGCTATACTCTACCCTAAACCTTGTTATTTCCATTCTTTCGAGGCCATTAACTATCTCGAGGTCTCCGATTTTCCAAAAAAGTAACTTGTATTAAACTGAAATTATTATTATTATTATTATTATTATTATTATTATTATTACTACCTTAATTGATTATATTACAGCCGTTTGGCGCACTTAAAAATTATTTCAACCAGTTGTTATTGCCGCAGTGCCGCCTCTAGGAAAGTTTTTGGTCTTCGTTAAAATTCTATAATAATAATCATTCATTTGCATGGTCGTTTATTTATTTATTTGGTGACTCGTTTCGCCTTTGTTTTGAAAATTAATCATTCATTATGATCATCGTCATTCACTGTAAAGCACACTTTGCTACATTTTTCGTTTATGTCCGTGTTATTACTTTGTAAATCAATAATAATGCCACTCCTTTAGTCAGTTTCTTGCACGTTTCTTTTATGTTGTTGTTTTATCAATAACTTTTTATTATTTATTATTGGTTTTCCTTGGAATCCATTATTTTTTATTCGTCTAATTGGTATTTTTTCAACGAGCAGTGCGCAGTTTTACTGTCTGTTATTGATTGCATGTAATTTTTAATTATTTATGTACGATCTTTGTTTAACGACAGATATTGATAAATTTTAAGTATCAAGCGCGTCGAGTACACGAAAGTACCTGAACTAGAAAGAAGCATATTAAAACTGTCATAATTTAGCCGAGAAACATGATAAAAGTAAATAATGGTAAGTCAGTCGGCGGCGGCATTTACTTTGCTACGCGCATTAAGAAAGTCCAATTTTTTATAGAATTAATCGAAGACTAAACATCGATTAAGGATTGATTCTTTAAAAGAGGACGCCATTCTTGATGCACTATCAATTACGCGCGTGTTTAGTCGATATAATAGTTTGGTATTATGTGTTCGATAGCGTCGAAGAAAATACATCACTGCCTTAGCCACATAGTTAAAAGTTTTCCATTTATATTGGATCTTGCACCTTAGGCATTAAATACGTATGCGATAGTGCACCTTATTAGTTAAAGCTAATTTTAATAAACTGTAAACTGTGATTGCTGCTTTCGGTATTTTATAAAATACTTTTCGTTCCGAGACGAAAATTGGTATTGTTAGAAGTTTGTTCTGTCCGTCAATGTAGACGTAAAATCTAGGCATTAATGTATATCACGTGAGTAAAATTTTATTTTCGAATGACGAGATTATTCTGTCTGTAAAACGTTTGCGGAGATCCGAATCGCTAATAATATTTCTTGTTTTTTAAAGCTTGGTTGTCACACCAAGCAATAGAATGTCAACGGCCACGACGCCAGCATTTCCAAGGAACGTCCCGAGCCGCAGTACCTTCCATTCTGGCCAAAACAGAGCACAGAGAAACCATACTCAGGTGAGTTGTTGTTTGCTTTAACTTAATTTTTATTTTTAATAGCGCGCGAGCACAAATATTTGACGTGGCGTACGAAGTGGGAAGCTTGGCTGCTGACTCTTCAAACTTTTCAAAGGCCAAGCGAGGGCTTCGTTTTTGTCCGACACGCCCAATTTTTCACGCGAACGGTTGGCAGTTGTAAAATCGTTTAACGGAACATTTTTTGTTCCCTCGAATATCGAACACTTGGAATAACTTTCTAAATGGCGTTCTGGTGTGTCACGGTATTTAAAAGAAACCACCGATCGCTGCTATTATTTTTGCCGTGCCTCGATAGTGTGTTATCTCCTTTATCAAGGACTCGGTTGGTTGGTGCGAAATGTTTGAAAGCCGGTCGCAATCTGCATTAGTGTGCCACATGGCAACAATTTTTTAAAACTAAAGCCGATTGTTTTTAATTTTAGGGTCATACACACACGCAGGATACGAATGCGATAAGCCCGTTGGCAAGGCCGTCCTTCTTTTCCAAGCTGTCTTCAAGGTTTTCAAAACGGTAAGTTACCACCGATATTTCCATTATCGTTTATGTGTCTGTTATTTAACTTACAATATATTCGGCATGTCATACGTATATGCATACACACACCCTCACACACACACACACACACATTTTAATACATTATTTGTGTATGTGCATATATCTATATCTATATATATATATATTTACACACCACTGCTTTCATTATTATTTAAATCGAGTATCCCTTGCATCACTTCATATTTTCAAATAACCGTTATTTCCATTCACGCACGATCAGCGAGTCAATTCATTCGAATGAAATAAAGTAAAATAAATGCGCCAATACTGGTTTAGCAAAAAATTGCAATTTCTCATTTCAAAGTTACATTGATAAATCTTTGGGATATATATGCGCGCGTGTGTGCGTGTGTTTATTAAAGAATCATGAATTTGGTCAAAGAGTCGCGAGACTGGTATTTGTAAAATACGAGCTTGATTGCGGGAGGACGGGACGGGTGAAAGCTCAGCTTCGTCTCGCCACTGACCTGGTTTTAAAAAAGCTCGGCTTCGTAACCCTTCCAGTCCGATTTATTATTACCATCGTACGCGCATATGTACATGCATACACGCGCGCGCACGCACGCACACGTGTGCACGCATCCACATATGAGGATATGGTTTTTTTCGCTTACAATTAAATTACTCGTAAAAGTTAACGCGACCTTACGACGTATGAGAACATCAACCCATAAAACACGAATTTACGTTTTGCGCCGCGTCTTGTTTTCCACGTCCACCGTCGGAAATAATAAAAATCAGAATTCGGATTTGTTTTCATTGTTTTTCGGTTAATTTTCAGTTAACCGTCAATTTGAGTCACGCAAACTATTAGCGCCGATAGCCTAATTCAATTGCTTAAATGCTGTATGAAACAGCAATTTTTGAGACGAATCAAATCGGTAAACAAAGCTTGCACTTCTTATATTTATTTTTGAATAATCATTTCGAGCATGTCTAATTGTCATTTGTAGTGCATTGTAGTATTGTATGAAACTTGATATATACATTGCTAAACAGTAATTAGATTAATAACGAGAGCCTTAAAAATATCAGGCAGCTTGAGTATTGGATTTCATTAAACTTTACAAAATAAGAGCCAGAAAATTTTCCCTCGAAATCCATATTCCGTAGGGTTGATGTTCTTCACGTGTCAGTTTCAGTACATATCGATGTAAAACCATACTTAAAGGATTAACGTGTTCCATTTTTCCTATTTTGTCGATGTAAACTTGTGTATACATATATATTGCTCATAGTTTAATAATTTGTTGCCAGTGTTAGCTCGTTCAATTTCTCTTTATTGCATTATTACTTGCATGCTAAACGCATCTATACACAGGCGCACACACGTACACGCACACATAAAAAAAAAAATAAATAAATAAATAAATATACACACGCGCATACGTACAATTTTTTTACATGTATAAAAAATTATTATATAGGTGTGCGCGTATGCGTGTATACGTATGTGTACACATATATTTCTTTTTGTTCTTTCAAGGATGCACAATGACTATGTAACTTTAAAGAAAATCCTTGCAAAAGACGCGATGGGTAACTCGTATTAAATGAAAAAAGAAAACGAACTCTAATCGTCCGGATGAATAATAGTGTTTAAAAAAGAAAGGAGGGAAAGAAAAACTGACAACTCGATGAGCCAGCAGCGACCATTATCGATGAAAGCTAAATAAATTCGTTGTTTTACTTGTACGGCAAACGAATGTGTGCAGTTAATTAGTTATATGACGGATCTAGATGTATTATGAATGTTACAATTTCTTTGTTCTTTAAAGTCTCGCAAGATCCGGCACTTCGCGTTTCACTTTATTATGTCTGCCTGTTTCTCTATTCGTCCCATGTGTGCTTGACAGTGTCCCTTTGCAATATTATTCTCTATATTGCCATGTGATAACAACAACAGGGGTTAACGTAACTTTTGTAAATTTGCTAGACTTAAAGTCACTCACTCAATTTGCCAGTTAATTTATCAGTTTTTAAATCATCAAACTTTTCAAAGTAAATGAACATAATGAATATTATCAATAAATGCTAAAGCAATGCTAAACTTTTATTCATTGTAAAGATGTATTTGTACGTATTTGTTGTATATATGCACATGTACGTGTGCTAATGCCGTATACATATACATATGCATATACATTAATATGAAAAAAGTCAAGGCCTCCTCGCATACTCATTGTGCATCCCTGCTAGACTTGAATGTAGCGAGGTATCACTTTATCAAATTTTTTTTCATTTGATCATAACCATATAATTGTAATGTATTGATCATGGCATATGTAATTCACTGTGCTGGTTGATGCGGACACAAGGGTAGGAAAGCGATATTAAAAAGGACAATAATGCATTGTGAGGGGATGATAGAGAAAGAGTAAGAGAGATAACAAACATGTGGACTAGTATTTAAGAGGCCACAGAATAACGAGAGTCGATCGATAGTTATCAATGCTACTGAATGGTTTTCATGAAATGGTCACTGTATAATCATCTCGGGTATTCGCAGATTTTTCCAAATATCGAGTCATCTGCGCAAAACAACGAAATTATGAATGAGTAAAACGAAAAATAAACACAAAGAACAAAAAACGAATAAACGATAAGTAACGCGGTAATTAATCGTCTAAACGTACGAAATTAAAGCTGTCATAGCCATTGGTGCATCATTGCGAGTTCACGAGTCACTTTCCTATTTCAATTGATGACAAACACACATATATCGGTTTCGATTTATGCTGCAGGACGTAAAGGCAAATAACTAGGCTACGCTTCGAGAGTTCGAAGACTATTTCGCAAAACCCACACGACCTCGTACTGGATGAAAATTTTGGAGTTGGCGGTTGAAGCGGTGCATTGTTGAAATTTATATGCCGTGATTATTAATTATATAATTAATTAATTTGTCTCTGTTATTCTGTGGTGAAAGCCTAGTAAGCAAATTAAAGAAAGAGACTGTCGTTGTAACAGTGATAAACTAATAGCTGGTTATACACGTTTATGTGTGCGCATCCATACGTAGGCATATGTATGCGTGCGTGCGCGCGCGCGCGCACGCCCGCCCCCGTCAATGTTTATGCATACGTGAAAGAAGAAGACAACGCGCGAGTGCAGCAGCACACGTGTATACGTATATGTGTTTATATTTATACGCGTTTACGCAACTTTACACGAACTCACATACATACATATATGTGTGTATGTATGTATGTATGTATATGTGTGTCTGTGTGTACATGTATACATACATATATATATATATATATGTATGTATGTATGTATGTATACATAAATGCATAGTTAAATAATACGAATGTGAAATATGGATCGACTGAAAGTGTGCGAGTCTGAAATAAAGAGAGCGAAATAAAACATATACGAAAGATAGTGCGATAGAGAATGAAAGAGAAAGAGAGAGGAAGCAAGGTTACCGCGGCGACCTTGAGTTTGTTCTACTTTGATTATGTAGCGTCTTCCCTTGCTTCATTTGGGAGATAAATTTCTACATGACTTGTGCCTTTTCTCCCCAATAATTTTCAGAGAAAAGAAAATACAATAACTATTAAATGCTCTATAGGGTATCTTGTCAAGCGCACTTTTTTTTACCGACGCAGATATGTATTTTTTGTACATTTTTCCACGACGATTGTATGCAGCACAGCAAAGTAGTTTTTTTATAAATATAATAAATCTTACTCTTGTTGATTAATCTCATATTAAAATATTCCCAAAATTCTATTCACAACTGCATTTCATTCAAGACTTTCTTTAATTTCTTGAGGAGTCGATTCTGATGTTATCGGTAGACAAGTTGTTGCAGGAGTTACTGATTTATAATTAGATGAATCAGCCCATGCTTTAAGTACACTAATACCATTCTTTCAGTAGTTATCCTACTTACAAAATGTTAGTAAATCCACTGAGATTTGATTTACTCCAATTTCTTGTAGATTCTTTCTGATATAATTATAATCTTCTGATCTCAAGATCTCTTTAAATACTTCAGGATGATTTAATTCTCTTTTTTTGCTTAATATTCTAATAACCCTATCTACCCATTCTTTATCTTTAAATCGTTATATATCAATAACTGCTGTTTGAGATGTACCAGGTTGTTGGACAGGTGGGGGAATATTTGACGATAGATTTAGCCCTACTTTATTACTTAATATCTTTACGTTAATACAGCTCTGTCATTCTAAGTGTCTACCACTTAAATGATTAACCTCATTGATTATCTTCTCATTAGGTGTAATTATCGATGATGCCATCTCAATTTGGATCTTTTTAAGCTCATTCTCTAATTTAGCTATAAAATCCATTATAATATTTTGATTTTTGATTATAATATTAAACTTATCTACTATTTCCTTATTACATAATTGGGATAATGAGTTGCCTTCACTTTCTTCCTTAGATTGATTAATAAAAGATATATGCATAGGTACTGATTGGGATTTAGATTGCAAAAGAGAAGCTAATTCACTTTCCTCATCCGATTCTATAAGATTATCATTATAGAATCCTCTTATTCCATCTTCTAAATCTTTTTCTGTCATTGACTGCTCAATTTGATTTCCATCACCTTAATCTATAAGATCTGGAGAAATTGGAAGTTCTGGTATTGGTGGATTATCATTTAGAATCTTATCAGTTGTATTTATATAAAATGGTGAAGAAAAGCACTTACATTCCTTTATACAAGGATGTTCTTTTTTAGGGCATTTGGTACATCTAGGTTTTTCTAGTATCTTTAGATTAGCTCCTGTAGCAGATTAATTCATAACTTCTGCTAGTAATTTGATTGAAGCTTCTAGATCATCCTTACTTAATCCTTTAGGGGCCACAATAATATTTGGATCAAACATTTGTTCTTCCTTCCTTTGGTTAATTTTTGCATCTCTAATCCTTGTTTCTAAATTCTCTGATACCACCTCATGTCTTTTCATTGGATTCTTCAGAGATAGATGGAGGTCCGGTTTTCTTCTTATCACGGTTATTGTCTTTTCTTATATTTTTAGTCATTTTAGTTAAAAAGTCAATTATATTTAAATCTAATACAAATATACACTAAAAGGATTTTTTAATCAGTATCGTCAGACACTTCCAGCAAAGTAGTTTATGCTCTGAATCCTATCAAGCAAAAGTAGTGTTCTTCAATATTGATTTTAACCATTTTTTTTATATTATTATTATTAATATTATTGTTGCTATTATTACCATTACTACTACTCATAATTAATACATTGTTATTTATAATTTTGTACATTGCTTATCGACAAGTCACATTTTACAAAATATTTGCATTGTTTAACTTTCCAACTTCACACACTTATGTATGTATTTGGTATTTATTGATGAGTTGATCGCTGCTAGGGTAGTGATCAGTAGGAAGTGAACACATCCTGGGGTGGTGTACATGTGGGGGCAAAACAAAATAAACTTGCAGAAAGTAGAAAAGATCCGGGAAGAGAATAAGGGGCAACTAATTGTATCGGAGGGAGGCCTTAATGCGTTAACGGGGATACAGAAAGTACAAAGAGGGCTGGATAAATGAAAAAGTGTGAAAGGAAACTACACAAATGGCTAAGAATATTCAGAAAACACAGGGAAAAAGTTAGAGCCCAAAACAGAAGAGAAAAAATAATGAAATTTAAAAAAGCAGGGAGTGGGAAAATTGTGAAAGTAGAAACAGTTAAGCTATCGCATATTTGGGTACAGATTTGAAGTAAATAACATGGGGGGGGGCAGATTAATTTCATGGACAAAAGGCGAACATTGGAATAAAAATAAAAATATTTGACGGACTGATTAAAAATTTATTGCCATACGGGGCCGAGTCACGTTTTGATATTAGAAACAAAAAGAAATAGGATGGAGATAAAATCAGCAAAAAGGGTTTAAGAAAAAAGCAATAATCAACGAAGACGTGGGAATTCCCAAAGAGTGTGTAAAAGTTAGGATAGAAAAAGTAAAAGTATACGAAAGCAAAGCATTGAATTATCGTGTTGTTATTGGATATAGAAATGAGAGGCAATAAACATTGGTTGATAGAAAAGGAAAGAATTTGTAGATTGTGCAATAAACAAAAATGAGCAACGATACATATTAGGGGAAAAGGTGCAATGTTACAGGGTAAAATGCAAACTAGCGGGTGAATATTATGGAAAAGCTATTGAGTGACAAAGAGAAGGAGATGGGACCAGGAGGGAGGCAATATTAGGAGTAAAGAAGAAGAAAGAAAGGGTAATAGAAACAAATGCTGGATGTATAAGCGTGAGATAAAATTCGTAATTTAAATAATACGAATATTTAGCAAAGTGTAACTTAGTGATAAGCAATTTACAAAAATTGTAAATGACAATGTATTAATCATTGGTAAATGAGCGATTATGATAATAAGAATAATGATAATAATGAATATAGCCTTATTTTTTTTATTAATTTTTCCTTTTTTTGAATAAATTTTAATTATTTTTTTAACCCTAGCCTCGACTCTAAACGACGCGGCGCTATTCACATCGATGTTTTCCCCACCAAATCGTCCTCTCTTTCTCTTTCTAATACCCTTAAACTGCATCATCTCATTTCATTTTTCGTTTTCTTCCTTCCAATTCACACGAACACTTTTCACTGTAAATATGGTATACACTTTTCTCTATTCCGTCACTTTCAATATACTTCCTCGGTTTGTCTATATTTATCTTCTTTCACTTTGTCTGTCCGTTTTTACACTGCAATACTCCTTTACTTCACTCCGTACTTACTATGCGTCGCGTCCCCCTCGTGTACCTTCCAATTGTTTTTTTTTTTTTTTTTTTTTTTTTTTTTATTATAAGCTTTTTTGACGTTCAACCTTTATTGCCTGAAAAACATTAGGATCTCATGCAGTCGTTCTTTTCTTAACACTTGACATATTTTTCTTTCAGTTTTTAATTATTATCACTCTTTCCTGCGTTTCTAAAATTGCGAATCAAGTTATCACTGTATGATACGAGTATGCTGTTTATCGTTGCCAAAAACATACAGTTTCTTCAAAGACAACGAACGAACTGTGAGATGAAATTTATTACAATTAAATGCAATTGAAAAGAAAATTGGAGAAAAACCATATAATTCGTACCTGTATTAAAGTCTACAAGCACGTTAAAAATTATTTATTTTGCAAACTAAAATGTTGTATTTAAAATTAAAAATTACGAAATTGAGATTTCGATCGATGACTTTTCACAGTCGTGATTTAAGAAAAATATCAATAATTATATTAAACGCTCACATATTCTTGAGTGTTATTGTAAACCACGGCGTTTTATTAGCAAATTAAATAATAAATCAGAACAATGAAGACCCGATGAAATGTTAGTTAAAGCATATTTGACTTCAATTTTTAAACGTAAAGTCGTGAATAAAGTTAACGTTAATCATTCGAGCGTTACGAATAATACAATCAATTGGTGCCTTTGAAATTCTAAACTTATAACTCATAAGATGCTTAAGGATATTCAAATACAAAAATCGATTTCTGTTTGATTGACGCTGTCAAGGACAAGCGTGCGAGATAATTTAACGCTGAATTTGTGTGTTAATGGGTGAAGGGAGGATGTGACTAAGAAAAGCCAATATCTATTACCGCACAAACTTTATTTTACTTCTTCTTCTAACTTCAGTATTCAGCGAATTTATTCTTAACACTTGTGTAAATAATAAAATTTCTGAATTTTCTTCAGCATTGAGGGCGTTTAAAGTAAAGTAAAATAAAAAGCAGTACAAGTTAAAACGGAAGGCAATGCCAATAAGACAGAAATCCTTGTTAATATTCAGTAATTCCTTGACGTTTCGTTGGGTCTGTCAAAAAGGTGTAGAGTATTACGACATTCGAAAATCGCAAACACGAAAAAGTGTTTCTGACGATATTCGAATGACCCCTGCATTTTAATATTAGAATATATACACACACGTATACATACATGCATATATATACATACATACACGTACACATACACATACACACATATATATATATACATACATATGTATTAAAAACATAAACTAAAAATATAAATGAATCGTTAGCTAAAGAAGGAAGACGGCAAAATGCAAATCATATTATTATCGTTATCGTGTATTGACAGGTTTTCCAAGTAAGGGACGAATCTCTTGCGCTTGCTTCGCCGATATAAAATGGTGAAACGAGGACAAGCATCACACAATCACAAGCCAACTATCACTCTAAAAATTATAATAAAGTCCAGCACTGTTTCTGCGATATCCTTTTATAACGAACGGTAACGAACAAAAAAATATAGAACAAAAAAGGAAAAGAGAGGAAGCGAACGAAAGAGAGAAAGAAAAATAAAAAAAGAAAGAAGAATTGTCGAATGTGTTACCTCGTACTTCCTCTGTACAGCTGATGAAAGCAAATACTTACCTCTGCGAATTGCCTGATATGTGCAGCTTTGGCGTAGCGATTTTTCGAATAATTAATAAGCGCGTGAGTGCGTGTCATTCTATTTCACGCAAGCGATGGCACAGTATATAATATACGAAATTCTTGTTGATTCGACGATACTTATATACAATAATACAGCGTGGAGTGGAGACCCACTCCCGCGAGCAATAACGAGCATTGGTAAAATGTTTGAAAATAAGTCATCCAGAAGCATGTGACAGTTTACAACGCTAACTATTTTTTAATATATTTATTTTGTATTATTATTTTTCCTATTTTGGTAATGCACAACTGTCGGAACTGTACATCGCGAAAGGAACAAATATATTTCTAAAGTTAATTTGAAAACCAATGTTTATGGTAGTTGTTAAACTTTTGTCTAGATCCTATTGGTACCAGTTGCTTGTGTCAAATATTTGAGTAAATGCGACAAATTTTATTCTGTAATTGTATGTATAGTAAGAACACGTATGTAAATATACGATTTGCTCTGTGCTTTCGTTTTGTTAAGATCTTCATTTCTCTTCTTTTCAGAAAACTAGCACTCGATTTTACACGAAAGTTCAGTGTGGCAATTGTGTTTTGCAAAAGAAAACTAAGAAATTTTGATCTACACCTTTTCATTACTTTTTTTTCCTCTTTAAGCTTCTAAATGCATCTTATTTACACACATGTTGTAAGTTGTAACGGTTTTTTCACGCCGTAGCATTTATGTTTTATTTGTACATTTGCATTTTTCAATTGCTGCTGCACCAAATTGCATAAGTGATGCGCTATAAATTCACGTTGTAACGAGTGAAATGTTATTGATAAAGAGTATGTATTTTTGTAAATATAAATAGAAATTATGATTTATTCGCTCATTAAAGAATCGAGCATAGTTATGCAATTAAAAAATGTTAAATTATACGATAATTCTAATACTGACTTTCGATTACATTTACTCGTAAAATGTATTGTAACCTGCTCAACACTCCTCAATAATATTAAGAGTAAGGTTTACGAAAACCTAAGAAAATAAAAATTTAAGCGAACATTTTGAAAAAATTTAAAAAATATAATTGTAATAAATTGTATAAAATACACTTTTCTACAACTGTTTAAAGTTTATGTGATTATTAAGTTAAATATAACAAGTAGATCGTAATCATATTTTAACGATTTTATTCTTCAACACAGTAATTTTTATGGAAACAGACTTTATTGTTCGATACATCACTTCAAATATGAAAACAACAAGACAAAAGATTACTCGTTTTTAACTTTGCCGAAGTAATTTTTTACTTATTAATGTGCCAACCTTTTACCCACGGAATATTCTTTGATTTTAATTAGAATTCACTTCTCGTGCTTTTTTATAAATTTTAATATCGCGCGTGAATCGTTACTTTTATCCAATAGTAGAGACGTATAATTAATTATTCGGTAGATTTACCCCCGGGCATTAAAAGAGGTACGCATTGCAAAATTTAATCCGAATTTAAAATCGTTTTTCCAATTGCCAGCTCCGACTTGTATCACGTTTTGTCAAACGAAAGACGCTGACGAATATTAGATGTCCTTCTGGCTCCGACACTTGCAACTTCTCCCTTTTAAACGTGATCCATTTTTTGAAAGCATTCATTCGACTAAGCATCCAGACAAGCTTATCTTCTCAATACGTCCCTATTGTCACGCCTTGGTAGAAAAACACGCACAACTAGAATTGAAAGAAATAAAAAGTTCATTAGCATTTTCTAGTAAACGCGATTCTGTTGCTTTAGAATACGCAGTCAATTGATTGTATGCTAAGATGAATTGCAATTAAATCGAAAAATATTTACGACGGAAATCGCAAAATCTGGCCTCGATCTAAAAAATATTCAACTTTTTTAAAAGCTTATGAATTTAATTTCAAAGACTTCATGAATGGCTAATACCTTATCTGTTTCTCAATTCTCTGTATATAAGTGAAAGATTTATACTTTTCAATGATTTTCAAAAGTCAAAGAACTTACGAGATTCGTTAATTATTTGCACAATAAATAGTCTGATACACAAATAAGATTTTTAAAATTAAAATACTACCTTGCGATTTTATTTATCAGCGATTACTCTTTCCGATCAGACTGCTTTTCTACATATTTCTCTACAATACATAGTCAACAATGGTATGCAGTTAATACATCGTTATTATCGCTGAAGTATCAAATTAAAAAAATAACCTTTTCATGATTCTGTAGTGCCAACAAATTTACGTGTAACAACATACAATAATTGTCCAGTCAACAAAAGATAATGCAGCTCTTTTGGCCTTGTACTAGTTCATAATAGAGTGCCTTAAGTATCTTACCCCAGATCGGTTAATTTCTGTACAAAATGATGCCTTGTACTTATTGTGTCCCTGTTGTTAAGCCAATTGCCAATTATCAAAATGAGATATGTTACTTGGTAATTGTCATATTCAACGGCACCCAAAATAATTCATCAAGGATTCTTCTAGTTCTTTTTGCCTTGTTCGATAATTTAATTATGAATTCATTGTATTAGAAGATGTTGCAACCTTGTTAGCTAATACTATCTATTTTATACTGTTTTTGCATTAACAACCATAGTAAGTTTCGTATTGGTGATGAGATCAGTGTTCAAGACTGCCAGTCAAATCTCTCTAGTTGTCTTCATCGAAATTGCGAAATTACGTTTGAAGTTAATAACATATTAAATCTAGCTAGGTTATCATGTAAATGGATTAATTTTAACCCTTTTTGCTAATTTTCTATTAATCAAATTGATATTTTTCTCCTGATGGGGGTGACTTAAGTTTTCGGCAACTTGAATTTTTTTAACTGTGTTTTGTGCTATCAGTTTTTTCTTTGCTATGATCTGTTCTTTACAATTGTTGAGATTTTTTAGAACTTTTAATCTTCGACATTAATATCTTCAACTGTTGATAAGTCTGAAATCTCAATATTAAGTACTTTTATTTCCAGGCCATCAATAAAATCATTTTTTTAGTGAACAATCTGTGATGGACAACATACGATTCTTAGTTCATCGTGTCCTATTTGTATTTCCTGTGTATTATAGTAATTTCTGAAAGAGAACCTTATCACGAGAATTCTAGTTTGATTAATTATACAGATATTAAAAATAGATTATATATATATATATATATAAATATTAATTAAAGAAATAACTGATAAAAATTCGAACAAAAGATAAAAGAATGAGAAAATAAAAGTAACTCAAATCCACGTAAAGAATCCACCCTGTTGTTTAATTTTAACATCGTTCAACTGTCGTTTCAAATGCTTATCAGCTATTATAAGGTTAGTAGATCATTCTAACTTCCTAGGAATGTGATTGGCATATATGTTGGACTTTAGAGCTGGTTATTATATCTTTAGCGTGTAACATTATGCTAGAACGGTAGTATACAATCATGATGGGTATTATAAGAACAATCATTAATGCTATGCTAAACCAATAATGATACTAGTAATCCTGATTCCATGGAATATCTACTGAAACACGTTCAAGAGGTGTATTATGTATTAGAAGTTTAAGTGTAAGGGATATTATTTGTTACATCAATCATCTGTATTGAGTGTAGGATGCAATTAGCTTCCCGAGATATTATTAATTTGGTTTTACTGTTAGGATCCAAGGAAATATGCGATGTCGTTATCCTTGGATTTATCATTCTATACGTCTTGATGGGCTGATCGATGCCTCCTAGCAAAATACTCTGCATAAGTTGAATAATTACACTGTCATTAATATTGTTTGTAACATGGAAATTACACTTTGACGGCTTTTCTGATCCAAATGATTGTTTACACGTGTCATTTCTCATAATAGTTTCTTGATTGCATATAACGTTATCGAGGGTTCTTACGCACTTGGACTCATCGATAATACTGTCCGTGTAAATAAGATGTAAAAGGAGTTAGGTTATCATTTAACGACTTGGGCAGATGCAATATTCCGTTTATAGAAGGCCTCAATCTAGGAGTATGTTTGTAATTATTACTAAGCCTAGCTCATATATATATATATATGTTTGGGATTCGTCTCATACAAGTTTCCTTTAATTTCTGTGTGAATAGCAACGATCTGCCTAATGGTGGTAGCACTTGTCCACTTAGGACCGATTTTTCCAGATATTGCTGAATTGTAGTCAGAAATAAATTCACTAAAAATGAGGGTAATCAAGAAGTATAGAGATTGATATACTTTTGAAGTGTAAACCTGTAAATAGTCCATGGATCACAAATGACGCTGGTAACTTTTGTCTATTATAACGTTTTGAAACTCAGTGATGCTTCGAATCTTATTTATGATCATGTTTTAATTATCTAGCATTGATATTTTACATTATTTAGTGATAGTTCTTCAACACTGTTGTGTATAGAAAGCACTGTATTAATGTCAATTGCCACTGGCATCAATAACTACTTTTCTCCAGAATAAATTCCCAGACTAAAGATTGTCCTAATATGAGAAATCATTGTCCTTCTTCAGGTGCTGCAAGTGTTGAGATACGTTACACTTGCTCTTGAAGCTCGTCATAGAAGGCAAAGTATATACGAATGGAATAGCAATAGATCCGTCGAGTGGGAGGCTTAATCCAGGAGGCCCCCTTATTATACCAAGCTCGTTATGAAAAAGTACTTCTACGGTCTTATATGATTATATGTGATACGTGGTTGTCAACTGGGATTTCAAAAGCCAACTTGTTAGAAAGAAAAATTTTAAGCACTAAGAAGAGGCAGTTAATAATTGTTTGGAGTTGAATCATCATCTTGGAGTTACTTCATCAGGATTCTTATGTAATAGCTCTATTATACACAATAGGAAACTGTAGATCACCCATCTAAGGGATCATAGCAAGTCACTTTTCAAATTCTTATCTATTGGTTTAAACTGAAAGATTGTTTCTAACGTTCTGTTCTTATAGATTGTTTGTGCTTGTTGAAAAAGTTACATTGTTATTTTAAAAATCGAATATTTAAATTTGTTATTGATGTAAGTAACGATGTAACTCATTGATTACTCGAGTTTTTCTACGTGAAGTAAAAAATATGTTGTGTAATATATTATTTTAATACATGAGAATATCAAGAAGTTGAAAGGTCGTATGCTCATTTGCACACTTGAAGGTCAACATTTATAAATTCCACATCTTCTCCTATAATTTAGGTCTTATTGAAAGACCAATCGTATCTTCTAATGTCTCCACTTTCTTTCAGTTACTAACGCGGAGTTTATCCTCCATATGCTGGTTCACGCATAGCTGTAGATCTACGGTAGCTTTATTACCATGCACTTGATAATTCACAAGCAATTAATCATCGAGGGTTGCGATCGCCTTTACAGTAACTGTGTATTTGCCAAAATATTTAGAATTAAAAGCCTGTAAATAAGTAAACCTTCAGGTTGAAAATTGATGCACACCACGTCCTCCTCGAGAACCGACTGTAGAACCGATATAGGTTTGCTCAAAATGCACTCGTCTGATCGCTCAGTTTCACCTCTCCTTAGAATGTGGGACAACGTGTCTCACTACATTGTCCCTGTAAATCTACGAGCCTCGGCAATAGTCGATCCACTAGATATCATAATAGCTTTTGTTTAGGCATCAGGAATATTAAATTGCTTTGAAGTATTATTGTGCTTGTAATGATTTCCTCCAGTCGATTACTGCTGTTGGTACGTTGTATTAATTCATACTAGGTATTACTTCTATTTTGAATTACGGTTATGAACATTTGGAGATTTGTGTGTTAATGGAGAGTCCATAATTATACCCTTGTTATTCCAATTAGCCGATTCTTTTCTGACTGACAGTGAGTTCTCTAAAAACACTTACAACCCTGCCATTCGGGCAATTTAACTGTTTCGATTAGCGCCTCGTAATAATTAGTAATGAATGCTTAGACTTGGTTATGATTTAATAGCATACAATAACAAAAATATTAAAATATACTTCACGAAATCAATCAAGCATTTGATAAATAAGAACTTCCTTAAGGATCAAACATGTTTAGCTTGTGAATAATAATAACTTCGCATTTTTAAAGAAGTTACGCGTTAATAATTACGTAAAGTCTTCGTAATCTTTGATTTCTGGTAGAAATTAAAATGATCTCTTGGCATTGCTGAATAGAAGATCTTAATTCAACAGTATGTGTGGTTTTTGATTTTTAGATGTTGAGGAGATAAAATTCATGGGAAATCGTAAATTTCGACTCCAATTGCAAACCGTAAATTTATTTTATAATTGTAAAAAAATTACACCTCGATGTGTAGACATAAATTTCCTTCTCGGCGAAGGCTTAAACAATAAAAGTATACGTAATCGTCAGCGTCGATACTCATAAATCAACCAGACAAATATATAAACAGTATTGTTCGTTTCTTGTAGAATGTACTTTTTGGAAAAGAGATTCATAATGATTAATCTGATCATGTGACTTATAAAAATCTATTCTTAAAAAGCTGACGATCAAAACTCAGATTGTCAAATTTCTTCATTTTGATAATTTACTTTTACTCGAAGATGAATTCGTCGAACTTCTTATACTGGCAACGTTTCAGCTGTCATTGGCAAATTCTTCCAACTATAGTATTAATTCAAATCACAATAAACAAACTTTTATTCGCGTTTGTTAAAATTTTGTTTAATTTCTTATTTTTAACTTGGATATTTTGTTTCTAAACACATTTATACTTAAAAGACAGAAATCGAAAAGAAAAAACTCCCCTCAATATCGCGATACAACCAACGAACGTTAAAAAAATATTAGAAATCTTTTGCAACAGTTTGTTCTCAAGTACCATTTTTACTAAAAATATTGGCTGATGATTTGCGTGAAATATTAACAAACGATAAGAGTATACAGGTGGATGGGTATGCAAGATTAATATTATCGCCTAAAATCATACAATCTGTATTCATTTCTTTGATAAATGTCGCGGAGCAACGCTCTATTTTATTAATTTCTTTTATAAAGAAATATACAGCTATATTTATGATCCTAAAATTGTAGATCGACATAGCGTACAAGACGAACAGAAATGAATAAAAAACTTTTTGCCGATTAAGAAAATTGAATAAATAATTGCTACGGCATAAAATGCTTCTATTGGAATACAAACGAGATATTAGATTTAATTACTATACTTCCATAATCAATATTCAAGCTGCGATCCGGTTAATTGTAGTATTTAATACTCCATTGTGTTTATTTGAATTCTTTATATTTCTGGTCTCTTTATCTGTTTCATGACGTCGATGAGTGCGAGAGCAATATAACTTTGTAACAATTACCCCCAGTCACTCACTTTGATTGCGTAAATAAATATCTTCTATCACTTTCAACTTAATATATATTTTCTACCCTTGTAAATACATTATTATAGACCAATCATTAGCTCAGTTTCACACTTTCATTAATATCAGATCCTAAATATTTTTTTGTTAACAATCTTTTCAATTTCATTTTCGTACTTTTATTCTGATTTATCAAGGCTGAGAGGATATTAATATTCGCTTACACAATCCAAATCTATAAATTTCAGTCAACAACTTAATTTTATCCCATTAAAAATTTTCACTAGTGTTCTGATTCCTTTTCGATTAATATCTCTACTCTTTTGTTTCAACACAAAACTTTTATAAGCGTATCCTAAAAATTATCGATTTGTTAATTAGTTAATTAAAACTTAATGCCCAGTTTCCATTTACAACTCGCACAATTCTTTTCGTACTATAATTTTTTCCACACTCGTTATTGTTTTCTACAGTTTTGAAATATTTGCAATATTGAATACATTATATGCGTCAAAGGGTAATCATTTATTTGTTTTTTTTTTTTGCCGTATTTGCAACATCCACAAAAATTAACTCCCTTAGATAAACAGAAACTCGTTGCTTTGTTTTTTCAGCTAATATCAAAAAATAAAAACATTGTATTCAATTTGTTATTTTGAATTCTATTAATTTTGCTGGATTACTAATTGAAACGAATATTTCAGGCTAAATTATCATTTTTTCGTTTATTATAACATACTGTGGCATCATTTATACAATGGTTTAGAAAATATTTTTATTGGGAAACGTTTTTTAATCGTCGTGTGAAAATTTGAGTAAGTTTTTACTCGGTAAAATTTTTTATTTATACATTTTCGTTTTAAATATTTTGCACTCTATAGAGTCTGCAGCTTTCATTTTTTATGCTTATTTTTACACAGTCAGCTCACTTTTTGCATTCGTGGTTTTAGCGTAGAGTCCATGCGACGTATGTTACGGAAGTTAAGTTAGCTTTAAGAAAAAAGCTTTGGAAGGATGAGATTTCACAACGAATATCGATTCGTTTGCAGCCTGATTTTTGAAAAGCGACTGTTAAAAGCGCTTATAGGCTTTTCACAGCACGAAACGTTTCTGAAATTTTCTATTTTGAAATTAGTTTGTCCGCGTACATTTACGGGGGTAATGAAAAAGTCATCGGTTGCTCGCTTCATCGCCCCAATACCCAAACTATTAATCGCATAGAGTGTATTAGCGAACAAAAAAATGCAATAGCAATTTAAACTGTGATTTAAATCTGCAGGGGGGCTTAGGAATTACGAAGTATTTTGAGCAAATATCACATTGTTTACGTGTACGGCAGGGCAGTTGATTTTATTGGATGAAATAAACACAAAGTGGCTTAAATTTACCGAACGGAATAAAGCAATAAAATTTTTATCGTGGAAACTAGCAGCCTATAAATAATATTAACAAATACCGAAAATGTTGTATTATTCGTTATCAGGGGTTTTTTAAATTAATTTCCATTCGCAACTCGCAGTCCAATTTCCATGCTCTTGAAAGTTCGTTTCGAGAATACTCGTTATAGATTATAATTGTAATTATAATTTGAAGGTGTAGTGGTAAGTGGGTTCGCGCCCACCACGTGTCTCGATATCCTTTCCCAGTTTCGTCCGACCAACATAGTCGTTGCTTATCAGTGTTACCTTCCGAAGGTTGCACGCTTCCAACACTGTTCTCGTGTGAGTATCTGTAATCTCGATAATTGATCGGCTGGTAGTCGAAGGCCAAATACGGTGTGCGCGTGACTATTTCCGTCGCTAATCGCCGCACATCGCGCCACCGATGAGAATAATTTCCAAGATTTGTCGATCTCCTAATTCTTAAATTTGAGGGGCAAATTTGTTCGGATTGCTTTTCTTCGATGCGCCGGTACGCGATAATAAACGTTCGCTCGTGTATTAAGCGAGGGTCGAGGGTCGAGAGTCGAGAGCCGAGGGTTCACCATTCGAAGGCAAGATACTCGGAACGCGGCTACGATTGGCAAATACGCAAATGACGCTTACGAGTGCTAAATAAGTTGCGGTTTATCGCGTTTGCCTCCGCTCCCAATTAGATTATTTAATCGCGAACGATCAGCGGAGTCAAGAGCAGACGCTCGAACGCGCAAATTAGGCTACGGCACGTGCAGCAGCAGAGCATCGATTCGCCGGCCCGGCTGAGTGGGTGGATGGATGATCGGTGTTGTCGGTATCGATTGACCTCCTTTTTCATTTGATCGCGCTCGTTGTTATCGCTCCGATAGTGGCGCCCCTTCCGAGCCGACAGCCGCGAGATTATTCGTAGCTCCGAATTGTTTCGATAAGATCTTTGCGTCACTCCGCGTGTCGTCGCACAGATCGCCCCGTTGCTTGTGCGCGCTGATTTTTCACCGGGGAATACGGAGTTGGGTTGTCGAGGCGAGCCGTCGATAACACCTGGATGGAATTGGCAAGTCGTTAGCAAATCGTTGGCACATCAATGGATGGAAAATTCATTTCGTTAATAAAACGCGGCTCCCCCATCATCGAACCTTGCAATTTTTTCACTCGGCTGAATCATTTAAAGCAGGTTGGCTACTAGTCAAACGATGGCAATAAAAGTTGAGCGCTTTTTCAATTCAATAATATGCATTAGAAGTGAAAAGTAAATTTTTCGCGCCCTCCGTAAATAACCGTACAAATACTTTTCTACGAATGTTCTAGAAATGTTCGTTTAACTCGAGGCTTACTCGTTTTCGTTCGCACTGCAGATTGGGCCCTTAACCGGTTAAACTCCATCTCTTATTTGTCTTATTAAAATTAAAATGCTTTCCGAAGACGAAGCTGTACGTACATTTAGAGCAAAATCGACAAGTTATTAATGTGCAATTGACGATAATTGGCCGTTGAAATTGAAGCGAAGTTTAATGACACTTGTGTAAGACGTAGTGTGCACTGTTAGATACTACATACTTTTCTACGAGTCAATCGAGAGTTCTCTTGTACTCCGTGGCGCCGTGAAAGCCAAGTGAAGTGAAAAATACAGATCTGTATAGAGCACTTTCCTATAGTTTCGTATAAACTCTGTATATCTAAATGCCTGCGTCTATGTGCGTTATGCGTAGATTATTATTGAGATTACAACGCATTATCGAGTTAAGCGAACAAAAATATCCTTGTGCAATACTTTGGTTTTTGATAAACGCTTTTATTTTAATTTGAGCCCCGTTTTTGTATCGATGATAAAATAAGACCTCCCCCGAAAGCATCAAGGTAAATTGAACGAACAGACTTTATTATTATCGTAGTGTGTTTACGCAGTTGAAAACAAATATGAAAATGTATGTGACTCGAGTGTAAGCTCACGTTAAGTTGTAAGATTTACCAAGTTTTTTTCATAAATCCTAATCCATCTTTTCATTGTGATTATACATCGAACCATACATTATTATTACTATTACTATTACTATTATTATTATTATTATTATTATTATTATTATTATTATTATTATTATTATTATTATTATGAAAATCATTCGAAAGGAACACGAACTCATTGACGATTGTAAGACGTGATTATTCAGAACCTTGTAAACGTTATGACGAACGAAAGATATAGAAATTCCTCTTAAGGGAATCAATATTAGGTAATTTTAGAGACTTTATTAAATAGAAATATTAATTATTAAATATGTAGCTATGCATAAAGAAACGATGATTGTAACATATACGACGCAACTGTTTGCTGCCATCCAGCTCTACTTCCGTCCAAATTGACATTATATTTTTTTCTTTTTTTTTTTTTTTTTTTTGACTAGTTGATTACATGCAACGTAGAGACTTCGTTAATTATAATAACCTCAAGTGTTAAAAATCACTGCGAATTAATTACTCTTCATTATTACTACAAACGTTTCATCAACAGCACATTCATCTTATCATCACGTCACTATTATATTATGACTGTTACATTAGGACAACGATTATTATTATTATTGTTATTATTATTATTACTATACTAATATTATTATTACAAAAACTACTTATTGTTAATACTACTTATCATTACTATTGTATTCGATAATATTATCTTTATCCTTATTGCTATTGTTTTATTATTTTCTTATTGTAAGTACGATTATTGCAAGTTGCTCACAAATTATGTAGAGCAAAATGCAGCAAACAGTTGACTTACCACGAAATAAAAGTTTATTGTTTGAAAAGCGTATAGAGCAATAATAATGATAAATTCGTAATAATAAATATTTTAAAACTACATAATGCGTACACAGTATCAATTTATTTCCAAAATACCTTTGAAAGCACGAAGAAAACATTGTCGTATCTATATCAAAATTTTTTCTGCATGAATCTTATTTTATACGAAAGACGTTGTGGTTTTGTTTTTTAATGTTGCTTAAATATTCGATGACTTAATAATGCATTTAAGTTGTGCTTACGTTAATAACGTATTTGCATTATGTAAGCAAAAGTAAAAAACGAAGTCTACGCCTTGGAAGAAAATCTCAAAGCCATCAATGTAGCGAGCAAATTTTCTGAGTCAAGGCTCGCGGCCACGTGATGGTAAATAAATGAAATCTTAAATTTTATTTATAATAAGAAATTATCTAGAGTATTGATCAAGCGAATACGAATACGAATACGAATAATCTGGTGGTGGTGTATAAGCGCCGAAAGCCGATTATTTAATTTTTTTAGTGTTTGTTAGCAAATTCCTTTGTTTTGTTATTTCAGCCCCATGGACCCATCCGTATCCCCAAAGCACCCAGTAGTGAGGTACGTTCTTGCATACCATTATACCACAATCCAAATTTTTACTTTTTCACATTTTCAATTAACTGATAGAGTTTTATTTTTCATTTTTTTCTTTCTTATTTATTTATTGATTTATTCATTTATTGCTTATTATTGGAGTTTGACGATTATTTCATTCGTTCGGTGCTCTCTGTTATTTTCTAATACAATCGGTATAAGACGACGAACGGTTAAAATTTTAATCGTTAAAATTTTGACTTTTCCATTACTGTCGGCTATGCAATATTTAAAATCACTTACTTATACGCGAACATCACGAGACGATTGGTCTTTAAAGACGACAAATTTTCCTAGTTTCACGAAAAAGATTTTCTTCTCACTTGGATTAAAATTATACGTTTATCTTGCTAATGTAATTTTTGCTGTTGATAAATTTAAATTGTTTAGAGCATGACCATGAGGAATTTATTATCAAAGTATATAATAATCTTGATGTTGCATAAATTAAGAGAATAATTGAGACGAGAAGTGAAGGTAATTAATGTTGGCTGTACATCTCCACAGACGAATGCCTTCCCTAACTTTGCTGATAATTTGCATGTCACGTTTGATCGATATTTAAACGATTGTTAAATAGTTTATTACTCCAGTAACAGAGATGCAATAAATTTTTTTAACGAATATTATTATCAAGAGTTAGCGAGTAATCGGCAGAGCACTAGTGTTTACTCCCAAGCGCAATCGCTGAAAGAGAATAATATTTTGTTGCAGTGGTGCGACTACCAACGATGAACAAGTAAAACCACGTAGTCTACGATTCACGTGGAGTATGAAAACAACCAGCAGTAGAGATCCCTTAGAGATCATGTCAGAAATACGAAAGGTAAAATACAGTTTCATTCTCTTTTCTATCAATCTGATAATCGACCAAAGTTCAGGTTTTAAATTCAGAATGTTTCCTTCGCTAAACGTAACTTGAACACGTGGATTTCAAAGTTTTTTTAATCGATGAATATACTCGTATCGAGCAAAGCTTTTGCGCAGCACTTAATCTTAATGATTTCTGCGCAAATAAACGGATCTTAAATCTCGGAGGCATAATAATTTACGCGGCAACTGTCTAAGCGACTGCTTGCTATAAATTATTAATCCCATAAAACTGGCAGAAAGAAGTAATACGTTGTTGCAGAAAGCTGCACTTTCTAAAGTGTCAATTTAAAAACGTCAGCAACGGTTCTGCTTATTATTTTATTAATGAGAAATAAAGCCAATCTCTCACATAACACGAGCTTTTTGCAATCTTTCTTATTAAACTGAAATCAGTCACTTTTACTTTTGTTTTTTTTTTGTTTTTTTGTTTTTTTTTTTGTTTTATATATGCATTTTGATCAACGTAACAAGTTGTCGGGGTGTTGGTACGGCTATTATCTTTGAGACGCTTACCAAAATCCAGCTTCTTTAACTGATTTTCTGCTGCGATTTCTCAATCCGAAAGAAAGAAATATATATAAAATAAAAAAAGAGTTTCTTGTCTGTTCCTGAGTTAAAAGAAGTTAACGATTTTAACGATTTTAATCGGCATTAAGCGATTGATTTTAATAAGACTGAAGATTCGTGCACTGTAAGATAACAACAACCTGTGCGATACGATCTGCGAAAAAAAGAATAAAAGAATAAAATAAATTAATTTGAATCCAAAATGCGAACGTTGATCGTTAAAGTTGAACAGATCGGAGTGCAAAATTATTTTTTCCCGACACTCGAAATTAATTGCGTTATCTTGGAAGCACAGATAGAGCAATTAATCTTTCGGTAAAAAAAAATTCGGCCTTTTTAAGATTAGAAATACAATTAATAACTTATCAGAATTTTTATGTCCAGGAACAATTTCGTAATTCGAAGAAAGCATTTTTAAAATGAAAATAGAGTTTAAAAAAGGAAAAGGCTTATGAGCTCATAAGCTACTCCGGGAGGATCAGAGAAACGTCCTTGATTGAGAAATGGCGGCGGGAGAACGCGAGATAAAATGCGAGGCAGAATGCAAGACGTTTGCGCAACGTGTCCGCAGGTACTGGACGCGAACGAGTGCCAGTACGAACAACTGGAGCGGTTCTTGCTGTTGTGCGCCCACGGTGACCCCGCGACCGACAGTCAGGTTCAATGGGAGATCGAGGTTTGCAAGCTGCCGCGCCTCTCCCTGAACGGAGTCCGCTTCAAGCGCATCTCCGGGACGTCGATCGGCTTCAAAAACATTGCCAGCAAAATCGCCAACGAGCTCAAGCTGTGACTGCCGGCCGCAGGCGCGCTAGCCGCTCCTCGCACCAATCCATAACCCGCCCCGGCCCGGGACGACGACGACGGCGAGCACCGGGTGATCGACGCCCCCGCCCAAGTCGAGGAGTTGTACCTTTACTTATTTTGGAACAAGCGATCCGACACTGCTGACGTTGAGACCGACAGCGACGACGACAGCGACGGGGACGGCGACGACCACGACCATGACCACGACCACGACCACGACCACGACTACGACGAGGAGGAGCTTAGCTCCCGCGAACCCATTCGCGACAACTGGGACTCGGACTCGGACGACGCCCAGGAGATTTTCGTCTAACGATTGGTTTCGTCCGAAGTGTCCCGGAGTCTCGAGCGTCGAGCGCCCGCCCGCGAGAGTGAGAGAGAGAGAGAGAGAGAGAAAGCGAACGAGCGAGCGAGTGAAGAGATAAATGAGTAGGAGCGGGTGTTCAGCTCGCGGGATGCTTGTAATTATCTCGTCCTTCGCGCGACAACGACAGCGACACTACCAGGACCACGACCACGACCACGACCACGACCACGACCACGACACGGACAAAGCAACTTGATCAAAGCCTGTGATCCGTGGCTGAATCGATGAATACGTATTGAAATACTCCCGAGTGCCAAATCAAGCAGTGCAGTGTTTTAAGAAGCCGCGGCTCGAAAAACTTCCCTGATCGCCATTTTCCTGCTCTCGATTAACGTTTTACACGCATCATCCACCGACGCAGCCTCGTTCGTTCTGTCGCCCTTTCGTACGGTTATTTATTCTTTCTCCCCGAGACTCGAAAAGTGCACGCGACAAGATTCCCCAGGGAAGTTTTTCGGCTCGAGAGGCTTGTGTCTGACTGAATAGGAAATGTGCAGATTGTGCAAAAACGGAATAAAACCAATTTCATTGTGTAAACTTGATCCTCGAATATAACTCTACCTTCAATGAAACAATGCCTTTTGCTTATCTGTTTTTTCTTTCTTTATTTCTTTTCTCTTTTTTTTTTTTTTTTTTTTTTTTTGTTTGTTTTCTAAATACCGTACCGTAAATAATACACCCTCGCCGCGAGGGACTGAGATTCGTGATCGTGACTGCTAAACTACTTTTTGTTTATCGTTTCTTTACAACATTGACTATCTGTAGCGTCAATGTAAACGTGTCAATTATTATTAAAATCTCTTGGATAACAATCGGAGGAGCTAATCGGTACGCGAAATTACAAGATCCTTATTTACCACGGGTGTTCGCACTTGGCAATTCTGCATCCGAGCAATCGAAGCAGTTCAACGTAGAAAATCATTATTCGCAACAGTATTATTTTTACTCGGCATAATGAGTCTCGATATT
This sequence comes from Platyscapa corneri, assembly GCA_018907185.1. NCBI lineage: Eukaryota > Metazoa > Arthropoda > Insecta > Hymenoptera > Agaonidae > Platyscapa > Platyscapa corneri. Next base: position 3,985,293 of record JACCHW010000012.1, read on the forward strand.
ATAGTCGTATCACGAATTATAGTATTTTCACTGCACATAAATAACTAACTGTTGTAAATTTGCAAGAATAAACAAGAATTTATGTATCAAAGTAAAAATAAATATTAAAGGAGTGGAACAAGCGAACGACTGTATTATCCGGACTCTCTTTTGTTGTCAAAGAATTTATTGACACGGTGACTTATTTACGAGTAGGACTACACGTGCAGAAGTATGATTGGACTCTTTGAAAACGAAAGAGATTGTAAAAGTAAAAATAAGTATGTAAGCAGACATTTCTATTGCTTGAAGAAAACCGCATCTTCATCTAAATATGGTGAATAAAAAAGCTGCGCTAAATCGATGTATTAAATAATAAGAGCTGCATGCGAGTAAGCAGCAAGTCGATTTCACGTTATTTTACCAGTCGCAACTCGTTCGACTCTTGGTTTGGTTGGCCTCTCGCGTTGTTTTGCGGTGACGTTCCAGCAAATTTCAAACATATTAACGACGTCGTTGCGTGCGTATTATATGGATTCGGAAGGGAAAAACGCGATAACGCAAACGTAAACGTATTTTTAAGCCGCAACCCAACTCTCGGTCACTACGATTTTCTTTTATATTTCGCATTTTTTAATTTTCAATTTTTAACGAAAGTGATTGCTGTGTTGAGATTGAATGCTCTTTGACCTGGAAATTTTTACTGTCAGGAGCAGTGGTAGCGAATAAACGAGCCGCGCTCGAATCGACGGCTTCACCATTTGCCACCCATAAAATACGTGAAAACGACTGGCAACCAACTTCTCGATCATTTTTATGATGCTTTACTTTTTTATGTACACTACAAGTTCGCAGTTACACAACATTATACACATTAGACAATTTATTAATGATAATAATAGTTATTATTATTATTGCATTATTATTATAAAAATAATTATAACTGAATATAAGTCAAAGGCGGTGTATTATAATAAAGCTGGGAGGGAAGAGATTTATCAATAAACTGTAGAAATTTCGATCGTAAATCGAGTCGAACAATTTACGTATGCGTAAGCGTGTATGTTTATGTAGTTTTGCGTGCGTGCGTGTGCTTGTAGAGAGGAAGAAGAGATTGTGCGCGTGTGTGCGTGTGTGTGCGTGCGAGCGAGCGAGCGAGAGTGCGCGTGTTTTAAGGATTTACGTGCGTGCGAGAGTGCGTGAGTACGTGTGACAAAGAGAGCGAGAGAAAGAGAGCGAAACGCACTTGAGAACCTGAACAATTGCTGCTAAGATCTGCTGTTTCTACAAAAGATTTAACAATAAATTTAGGTATTACAATCGGCTATATTGTACTCTTTATTCTTCTGCGATTCACGCTAAAGTGCGACCGAAAGAACAAAAAACGTCTGGTGGTATTTTAAAACAAATCGCAGATGGAGTGTAAATATAATAATTGAATAAAGGTACTAGATTAAAAGAAATCATCCTCGTGTTAAAAACAAAAAATAATAATAATAAAAAGAAGAAATTACGTACAGAATAAGGGGAGACAACCGCGGCGAGCTTCATCAAACATCAAATTAATCGCCTAAAATGAATTAACTTTGTTACTGTTAGCAAGACTAATTTATTTATATGTTGTACGAAGTTGATTTTTCATATTTCTAATACTAACTCTAAACAAAAAAATCAATATTCCATGTAATTCAAGATAAAAGAAATAAATGAAACGTACAACATTGTAATAAGCAGTGCTGTAAATCGATAAATGACTGATAGCAAATAAGTATTGAAATCTTACAAAAATAACAAAGAAATTCTTTAAACACAATATGTGTATGTCAAAGACACTGCGTGTCACGCAACTTTCCTTTTTTTTGATCAAATTATTTACAATTCAAAGCAAAGTGAATACAACGTTGTATAATAAAGTATCGTGTGAACCACATTACATTTAAATTTTCCTATTAACAATGCAAATTAACCAATAAACATTGTAAGTCATGTTTGGTAGGAAATAACGCAAACATCATTTTTATTTGTCATGTAAACAGTGCAGTCTATCAAGTACAATAATTCAGCGTTACGCATGCCTGTCTCTATGTAAATTATCGCTGTAGTAGTGGATATTATTAGCGGTTAATTAGTAAAACTCCCTAGGAATATAAATGACACTGAACCCTTAACGCTACGTAGGTAAAATTATTATATTGTTATTTAAAATCGAAATAAATGACATGACCCATGCCTTGGATGATATGCTTGAACAAAATATTGTATAAATAAATGGAATAGTTCACATCCAAGCAATTTCATTAGTTAACTAATACTTATTGATTTCACATTGAAAATTCATAAAAATTATATGAATAGACGATCAATGCCGTAGCTTTAAGCTCTAGCCACAACCGAAGTTTAAAAGGCTTTTGTTATTTTAATTTGATTTCACACAGACGCATACCCAGTAAATATTTTTCAAGGATAAAACATTCCCCATACCATAAATATTACCGTCGCGCACTCGAAACCCCAACACAACACTTATTTATAAATAGCTACGTGAAAGCTTTGCCAAGTGTTTTCTGGCGATTGGTATTTCTTAGTCAAAATGTATAAAATCGTTTATAATAAAATGGTAACAGATTGTTTCCTAGCCGATATCCTTAGAGTTTAAGTTGCCTCAAATTTCTATGAAGCATAATTCTTTTCAATATAACTTGCATAAAAATACAAAAAGACAAATCAGGAATAAAAGGGTAAAGTTTTTAACAATAATTGACTCATCTCTGCACGTTTGCTCAAATAGATTTCCAATTAGTCGACGTCCCTATGTTGTCTCTATATTTAGGTCTCTATATTTAGGTTTGTTCAATAATCCTTTTCTTTTAAAAACTTTTTTACTCGATTGCTTTTTTCATTTTTTTAAATACTCGTTCTTTTATCGTTAAACGAATACTCGAAATCTACTAAATGTACAAGAGTTGTTAATTAATTTTTTTTCTATTTTCACGAGATTTTTTACTTTTATTAACGCGTAGTGTATCCGCCTAGTAAACTACCAGATTTTTTAACCAGTCAATTGTTTCTACTTATGCGAGCGAAGTTTTTATTTGTCAAAACATTAAAATGCGCAAGCTTAAACTTTTATAAGTACAGTGTAATGATCCAAGGAGCACCTAAACCTATACAATTAGAAATACAACGGTGCTACTTTTTGGATTGAACCTTTTTGGTGATTGAATGAAAATCCAACATATTTTTAAACACAAACACATGCACATACATGCTTAAAACTAGGCATTAGATTGTGCATTTTCATAGGTATTCACAGATTGACGTTAGGCAGATGGTCGGATAACTAACACGGAGGAAGCAACTAACTTTCTCCTGTTTTATTTGTCTGCACTCGCGTTCAAATTCTCCAGCTAATGAGATTCGTGATTTTTCCGTCATTTTCCGCGCCTGATAAACGACCAAACAACGCGGAAATCTTTTACCGAATAAGCAGCTAATTGTGTTTTTCGGTGCAACGTGCCATTTGATTACTTTCTTTTGTATTTTAACAATTAATTTGCATTAACTCAACTTTCGCCTCCGTCGATCCTTGGTACCGATTACTTCCAAGAATTCGGAAAACAATCTATAACGGGAAGGATTTTTTGCAATTAATTAACGCCGATGCTGCATTACTGTCCGCTGTAACACCAAAATTCGTCCCACCACGTTTCATCGGATGCCCAGCGACCCTTCGAACGATAATCTTTATTTCGATTTTAACAAGTTCACCCCCCAAGGAGTAAATTTTATTATCCACTCGTCCTATAGAAAAATTACGCGCAGCCATCGAAACCCACGTTGCGTTAAATAAAGCTTAACAATTACAATATTCTGAGACACGTTCAGACGTTGGGTTCCACGAATGAGCAAAAACGTATCGATACTTTTGTTTTAATAGTTAAACACGTGAATGATCAAGGTGAGACTTTTGTGTCCAACAGTATAAATTTTATTGAAAGATAAATTTCGTGTTTTTGTCGACTGCACTAACTCGATCTTGAAACACCTGATATGCCAAACTGAGATCACGGTATGCTTTATCATAATTATTGGGTGCGCCTCCACCTACGCAACATAGACATTTGTGAGGCAGTTCGTTACATTTCGCCTTAAGAATCCATCATGATTCTTGACTGCGCAGTCATCATCGTGTCTAATTCTTAGGATAAGTTAATTCAGACGAGTCCTCCGCGCAAGGTAGTATTCCGTTTCTAAGGGGAGCTTCATTTGGGAAATTAGCTTGCAAATATCATTTGCTTTCAACCGGTTCTTTCGCTCGAGTTTGGAGCCAACCACCACAACTTTCAATACACGTTAATTTGTGAAAATGTTGAAACTATTTTAGAAAAGGACAAATAACGATATTGCAAATGTTGAGTGTCTCGTGTAGTCAGTTGTGCAATTTTTCCACTATAAACTATTTACCTCCTGTAAAGATATAGTTTTAAAAACGTTGCCGGAGATTAAATCGCATCAATGTGCTGTACAAACATACGTAACTCGATACAACGCGTTTCGACAATTATCAATGTCAGGGCTTGAGCATTTCAAATGCATTTATGTTGTATAGTTACCGATCGGGCGCAAGCATTGCCGATAAGATAGACTTGCATTTTGACGCGTTGATTGGTGAAATTCGACTGCGACGAGAGCTAGAAACGAGTAAGCGATTAACTATTTTTTAATCACTTTCTCGACTCGCGTTTTCCTCGAAACAGCTCTTGGTCCAACTTCCTCGACTGAATATTCGTATTCGGTTGCGGGTTGACTGTTTCGATTAAAAAACATGACATCGTCCGTGTTACGTTAATACCACAACAGCCAGAATTCACTTTGGCCAAATCCTTCTAAATTAACGAACCGAGATTGCAGACTCGAGCAGCCAAGTTATAAATTGGACACAAGCAACGCCTTATTCCAAAAAAGATTTTAAAGCGTTGCGTCGTTTCATGTTCGATAACCAAGTGCCGAGACACCTAAGTCGACGGCTAAGCAAACCCTTTACCGCGGCTCCAAAGAGCGGAGTTTGGTTTGAGACACGGCAAACATTTTTGGAAGATGCAGTATAAGAGGCGCTTGTACAAGAGTGATCACGTACAGTAGCTACACGTTGTAAAACGCAGAGTGCGAACGAAACGACAATGACAATGACAATGACAATGGTAATTCACGCGTTTTTCAGCTTCATAACGATGTGCATATATATATGTGCGTGCGTGTATATGTTTATGCATATATATGCATATGTATACACGCATATGTATATATTCATTGTTGATAAAGGAAAACTAAATAGCAAACGGCCACCGTCACTTGAATTTTTTATTAACGCGTTCGTCTGTAAAAACCAAAATCAAACTGTGTATTTGTTTCAGTGAAATACATGATTAAATAAATATTTATAAGAATGTGGATAAGTACCAATAAATAATAATATGAGCAACTAAATTATCTAGCGTGAGTTATCTTGCATACCTTACATATATTTTTTAACAGATGGAATTGCGATATTGATATGTCAATTTTTTAATGATTTCACATAAGCATGATATAATATACAATATCATAGGATTCAAACCGAAATAGTACAACAGTTTTTATATTACAAATATAATAATAATAATAATAATAATAATAATAATAATAATAATAACAACAACACAGTGAAACTGAAGCTCTATTCTCGATATTGTTTTCATGCACAATAAAATATTTTACTTGTATACTGATTAAATTAGAAACTACATCATTATTATTATTAATTATTTATTTCCATGTTTATCACAGTACCAATGCAGCACCATTATTCTGCTAGGATGTTTAATATCGATAAAACAGAACATTTTTTGTTTCCATAAGATTAATCGATACTCGATTTTAGAAGAAATTTGGAATCTGTAATTTATTTTTAATTGAAAAACAAAAAGGTACTCGTTATTTTTATAATTTTAGTATACAGCTGTGATTGAATAATTAAATATGAAAATAAACTTATATTGTATTAATTTTTACTTTGTTTATGTAAGTAAATTGTAATTATTTTCACGATAATTTCAAGTTCTTCGGTAGTTCAAATACTTTATTAGCTATCAACTATTCAGTAGTGAGCTATTATTTTGTGCACATTACAATTATCAGTATATCGTAAATGTAAAACTGCAAAAGAGAAAACGGCAATAAAGATAAATTCTCAAAATTTAAATTTAAACATATTCACCGATAAATTATTAATTAATTCTGTTTTTGGTGGTTATTCGAATGTCGGAATTATCGTTGGTTTAAGTAATACATCATCAAGAAGTCGAGGGGAGTCATTTGTTAGAAGTTATTATCAGAAACCAAAAATGGAATAATAAATGTATGACAATAAGCAATAACATCATCAAGTGTCGCATCTACGTAAAATACGCGCACAACTCTTATTGTTATTAAAAATACTACGAGCATTTCCAGGTTCTTTACAAAATGCATTATAGAGTAGTCAATGATACTCTGTAGCGTACCTCGTTTATTTTTTCTAGAGACACAACGAATAATTTGAAAAGCAATAAAAATTTATTCAATAATTTATACAATTAAGAGCAATTTTCAGCAATGTATTTATCAAAATAGTTCAACGCACTCTGCATCTCTGGATAATTCGCCAACTCACAAGCTTTTTGTAAAGAAAGCCATTTAAAATCTTGATGCTCATTTGACATCGCGACGTCTTTATTTTTATTTAAAACCTCTGCCAGCCAATATATAACAATTTTGGGTTTTTTATTTACAATGTAGTTTAATTGCTGCTTAGCATCGTCAAATATTTTTAAATCCTCTTTTAAAAATCCAGCTTCTTCTTCTGTTTCTCTTAATGCCGTTTCCATGTCTGATTCTCCAGGATCAACGTGACCTTTAATCGATAATTAATACAAAATTTTTATTAAAACAAATCATGTTTTTATTAATTCATTAGATTCATTTTTATTCGACAACATACAAATGTTTAACCAATATTTATTACTAATTAGTAACATTTTTTAAAATGAACATAATAAATCACGTTTACATCTGATAAGCCTATTAATTTTGCATCGTGTATTATTATTATTATTAAACTTTTATTGAAAGAAGTAAACCAAGTTGTTTGAGCTATTTTTTTGTAAAAGCTTAATAATAGTTATTAATATGCACTACATTCGCACTTTTTTAGTACGTAATCATTTCTATACTTTCCTAAAAAAAATTTCAAAAATTTAATCAATTGTCCTTTTATTTATAAAAACTTAAGAAAATCAATTTATTTTGAATAATCGCTCACTTAAATTATTAGTTTAAACATTAAGGAATGACCTGTTTTATAAATAATACCAAAACTTCGAAAAACTTTTAAAATTATTTGTGTACTATAATGAAAGAACATAAATTTAAACAAAACGAAATTCGCATATAATTACTCAAACCATTTATAGATGAATACTATTTATTTATAAAAAATAATAAATGTATCATAAGTATTGTTTTCATATCTTTCAATTTATAAAGAATTCATAAATAAATTTATATCAAGAAACTGGGTTATATAAAATAAATACAGCGATTCATTTTATCGGTGTTTCAAATAATTTTCTTTTATTTTTAAATGATATAATTTTATGCACGTGTGTGCATACAGCAGTTAACAAAATAATTTCTTCTTTGGTAAAAGATTTTTTAATATTTCATTATATTTTGCTACAGTTTGAAATTATTTAATATTAAGATTTAGAAACATAACAGTCAAGTTTGATTAAAATTATCTGTGATAAATCAATTTTTCTTCTATCTTCTAAATCACTATATCAAATCTTCTATCAGCAAAAAATTAATATTAATATTAGTTTAAGTTCTTTCTTAATAAATACATTTAATAGTATTGAGTCTAAGTAACCATAAATATATTCTTTTAATCGTGATAGCGCAATTATGTTAATATTCTTTTACTAATTTTTTTATTATATAAAACCAATATCAATGATAAATATTTATAAACTTATAATAATTTAATAAATAATTTTTTTATACTTTTAATTTTAGTTTATTAAGTAATTTGTACTTTTCAGAATATAAACATTTAATTATATATAAAATCAAAACATGTTTTATATTTTAATTTAAGAAAAATAAATTTGACAGCGTCGATGCCTGTATACCTTTCGGTGGAGTCCAGTGATGGTGACCATAAGATGTTTGCATTAATAAATACTCAATTTGTCCATAAAATCGACGGAAAATTACAAAACCACAAGCGCGTTTCGACATGACTATCAATAATTAATGTATCTATCTAATATTGACGATAATAAATTTTTGTTCTATTTACAATACATGAAAGAATGTTATATTTTTAGGTTGGTTGTACATTATTGTTGTGAATCTAATAACGGATGAGATTGACTGAAGCACTAAACGATTCACTGGAGACGGTAGATGGCACCACCACTTATAGCTTTTCTTAAATCACAATCGAAATATGAAAACTTATTTTCTTTTATACTTTAAAATAGTAAAGAATATCTCATAAAATTCTTTTTTTATTTAACCTATGCTAATTATCGATAATTTAAAATAAATTCGTATAAAACGTGAAATTGTAGCCCTAGTTTAGTAAACACTTTTACTATCGTAACTATTTTTTTGTAACGCTAACGAATGGCAACTCTTTCTTTGAGGAAAGAATATGCCCTCCTAATGGAACAAAGCACGATGCTCGACATTTCAAAATGTTAGTTGAAACTGATAGTTTCTTGCCAAGATCCTACTTGAAAACGGGAGTTCTTTGAATGGAACTCGTCTGTCAAATTATCTTCATCTATTAAGATTAAAAATCTACAAAATGACAATGTTTTGGAATATAGTTTATCGAGAAGCTGGAATGAAAAATCTACAACCCTTTCTACCACGTACTTAAAAAAAATTCAATTATTCAATAATTATAAATTGTCATGAATCGGACAGATAATGAATAATTTTCTTATTTCAACATATTCATTTTAACAAGTTCATATAACATACTATGAATTTCAAGGTTGTTTATCATTTTTTTATACAGATTGCCATTTTAACTGTACGCATGCAACTCTGGTAATGCTATCTGTTTAAAAACAGCGAGATTTTGTTCAATGTTTCCTGATATTTCGCTAGAGTGAAACGAGTTATTTGGAATAATGAAATCCAATCCCCACGTTTAAAAATGTGTGAGCAGTTCTTCATAGATTATTATGCGTTAGTATTGACCTTAAGTCTAGTTTATTTGGGTAAGGATGTACTGTAACTATTTCTACAAAAAATTTAGTTAATCTTCGGTTGTTAATTTTTTTAAACTAGGCTCACGGGATTAAGGTCCTATCATCATCACTTAATCTGTTTATTTTTTTTTACATCTCATTATTTTCTATTTTATAACAGAAAAATTATTTATCGATATAGGTGGTCTCAGATCAATGCAACATCTCTTCCAACTAGACAAAATCCGCAACGACACTATGACAAAACTATCATTTAGATGAAAATTGGGTCAATGATGGCATTCATGGTAATTTTACTAGTATAATAATGAATACAATTATTTTTTATAAAAATATAAAAATTTATTTAGTCGATGGTTATTCGGTAATTTGTTAAGGTTATTTAGAAACGGCAACGATGTAGCACGTAAGGAGAAAATGTTCCTTCATTCTTCAAACAACCGATCGATTTCATTGAATTCATCCGAAGTTTTATAAATTTCTTAATATTTTTTTCTATTTTTGTTTCTATCTCTTGGCAACTTGAATTACTTTTCATTTTTATATCGTTCATGCTATTATATATTAATTCATTTAATTTCTTTTTATTATAAATTATGTAACTACAAAAATATAAAACTTTATATTTGTATATTAGAAAGTTTTAAATATTTATTATAAAATTAAAACGTCACTTAAAATGTATTGATTTTTATATATAATAATAAAAATATATTAGACAATAATCTTTTACCTAATCTTTTATATTGTGTTTATAATTATTCTTTTTTCTTTATGAATTTTGTGCAAAATAAAAAATGTACTATACAGGTAAGTAGTTTGTAGTAATATTTATGTTACTAGAATATAAAAATACTAAAAGCTAGAAATATTTTCAATTTGGAAAACTAACATTTTGTTGTAAAAAAATTACTATGATTTAGTTTTTCATTTTTAAATAATAAAAACTAATATTGTCTTAATATTCTTTATGATATCTTTTGCATATACTGTAAATAATATCAGTTATTTGCAATTAATATTTTTTTAATAGTTTATAAATTTCATTTTTTTTTATAAACTTTATTCTAAAATGACTTGAAGTTAAATGAAATCAAACAACAAAAAATATTAATTACACGCATTTTTTCATTAATTACATAAATAGATTGTTAAATTATAGGACTTAAGTCTAGAATTTGTTTAATTAGTTTCATCCTAAAAAGTAATTTGATTTAATAATATATTGCTAACACTTATTCATTTAATTTCATTATTACACGAATATTAATACAATTTATAAATAAATTTATATTATAAAATTTGTTGTTTTTTAATATATATTGAAAATGAAATTTACTTATATAAATTATGATAAAGATATTGAAATAATTTTATTATTAATGTTTTTCTACGAAAGGTATTTTTTACATATTCTTTGTCTTTCATTGTAATTTTATACGTCAGCTGATTATTTATCAAATATTTATATAGTATTATAAATAAAACCTTAAATGTAATGAAACTAAAAAAAGAAATATTTTCTGTTTATAAATCTTTAAAAGATGGTAGTTACGTGAAATTGATTTTATAGAAAATTCAAATGTATTCAGTAGAAGTTTTTGACTAAATATAGATTAAATTCGTACCAACTTAAAAATTTAAATATTTATTACATCAGTATTAACGTTATCGTTTAAAGAATTTAACTTTTATAAAAGTATATTGATTATAAATAAATGAACATGCGAGCAAGTAACGCAAATACTATTCTTTTTGTGAAACCAATCTCTTTGTATTATTCATTTCCGTACTAATTCGTTCATATTTATGTTTTTGCAAACATGTGATTTATCGTAATAAAAGCTATATTTGGTTAAGCTATGTTTATGTAAAAGTTTAATAAAAAGAATAAAAATGAATTTAACAAAACATGATGAAAAAATAGCCCGATCGATTCAAGACGAAATAAATTGTATTGGTGTCACAGAAAATGCTATTTTTCCAAAGGAGGTTAGTTATGACTATTAATTTATCATTTTAAATTTTATTCCATTGAAAAATCTGTGTATTGTAGCAAATTAAAAATTTAAAAAACATATTTTCATGGCAAAAAATTTTTAATAATTTAACAAATGTTTTATTTATACATAGAAAAAAAAGGAAAATTATCGTCCTAGGACATTAGTTGATGAAACTCTTGAATATATTGATCCTACTCCAAATATTTATACACTCTTTGTTCAATTCAATGAAAAATTTTTTTGGAATGTTTTAATTCCTGTGCAAGTTAAATGGAGTCCAAGGATGACATCGTAAACATTTTTATATAAAGCTTATAATATTCTTGTTGACAAATTAATCTACTTTAATTTATTTTTTACTCTAATAGATGTGCTGGCATATGTTCATTTCATCCAAGAAACAAGGAATGCATTATTTCATTAAGTAGCCCTCTACTTAAATTAAGACCTAGAAAAGATCTAATTGAAACTTTATTGGTATAGTTATATAATTTATTTCTTATTCTATTTTTATATTATTTATATTAAGAACATTTTTATATCTTGTCTTATATCTATGTTTAGCATGAAATGATACATGCTTACTTATTCCTCACTAATAATAACAGAGATAGGGATGGACATGGACCAGTATTTAAGAGTCATATGAAAAGAATTAATAGAGAAGCAGGAACTAATATAACTGTACGAAAGTTACTTTTTTCAAATTTAATTTCTTATTTTATTAGTATTTATTAAAACTTTAATTATTTTCAATAGGTTTATCATACATTTCATGAAGAAGTTAAATCATATCAACAACATTGGTGGAGATGTAACGGTCCATGTCAGAAAAGAGCACCATTCTTTGGTACTGTAAGGAGAGCTATGAACCGTGCTCCAGGTCCAAATGACTTTTGGTGGAATGAACATAAAATAAATTGTACAGGTCAATTTATTAAAATAAAAGAACCACCAAAACCTGAACGATCAAAAAAAAATAAAGCATCAGTAAAAACATCTGAAAAAAGTAATATACTTAAATGGATAAATAAATCTGTTGGTAATGTTACAAATACAATAAATAAAACGATACCTAAAATACCAAATCAGCCAAAAATAATAGACTGGAAAAATTCTAAGAATAATTCTGTTTCGACCTTTCAAACAGATATGAAGAAACTTGGTAATAGTACTAATAATGTACATGGATGGGGCACAAGAGGACCTTGCAGTTCTAGTAATAGTAGTTGTTGCTCTGCTAGTAATGACAATATTACTCCAAGTAGTTCATTGAAAAATACTGGTTCACGATTATCTTTTTCTGGTGTTTTGGGAGGTAGGGGTACAGGAAGAAGTAATTTACTTGATAAATTTCCTATTATTGATATAACTAGTAGTTCATTAAAAACGAGTTCTCCAAATTTAAATCAAACAAATTCATTTAAGAAACCTATGAAAAATACAAATATGAATCAATATTTAGAAAATCCAGAAATAATAGTGACATGTCCAAATTGTAATAAATCTATAGGGGAATCAAAAATTAATCAACATTTAGACATTTGTCTTGAAAATTTAGATAATTCAGAAAATGCAGAAATTATTCCTGAAAATTCAAACAAAAAGAGAAAATCTGTAAATGATTACATGTCTCATAAAATATTTAAAAATGAAAACAACTTAGTTTCAAAGCAAACACAATGTCCTTTATGTGAACAGAAAGTAGAAGTAGATAATTTCAATGATCATTTACAAAATTGTTTACAAAATGGTGTCACTGAAAAGGAAGATGAATCAATTCAAGACTTAAGTTCCAGCTCTATTAATTTGCAAGATTCTCCTCATGTTTGTTTGATTTGTGATAAAACATTAGAACCAAATTTAACTTTAAGCGATCACTTAGAAGAATGTGTATCTTCTGTATTTAATGACAGTACCATTAATGATGATGTAAGTGAATCAACAAGTGACGAACAACCAGATTTAGGAAAATATCCTTGTCCGGTATGTTTGAAATTAGTCCAAGAAAGTACAATGAATGATCATTTAGATATTTGTCTTGAAGATATGGAATAAAATAAAATCATCTTATAAAGTTTCTTTTTTTTTAAGAATATGTATAAAAGTAGTTTAGTTTAACTATTAATTTATAATTATTGTTTAAAAATGTCTACTTATTTTCTGTATGATTTTATATATAATGTAAGGAATTTATTTTTCTATAAATACAAATATTATTGAAATAAAAAATTGAATATTTATTTGTTTACAATTTTTCATATTTATTTATAACATTAATTGCGTGTATGCATAAAGGGTACAGCAAATTTTACGTTTATAATAAAAATTATTTTCATTCAATAAATGTTAAAAAACTATAAATTTTTAAATAAAAATTGACACAAAAAATTTTTTGTTTTTATAATATTAAGAATAAAAATTTTATCAAATTCGTACACTAGAATATAATTGATTTTAAAAAATAAATAAAAAATAGATTTTTAATAGAAATTAAGTTTATTAGAGTACAAATTATTAATAAAAATATGTAAAAAAGATTAAATTCTTTATAAAATTAAAATAACACTTAAGTAAAGGCAACTTAGTTTTAGAATACAGAAATTTACTAATCTTAAAAAAATGTTTAACTTTTTTCAAGTAAATTAATTTAAAAATTAAATGAAAAAAATCAACGTGAAAAAATGAACATTTTCGTAAAATTATAATCGCAAATTTTTTTACCCCAATTAGTGAATAATTTTTAAACATAAAATATTTTAAATTTCATATACTCCGACAAACTTGTTAAAAATAATTAATGAAAATCAATTAATTTGCAGATTCACCAAACCAAATCAATTAAATTTTATTTAACGTGTATTCTGCTTTCACTTAAATACTGAGAATCGAATTATGTAAATCAATCACTTTAATTGAATATTCGTATCAAGTATTTGTGTTTTCAATGGAATCGTATGTACAACAAATGAAGATTAAACGTTATATGTTATTTACATGCATTTAATGTACTGCGAAATAACTATTTTATATAATATAAATGACTTTGTAAGATTTTATTTTTACTAAACTTAAAAAATTTTTTTTTTAATTTTGTCTTTACATAAATATAAAATGTCAAACAATTACATTAAATAAAGAATTTAAAGTAATTTTTAATAAGAAAATAGTCAACATAAATTTCTGACCAAAGAAAATTTTTAAATCAAACCTACATAATTGGTAGATTCTGGTAAATATTAACTGAATTCGTTATAATTAGAAAATTTTTTAAAAATACTGTATATTTCTAATACAAGTACGCTACTAACAATTCTAACGTTTTGATTAAAAATCAGTCAAATTTCATACGCGGTTTAAAGTTTTTAATTTTTAATTATAAGAAAATCACGTAATTAAATAAATCTTAATTGTTAATTCAGTAGGGAAAAATCACACTTAATATTAGCTTATAAAATAAAACTAAATTATATTCCTATAAGAAATAAATATTTTATTAAAGGCATCACTCATGATACTATATTTAAAAAAATTTATACTTCATATAAAACGATGATTAAATTTTAGTAACTAGAATCGAGTTAAAAATAAAATTTTTCACTAATTTAACTTCAAAACTATTTATAATGTTGCTATGTATCATTTTGATAAATAATAGACAAAAAATGTAATATTAATAAATATTGAAATGTAATATCTAAACTGTAAACCTTTACAACTAAATAACAATTTATATACTCGCATATAACGATTCATTATTCTCACACCTTACGTATAAATGTGTCGTAAATTTGATACATGACTCAATTACAATATACATAAATGTATATTGTTAAATGAAAATAACATATAAATTGCAAATATAAAAATAATGTAAAGATATATTTGCAGATTTTAAAATCGTTCATTATCATATATTGATTTAGAACAAATGACTAATCTTGACATTTCAATAAAAAATAAGTATAATAAATATTTTATACAAGAATTATTAAAAAATTACCAAATTGGGGAATCAGAATGTCATCGCATGCTTATTGATTAAATGTTAATATTTTGCTTTTTTGTTGGCAAATATAAAGTTCACGTATTATAATTGTATTTTATTAATTAAAATCTTTGGAAAATAATAAAAAATATATTATTCATTAAATAAAATTCCCATATACGTAATAAAATAATTTATGTATTGTTAAATCAAAGATAATTAAGTCGTTTATACGATGGAAAATACGGAATATCTTTTTATATTGAATATAATGTATTACAAGCAATATTAGATATAAGCCATGCGTTGCAACAATTTGATAGCGTATAATATTACAAGATAATATAATTTATATACCCATTTAATATAAACATAGATACAAACGTGGATATCAACGTGTTATCACGCGTATGGTACATGTGGGGTCATTGTGCGATCACTGCGTCGCCATATTGCAATCGTGCGTAAAAGAGATTATTCAAACCTTGACTACTTGACAGTGACAAAAAAAAATTAATAACTTATACGTTGTAACAACTTTTTAAAAAATGGATTCATTTTTTTCATTTTTTATTTTCTTTGAAATCCCAATTAAAATTACAATGCTATGATTGTGCTTAGATGTATTACTTGTCTATAAAAATATATTTGACATTTGTAATTATGAATCTATTAGAAAAACATACTTTAGTCTTGAATCTTAATCTTTTATAAGTTATTTAAGTAAATTATAATTTTGATGAAACATAGTTCATCATCTTACCAAATTAAATTTTTTCAACACATATTTCATTCTTCTGACTACCTACTATACAAGTAATAGACAATTTCATTGAGTTATAAACTTCTACTGAAATATATAAACTACGTAATCAGATTTAAACAATACACTATGAAATACTATTTCATGCATTAAAAGGTGCTATAATCGAGTTTGATATACATAATTACTTATACTAATTTCCAAGAAAAATTATGATATGCATAATAGTTGAAACAACTTGAATTTAGTTACTGTTGTTAACGATAAAATAAAATATGATGGTAAGCTGCAAGAACAGCTAACAAATATTTATGTCATTGTCTTTATTCTACGATAAAAACAATAAATTTTACGGAAAAATATTTTGCTTAAATAGAATAATATATTGAAATATGAATGAAGAATAATTGATTTTGGAAATTTTTCTTCAATGATAAGATTTGTGTCCAAGAATTGTATAAATCATTAAGCAAGATTAGGCATGTACAAATTTTCTTTCTTCAAAAATATTCTATTCGAACAAATAAAATTTAATTTAATGCTTCGATAAAAATTTTTACAATATACAAGGAAACATGTAACATGTAATGAATAAAACATAATACTTTTCTAAAAATTATATTTTATTAAAGATATGAAAATTACAAACTATTTAATTCTCCAGGAGTTCATTTGAATTTTTGAGCGTTGGGAAATTTTTAACATTTCAAAATTATATATTCATACCGATTTCTAAGTCAAGAAATTTAGTATTAAAAAAATATGTTATATTACTTTCATTTACAAATAAAAAAAAAATTGTTATCGTAAATTGCATTAAAAAAATAATTTAAACTGCAATTAAATAAATTGATCCTTAAATAGTGTCAAAACAATGGCGATTATGAGACCACATGTCATGTAAGTATGATGCGTGGTCCTGCAAAAAGCATATGGTGTTTTGAATAATTATGATTTTGGAATTCTCGTAATCATTTTCACAATCCATAAAAATCATAAACATATGATGTCATTTCATGCAGACGTTACAGGATTGTCATTTTTTTATTTTATACACTATATTGTCCTATGAATTAATTACTCTTCGTTCAAAGTTTTAACCTCAAACTGCCATTTTGGTTGTTAGATTAACTAAGGCATGAATTCTGACGACTTGTTCTTTTAATTAACTATTCAAATGTTTATGGTAACTTTAAAAATAAATAATTGTTGATTAATTGTTTGTATAACCTTTTTTACATGTGTAAAAAAAATTCATGAACAAAATAGTGTAGATTAAAAATATTACAAGCACCGGCTATGAATTTTAAATAAATTATGGCAAGAGAAATATTAACTATTCAATTAGGACATTACGCTAATTTTGTGGGTACGCACTGGTGGAATATTCAGGTAATTTATTATGACAACATAAAAAACACGTGTAGTTCAAAGTTTTATACAGTAATAATTAAAATTTATTACAGTTATTGTATTGAATTCGTTTAATTTTATTTGAACATCTTAATTCTTTGAGTTATGTATTTAAATAAAAACTATATATGTCTTTACACTGTGTTTGACGACACGATTAATTTATAATCGTATGATTATACCTACGTGCTGATGAAAAAAATTTTATTAAGCATTATGTAAATACTATTTAAATTGGATTATTTTTTAAAAATTTAAAAGTACATAACCAAATAGAAATAAAAAAATTCATAAAAGTTTTTTTGTAACTCTTGAAATTAAATTCAGTATAAAAAAACGAATAGTTTTAAAATGTAAATATTCTACTTAAGTAAAAAATAAGCTCTTGACAAAGTTTTTGATTTTATGAAGCATAAAACAAAATAAAAAATATTGTTTATCATATTATTCGTGCAAAAAAAAATCGCTATCCATTGTTTTTTTTATTAATCTAATAGTTGCAAACAAATTAATTTTTCTGTTAACAAAGATTATTTATCTTTTTTGTTAAAAAGTTAACAAGCTACTTTAAGCAGTAGATAACTTTAAAATAAAATCATTCGTTTTCGCGCATCTAATTTAATCGAAAATAATAAACTTATTTTTATTAACACAATTAATATAATTTTATTATTACCCTTATAAAAATATTTAAAAAACCAAAACTAAATTCTTTTCCCATTAAATTTGATTATACACATAAAAAATTATTTAACTATAAAGATTAATAAATTCATATTTATTTTTTACATTATAATTTGTTTTAAAGTTAATCATTTAATTTAATTTATATATGTAATTTTATGCAAAATTATATGATCTATAAAATGTAAATTTTTTTTAGGAAACAAATTTTTCTTATGATCCTGAAAATCCATCAGAAATTGATCATGACGTTTTATATAGAGAAGGTGAACTTCAGAAGGTAATTAAGTTTTATTTTTAAAAAAATTATAAATGTAAATTATTTTATAACAATTGAACATAATAGAAAGTACTTTTAGAAAGTAACCTACACCCCAAGATTATTGATAGCTGATCTAAAAGGAACATTAGGATATTTGAGCAATGAAGGAAATATATCAGAAATTTTAGGGGATAATAAAAAAGAAATACCTGAAATATTATGGGAAGAAAATAGGCTAGAAACAATTATAGAGCCAAATGAAAGCAAATCAGCTTTTTTAAAAAATCTAGAACAGGAAAATGAAGAGAAAAAAGAAAGTATCATTAATTTGGATAATGATGTAAACAAATGGGTTGATTATTTAATTCCTCGATATCATTCGAGAACAGTTAATGTCATTACAGAGTATGAGCATAATTCTACAACTCAACCTTTTGATATCTTTCATTACGGACAAAATTTATGGAACACTAAAAAATTTTCAGATGATTTTACAGACAGGATAAGAGCTTATGTTGAAGAATGTGATTCAATGCAAGGTTTTCAAGTAATATTTCTGAAATACTTTTTCCTTTTATTAACTATTGCATTCAATCATTTAATTATTGTCTAAATTTAGGTACTTGTTGATGGCAATGATGGATTTTCAGGATTAGGTGCTAGTTGTATTCAATATTTAAGAGATGAGTATGGAAAAAGTATCTTAACTTGTCCTGTAATAGATGCTGCACCTAGAGATCGATCATTATCTGATTATATAAAAGTAATCAATTCAGTTCTATGCTGGCAACAATTAGGAGAATTTTCGTCATTGTTTAGTCCATTATGTTGTGGTACAAATGGTTGGCTTACACCTGGTCAACCTCGAATTTTCAACAATCTTACCTATAAATCTGATCTCAAATATCATACTAGTTCATTATTAGCAACTGCCTTAGATACACTTAGTTTACGTTATAGACATAAAAAATATCCAATGTCAACATTACCTGATCTTTGTGCTGATTTAAATATATTGGGTAGAAAAGCTGTAGCCACAAGCTTAAGCTTACCATTTCCAATGGACGCAAATAAAGATTTAATAGATGTGCTAGATGATCTTGAAGGTACCTGTCCATGGACAACACTAACACCTAGCTGTAATATAAGCATGGATAACAATATGCAAAGTCTGTCTTTACGAGGTATTCCTGAAAATCGATTAAAACGTCCATTGAAAGATGCCCAAAAACAAATGCAGAAAGGTGCTTATAGATGCTCATCAGTTCATGAAATGATGAGCCTCTATTTAGATTGCTCTTGTCACTCTTCTGCTTTATATTTAACTACTACTAATGAAGCACTGAAAATAAAAAGTCCTTATCCAAAAATATTTAATAGTGAGGTTCAAGAGAATGGAAATATTTTAAATAAGTCTAGAGCAGAAGGTAATAGAATATAGAACAAATATTATATGAACATACTTTTCATTACTTTTATAATCAAATAATGGAATTTTATTTTAGATGTCAAAAGTGTACCAGTTATGGCTGGTTTACACACTGGAAAATTTTTAGGTGAAATGTATGATTCCCTTCATAAACATGTTACAAAGATCAAAAGTTTAAATAAATTTCACGCCTTCATAGATTCAGGGCTAGAACAGGATGACTTTGAAGAGAGTATAAACAATTTAATGGATTGCAAAGAAAATTATGAAAATCAACATTAAATAATTTATTAATTATTTTTTAGATACACAGAAAATTTATAAAGCATATGTAAAGATTTTAAATACTCCAATGTTCATACTCTTATTAAATAAACTCTGTATAAATTAAATAAAAATTGAATAACAAAATTTTATTTTTTGATATAGTAAAACTTTAATTTTATTACCAAATAAAGTATTAAAATATTTTAAGATCTATAGTAAAGAAGAAAATTAATTAAGTATGTCACGGAATTTAAAATATCAAACTGTACTTTTTATTGTATAAGTCAATATTAAATTTTGTGGGAAACGTGTTGCACGTATCAGTTATGCCCACGTGTAACATGACAAAAAGGGGCGGTATTTATCCGAACATACCGTTAGATTCTATTAATAGTGACATATTTTCAAAATGTAAATAGGCAAGTTTATGCTATTATTTTAAAAAGTAAATAATTTCTTGGATAACGGAGATAAAAAGAAGTATAAGAGAACTAAAGTAGATATCAGTAATTCTCTGTTCGATTCGTGTATTTGCTCTGATAGTGCTGTACGAGCGACAACTCACGTAGTATCATAACTAAGGACTGCGTAAATGTATGTCGATGTGACGTTTATATCTGTATAGATATATAGTGTATTCGTGATCTACTCAGCTGCTGATGCGCGAATTGACAGTCGGTTTAAAAGTCACGAATCACAAAAATGCGCATTAATTACAGTGCATTTTCAATTTCTACTTGATCATTACTAATGATCACGGCATTTGCAATAAGTTATTACGAGTTTAACGCGAAGGCTTTTCTGATAAATGCAATGAAAACGATATGGCCAGATTTGAGATGATGAGATTCGAGGGGGGCCGTGTCAAAATGGTACAAAAAACAGGTCTACTGCTATTCATCTTCTCCTTCATTCTGGTGAACGGCAATTATTTTGGGACCAATCAACATAAAAACGATCAATGCTTCTGCAAAGTAATTATTATTTTATATTATTTTTTTTTTTATTTTAAATCGTAGATTACGTACTTATCAACATAACCTTTGACATTTTGTATACATGATCATGCATACATAAACGATATCAAACAAAATTCCTAAGTTCTATATGTATAAATGCGTTTCTTCTATTGTTTAAAAAATAGTAATAGAATCGTTGAGTATAATATGTATATATATACATATATATATATTTTATATTAAGTATATATATCTATTATATTATATATATATATATATATATTATATATTAAGTATATATAGTATATTGCTAATATATATATATATATAAAATATATATTAGCAATATACATTATACATATATAATACATATAATAATATATATTAGCAATATCAAAATATTCTGTTTTTTGTTGTATTTTTTTAAATTTATTACTTTCTTACAATGTATAATTTTAACATAAATATTATTTCATTTTTATGAAATAAATATAATAAGTTTAGTAAGCAAAAATATTAATTAATTATTATAAAATAAATGAGCGTATTTATTATTTGCTTACAGTTGAATGGTGCTATTGATGACTGCAGTTGTACCGTAGACACAGTAGATTATTTTAACAATGTTAAAGTATACCCTAGACTACAAAGTCTTCTAGTCAGAGACTATTTTAGATTTTACAAGGTCAATCTTAAACGCGATTGCCCCTTTTGGGCTGATGATAGTAAATGTGCT
This sequence comes from Platyscapa corneri, assembly GCA_018907185.1. NCBI lineage: Eukaryota > Metazoa > Arthropoda > Insecta > Hymenoptera > Agaonidae > Platyscapa > Platyscapa corneri. The sequence goes on from JACCHW010000012.1 coordinate 4,007,081, forward strand.
ATCCGCTTTTGTCATGTTAAACCATGCCAAGATGTAAGTTTCCTCGATAAAAATTCTATTTTATGTTTAAACAAGTATAGATCTTATCTATATATTATCATAGTTATGTAAATAATCTTAAAAATATTTTTATAGAAAGATATTCCAGTTGGACTTAAAGGTGAACTTCCAAGAAATATACACATTAATGAGAGTCCATTAAATAAATATCAAGCTAATTTACAAATTACTGATTGTGATCAAAATATCCATGATCATAATATAGAATTAGGCTATTTAAATACAACTATAAGGTAAATTGCTATACATAGATGCATTATAGAAAGATATTTATAACTAAAATTAATATTATTTTTTTAACAGTTCTGAGAATTATAAAGAATTCGAACGATGGCAGCAACATGATGATGCTCAAGATAATTTTTGTATTACGGAATCGGATACTGGAGAGTATGTTGATTTACTTTTAAATCCAGAAAGATATACTGGATATAAGGGACCTAGTGCACACAGAATATGGCGGTGTATATATAGGGAAAATTGTTTTAGGTACAAAGCAATATTAACTTTACAATACTCACCGATTAATTAACAATCGTTCTTATTTTTAATTTTTACAGGCCAGATAATTCTCCACATACTTTTATTCAATCATCAAAAGTAGATGGTAATGTGTTAAAAATTCATAAAAATTTTAATAAATTAATTTTCGATAGAGCCTGTTTTTTAATAATATTTTCTTAATTTTCAGCAATGTGTTTAGAAAAAAGAGTATTTTATAGAGTAATTTCTGGTCTCCATGCTAGCATAAATATTCATTTATGTTCCAAGTACTTATTATCGTCTCAAGGTAGATTAGAAGTATCTCCTGAAGGACAATGGGGTTCCAACTTAAGAGAATTACAAAGACGTTTTGCACCTGAAACAACTGGTGGAGAAGGTCCTAGCTGGTTAAAAAATCTTTATTTTTTATACATGTTAGAATTGAGAGCACTTGCAAAAGCAGCTCCGTATCTACAAAGAGAAGAGTATTATACTGGTAATGAAGTAGAGGATGAAGACACGAGATTAGCAATTAATGATATTTTAAACATAGTTCGGTAATTATCTTTTATTTAACTCCATATATAAAATACAATAATATAGAATATTAAAAAATTTTAGTAATAATCGTAAATAAAAGTTATTGAATTTATTGGAATTTTATAATATTCAAATTTTATTTATATATACGAATTTTAATTATTTTGTTTATAATACAAATATATAGTAAAATAAATTTTAAATATTTTAAAATTTAGCATTAATAAAATTTAACAAATTATCATAATCATAATAATTTAAAAACCTCATTACAAGTTAAATAAAATTGGTAAGCAGGTTTCTATTTAAAACAACAATCCAAAATTTAAAAAATAGATAAACAGGCTATTATTATAAAATTAAAATATCTTATAAAATAGATTTTTTATTTCGTGATAACTTTTAAAACTTATATTTCTGCTTAAAAATTTTGTTGAAAGTACTAATTTTGAAATAAATATTTATTTGCATAGAAAGTAAAGAATGTTAATCATTAAATTTTTAGAACATTCCCTGAGCATTTTAATGAGAGTGTAATGTTTAATGGAGGAGTGGAGGCCCAAATTTTAAAAGAAGAGTTCAAACAACATTTTAGAAATATTTCTCGTATAATGGATTGTGTTGGTTGTGACAAATGTAAATTATGGGGAAAACTACAAATACAAGGTTTAGGCACAGCTCTTAAAATTTTATTTTCTGGAAAATTTGACAAATATGAGTCGACATTATTGAGTTTTAGTAAAAAGCAATTCTTCCTGGAAAGAAGTGAAGTAGTATCTCTTGTCAACAGCTTTGGACGGTAAGATCATAAACAATAATTAAGTAATAATTAAAAATAACAAAACCAATTGTAATATATTTATCATATTTGTTACAGATTGTCAGAGAGTATATTTGAATTGGAAAAATTTCGTAAATTAATGAGATAATGCAATACTACATAGAAAATATCTTATTTTTTTAAGTATTACTTTTACATACACATCACACTGATTAGCTTTAAATATGAGTATCATATATTATAGATTCACAAGTACTATTTATTTTTTATCTCAGTGAATTTATTTTATTTTCTTATGCAGCGTGAAATCGTTATGAAAAAAAACATGTCTCCAATTTTCTACTTTGAAAGCTTCCATTTTTAATACCTCTTTTCATGACGATTTCACTTTAAAAATTAACTATAACTGTGATAAATGATATTCAACAACAATGAAAGATAATCAAGATTGTAAACATTTTATTCAACTTTTATTCCATTTATTTACAATATATAATCTAATTCACAATTATAAAAAATTTCACTTAAAAAAAAACGTATTACTGTAATTAATTTGTAAATGTACAAATTTTAAAAGATAATATTATCAAAAGTAGTAACATTTTTCAATAATTGTAATACTTTTTTATAAGCTGCACTAACTTGATATAATTAAAGAGGAAGTTGTTGATAACATTTGCATGTATGTCTGTTAATTACTTACTTTTGCTGAAAAAGTAGTTAAAAATGATTATTTTAATTTAGAAATTTGCTTTGTTTTCTATGGTCATAATTTTTACCTAGTTTTATCAAATTATTTTAATATGGATAATTAGAATAATATTAACACAAAATTTTATTTTGTTATATTATCATTTTTAAGTTTATACTACACACACACACACATATATATATATACATATATAAAACATTTTTGTAAAAAAAATAATATATAATGATCAAACTTATCGTGCTCTTTTATTTGTGTACCTTTCGTAAAATCCTCTGATTAGTCCATGTTTGAATCTTATAAGGTAATATTTTGTTTTCACAATTATTGGATCTCGCTGTACCAAAAAATTGTTTTTTTTCTCGTAACATTGTTAATACATATTTTAGTTCTTCCTGCACTTGATCTCGTTGAGTTCGTTCTACGTGTGTCATGTTTCAATTCATAAAATAATGATAGCTCATAGTTACTTATCACGTAAAGAATTGTATTGCGTAGAAACAAACCTTTAACTTGCTCCTGATTTTTAATCAGTTCTATATTTGTCGATCTTCGGAAACAAGAGTATGACAACATAGGTAGTGGAGGTGGAAGCGGTGGTAAAACTTTGTCTGATTCTGAATAAAAAATTTGTGAAATATCCACGTCGCTGTCATCATTTCTTATTATATTTGAAATATCACTGTAGTGGCTTTCGTCCAAACGAAATGTATCACCTAGATTAAATTGCACGTTCTTTATACGCATGTTATTATTAGAGGACGTCACACGGCAAGCAAAGCTAGCTTATGGAAAACAGGAGATACTTCAGAATTTGCGTGATAATGGGCTACATTATATTGGCTCGTATTAATTATGTAACGTGTAATCAAAATCATTATTCAATAAATTGGTGTAACATTACGTATAATTCATTATTACAAATTAAAGAAGCCTCGATTGGATGTGATGGATAAGTAAAAGGATGTTTGATAAAAATATGAAAGGCACTTGATGAAAACATCCACATACAGTTAATGGATATATATTTTTGGATAAGTACATATATATTTTTCTTTCTCAACTTAAAATATAACTTTGTACAAGTATTCTATTTAAAAATGGAATTGCACTTAAGTCTTCTATACTCCCTTAATTTAGTATAAAAAAATCTAATATTATATAGAATCTAAGAAACGATTTTTTCGCGCTCTTAATAAATACAACTTTATATTTATAATGTATACTGTTAATTTATAAATATATATGTCTCTTGTTTAAATTTCAACTTATTGTTACAAAAAAAAGAAATTTATAGTCGCAGATGGTTAATTATTGATTATTAAGGGTTACTAGCCATAAATGCATATGAACGTACATAAATAATCTTTTTAATTTTGAATAGATATCAAAAACAAAAAGATAGTGTTTATAAGGATCTATGTGTAAAAAATAAAAAATTCTTTGCTTTATCAAAATTGCAAGATAACGATAGTAGTAATAACGACGACGATAATGTATCGTTAGTACAAAATATAATAATAATAATATAATAGTAATAATAATAATAATAATAATAATAATAATAATGACAATGATGACAATGACGATGATCGTTTAGAATAAGAACATATAAATCTGTTTCCTTAATGTACTAACAATCGAGTAATAAGAAAAACTCTGTATTGAAATAAACAAACGCATATAACTGCCAGCCTTTGCATATTTGGCTCATCGTAATATATAAAGTATACAAACGGCCGACATTTCACAAATAAAATCGAAAATTTCACAACAGTTTCTCCCGCACCTATACACATACAGTATACAACACAATGCGTAGACGATTTTACGATAAAGCAGTATATAATATTATAATCGACGGGGAGGTACGTAGCTTTGGATATACGTAGTAACGAATCGCGACACGAAGACACATTTCGACTCGGAGGGCCTCGCCGCGCTCTTCTGTCGCTTTGGGTGATGCGCGAGTAGTTTCCAAGATGCTACTTTTGATAGTTACAAAATAAATAAAATAAATATAATAATAATAATAATAATAATAATAATAATAATAATAATAATAAACACTAACGAACAAGTTCTCCGAAGCGATTAGCCGAGAGAAGGGGGCTAAAAATATCTGAATTCACCTTTCTTGCCAAGTCTCTCCTTGCGTACCCAGTCGGCAGGAGCTGGCGGAGGGATTGCGTGGGCTCGGTGAGTCGTTTCCGATCCAGGACTAGTATTGGCACCATCGATCTCCGAATCCTGCAAATCCGAGCAAAGAGCAAAGTTCAGCTAAAGTTTTGAACGAAACAACGAGAAAATCATCTGTAAAAGTAACATCCGTTCCCCGAGCGCCAATTCAAATTGCACTTACGACAACAAGGTTTAACTTAAACGACGCGTGCACAAACGATCGCTCGGGCGCGATCCAGATTTTTCAATATTTGCGAATTGAAAGGAAATTCGCGTCACACCGGTGTTGACGAACGCGATTCTTGCGATTTTAAAATTTGTACGTTTAAAATGTGGAACTCGTGGCCTCGAATTGCTTATCGTTGTTCAATCATTATGGAAGAGAGAGAGAGACAACAGAGCAGCTCGGCCGTTCGCGGATGTTTGCCGGCATCGAGGCGAACAACCGAGGACACCGAATTCACGCGTACGAAGTAGTGGAAGCTCCTCGCGATAACCCCCACGCGCTCGAACGTGCAAAGAAAACAGTAAGTAGAATGACCTCGTAATTGTAGGGGTGAGACTGCCTCTGGTATCTGGCCGCGTAGAGAGGATTGTTGAAGACGTCGCTGTCGGGTGAGATGGCGGGGTTGTGGGGCGTGACGATCGTGTGCGGCACGTGAGCGACCTGCCCGCGGGAGTTCCTTGCCTTCCACCACTTGCGGCTGTCGTCGAGGATTTCGAGGTACTCGCCCCTGACGACCGTGAGCTCCTTGTCGTTGTTGGCTGTGCGCGGGTACGTGACCTGGACGATCTTGGCGCGACGCGCAACGAGCTCGTCGAGCCAGGCCTCCTGGGCGCGCTCGACCGCTTCCGGGGCCGTGACGGCCGGGCCTACGCCCCCGGGGCCACTAACGGCCCCGCGGGCCCCGCGCTCTATCGAGTCCACGGAGATGTCGCTGTGGGCGCGGGCCTGTTCCAGTCGTTCGCGTTCCCGGTCCCTCTGATCCTCGCGCCCGTAGAGCTCCGAGCCGCGCTCGTAGCTCCGTTCGAAGTATTCCGGGTTCGCCCGCTCCTCTCGGCTCTCATAGTCCAGGTAGTCGCTGCTATAGTGCGACTCCTCCACTTCCCTGCAAACGGCATTTTTTAATAATCTATCGGTTTGACAATTTTTTTTCATTTTGTCGATTTATCCGAACTTTGGCAGCTTTTAAAGGCGGTCTTCTCACCTGTGGTTGTAGTAGGGGTCGTTCTGGTGGTCGGGTATGTCGTCCCGCTTGCGCTTGTCCGCGTTGAGGAGCGAGGCGAGGTGGTCGTTGTGCATCGAGTGCTCGCGCTCGTCCGGAATGGGGTAGTCGGGTGACCAGCCGTCCATGAAGACTGGATGGTACGGCGGCACGTGCGCCTTCCATTGCTCGCGGGGCACCAACCAGGTGTCCCCGAGGGAATGCCAGAGCTCGGTCTCCTTGCTGGTGACGCAGTTCATGAGGAGGTTGACGGCCTCGCGGGTCAGTAAAGGCGAGGCGACTTTGCTCGGGAGGTTCGGCTCGTAGTTGGTGTCGTGGGATGCGTCGACTATTAGCGCCAGGGGCGTGAAGAGAAAGTGCACGAGCTCGGGTGCGTTCGGGTCGTGGATGTGGGCTTTGAGCTTTGCCAGCAGGTTGAACGACAGCTTGAACTTCTGGAAGATGTCGATGAACTCGAGCTCCGGGGGCGGCTTCGCGCGCATCGTCAACATCCCGTCACCCAGGTTGCGCTTCTTCGACTTGCGATTGCGCCTGCGACGCTCGAGCTCGCGGGAGGCTGCGGCCGCGTGCTGGAGTCGCGCGATGAACTTCTCGATGTCGTCGAAGCAGTGGTTGAGGATGGTCACGTCGCGCTCGTACTTGTCCGATGACGTGGACGAGACCTCGTCGTTGTTCTCCTCGCGGGACGCGTCCTCGTGGTGCCCGTCATCTGTAAATTAATCGCGTTGCTCGTTACGCGGTTCGTCGCTTTTTAAGAACAATTTATAGAACCCCCCGGGAATTTTAGCGCGTTCGTTTTACGCGCCAATCAACTCGTTCGCTGGTTCCGCGTTTCAGCAGCTACGTTCTAATATTTGCATTAGCTGAGATTTAAATAAAAAATTGTTCAACCTTAAAAAAAGAAAAATAAATGATATAGCATTAGTAGGTGAAACGCTACGATTTGGAATTCGTTGTTAAAGTTGCAATTGCTGTAACTGGACTTCTGAGAGCGTTGCCCATAACGTTTTATGTCATAAATTATAGTAAAGACAGATCGCAATTAACTTAACGACGAACTTTTATTCATGTTGGAAAATAATAGCTTGAAAAAATAGTAGATTATAAAATACCGTATTCGTTTAGGAAGGATGTTTACCATTTACCATTTCGACATTGTTATTTTTTCAATATTAAAGACTTCCCGTGTAATTATTGGACAGATGGTTTTCAAAAATAGAAATAACGCTGATGTATTTTCTCTGTATAATAATATAAGCCTCTTTCTTGCTTCACTTTTTAATTGAAAATAATGAGATGAAAGCATTCGTGTACATGTCAGATTGGATAGACGCAAACATTCATTTTCATTCCGCATCAATATTTCAAAACAAATAGCTTTAAAGATAGCGTAGACATTTAATAATGATAAGTATTTAAATTCTATTAAAATTTACATACTTTTATAGTTCCGTTTCCCCGCGAGTATTCGTATAACTTAAAGAAACTGGCATTCCAATCCAACGAGTCATATTCCTTATATGACACGCTAAACCATAATTTAAAACGCATTATAGTAATAGTTACAAATAATTAGATATACTGGATTTCAGATGCCAAAAGTAAAGGAGTAGATTTTAATTTCGGAAATTATACGTTTTCCCTTGAGACATCGATAAATGCTGCTTTATTCGGTCACACGTTTGAACCATTTACCGTGGCCCTGGTCGCGTTACGTATTGGCCGATTTTTTGTCCATTTTTTTTAAGGTTAAAATAAGCCCGTCGCGCGTATTTGCTTAAAGATTGCAATAAGTCGCCAAAAGAGAGAAAAACTACACAACTGTTTGTCGGACGTTTAAAATTGGATTTATCGAATAATTCCAACTCCTCGTCTTAAACCGCCATTAAATGAGAAAATTCGGTTGCGATAGAAGTTTAATCTATTTTATAAACGGTAATGTTAGTAATTGAAAAACATAATATTAATCTTAGTTTTGAAAGTCACTTAGTGACACAAAAATAATGGGTTCAATTGAAACACTGTATTTTATGTCCAAAAAATTGTATATATAAACTTACCACTGCCGTACACTTAGCACTTAAATAATTGGCATTTCTTTTTTCGTCAGTATCTATTATTAGAATCTATTATTATTATAACCTAATTTTATAATATAATAATAGATTATAATATTATAATCTATTATTAGAAATATTTTAGAATACAACTTTTAGCTCTTGAGTATGATTTAATATACTTATTAAAATTCCATATAAATTTCAATTATTCCCGCATTACTCTGACATAATAATTTAAGAATCTCATAAAATAAAAAAAATAATAAAATTTGAAAATAAATTCGGCATTTATGATATTTACTACGTAAATTCCTGTCAAAGTAAGCTAAGCGCGCGATTAAAGATCGACGACGATATATTCCGTTACAAGGATTTTTCAAAATCTTCACTGTCGAATAAACTATTTGTATTATAAATTTCTCTTCAGTTTTTATCGATAGCTTTTCACGTATTTCAATAAATACTTAAAAGTTCACTTTTATCCAAAACGAATACGAAGTTTCAAAAGCGAATACTATTTTCTGTAAGTTAAAACTTACAGACGCACGTGTAACGCGTTATCATATCAATACGCAAGTTTAGTATGTCGGGGAGCGAGGCAAATAAAAAATATTTGAACGAAGGGTTACAAATCAATCGTGGGGAATCGACTGGATGCCCTGCCACGAAACTTGTTTCAACCTATGCGAAATCGGTGAATCATCTATAATCACTTCAACCGACTGAATCAAAATAAAACAAAAAATAAAAAATGGTAACATTATTGAAATCGATCAAATCTGTCAAATGGACTTCAAGAAGGATTTGCATAATTGAAAGGATTTCGCGGTTGAAGAATCTGTTTACATTGCGCAACCACTCGGATTTATAATTCAAGAATTTGTTTAGGAATTTTTCCAAGTCGCAAAAACGAGAGATAATCTTTTGCAGTTTTTAAGATGAATTTAATCAAGGAAATAACGCAAAACGTCGGAGGTCGAGTCCAACTGTACATTTACGAACAAATAAAAGCTCGAGTGATTTCATTACCTACACAATGTATAATTCGCTATTAAAAACAACTTAAAATGATTGCTACTTTATTCTCTTATTAATAAAATGCAATGAAATTGTTCCGTTTCAACATTTCAACGCGGAGCCTCGGCCTTTTGCTTTTCGCTTTTCGCTTTTCACTTTTCATTCGAGGAAGATCGGCAAGTTAATTATTACACAGAAGTAATTTACAGAAGATGAGACCGCGATAAATAACAACTCAATTTCGGGCGATTTATTTTTACCGATGACGTAACTGGTTATTCCCCTACGAAATCAGTGCGGAATCGCGGGAACGACTGTTGTTGAACTGGTTGGCCTCCTCCTCCTCCTCCTCCTCCTCCTCGCGCTCGTGTTCGTGCTCGTGCTCGCCAACAAAGCTTTTTTCTCTCCTCGTCGAGACTGAGACGTAAATATAGAAAATAAAAACTCACTGTTGGAGGAGTTGAACCCGGCCAGCTGATCCCTGGCGCCGACTCCGTTGAGGGGTGGCTCCGGAGGCGGGAGGGCAGGAGGCGGGGGTATGTGGGCCCTGGAGGCTCTCGGCGAGCCGGGGCTCATCAGCTTCCCGGCCTGCAGCATCTTCAAGTCCTCGACGAGGTCCTGGGCGGAGACGCTTTGGCACTGAAAGATGTGCATCTCGGCGCGCTGCTGACCCGCGGAGCCGCTGTCGTCCGCCACCGTGAATACGAGGATGTTGTTGTACATTCCATGGGGTCGCGCGATGTGAAGGCCGTGGGCTCCTGGATGAGCGCCGCCGGGAATCTCTCCATTACCGCCTGTAGGGACAAGCGAGGAAGCCACGGGCAAATAAGAGTAAGAATACGAGGACGACGACGAGAAGTTGCGATACAACGAAGCTGGATATTGCCATTTGGTCTGCGCGCCTCCCCGATCGACATTTCCTCCGCGGAGTTCATCCTGGACCGATTTTTCTTTTTACGTTACAGCTATTTCGAGGTGTACCACATTTTTTCGCTCGACGCGACAAAAAATTGTCGCCAGTCCAGTTGGTCATTGGTCGAATAAAAAATGTGTCTGCTAACACAAATTTTTCCTTGGATCGTTGGAATTTTTTTAAAATTAGAAGGTCTACACACGTGGCTCTCCTGGTACGTAAGTTCCCCTCGGGCATTGTCAATTTATTCCGAAAGAATTTCGCGACGAAAATTGACGAGATGCTTTTAAAAATCTTGGACGACAGTTTAGCGAATATCTTTTATTCGCGGCGCTATTAAACCAAAATTGAGTCTCGAGGTTTAGAAGGCGTTAAAGAACGTTTAAAATACGTTTAAAATACGTTTAAAATACGTTAAAAAAGACGCTTTTGCGTGTCGTTTTTATTTATCGTTCGTTATAAGCTGCCTTTATTCGTGCGTAGAATTAATCTCTCATAACTCGTACGCTGCCGATTCCGATTTCGTTCACGTTAAATTTACTCTCATGGCAAAAGTTAGTGGATTTTCAATCGCGCACGAGTGAAAAACACTCGTTTTTCTTTATAAAGGTTTTTAGTGAAAGTTACGCGGTATGACATTCTGAAATAATAGTGTAAACAGCATGAATTAAAGTGACAAAAGGAACGATTACGCTCAATATACAGTTTTAGATTGCACAATTTGTGCAATTAAATAATAGCGATTGCAATTCCGAACACGTGCATCTCAGAAACTAGTTTTAATATTGATATTAAGATAAGAGCTTTTCAACTTTTTAATACTTTCACTTTATCGAAAAAAGAAGTTTAGAGAGTTAGTGAAAAACACGAGTGACCGGTAAGAAATAAAAGACTAGGAGTGCGTAAACTCAAAAAATTTTAATTTCTTCTACACTGATGGATGGGCTGCCTTTACGGCTGCATTAGCATTAACGCACCCATTGAATTCAACAGATTTACAAGCCAGAGTGTCTGTTGGGTCCGCAGGCTTTTGTGCATTCGAAAAACGGCCCGAAGAAGACAACGTTTCTATGAAATAGAAATCGGGTTTTCACGAGTTTTTATCAAAACTTTGGGCGCGTCGATTTTTACAAATCCTCGGCCGCGGAAACTAACAAAAGCCTCGGCGAATTTTCGATATGTTATAACTCGAGAAATTCGCGATTCGCGCTTTTAATTATTGTCCGCGAGCTCGTTTCACTTCCCAAGCGGCTAAAAGAGTAAGGGATAAAAGAGAAAATTATGCAGGTCAGTTGTACGACGACGTTATAGAATAGCTATGCAAATGCTGTTCTTGCACGCGTAAAAGAATCGAAAAAGATACGGAATAGAAGGCGAGATAATTAACGAGATAATGATCTGGCCGCTTGATAAACTTCAACTAATAACAGCAGTTAGCTCGTTAAAAACATATCCCTCTTCGACATTAATGTCAGAAAAAAGCTGCAATTATTTGGAAAACGTAGAATTAACGATAGCGCGCAATAATATTTTCAGTCGTTTTTTCAACGTTTCCAAAGGCCAAATTAAATATTGAATATTTATGAATAATACGTTTAGATTCGAATTACTTTTTCGCGTATTCGTATTCGTATTTCAGAATTCGTAAGATATTATTGAATACGGAGATAAGAATGTTTGTTGCGGTATTATTAAATAATTGCCGTCGATTCTTTGCCGCGCGCAACTGAGACATTTCGTGTCGTAGCCTACGCCTAACGAGCGCCGGCTTAACAGACTTTAAAGACTTTAAATCTCGTGCCGTTACAATGCGTATTCATTATTTTTTATCGAACTCGGTTTACTCTTCGTTGAAAATATGGTCCCCGCTGAAATTGCCTACTCGTAAATAAACTGCAATTAGCTCGCGGGCTCGAGGCGGTCGAAAGGTGCGTCGACGACGAGAATGCGCCGCGGATCCCGATTCTGGATTCGAACGCGGCTCTCGAGATGGAAATTTTATTACACCTCCGCAAAAGCAACCACCATCGGAGAAGGTTATCGGGCACCTCGATTGCAATAATTAGCATCGCGCATCGACACATCGATAAGAGCCATCTCAAATACGGGCCAACAAAACCAAAACTAAACATTATCTTTATCGCCGACGTCGCGGCCGCTTTGAATAAAAAAAAAAAGAGAGAAACAAAAAATCACCAACTATGGGGAATTTTCCATTATAAGCCGCGGGACCCGCGAGGCGCGCGTCAATGGCAAAAGCAGGAGGAGGAGGAGGAGGAGGAGGAGGATAAAACGGCCTTTGAACAATGCATACCCCCGTCTCGTTGTCCATAATGAGGACCCAATTCCGCTCGAGTCGCAGCTGCATTTTTTGGCTCCATATGCCGTTGCTCTTCTCGAGCTGGAGGAGCCGCCTCATGCCGTCGGCCGGGTAGACGATCCCGGTCTCCTTGGTCACGGTAAAAGTCGCCAAGTGCTCCATCAGATAGGTGGACTCCGCGGATCCGGGGGGGCCGCGTCCTCCAGGGGCCGCGGTCGAGCCGCCGCTCGAGCCGCTTTCTGTCATTTTCACACGCATTCTTTAGAAAGACGCATTCCTGCGGGGCCGTCGGCGCGGCGTTAACGGCCGACCTTTTACTTTAAAAATCGGTGAAATACGGTACGTGCGCGCGCGCGGCTCTCGGCTCCGTTTTTCTAATCGCGTACGCGCTACCCTTTTTACCCTTTTTCTCCCTTTATCCTCTCCTCGGTAATCCCGACGCGACGTTATTGAAAATAATAATGCCAAGGGAGAATATCTCAAAAAATTTATCTCCTCCTGCCTTTTTTACTTCGTAAACACTACCTTTCTCTTTTACTGAACGTCGGTCAATGTTTTTTCAGCGTTTCCCAGCGTCTTTAAGGTGCGCCCTGATCAAAATTTTGCAATCTCACAATGCATTTTTTGTACGGCGAATAATTATTATACTTATCCGAAGAAAGGGCAGCAAAATTATCGTATTCGCGCAGCAATAGCGGAGGCACTTCTAAACTAACCGCGAATCGTGATTAATATCAATGCTCCGCTAATTTTTCACACTTTTTCGAAATTTGATGTATTCGAGCGATTAGCCGCAAACGACTCAAAACCGAAGCGTGAAAATGATTATTGCGTTCAATTAAGAAACTCTACTATTGCTAATCAATAATCAATTACCCTTGTTATAGAGGGAGTTTCCATGGCCTGCGGAATTATAATACGGCATTCTGCGATGATTGATTAAATCTTGAAGCTGAAATTCAATTTTATTAATAAAACATGTGCAACTTAGCTCAGAGAAATATTCTTTATTTAATTACTAACTACTATACGTTTAAACGTGAACACGTAGGCACCGCATCGAAAAATTTCTCTCATAAATAACGGAATATATACATATATATATATTCCGTTATATATATATATATATATATATATATGTTGTTCGGAAAATGTATGGTTTCATTTTCATATTCGCTAAACTTTATAACTCAGCGATTGAAAAGTCCACGGTCAACCTTTAAAGAACTGTCGTTTTAATTGAAAGCGGCATTATATTCGTTTCTTTTGCTCGCGCATTCACCTTTGATTACCTTCCATTTTCCGAACATATGCAGGCACACGCGCCCACAGCCATAAATTAAAAGCGAATGGCGAAAATGAGATATTGGTTCCGATAAATACTCGAACCAAGATCTTCCTTTCGTTTGCAATGATGCACAGCTTCGACCTTTGACTCGAATAAGCAGAGTAAAATGTTTGGATTCGATTAAATTTGGTACTAGTACCTCGCGAGTTCTTTCCAACGACCAACATTTTACGCAGCTACGAGATTTGCCAATCGCAGACGACACGTCCCCCGATTTGTGTAAAAAAATTGTTCCCGATGTTTACTTCCAAACACGGTACGTCCATAAAGGAAGGATAATTCGAAATTTTTATTTTTAACGAGGAAAAGAGCAGCGCAGCGTGCATCAAATTTCACGATGGACATTGGATAGTGTCACACGATCCTACGAGACAAATAAATAGTATCTGTTTATCACGAAGGATCATCGGAGAGTAATCCAAGACGGGGGATCGACGAGGATTATGCGCTCCCGTTCTCGCTCCGTGATCATTTTCTGTCGAATCCCGCACGATTTGAACTGATGCTCGCGAGTCTTGTTTACCCGCACTTCCAACGACGAGGTATTTGTTCGCTTTTCGTCATTACCATAAGAATTCCTAGGTCAATGACATGCACCGAGGCAATCAACGAAAGGGTTAAATAAATATGAGAGTAAATAAAGGTGGGATTAATTAAACGACAGATCATAATCGAGACGGACGTTGGAGTCCAAGGGGTCCAGAAGAAGGGTCAGAGTCAAGAAGTAACCGGGCGGAGATCTAGGAGTGTTGGCGCGCTCGAAGCGCGGACACGCCTTAGAACTGTGTTGAACTGTGCGAAGAAAACGAGTCTCCGCGGAATGCAACATGACGTAATTATATTGCGGTCTCTCTCTCTCTCTCTCTCCTGCCGCGCGCTCTCGTTCCCGTACCTTTTCGAAAGATATGCACGTATGACTATACTTTTTTCGAGCGCTCCCCTTCGGTCGATGCTATTTTTCAAGCGCTGGCACAGGTGTTTTACACTTTTTCTCCCTCTCCGACACTTCCGATTTACCATACACTCGTGTTCACGCGCGCGCGCACACATGCGAAATAAGATCAGCGCCGAACGATCGCGACTACACGGACAAATAGATGTATGAAGGACCTGGCGATGCGTCTAACATCTTGTGTCATTACGACGAGCCAGCGAGTGAAAGTTGCTACTTGCTAAATGATTTTCTCTCCTGCGTGCCGCTCACTTATTATGCGCGCGCTACGCAGAGGCGGCTAACCGATCTTTTGGGCAACATACATCGCACACACGCACACAGACCTCCTCCTCGAATGCGTTTTCAAAGGTATTCGATCGGTAACGGAAGGACTTGCTTAACTGTTAAGCAGCAGCCTGTGATCGGATAAGGCTCGAAGAATTTCACTCGCACGTTTATAAAGAGTCGGTCTCTGCTCGATCGCCCCCCTCCTCTCCGCCTTCTTGCCTATACTACCAGTTGGACGCTCTGTCTTTCTCGCACGCGCACACACAAGCAGATCGTTGCCGCTCTCCGCAGACTCCGAGTCCGTAGCCGATATGCCAGGCGACGAGAAAGACCCCTCCGTGAGGATGATCCCCATTGACAACGTGCTAGCGCGCGTCGACTCCTGGATCGTATTAACCGTTCGTAACCGTACACACGGGAACAAGGATGGCGGGCGGGAGGAGAGGGAACGGCAGTTTCGACATTCCTTGCGGAAAGAGGTCTGAAATTCCAGCGAGACGCTCTCTCTCTCTCTCTCTCTCTATCTATCTATCTATCTCTGTCCTCGTCCTCATCCTTCTAGGCTTGACGCTCGTGATACTTACCCAAAAATTCCTACGGGTAGCAGCGCGATGCGTGTGCACAGATATCCGGAAGTGCGATCAAATCTCGGCACTCGTCACCAGTTGCTCGCTCATCGTCGTTGCCCTTCTACGAGGAGAGATCCTCTTACACACGCGCACGCACGCACCCACAAGGGAAGCAAAAGAAGACGAGACAAGACACGGGACTCGATCGTACACGGTTCCGCGAACGCTGTCACTTCCTCCACTCCGGCGCGACTCTACGACTGCACACCTTGGATCTGTGCAATCTCCTCACCTGGACGCATCGGTATGCCGAGTGCCGCCGCCGTGCGCTAGAGTCCACGTAGGTGCACGCATACCTACCTACCTGTTGCCCACCTCTCCTTCCTGCTCTCTCTGTTTACCCCCCTCTCGCGGGTTCCGCGGACTCAATCATTGGCCGGAGACGCAGCCACGCTATACGAGTCAAGCCCGGCTATACCTACCCGCTAATCACCCACTCTGGACTTGAGTAGCTTTCATTGAGTATTATTCTATTGCACGCCGAAGATGGGCTTTTATAATGGATTGGGTGCGCGCAACTAAATGACAATGGTCGATAAATATTACAATTCATTTTTAGCTTTACAAGCAATTTTGTATATTTTTGTATATTTACAGAGGTATAGTTGGTTGAATTATATATTTTTTACAGTAACCTTCTATGCTGTACCAATAAATAATCTTATTAGATTACATTTATTATTTACTCAAGTCTAAATAGTATTAACTAATCACTTCAAATATATAACAAATTTAGACATCGTTATCAAAATCTTTTGGATTTTTTCTGGACAAGCGCAAATTTTCTGCATCTGACATTTGAATCAGAACGCCTGTGAATGCAAGTGCTACAAATTTTAAGAAAAACATGAGTTTGTTGTATTTCTCATTTTGCTTAACTTATTGAAAGTAATTGATAATACTTACGAAGACCAACTATAAAAAGACTATCCATATATGAACGCTTAAACCTTATAAATAATTGACTAAGGCTTGTTTTTGATTTTATCTCATACGGGCTTAATCTATAGTAAATCACCCTACGAATTTTAGCCAAATTACCAAAATACATATGCATGTTGTTGCTGTCTGAAAATAACACAGATTTATATAAATCCAAACATTTATTCAAGAAAAAAATATTTTATAATACATAACCCCAATTATAATTTGTAGAATTTAACAATTCTAAATATAGGCGTAGTAATAACAAAGTGAAAAATGTATTGAAAATAATGTGTACTATACATGAAAGTTTAATGGTAAATTATAAAGCATATTACAATATGAAGATAATTACATAATCATTCAATTTACTTACTTTGTTAAACCCCAAATCAGTCTTGCAGCTCAACGAATAGCTAACACTGCAGCTGTTTTCATACGATAAAAAGAACGATTGAGCTTAATGTCTGATTTACAATGTAAGTTAATATTTACGATAACACCAAATTTCGAATTTTGTCCAATTTCAACCAATCATATTGCTCCATAAGAATAGCAAACATTTTACTGTACTGAAGGAATCGCAAAGCTGATGAACAAATTATTATTAATAATCTAAATTAAAAATTGCATTATTGAGTGAAAATTTTTTTTAAAAATAATTCGTTATAATTTGACTGTCTTTTCAAGTGAAAATGTAAAATTCACAAGAAACATTTTTATCCCGGACAAATAGTGAACGCCCCTCTGTCAACGTCTGCAATTTCGAGGACGACGCTGCATAAAAGAGAAACAGAATTGTGGTCAGCCGAACAAAAAAGTACGATTGTGAAAGTACATTCTACACTTAAAAGAGAAAGAACAGGATTAGGGTAGTAGACATAGTACGTCATCGCAGCACGAAGATTTTTAAAAAAATATTCTTTCCGAGTTTTTGAAATTATAATCTTTTTGTCGGAAAAAGTGTCCTTCGAACATCGAGTGTCATCCGCGACTAGCAACGCATATTTGGTCCGATTTTTTATTGTAGACCGGCAAGTTGCGAGCGCATAACCTTCAAGCTGATTAAGTACTATCGTCTGCAAAAACCAGCAATATTGGCTACAACAACATTAGTCGATTCCTTGCCCCAAGGAATCGGCTTACAAGGAACCATACATAATCGTATGACGTTCATATATGTATATATGCACGTATACAGCGAGTACATCGCGCATATATCATAGACAATAAGCACGTCTCTTTGCACAACATATCGTCAATTTGGTATCTAGAGTTTCACCTGTCTTGAAGTCGCAGCTTACGACAGTGTCTAGCGCCACCCAACGACTCTTAACGGAAGATCTGTCGCGTCGGCGCTGATTTCTCGGTCTCGCAGCGCGGACGGATTCCAAAAGTGGGAGAGGAACTTCGGTTTGCACCGTCGTGCGACTCCGTATACGCGTGTGTGTTAGCGCTTGTGTACGGTCTCACGGCCCGCGCAGCTTGCCTATAGGCGCTGCCTAACCTCGTCGTACTAAAACTGATAAAGGTGATGCGAGGACGCGTGGATCTCGGGACACGCGCAGGAGGACGAGGATGACAATAGTGCGCGCATTCATTAATGCCTCCTCCCCCGCTGTTGTGCAACAACGCCGCGAGCGCATCGATGATAAGCAGCGCTGCTGCCTCTGCTACATGGGCATAGACAGCGGCAATCAGCAGCAGTGGCGGCAGCAGTACTAACGCCAAATACCCGAGAAAAAGAGTGAGAGAGAAATATAGAGAAAGAAGCAAGAGTGAGGGAGCAAAGGGAGGCAGCTCTTTAACCTCCGCGGAGGGAACGACGGTGTAACTGCAAGTTTGACAGACTTGCATCGGGACTTCGGGTGTTAATTAAGTCGTAGGAACATTTTCACTCGACTGCTGCCTCAAAGGAAACGTGCTATGTTAACGTGCGGGATCAGCCAGTGTCAATAAAGTGTACATTGTGATTTTCCAAGTACGCAAGAGCGGGTACTCGCCTAGGGAAAATAACTATACGGATGAAGGTTAGGAACGGACGTTGCGGCTCACGCACATAGAGCGACCGAGAATTAAATGTAAATTTAAGTGTTCGCGCTGCGTTTGTGTAGGACTGGTGTGTTTTTTAGAAACTAAACGAATAGAGTGCACGCGTGCAGACTGCTTTAACAACGCTTCCGAGTCGAATATCATCAAAGACGGTATATTTTACTTTGTCGTCGTCTCCGTCTTTATTCCTCTTCTCTGTTACCCCCTCTCTTCGCCATTAGGCCGACGTCGCGACTTTTTTCTAAATCGACTGGCGCGAGATATTGGGGAAGAGAGGCTAGGATCAGCCCTCACGAGTCGTTTTGCGGGATATTTGAAAAGAAGCCCAGTGTAACTGGGTCTACACCGATTGGAAAGGGTTACGGGTATCAACGTGAGTACGACGGTTATGGAAAAAATCAAGATGATCATGGCGTTAATGTGTATGCCTTGAAAAATGATGTGATCGGCAATCATCATGGCGGCACCCATATTAAAGTGGAAGCGGATCACAAATCCGACCGGACCTCAACCGAGGCCTCGGCACGGACATCGAGCTGTCGCTATCAAGGACCTCATGGTCGTATTTGGCGGTGGCAACGAAGGCATCGTCGATGAATTGCACGTATACAACACGGGTAAGTGCTCCGACAGAGGGGATGGAAAAACATGAAAAACGGCGAATCTCCCGCGCGCCGCCACTGTGTGTCGTATGCTATGCACCGCTGCGCCTGTATGCGCGCTGTTACCTCCATCTCTGTACACGACATACATCTAATATGGCGGCTCGCATCGACAAGGCGCTCACCGGCCGGATTCCATCGGCGCCATTTATCCTCCATCACCGTTTTACCTATTCTCGAACTGATTTTCTTTGGAATTAATCTACCGACCCTGATTGTTGCTTTTAAATGTCCATGCCCTCTATCATTTTTCTTTGCCCCCTTTTCCAATTTAATCACTGACGAAGCAAATTTACCTTTTTCTGTTCTTTGCGCGGGAGCGGCCATTGCTGTCCTCCCGTGCATACATGCGCGACATACCTGTATATACACTGACAAGCCTAGAATGTTTAAGTGCGTAGATGTCTCAACATTGTATTCCTTGATTCTTGTTCGGATCAAACCGGCCGCTGCAGTGCTGGAAACATTACCAGCTGTTTTCATTGATATTGTTGACGTTTAAACATTTTTCCCTTTTCGCGTATTTTTTAAATTTTCATTATATATTTTTTTCGGTTTCTTTCGTAGAATTCTAATAATTATCATTTTCATGTTTTTTAGCTACAAACCAATGGTTTGTTCCGTCAACAAAGGGAGATATTCCTCCAGGATGTGCTGCCTATGGATTCGTCGTAGATGGAACGCGAATTCTTGTTTTTGGTGGAATGGTGGAGTATGGAAAATATTCTAATGAACTTTATGAACTGCAAGCTAGTAGATGGGAATGGAAAAGACTTAAACCTAGGCCTCCAAAGCATGATCCACCTCCGTGTCCCAGACTTGGGCACAGCTTTACGTTAATTGGAAACAAAGTCTTCCTTTTCGGAGGATTAGCTAATGATAGTGATGATCCGAAAAATAATATACCCCGATATTTGAATGACTTGTATACGCTTGAACTTCTTCCTAATGGAGCTACTGCTTGGGAAGTTCCACAAACACATGGTCATGCACCACCTCCTAGGGAATCGCATACTGGAGTTGCATATACAGATAGAACGACCGGAAAATCATGTTTGGTCATTTATGGTGGGATGAGTGGTTGTCGTTTAGGTGATTTATGGTTCTTAGATGTTGATACCATGACTTGGAACAAACCTGTTGTACATGGCCCTACTCCATTACCACGTTCCTTACATACAGCAACATTAATTGGACATAGAATGTATGTTTTTGGAGGTTGGGTACCACTTGTGGTTGATGATGTAAAAGTGGCTACTCATGAAAAAGAATGGAAATGTACAAGTACACTTGCTTGTTTAAATTTAGGTTAGTATTAATTTGTTTTTACAGAATCAAGTAATGTACATTGCAATCACTATTTATACCTCTTGATTTTTTACAACCCTCGATTTAAAAATTAGAAATCATGTTATTAAAATACTTCTTATGACAGAAGCAAATTATTATAAAATTTAAATAAATATTTTTTACCAAATTGGCTATTACTCTATATCCAAGTATCATACTAATAAAATAATTTTTCAATAAATCTAATAATGCTTATATAAATATTATTCGTATTAACATTTATAAAAGTTTTTTCATTATGATATCAATTTATAAATGCCATATAATAATAATAATAATTGATAACCCAAAGTGATGCAAAAATTGTAAATAAGTACATTTAATTTTATAGCTTAATTTGCTTAAATTCTGTTGCTGCAGAGAATTAAGAATATTAGTAAATATTTTTCTGTAATTTATAATTATAATCTTTTGTTTGTGTTTTAAGTGTTATATTTAAATTTTGAAGAAATAAATTAAAATTTTTTTTTAATTAATAGTTATTCAAAATTATCTGACATCTATCATTTCTAGTGTTATACATAAATATTTTAACAATATTTGAACCTGTAATTCTAATTTTATTGTATTATGTTTGAATTCAAATTGAATTGAATGATATACAGTATTCTAAGAATTTCTAAATTTATTACTTATAATCATTGTAATTTTATTATTTTAATATTTTCTTAAAAATTTATAAAGTTATATAATTCTATGGTACATTATTTAATTTAAGAAAGTTAATAAAATAACCAAATAGTACATATATACAATATAATATTGGATCCGAATATTGATTAATAATTCAAAATAAATGTTATAATTAAATTATCATATAGACAAAAATAATTATAAATTATTACAGAATAATATATTTTAATTTTACAGTATTATTCAGTTAGATTTTTAAAAATATAACTTTAGAAAATCTTGTTAATATTTAATTTTTACAAATTGATTTAATGATTATTTTTAAGAGTACACGTAACAGCTATTATAGTTAAAAAAAATTAAGCAAGGTTAAAGGTTAATTTATTATAAATGTGTTTTCTTAATATCAATTTCTTTAAGTAGTTAAAATTTAAATATTAATTAATCATGAAATTATTTATGGGAAAATAGATAAAAATAATTGTAATAAAAGTTTAAGCAACCATATTTTTCTGAGCAATAATAGCAAAAGCATTTTTATTCTTGCATCCCACCTTTTTCTAAAATTAAGAAAGAAGGGAAAATCTATATTTATTGTTCTGTTTTATACCGTATTATATTTTTAGAAACGTTAACATGGGAGCAACTGACAGTTGATTCCTTGGAAGAAAATGTACCTCGAGCTCGTGCTGGTCACTGTGCAGTTGGCGTGCATAGTCGGCTGTACGTATGGTCTGGTCGAGACGGATATCGTAAAGCATGGAATAATCAGGTTAGTATCAATATTATATTTTATGCTATCGTTTATAAGCAAGTTCCTCTTAACACTCATTCTTTCATTTATACAGGTATGTTGTAAGGATTTGTGGTACCTGGAAGTGAGTAAACCACCAGCGCCATCACGAGTCCAGCTGATAAAAGCCTCGACGCAATCATTAGAGGTCAGTTGGAGTGCCACACCTTCGGCTCAGTATTATGTACTGCAAATCCAGAAGTTCGACATGCCTCCAACGAGCAGTGGCGGTTTCTCGGCAGCAACGCCGTGTGCAACGCCAGCCACAACAGCAGCCAGTTCACCTGCCCTACCGAGCATCGCTTCGAGGGCAGCCCTCGCTTCTCCTGCGAGTGGCGCTATAACCGCAGTTTTACCTTCGATCGCGACTCCCGTTCGGCCAGCTACAGCAACCCCAAGTCCAAGTCCAACCCCATCCCTAACTCCAACTCCCAGTCCTGCTCCTATTCGTGTACAAAGTTCTAATCAGAAAATAATTGGTTCACCGGCTAATCCAAATAAGCAAATAGTCGCCAGTCCCTTAGGGACACGTCCAGCTAACGTCATTAGAATACAGCAGCCTAATATGGCAACGACCATGGCAACTGGCACGATCTTAGCTGCATCTACAACAACAGCGACAGCAAGTACAACAACCGCGGGTTCCTCCCCATCCTCGTCGTCGGTCACGACGACAGCGAGCTCAGCTCAGCAGCAGCAGCAGCCCGCGGCCATGTCCGGAATGGCAGCGCTCGCTGCTGCAGCGATGACCCACAAGATTAACATGAACAACGTGCCTATAATTCCGGTACAGGGCACTACAACGGCCGCTCCCATCAGGATGAAGAACGTCCAGGCCGGCCAACAGATACGTTTCGCTGCACCAGGCGCAACCGTCTTGAGAGCCGCCTCTCCTCAGCAGGGTAAACAAATTATTCTGCAAAAACCTGGGCAAAATATCGCTGGACAGGCGCAGATCGTGCATCTCGTAAAAACGGGTCAAGGCATGATGGCAATGCCAAAAATGAGCCTCATCCCTGGAAAGACGCTTCCTGCTGGCGGGGCTAAGCCCCTCAACCAGGGACCCACTATTTTACGTCTGGTCAATCCTAACACCGTCGCCGGCTCCAAGATACTCACTACCATGAAGACGTCAAATCTGGTGGCAATGAGCAAAGCTCAGAACATTGCGGGAAAGCAAACCATCATGATCACGAAACCAGGTGGTAACGGGGGCTTGGTAGGCAGGACCAATCAGATTATAGTTGTGACAACAGGATCTGGTTTGAGGGCTGTCCAAGCCGTAACAACGTCCCAAGCCGGTTCCGGTCAGCAGAGCACGAATCTTGCAACAACTCCTGTCAATGTACTCCCACTTTCGGCTACGAATCACGTGACCAATCAACAAGGTGTGAAAATGATCGTGGTTTCTTCGAGTGCCATGGCTGGCGGCACCGCAGGCAAACCCTTGACAATAACGATGCCAGGTCAGGGTGGCAAAACCGTCACTATTGCCACTAAGACCGGCGCACCCGGGGCCATCTTACACAAAAATCAACTAATGGCTATGCCACAAATGCAGAAGGGTTCCGAAACGATTGGCAAGCCGGTAACCTTGCAAATGCAGGGAGGCGGTACCAAAACAGTTACCCTGGTACCCACGAGTAGTTCCATCGTCGGTACCTCGGCAACTGTATCCGATGCTATCGATAGCGGGAAAATGTTAATCGTATCGCCACAGAAACAGCCGTCGGCAACCCTCGCGACAACATCCGATGGACCAGCGACAACAGATGCAGCCTTGGCAGCCTTGGCAGCAGAGGCTGGTTTGATAGATCCCGTGCAGGAGTCCTCAACTGGCCTGTCATTCATGATGGCCTGCGATAATTCTGTTATTCATGCTGGCGATTGCCAAGATTCCAAATCTCAGGAGAGCTGCAATGGCAATCAAGATTCCGCGAATGCTGCAGCCACTGCAACCTTCGTGGAGCCAATGCAGGTCGACGGAGAAGGGAATCTCGTCATTCCTCAAGTAGATGGATCAGCTGACCTCATTTTTTCGGAAGATGAAAGCGAAGCCAATGTGACACTTGAAGAAGAAGAAGAGCCCGCAAATCAAAGTACCGATATTTCGACGGAATCTGCTGCACAAGAAATGGAGCAAGACGTCGATCAAGGAATGGCCGCTATTACCGGGGATATCGATGAGCCAACAACGAATGAGGCTGCGCCTAGAGAGAGAAGCAACTCATCTGAATCTATGAATGTAGAAGCCATTTTGTCCGGAAACGATGTTACCGAGGAACAGGAAGATTTGTCAGAATCCGGTAAAAGCTTAGAATCTTCTAGTAAAGACGAATCTACGGAGAATGTAGAAGCCCCTAATGACAAAATTTTAATTGAAAATCAAGATAAAAGTGAGGAAGATAATGAAGCGATGGAGAAGGAAGACGAAGATGACACTCCCGAGCAAAATGATCAAGATAATCAAACAGTAGATACAACAGATGAATCCCATGAAGACGAAACTAAAAGCAATAAGATGGCAGTTGATTCGAGTCCTATGGAAACTGACAAGTCATTGCCTGAAACCTCCACTGTGGATTCTAATAAACAATCGTCTGAAGAGCCTCTTCAAAAATCAAATTCAGCAAGTAGTAAGGTTCAATTATCCGAAGATGCAGAGGAGCTAAAGGAGCTAGATAAAAATTCTGAAATGACGAGTGATAATACTGATCAAGGGAAGAAAGATGAAAGTGAACCTATGAACGTTGAACCGGAAGTGGAGCCGACGCCAAAGCTAACACTCTCAGAATCAATAAAAGCAGCAGCGCTAGCAAAAGCAGCGGCGTTAAAAGCCGCAGAAGCAAAAGCAGCGGCAGCGAAAGCAGCGGCAGAATCAACACCGAGCCTAGAAGCAGCTATAGAACCAACAACAGAACCCGAGCCAATATCTGCAACGTCAACAACGACTTCGACACCAGCACCTGTTTCAACACCAACATTAATACCGACGAAAAAAGCAGCAGTAACATCAGCGGCCACGCCGGTTACATCAGCATCAGCATCGGCACCAGCGGCAGCAGCAGCAGCAACCTCAATGGTATCAGCCCCGATAAAAAAACCAGCACCCACATCAGCAGTCACGCCAGATGCTGCAAATGTTAGAATTGAAGCGGGTACCATTGAACCAGAAATTTCATCAAATAAAGATGATTTAACGAAAAACAAATCCATGGAAGAAAACAAAGAAAAAGTCGCCTCTGTTTCTGCTACTGTAACTACAAACGGTGATATCACAGAGAAAGCACAATCAAAAATGGAGAAGCCTGTAATTAAAGTGGAACAAGAAAATAAAATTCAAGACAAATTGACTGCAGTTGATAAAATAAAGCAAGAAAAGATCGATGACTCAAGTGGCGATGATTCCATGGCTTTAACTACATTAGCAACCGCTGCCTTGGGATCTACCGAATCTGCACAGTCTGCGGTTAAATTGAAAACAGAACAGACCAACAATTCCAATAACGTAAGTATTAATTTACTAGACTTGTTCAAGTTTACGTTTCTCTTTTCATGTAATGCAAACTTTCTGAATTCATTACAGAATGAAGAAATAACAAAAGACGAAGAGAAAAAAGTCGTAGATTGGTATGATGTAGGAATAATAAAAGGCACCAATTTTACTGTTCAACATTATTATCTTCCCATAGACGAGCCTCTGGATATATCTCAAGCATTAACTGCAGATTTATTTAAGGGTAGATCAAAAATTGCTTTGGAGCCTGGAACTGCTTATAAATTTCGTGTAGCTGCTGTTAATAGTTGTGGTCAAAGTCCTTGGAGTGAAGTTAGTGAACATATATGATTTTTGTTATTTTTTTATGTTGCTTGTTTATTGAGTATATAAATATTGTTGTGTTGCATGTAAAAAGTTTTTTTCTTACGTTAAAAGTAATAAAATTAAATTTAAATTGTTTTATTAAATATTGTCGACATATTTGTTTTAAGCGATTATTTTCGAATTTTTAAAATATGAAAATCTTTTAATGAAATATTTAAGGAATCTTAAAAATTGTTCATTACAACAAGTGTAGTAATTTGACTTTTATATACAACAGGTATCAGCTTTTAAAACATGTCTTCCTGGATTTCCTGGTGCTCCTAGTGCTATTAAAATTTTAAAATCAGCTGATGGTGCTCAACTTTCTTGGGAGCCACCATCCAGCAATTCAGGACCTATTTTAGAATATTCTGTTTATTTGGTTGTACGAAGTGCAAGTGCCATGTCTGAGAACACTGGAGAAGTGACATCAACAACACCGACCCAACCCTCTTTTATTAGAGTTTATTGTGGTCCTACTAATGCGTGTTCCGTGCCCAATAAATCTTTAAGTGCAGCTCACGTAGATACTACAACTAAACCAGCCATTATTTTTAGAATAGCTGCACGTAATGACAAAGGTTATGGACCAGCTACTCAAGTAAGGTGGTTGCAAGGTATGCTAGTATATCTAAGATATGTTCACTGATAATATTTTCAAAAATTCGCGTTTTTAACAAAATTTTTTAACCTGATGTTTCTTTCAGATCCAACAACAGCAGTTAAGAACAATATGCAAATAAAAAGGCCCGTGGCTGACATTCGGTCACAGGTTAATTCACCTCAGAAAAAAGTGAAAGCAGAGACGACGAACGATAATTTTTCGTGAACTACTTACTTTATATGACTTTACAAAGCGCGCTATTTGTAATTTAATTTTCTGCTGATGCGCTGCCTACAACGACAACAGCTGTGCGTTTGCTTGATATGTCGTTAAGCAGATAAATGGATCAAACAGTTTTGTGTAGCGTTCAGTGCAGACTAGATTCTAGACGTCTAGGTGCTCAAAATGAGCAAATTGTAACGAGACAAGTCATTTTTAATGTCTTGAAGCAAAAAAACTTGACACAATATATATGTGTGCGTGTGTGGGTATATATAATATATAAATATATACATATATAAATACGCATGCATACATAAATATATACACACACATTGAATTTAGGCTCAAGCTATTCAAGCTTCAAGAGATATTAAAAAATCGATACTTTCGGCTATTCGGTTGAAAATTTTCTTCTATTTTCTAATAAACTTTATCTTTGTCTCCTAATTTGATCATAATACTTGAGAATTACAATACAACAGCACTGAGCATTTACATGTAACAAGAGGCAAGCGTCAAAATGTTAATAAATAACAAGGTAATCATTTCGTGTTCAATCAATTTATGAAAGTTATAATTGTCGAATTACGTTCTAAAAAAAACTTGGAACTCAAAAATATCTTGTCACAAGATCAATAACTTGTCAACATCACTGGAATAACAATTAAAATTTTTTCTAGAAATATAATTATTATGTTATAGATTCAGTTTTTCTAAATGGTATTGTTTAGTAAGTATATAAATAAATATATTAGAAATTTTTAAATTATACAGTATCAATTGTACATTGACAAAAATATTAGTGGAAATTAATATTTCATTAATTTGATGTAAAAGTAAAAGGAAATTTAATAACCAAGATTTTTAATCATTTTGAAAATTTACAGCGCATTAAGAATGGATTAATGGTGAATAGTTAATTTTAATAGTTGATTTTAAATGACCAAATTTGAATTGAATATCCATACCCATGTACATAAAATAGAATTTAAAAAATCATTATTTTTCAAGGTTGCAAAGATAGCGGAAAAACATGTTCTTTTATCGAGAACATTTTGTACAATACACTGGGGTTTTAACTATTGATATACAGATTTTTGTATAAATCAAGTATATATTTATATGTTTGTGGATGTGGGTGTACCCGCACACGCAAACATGCATATACATATATTTCTTTTTAAACAACATTAGCACAATAAATATCATTGAAAGTCACTAAGTCGATATATAGTTGATAATTAACCACTAAATCAAAGTCGAAATAAAATATATAACATTAAATTGACATCAATGGTAATGATTGTGTAAGTAATAGCATCTGTATAACAATGAACGATATTACACCTAAAACTATAAGATGCAACCAAGGTAAATATTAAATTTATAATATATTTTATTTTTGTTTCTGAATAGTTAGTTAAGATAATAAATAAATAAAAATCATAAAAGGTTGACTATAGAAAAACTTTGGAGGAAGTAAAGATTTAATGTGAAAATAATTCCGTTGGCCTGATTTACATTACGTAATCAAATTCAATAATTAATTTTATTACAATTCTTCTTAAAAATTTACCTTATAATTAATCAACAAGAAAATTGTAAGTGAATAATAGTATAAATTGCCCGTGTAATTATTAGGATATACCTTTTAAGTTTCTAAATTACGAGCGATATGTTTTTTAACCCTCTTCAAATTATTTGTTTCCTTGACTAAACGTTAAGAATATATACGTGTATGCGTGTAAACATATGTATATGCATATATTATGTGTATATATATATATATACATATATTATAGATTTAAAAATGAATTATGTGTAAGTGCTTACTTTATAACAAATAGCTTTTTTCATTAATTACGTGTCTGCATTATATAATTTGTAGTGCACTTTTTAGGTAGTATTCTGCTTTATGTATTTTAGGAAATTAAAGAACTAAAGATAAACCTTGGTAATAGATTTTCATGCTTCGACACTGTTTACGTAAATTATTTTGTAAGAAGTAAACTTTTATTCAATTATGATCGAACTTTTTTACTTATTAATTAATATTAATATAAAAGTAAAGCTAATATACATTTATGATTTTTTAAAACTGTATTCGATAATAAGAATTTTACTTAACAAACTTGATGATGTAGGAAAAAATTACTTATGGAAAGAAACTTATCTGGAGTTTTAACAAAAAATAAATTCGATATAACAATACGTCATATTAATATGAAACTTGAATTCCGGGGGTGTTCGAAATGACATTGTTTTTCATAATATTTTACATGACAAATAGAACTAATTATTATGTCAAATAAAAGCCACGATTACTATTTAAGATTAATTCCGTAATAATTACCTTACAAAAAATTCCTGAAAATCAATTTAATACTTAGAAAATGAATATATTTCGTACAAATGATTCTTAATTTAACTTTGGTTTAATTAAAAAATATTCGGTGTTGGCGTTTATCATATACATATAATGTATTTTAGTTAGAATAAATCTTACTATCTAGTGTACATAAAAACTCAAATTATGTGAAAATAGGTTTTTTATGAAATGATACCTATTTTAGCACTTGTCAAATATTATGCAGTATCCGAATTAGGGAGGTTAGAAAATTAACAATGTTGGGCTAAATAATTTTCTCGTTTAAGCTGTACATATAAATATAGGCGTTAATTTATTTTAATTAAGCAGTTCTTTGATTTTACAATTAAAAATAGCTACTAAAATTTAGTTCTTAAGATACAAAATTTTAAATGTCCAAAAGACGTAAAAAATACATATTCAATATTATCAATAGACTCGAATAATTTATTTTATATTTTGTTCTTAAAATTTTTAGCAATTATTATATTTGTCCTAAACTATTTCATTGCGCAACAAATGAAAATCTTAGCTGAATATTCTTAAGGTAAGTTAATATTACATGAAATCTAATAAAAAATTTAATGTTTTTTGTTAAAAATCTTTGCAATTCTTCTCAATAATAAAGTATTGATTCTATAATGAAATATATTTAATCCCATGCTTCTTTAATAATTTAAATTAGGTATAGATGAGATTTTTTTAAAGTGCTATATCTTTTGTATCAAATAAATTGTAATAAAAAAATTTTTATTTTAAAGTACATTAAAACACTGCTAAAATATAGTAATATTATTTTTTTATCGATAATTTTGCGTAGATTAAGTCTTTTGAGATACATAGCTCTAAAAAAGAACTTTACCTACTAAAAAAAATTTTTACATTTATTGTTCCACTTAAAATTTCGTATTAGAAAGATAAGATAAATTAATTTTTTTATTTTTGAATAACTAGTGTGCGTTTTAATTACTTATATTATGAATCTAATTGAGTTATTAATAATATTTTGTTTTCTGATTTATATTCATCTCGAATTAGTCATTTCATTACATAAAATTCGAACTCTGCACCTTCTTGTTCTTAGATTACTTTGTTACATTTTATGTATTTCAGACACAACTTGTAAATCTGGTTCAATATCCTTAAATAGATTCTTAGGTTTAATGTTATGATGTATTTTCAAAATCTTAAAAAAATACTATTACGATAATTAAGAAAAAATAATTCATTCTCATTACAAATAATTAACCATGTACTAGAATTATTGAAGGAATAGTAATTCTTACAAGTTAATTATAATTAAAATTAAACAATTAATTATATTTTATTTTCGCTTGAAAAAATTCATGCGTTTAATAAATTTGTAAATAATAACTTGCAAATATGTAAATATTAATATGATTACATCTTTTTATAGTTTTTTTATCGACGAATAAATTTTTGAGTAGTAAAATACAGATTAAAAAAATTATATCATTAAAAAACTTGTAAAAACTATGGTAATTAAATTCAAGAAATATTTTATTTTAATCATAACTACGATTTTTTATTATACTTTTAAATTAATATAAAAATAATACATTGTATTATTGAATTGGTGTTGATTATATTGTTTATATGATGAGAAAATTTACAAACATTTAATTCAGTATTGGATCTTAAAATGTTTAAAAAACTTTTTGACTACTACATTATTTATTTAGACGATTTTTTACAAAGGTTGTTTTGCATTTTTACAATTTGTAAAATCAAATAAAATTTTACAAAAATAATTTCATATCTTGAGAATTGGAATAGCAACCAAATTTTTTATATTTTTAATGATTATAAAATAAACACATTGATTAGTGTATATTTCTTTTATAGTAAAAATGCAATAAATTAATAGTATACATATAAGTACAATGCACAATTTCACTTGAAAAATTTCAACACAATATGTTATTACAATCCGTCATTTTAAAATATGCGCGCGTTTGCGAGAGTAAGCCATATTACTTGTTTGTTTTATGAGCGAGTTTGGTTATCGTGCTTTATCTTTTATAACCATTGCTTTAAAGTTCTGGTTTCTGTGGTATTTTCAAATCGTAACGGTTGCTGGACAGCTTTCAATGTCCCTTTAACAACGCTGATTTTGTGCTTCCAAAAAACCCAGTGATTCAAGAAACTGATTGTTTAAGTAAATAAATTATAAATACACAAAACACGGAAGTAAGTGATAACTCAAAGAATGTGTAAATTTGTTTAATAATAAATAAATATATTTTCTTTAATTAATCTTTTAGTTAATTATAAAAGAAGAAATATTAAACAACGTGACGAATGTGCGCAAATCTTGCGCCATAAATATTTGTTTTTTAAAATCTGCCATCTTAAATTATTAATATACTATATATATCTATCAGTTAAAATATGTCTCATTTAAAATATATGAAAGAATTGAATAATTTAACAAGAATGGATGAATCAATTAAAGGGCCTGTACCAAGATGGCAAAAAAAATGTTTAGAGTCTTCAAATTCTTCTAGGTACAAATATGTGACAACGTGTATATTCTTTTCATTACACTTAATTCAACACAATATTTTATTAATCATTTATTATTTTTAATACTTTAGTTCTAACATTAGCTTGAGCAATTCAAGAAAAGCTATGAGTACTTCAGCAACAAGTAACAGTAACACAAGTTCCAGCAAAACTCCTAAGAAAGGAGTAGAAATTCGTAATTCAAAAAAGACACCGTTAAAGGGAAGCAAAAAATCACCAAGTAAAAATAAGAATTCATTTTTTAATTTTGTATTTCAATTGATGTATGCACAATACAAATAATTCTAATATTTAATTAGGCCGTTCAACAACACCAGCCAAAACTCCATGTGGTGGAGATAGATTTATACCAGCAAGATCTACAACTAATTTTGAATTAGGATATTACAAGGTATATTTCATTTAAATAACTTAAAGATAAATGAGTTTTTTAATAAAACTATAACTGTCATATAGCTACAACAACAAAATTCAGAACAAGAAGGAAATAAAACAGAATGTTCTAGTCCTTCTAAACGGGAGATGCAGCGCTTAATAGGAGAAAATTTACATGGTGGAGATGTTAATAATATGAGAGTATTATCTTATCAAAATAAAGCACCAGCTCCACCGGAAGGATACCAGAATCCTTTAAGGGTAGTTTATAGTCAAACTAAAACTCCAGCTAGTGTCAAATCTTCAACAAGATATATACCACAAGCACCTGATCGTATATTAG
Source organism: Platyscapa corneri (assembly GCA_018907185.1). Classification (NCBI taxonomy): domain Eukaryota; kingdom Metazoa; phylum Arthropoda; class Insecta; order Hymenoptera; family Agaonidae; genus Platyscapa; species Platyscapa corneri. The sequence continues at coordinate 4,039,305 of JACCHW010000012.1, forward strand.
ATGCACCAGAAATTGTTGATGATTATTGTAAGGTTCAGAACTATAGATTATGATAATTGAAAATACAATAGAACAATTTAATACATTTTATATTATTATTATAATTATAGATTTGAATTTGGTGGACTGGTCATCGAGCAATATTCTTGCAGTAGCTTTAGGATCCAATGTTTATTTATGGAATGCTGGAACTGGAACAATAGAACAACTTTTTGAATTAGAAGGCAATGACTATGTATGTTCAGTATCTTGGATCCAAGAAGGACCTTATCTGGCCATAGGAACAACAGTAGGAAATAGTGAATTATGGGATTGTAGTCAAATGAAAAGAGTTCGAGTAATGGGTGGGCATTCTGCAAGGGTTGGATCTCTTTCGTGGAATTCACACATATTGACAAGTGGTTGCAGGTTCCTATATAAACTAATTCTGAATAGTTAAGTAATAATAATTTACCAATAATTAGTAACTGAATAATATCTTTTTTTAAAATAGGGCAGGTCAAATTGTACACCATGATGTAAGACAACGAGAACATCTTGTTTCTACAATCAATGCACATGCTCAAGAAGTATGTGGTTTGAAGTGGTCAACAGATGGAAAATATTTGGCTAGTGGAGGAAATGATAATATGTTACAAATTTGGCCGTGTATGGCTGGTCAGAATTATTCTCATGCACAACCAATTTATTCTCTTAACCAACATCAAGCTGCTGTGAAAGCTCTCGCTTGGTGTCCTTGGCAAAATCATATTTTGGCAAGTGGTGGAGGTACAGCAGATAGAACCATAAGGTTTTGGAATTGTAATACAGGTATTAAAAATTTATATTATACCCGAATTTATCACGATATCTAATGTTCATATAAAACATTTATTTTTATATTTTTAAGGTGCATGTCTAAATACAATTGATACAAAATCTCAAGTTTGTTCTTTGCTTTGGTCAACTACTTATAAGGAAATAGTATCAGGACACGGATATGCACAAAATCAACTTACAATTTGGAAATACCCAGCTATGAATAAAGTAGCTGAATTGACAGGACATACAAGTCGAGTATTGCATCTTGCTATGTCACCTGATGGAACAACAGTACTTAGTGCTGGAGCAGATGAAACATTAAGACTATGGAAATGTTTCCAGCAAGACCCTCATAAAAAGAAAGAAAGTACAGAAGTGAAATGTGTTGCATCACGTTTAAAACAATGTATTAGATAGGACTATTTTACTACCTAAACTTTTAATACAATTGCTTTATACGCTATGTGATTTTGTTTTATCCTGTATTAGTATTCTGTGGGTTGTAATATATTTTCTCCTGAGAATGAAGACTTGTAATTGCAACGAGTAATCTGTGTTATAAAGTAGTAGCCGTAAACAATTTTATTAATGTATTATTTAAATGCAAATAAATTTTTACATTCGTATTTTTTATAAAAGTGTTTTATTTTAATATTAAAAACAAAGAACTCAACATGCAATTTATATTGTATTAAAGATATTCATAATTCAAGTGTGAATAAAATTTTTTTCAAAGAATATAATTTAAAAGTTATCATTTTTAAATAAAAAATGAATAATAAAATATGAATTTTTTTATTAATAAGCAACATCATTAAGTTTTCTCTTATTTACTTTATTTCATTTCGTAGCCAAAATTCTGTTCAATTTTCAAAAAAAAATATGAGTAAACATCCGCATACATTATTAAATGCATTGTGATTAACCCCTTCCCTTACCAACCTCACTGACACTTGCTGACCTGTAGAGGTGCCACTGTTTTACGCCAATGGCGACGCGTATTTAAGTGTACACAAAAGTGCGGGTCTTCGAGGACGCGTAAACAAATATTTTTAAGACATTTTGTTAGTTTTTTAATATTTTCTATCATAAAAAATAACAATTACTTTTCAAAGAATTATATTGCAAGATTTTTTTACATAATGAGCAATTCTAAAGATAAGACACCTTCGTATCAAAATGAAGAACAAAATTATGGATATACAAAAAATGAAAAAAATCCTATTGATGAAGAACACGAATGTTGGGCTAGTGATAGTGGCTCTAGTTCAGGCTCCTACTATTCAAATACCTCAAGGTAATTTTATATTTTTATTTATAAATTTGGTTAAATGATAAAAATGTTTAAATCACACAGCTCAGCTATTGAATGGGAGTCTGAAATAAGCCCTGCTGGAGAAGTTTTTTATATAGAATCACTGGCAGAATCTTTTGCAAACATTAATAGTAATAAAGTAATTGAAAGTAATCAGTATGTTCCACCTCCATCAGAGTTAACCCGTCGAAGAAGTACAAGAGCAGGCAAATTAATGCGTTTAATAAAGCGTAGAGAAAGTTATAGACATAGCATGAGAGCAAGTGGTTTAACTGCAGAACTAAGACAAAATCATGAATCGATCAGTAAAATTAATAAAGAACGAGAAAATTTTATAGATGATTCTAAGATGGGAGAAAAATACGCAGTTAATATTTGGATTGATCCAGAAAAACGGCATAAGCTGGGAAGACGTGCAACAGCATGTGAAGCTTATTTAGGTATAATTCCATGTGTTACGTCGGATAAATCAAAAATTATAGTTGCAGGATTTGTTCCTGATGGTGAAGCTTTAAAAAGTAAAGATATTAAAATAGGAGACTGGTTACAATCAATTAATTCAAAAGATGTCAATAAATATAATATCAACAATATATTTTCACGTATTGCTTTTGCAACAAATGTAAGAAAATTGCTAATATAAATAATTAATAATAATATAGAAAAGACGAGCTCAAAAAATTTATTATATTTTTAATGCAGGTTTCATGCCAATTTCAAAGAACTTGTCTTGATGGAAATTATGAAAATTATCCGGCCACAATGACGTGTCCAAACGTGTGTAAATATTATATAAGTATTTCTAAAAAATTTTTTAAAACTTAGAAAAATATATAATTTTGTGAAATGCATTATCTAAAATTATGAAAACTAATAATTCCTGCAACAATACTTTTCGTAAAACTCTTACTCTATTACAAAACAAAAGACAATATATTTATATTTAATATTGATTATAATTTTATGTTTTTATTAATATAATATTCAAGAGAAATATATAAAAAAAATATTACGTTCATATTTAAATATTTTTATTTTAGCAATCATTATTAGCACGACAATTAGTTGATAAAGAAGAAAGTAGAATTCTTATGGACTCTCTAATAAAAGATTCACTTGGTGTACTTTACATAAATATAGCAGAGTATCCAAAAAGTGAAACAGATGTACAAAACATATTATATTCTTTTCCTAAATCAAAAAATAAAACTGTTGTTTCATTTCTATCAAATATAAAGGGAGCATTTATTACATTAAACCACATGCTTCCACATTATTTTGGATCTGAACCTGTTAGGTAATGTTATATTAATAATATGTACTGTTTACCTTCAATATAAATATAATATAAGTAATATAAATTATTATTTTAGCACAACTATTTCAACTTCAAGTGGATTAGCACACATCATTTATTTTTCTAACAAAGATGGTCTGTTATTAATATCTATACCAGAGAAATGGTAAGTAATAATAAAAATATTTATAAATAATATATTTAAATATTTATTATTTAAAGTTAATATTTTATTTTTTAACAGCTGCAATAAGCAAGAAGCCATGGAACTGTCAACGGATATTGTATGCTGTTTATCTTTCACTAACGAAAATTTATTAGAATGTTTTGAAAAGGAGGAAAATCATTCATATTTAGATCACTTTTTCTATCTTTTTTTCTCTCGTCTGTATAAAAATAAAATTAATTCAGAAAATTTAAAAAACGGTACAAATGTTGATGACTTTAGACAGTGTGATTTTAGTCTTTTACTGCCAAGTGTTCATTCAGTACAATTGCCAAGAGACGCTCAAATTCAAGTTGATGCAGCATTAAGTGAAATGGAAGCAATGGATTATAGAGATTGGGTGCTTATTTTGTATCCATTAAAAAATAAACGCCTTGTGATATTCATATTAAATTTTATACTTTTATTTATATAGAATCAAGATCCTATGGAATGTCAACGATTATATACGATTCTGGGAAGTTGCTTATACCACAGAAGATACTTATTAGGATCTCATTTACCTGCTGCGGATTTAATACAAGTGCATTCGTTTTTACGAAGGCACGGTTTACTAAATTTAATGACTAGTGAACAAGTCAAATCTCTTGTTATTTGGAAAAGAATCTATCCCTCATCTTCTGTAAATAGAAAGTTAGAGTGGAAAGACGAGAGTGTTTCTTCATTAACAGATCGATGGTTTTTACTTGTAGTTGGATATGGTCACAACTTGCTAGCTGTAATATTGGAATCAGGAGGTTGCACAGCTGTGTAAGATTTTACTTATCAATTATATTTATAAAGTTTTACAAATAAATAATGTAATGAAATTTTTAATAGGCTTGAGGATAATTCCGGTCCAGATATATTTTATGTTGAAGAAGCTCAAGAAACACTCAAACATATTAGAAAAATCGGTATATCAACGTTAGCTGAAAAATGGATCAATGCTAATGCCAAACCAGAAGTTATTGTACCTCAAAGGGAGTCGACATTATCAAAACTTCCGTCGAGTATAGCAGAAAATCTCGTAGGTTTCATCAAAACAAATCAACCAAAATCGCTAAATAGTTTAAACTCTAGTATAAATAAAATACCTCACGATAACACAAGTATTACTAAAAATAGGGGCCCCGAGGAATCTCGACTTGACTTTAATTCTGGTATTGACCATTATATTTTTGTTTGGTTTACAAAAATAATCTGAATCATTATTATTTGTAATATAATTATTGCAGCATATTCCCTTGAAGTGTCTCGAGATTCACCAAGTCAAGATTCACTTAGTCAAGTTAGTGAGATAAGCGATCAAGCTGCACCGATATTGGGCAGGAGAGCTACTAGAGAAAGAAGTAATGCTTTAATAACGAGATATTCAGATGAAAGTGACTCTGATTTGGATGTAAGTATAACTAAAGTCAATGCTATACATTAAGTACATTAAGAAGCATACTAATATCACTAATATGAATAATGTAAATAACATTATATACTGTATTATATACTTTAGAATGATGAAATAGGGATTGCCGAGATTAGTAATATTCGAGAAAATTTATTACATCAAGCGGAATACATCATACCAAAAGTTATCACAACTGGCAATAAAAATTCTCTAATATACTTCGTGAATATTGATTTATTCGAAGGTATTTTAATATCATCGAAATTGGGTGAATTGGATACCGAATTTCTAGTGAATTTAAATGCCTGCAGTCAAGCAATTCATAAACTATTGAGTGACACAAAAAGATATAAGAAACTATTGAGTCATGAGTCAGGTAAATATGTGATAAACAAACATTTGATTGCAGTCAAGGAACATGGCATCTTACTAGAGTGGGAAAATTGTACTTACTGGGTAGTTGGAAGATTATATAATACTCCAAGACCTCAAGAGTTGTATATATGCTATCAAGACTATACACCACAAAATTTAATTGAAATGGCATTTAGATTGCAATGTATCAACTGTTAATTTAAAGGCTTTAATCCTTTATGTATCAGGCAATTACAAGCCTATGTTGTATGGATTAATATAATATATATTTTTTATATTATTTGAAAATTTTAAATAGTAAATATTATATTGGAATTTTGTACTGAAATAGGAAAATTGTTAGTTAAAATATAAATTTCTCATAGTATTATTATAGTACGTAGCATTGCAATAAAAAATAACTAGCATCTGTTAAATAGTTTAATATAATAAAGTATAGATTTATAGCAATAATACAGTCCTAATCTTAAATTTAAGGAATAGTGTAAAAGATGTTGTCTTCGTTTTAAAAGTACCTGCAGAAATTAATATTGAATAAATAATTCTATCAAATAGAATTATAGTGTAAAAATATAATTAATAAATTTATGATTTTATACTTTTTTACCTAATTGATTTTTATTACTATTCCAATTTACTGTGACCAAGTAAATTAACATAACCGATATATAACAACATTGCCATATATCAATGTGATACTTCAATTATTATGACGATAAACGATTTATGCATAAAATTACAATTGAATCCTTGCGTTATACTCTTTTAAGAAATCTTCGTCGTGGATTAAAATAGCAATTTCAAATCTGAAGTACAAAAAAGGATTTTTTACTCAGCGTTTCCGTTATTTCTTTACAATATAGATTTACACACCTTGGCAGATATATACATTATTATCAATACGGTACCATTATTTTTATGATAACGAGTGTAGTTGTTTCGCAATTGTAATCTTATATCATCTTCTTAAACATAATTTAAGTATTTTAATTGAAAAACGAAAAATAAAAAACTGTTTAATTTGTTAGATACTTAAAAAATATAGCAACAGTAAAAATATTAAAGGGTTAAATATGGCACGTGTTACTTAAAAATTGTGATTATTAATAAAATTATGTATGATCTAAAAAGATATACTTGGTACAAATAACTGCATTAGTAAAAGGTTTATTATTAATCATTGGATAATCTTGTGCAGATAATTTTCATTCTCATATATAAGACATATTGAAATTAATTGATTTTCAACTTTTAACTTCTCTATGAACATTAAAATATGCAAAAAAAGCTTAACAAAATTTTATTAGCTATCTTTAAGTTTTCATCTTCAACTATATTTTTACATACAATTTACTTTTAAAACGAATATTGATACACAATAGTTTATTATTTTACTATTCATAAAATGACTGGCTTACTTTGATTATATATTATATTGAATGTAAAGATTATTTATTTAGTATTAGCATATATTATTATTATCTAATTCTTATTTCCAAATTTAACAAGATATACAGGGACTTTTAACTTTATATTTTAACTTATTCGCTCAGATTATGATCACAGTAGTTTCTCTTTAATAAGGTGTTTTCACATAATTCGATATAATTTACATTTCTTCATTATAATCTTCATGTTTATTTTTTAAAATCTTTCACTTGTGGAAATAATAAAAATATGTTTAATTCATTGATATTTTTGCTAAACTCCTATTGTGCATGCAAAAAATTTTATTTTTAATTAATCATTTTCCGATTCTTTGAATGTTCTATACTACTTATCAAAATTTATCTATAAAAATACAATATATAATAAATTAATAACATATTTTTGTCCAGCGCTAAAACGCAATGTTTATTTATCAAAATTATATTTTAATAGTTATATATTCCAATTAGGAAACTTTACTACAATTTGTCTATGTAGTAATAAAAAAAATGACTCTTAGTATTCCGGAAATGTATAACTACAAATCAAGTAAAAAAATAATTTTAAATCTTACTAAATTTTTATATTTTAAAAAAGAATTATCAATTAATAAGATATTTCTATGTATTCCCTTTAAAATAAAGAATAGAAATTATTTTATTCAAAATGTTTGAATTTCATCTATATAACATGAAAAGAGCAACTTTTAGATACATAATATTTTTTTTTCGCGGTGAAGTTTTTTTATACGATTCAACTAGAATAAAATTAATTTTTTTTAAATAATTGTGTATAAATCGGTGAAATTTCATATTTTCGAGCATTACAAATCAAATTTCAAAAATAAAATAAAATAATCATTTTTTTTAGACTAATTAATAAATATTATGAATAAACTTAAATTGATCAATAGTGCAAAGAAAAACGCTACACAAGAAGCATTTTTTTCGTAAGAAACGCAATAAAATTTTATATTAGCCGTATTGTTCGAGAATTGATATACTCGATTATTTAAGAAAAAAATTGTAACAAAAAATGCTATTAGTTAATATTTTTTTATTAATTTATTAATAAGATACTTTAAAATTGAAGAAATTTTTTAAGCAAATTTTGAAATTCATTTGTAAAACGTATTTTCTTTTCTTCAATAAATTATTATTATTCAAATTAAACAAATGCCAATATATCATATAATTTATAGATATTTGCTTCTATTAAAAAAAAACTTTAAATTAATTTGGAAAAACAATCATTATTAATGATTATTGTTTTGTAAATAAATAAACCAAATGTAAACAAAATACAGAAACTAAATTTAATAGTTTTTATTTTTATTTCCTTATGCCAAAATGTTACAACAGTATCAAAGAAAACTTAAAGGAAATATGTTCTTGGTTTTCGGACACTGAACAAAGGCATACGGTTTTTATGCTGAATTCGTTTGGGAAGTGGGAACCGTATTTTGGAATCATGAAATTGTTTGACTTGTGGTCTTCTGCAGTTAGCAGCTTTAACAACTTCTACCTTGATAATTTGAATGGAGTGTGCTCGTGCACGATGTCTGGCTCCCATATCCCGGTAACACTGCGTCACTGCACCACTTACAGATAAATCACGGTATTCTCGGTACATGTTATGTGTACCAGATCGAGAATCATATCTTAACCAAATACCAAAATTCTTAATTTTAACCGGTGTCTTTTCTGGAATCTACGAAAATATATTTTAAATAATAAAATTATTATAATTTAAAAAATATTAGGATAAACATTAATTTAAAATGTTACCTGTTTCAATGAAACAATTTCACCAGTCGATTTTTTAAATTTCTTAAGCTGACGTAAAAAATACCAAAATCTTGATTTTGCAACAATTGCATCCGGAGCAAATATCCTCATTTTATAAAGAGGAGTAGTCTTCTCCTTTCCTGTTGGCAATTTACGCCCAATTACCTCAAATTCTTTCAACTAAAATAAAAAAATCAAAATTTAATAATATTTATGAATTTATCTGAACTTATTTTATTTTACATTTTCAAAATTCTTATAATTGTAAATACAATGATTCTCGAATTACACAAACGGGGTTAGGAAGGTGTTTATCATTACTTTATCTTTGAAGTTAAAAAAATAATTTCAATTTTTACATACAAAATTATTTTTATTGGAATATATTAAAAAATTATATTATAATCTTATTATACAAAAATTATGAAACTATTATAAAGTTAAATGAGGAACACATGTGGTTATAACCAAACTAACAACCTCTAAATATATAAATCATATTTTATGAGAAATAAAATGTAATAAAATACTAATGTATATTTAAAATATCCTACATAAAATCAGGAATACATTTTAAAGAGCTTAGCTATTATATTATATCAAAAAATATTAAATTTAACATACTTCTCCTTTAGCCTTCATGATTCCGTCGATGCGAGTTCAGCACAACCGGAAAAAGAATCAAGTAACGAGTTTCATAAAATTGGCGCCATTTATGAAAATTTAAGTGATATAAGATATAGAAATAAAAATTTTTAGATATTTTCACAATTTTTGTATTACTTTGCTATAGATATAAAAAATCTTCAAATTAGATTATAACTATTATTTATATAATAAGAAATTATTGATATATAAGTAAATTAAATAAATTAAATAAATTGACACCATTTTTCTTACAATTTACGTTTATGGTTAATTAATGATGACATTTTTCTAAATTTAAACAATATGATTTGTTTTCTATAATGAATAATCACAAAACATATTATTAATTGCACAATTTAGACTTAGATTTTATATAAAAAACTTGACTTTCAATTTCTCATACTTTCATAAAAATTATGCTAATAATGTGCATAAATGTTTATTGCACGTATAATTGTAATATTGTAATAATTGCATAAATATAATAATTTATATTTAAACTATAATACAATTATATATGTTTATTAAGAACAAACATGAATCTTAATCCACAAGATATTTATATATTTTAAAATTTTAAGTTACAAGATTAATTTAATTCATAGATTAATAAAATATGTATGAAATTTTATAGATCTGCTATTTTATTGATATACTTCTAACATAAAAAATTAACTACATATTTTCAACAACATACGTACTTTTAACAAGTAAATAATAAATTAGTTAAAAATCATTTGTAACTATTTTTTAAAATGCAAGAATATTATCGTGTATAAATTTTCATTTAAATGTCATTTGTAAAAAACGACTCCATAAACTTTATATAGTAATTTTGTATATAAACTTCAATATTTTAAATTTAACTAAATGTAAATTTTCTATTTTTTACTCTCAACAATTGTTGATTTATTCATTTTAATTTTTCTACTATTTCCTTCAATTTTATCTTCTTCTTCACTTTGTTCCTCTTCATCTCCTTCATACTCCTCATCTTCATATTCTACTTCATTTTCTTCATCTTCGTCTTCTTTTTCATCTTCATACTCTACATCATTTTCTTCTTCATATTCAAGTTTTTTATCTTCTTTTTTATCTTTTTTAACTTGTTCATTCTCTGTTTCATTGTCTTCTTCTTCATATTCTACTTTATTATCTTCATCTTCGTCTTCTTTCTCTTGTTCATACTCTATTTCATTTTCTTCCTCATCATATTCTTTTTCTTCTTCATATTCTACTTTGTTATCGTCCTCTTTGTTTCCTTCTTCTTCTTCTTCTTCTACTTCTGTGTATTCTACCTCATACTCATCTTCTACTTCTTCCACGTCTTCCATTCCTTTATCATTATTACTTTCCTGTCTATCAAAATTTTCTTCAATGTTATATATGAATATATCTTTTTTCTCTCTTTGTGTCATAGTCGGAGATGCTTTGTTATTATTATTAAAATTGTCATGGGCAGTGGAAATATCATATACATAATCATCATACGTGATACTTTTACTAGAATTTTCTTCGTACTTATTTTTTAACAATTCTTGATTTTCATAATTCTTATGCACTGATTTTGCACTATTAATTACACCAGTATTATTATACTCATCATTTTTATTTTTATCGCCATTGTCAACTTTCTCGTTATCGTGTTCATAACTTTCTTCAGATTCTTCGATTTTTAATTGCTCTTGACTCGCTAGATTTATTCTTTCAGTATTTAAATTTTCGTTGACAACTTCTGTTTTATATTTATTATCGTTACCTAATAAATTTTCCTCCCTATTTGATGTTATTTCACTTATAGCTGCGCTTTCAAGTTGATTATTATCTTGAGATTCCTATGCAAAAGAAAACGTTACAAATAAAAAGTTTGTAAATTATTATAAATAATTATTTGTATTCTATTTCAAAGAATAAATAAAATTAAATTGACAAAAGAAAAATAATGAAATAAATATTTAAAAAATAACGATAAAACATATACTAACTATTACATTAAAAGCTACATACTGTGTGATAATGTTCAGTATTATTCTATAATTAGTAGAAATTTCAGTAGTTTAATAAAGATTATTTCGTTTGCTAACAGCTTGTATGGGTGCAAAGCTAATGAAATAAAATAAATAAAAGAATCACCAAATAAAAAAAGATTCCGTAGTTTCATTCGATTCTGTTGATTATTTTAATATTTTCTTACAGCTGCTACCTGGTCAAGACTGATGACGGAAAGTGTCATTTTTCCAGAAAGAACGACTGGAACCTCCACATTTTCTTTTTCTTGTATCTCTTGTATTTTGGAATCTGTTACAAGAAGTTCACATTGCGAAGGAAGTGCACCTTCCAAATAAATTGAAATTGGGGGTGATTTCTCTTTTTCTTCTACATTACTGAAAATTCAAATACCGTTGTAAATATTTCTCAAAAATTATTAACAACAATTAATAATGATTGAATAAATACCTAGGTGGTGTAATAATGGGAGTATTTGGTCTACTGCATTTAACTCCACCTTCGCACGATGTAGTCATTTCCATGTTTATAACTTTTACCGAAGGTGGTTCATGATATGCTTCGAGCTCTTTTTCTTCTTGACACAGCGTTTCTTCAAGTGAATTCAAGTTCTATCACAATAAAAATAAAATTATTATTAACTTTCGGATTATTAGGACTATTTACATTAGTACTTTCTAAAAACTTAAATAAATAAAAAATAATCTTGTCGAACACACAGCATTAGCATGCTATAATAGAAAAAAGCTAAAACTCTTGTAAACAAGTATAGAAATAATTTAGAAAAAATTATAAAATTTTTAATTTTCAAACAGATAAATAAATTTTTTTCTGCGGATTTATATAGCAAATATGTATTAGTTTCAAAATTGTAAATACTAGAAAAAATTTTGTCAGCTAAAGCAGCAATAACTACTAGTTATTTTCCAAAAAGGAGAGCAACACTCTCTAGCATTTAGGAAAATACCTTTAAATTGGGGTTGACCCCAGCTGCCAGACCATTAGACTTGAGAGTTTGATCTACTTGTTGAAAAAAATATGAAATTATAACATAAATTACAGTTACAATTGCCAGTATATTCAATTCGAATCCACCTTTTTTCTTAATAGACTTACATTATTAACCAAATAATACTAAATAATAACTAATAACAAATAACTAGTAATAAGTACACAATAAATAATAAGTAATAAAAATGAACAAAAACCTTTCCGATCTTTTTATTCAATTGCCGTAATATGTATTTTAATGAAACATAATACACACTACTAAAATTATATTTTTTCTAATTCACATAAGTAAATTAATATAAATACATCATTATATAATATATATAATAGGTTTCGGCAGTAAATTATAATAAAAAATAAAATTTCATTATCTATATGCTGAAGAAAGCATGAAATGTACGCAAAAACGTGCAATTTTACGAGTTACGATAATTAAAAAATTAAAAAATAACGATATCCTTCAAAAGCTTTCGTTTAAACCTTGGATTCCAATGAAGGGGTTGAACAATTCGTAACAGAACGCGATAAGTTGCTTATTTGAACGACGATTCGTTCCATAGCTGCTTCTGTTTCTACCAAACGTTGCCTCAGTTGGTCTATTTCTATATCCCCAGCCACCTCTTGTGTTCCAGCAGCATGTACAATTTAGAAATTGATTTACGATTTACAATCGTAATTGGAAGGTACATATATACATACATATATACATATATAAAATCATATTCCCACCCAAATCTTGACTGAATATTATTTAAAACATAAAGAAAATAAGGGAACTTACGTGTTTGTAATTCGTCAATTGTTGGAGGCGAGTCTGTTGATGGTGATACATAAGTTTCTTTTCGTTCAGGTGATCCGTTAATTGCAGTTACTGCTGCAGCAAACAGTTCAGGATTAAAAACTAACTTTTGATATTCTCTTTCAGCAGCGGCAGTTGAATATTCCGGTCTCACTATTTCATTGTCAGCAGCCTTTCGTAAGACCTGGTAAACGAATACATTCTACAATTTGTTCAATAAAAAAAATTGTCATTTATGAAATAACTAACATAAATAAAAGAAAGAAAAAAGAGAGTACATAATCTGTGTTATATATAAAGTAAAGAAACAAAAAGATAGATGAAAAAAGTGTAATAAAGACAAATCAAACGAGAAAAAAATAAATAAATACCTGAAGAATTTTATACAGGAAAGATAAAACATTTCCAATAGTATAAATCGGTATGACGATTCCCATAAGTACCTTCGAAATTGTATAGAGAAAAAAGATTACAATCCCAATTGTGTATAGTGGCATGAGAAGTCCTAATGAACCACTTCCCTTGGGTGCTGATACCACATGCCCAGCTCCTCCCATAGGTGGTCTCATTTTCATAGGAGCTACATGATCAGGTCTATCTTGAATTCTAGGTACGATGTGAGATGATGGAATGGCTCTGCCACGCTCCCTAAGTGCAGGATGATAGCTTCCTGCATGGGGTGGAGTTTGACGTTCTTGTTTTATATTACCTATTTTTAAAAAAATTTGAAAACTCAGATTACGACTTTCAGAAGTTAAAGTATTTTCAACGGTAAGGGTATTGTAATTGTAGAAGGTCATCAAAAGTTAATATTTTTAACTTGTTTAGTAAAGCAAGAAAATGGTTAGTTTGCTTTTCTGCAGTAGTAGTAAAAACTGTATTTCAGATTATGACAGTGCTTTTGAAGTTTATGTCTGCCAACTGTTATGCTTTTGAGCTTGGCAATTCGCCAAAAACAGTACTACATTTTTACTTTTCACTTACACATGCATCAGTAATTAATGGAGATTCATTTATCAAATGTTTTAATAGAAAATGTATTAAAAAGATAAAAAATTAAAATTAAATCTGATTTCATCATTTCAAGCAATTGAATTGTAGTTATAAAAGCCTCCTGATGCTTAAGTGATTTAGTAATACTATTTTAAAATATAATTTTAACAAATAATGGAACATATTTAGCTGGTTGTTAGTATGGTTTAGAATTTTTTAATAAATCCACAGACTAAAAAACACAGTCCAAAAAATGTCTTACTGTGTGGCATTAAAATATGATATCTAATAAGGTGAGGTGTTCCTAATCGAGATAACGGCACGCCAAATTCCATTTTAAGACATAAAGAACGATTAGACCCTCTTATCTCTTCTAAAACTTGTTTATAAGATTTCTTTAATTGCTCTTTTTCTGCCAAAAATGAGGATAAATCTATACCACATCTAGTAAGCACTTCTTCTTTACATAATCTTGTATTTGACGGTGTTAGCTTTTTGAATTTGTGTATGTCAAGAGCATCTCTTACTCTAGGATCAACATGATGGTGTTTTATGATATTGTGACATAATTCTTGCATTATATCAACAGCAGTTACATCACTTTCAAATATGACATCGCAACAGCCTAATCAATTTTATAAAATAAGAATAAAATTTAATATACTTTCATACAAAGACAATGCTTTTGTTCATTTCAACAACACACCTTAACCGAATACGTAAATAAAAATTTGACTGAAGAATAATATAAATGTAATGCACCAGTGGGCATCGTAATTTTGAAACTAATACTTACCAGAGCTGTCTGCAGAATGTGAAGGTATGACGGACGCCTGTAGCATGGGGTAAAAAATTTTGGGCCAAAGTATTGCAAAGCATCCGGCTACAATTGCAAGAATTATCACCGTCCTTCGAGGGCCAAACTCGGTAATTGTTTCCGTCATGATTTTAATTTTTTTATTTTTTGTTATTGATAGATTTTCTTTTTACGTTTATATATAAATATATAAAGTCGTTGCGTTCGCAGTAAAGTCTGAGCGTTCGAGTCGTTACAGGTTTATTGATTTGATGATAAATCGTCAGGCCTTCCCCAATCCCATCGAATATCGTGCAGAAGAACTTGGATTGCACATTAGAAACGAGGGGTTAGCCGTTCGCACATTCGACAACTGTTTTATGTATACTAGAGAGCGGAAGCAGCAGCGCAAGATCAGTGCTGCATCATTCGTTCTCGCTCCGAGAGCAGACAGCTTTACAAGTCTACACTAAGGTGCACCCACACATGTATTTCTGGAAAGCGTCTTCTGCTGCGTTCGTCGCGATCACTCATTCATTGCATTAGCTTTTCCTTCTGTAGGCTCATATATACATGACCAGATCTTCATATTGTACACACAGCGTGTTTTCGAATATAGTACATGTAGTTTATAATGAACTACTACGGATGAAGAACTGAGCATTGTGAAAATAATTCAAGTTTCCCCAAGCACGAGTGTTCGTAATCATCGAGGAGCTATTTTTAAACTCGCTCATTTCTAATATATTTACAGACATTAGAAAAGGCTAATCTAAAAATAGTGAGGTCCCGTACGCAATGTCAAATTTGCGAATGTACGCATAAACAGGCATTTAAATGACAAATCTGCCCGCAACTGCGTAACCATAATTGTTCATAGAAAATACTTTTAGATTTAAAGGATAATTTTTGGTTAAAAAAAAAGATATTGAATTTTGTTTTATAACTTATTTTTATTTTTTGCGTTTTGACGCATTTATATAATAATTAGACTAAACGACCAAATTCGGATCAACTGGTTGTAATAATTATTAAATAAATATATCCAGCAGTCCAAGTATTATTTATAATCATTTCTCAACAATCAGTCACCTATTCTGGACCACCACGCTAAAATTAAAAAAACGTTGTTATATAACGAAATCATTGACGGGGAAAAAAACTGTATTTTATAGACAAATTTGAAAAATAGGTAACTAACGTTAATGTACTCGATTTCTTTTGAATCTAGCGGCCGTCTTTGATATCTTATTGGCAGTTGAAAGTCATCAATTATTGGTAATACTATAACATTTGGCCCAGTTGCACCTTGCTGCTTATGAGATACTGCCGCCCCTGAACTAGATGGCGTTGACTTTGACACTGTTGATGCGACTAACCAACAAAATACTTGTTTAGTGCGAAAATTAAAGTTCTATTTGCATAATAAATAAAAATAACCAAAATTAAAATACGCAACATTACCTGTATTATTTACGCCTTTTCGAAATCTAATCATTGGTACATGTGCCTGAACCACCTAAACATTAAAACATATCAATTTTTCGTTAAAACATTTTACTTTGATAGAAATGGGTTATTTATTGAATTATAAATAATAATATGAAAAAATGTACCTTCCATCCTTTACTTGCCATAATTTTAAATATGTATATTTTTAATTAATACACAATCACCTCGAATTTCATATAAATTATTATGTCGAAAATAACTTATAAGATAGGTGACCAGATTTGACCCATAATACTGACACTTTCTGCTTAAGTTTTGACAATTGCATAACAAAGTTAAGAAAGGTATCGACAGATAGCGCTCTTTATTTTGAAAATCACTAGTTTATACAATTTTTTTTATTTGATTGGTAATAAACAATAATTAACAAAAAAATTAAATGTTTTAACAACAAAATATTTCGAAATTAATTTATAATTTATACAAGTGAAATGTATGCATTTCGAAATAAATTAATTAATACTATTATTTATAAATTTTATTTAGGAAAAAACAAAATAATTTGAATTCATGGAAAAATCGATGTTTTATTAGTTGAAATTACAAATGATAAAAATATATATATTTGGTGTTTTATATTGTTTCGGAATGATAAATTAACTTATGATTAAATTACATTAAAAAACCTAAAAACAGCAACAAATATGTGTAAAATCGTGAAAACATTATCAAAAAAATGCACATGCACATTACATACAATATGACTGCTTTGGTCTATAAAACATGTTATGTGATTTATGTATATACAAAATAAAGTTTTTAATCAACATCTTCCATGCCAGAAGCATCATCAGCATTATCTGGGGATAATACTTCTTCTTCTGCTGTTGTCTGTTCAACGACGGGCTCTTCAGTATCAATGCTAAGCCCAAGTTTAATCATTCTATGAATTCTAGATGCATGTACCTGGGGTTTGTCCAATGCAAAGCCAGATCCCAAAAGAGCAGTTTCGAATAAAAGAGAAACTAAATCCTTAACAGCTATGTCATTTTTATTAGCTTCAGCTTTTTCCCTGAGTTTTTTAATAATTGCATGATCTGGATTAATTTCAAGATGTTTTTTTGCTGACATGTAACCCATGGCTGATGAATCACGAAGTGCTTGAGCTTTCATAATTCTTTCCATGTTAGCAGACCACCCATATTGAGATGTTACAATACAACAAGGAGAGTCCACAAGACGATTTGATACCACAACTTTTTCTACCTTGCTGTCTAAAATGTTTTTTATAACCTTGCAAAGTTCCTCAAACTTATTCTTATCTTCCTCATATTTCTTTTTCTCTTCTTCGCTTTCTGGTAATTCTAAGCCTTCTTTGGTTACAGATACTAATTGTTTGTTATTGTACTCTTTCAATTGTTGAATAACATATTCATCAATTGGTTCTGTCATGTAAATAACTTCAAAACCTTTTTTTGTAACACGTTCGACAAAGGCACTTCTAGCCACTTGTTCTTTACTTTCTCCTGTAATGTAGTAAATATGCTTTTGGTTCTCTTTCATTCTACTACAATATTCCTTTAAAGATACAACATCATCACCAGAAGTATTAGTTTGATAGCGAAGTAACTCAGATAATCTTATACGGTTGGAATTATCTTCATGAATTCCAAGCTTTAAGTTTTTGCTAAAATGTTCATAGAACTTTTTATATGTTTCATTATTTTCTACTAGTTCTTCAAAGAGTTCCAAGCATTTCTTGACAAGATTTTTTTTGATTACTTTGAGAATTTTATTTTGCTGTAACATTTCTCGAGAAATATTCAAAGGAAGATCTTCACTGTCAACAATTCCCTGTGTAAAGTTTAGATATTCTGGAATCAACTCCTCGCAATTATCTGTGATAAAGACTCGACGGACATATAGTTTAATGTTGTTCTTTTGTTTCTTTCCAAAGAGTTCAAATGGCATTCTTTTTGGAATAAATAAAAGTGCTTTAAATTCAAGTTGACCTTCTACAGAGAAGTGTTTAACAGCTAAATGATCTTCCCAATCATTATTCAATGATTTATAGAATTCACCATATTCCTCCTGGCTGATCTCTTCTGCATTTCTAGTCCAAATAGGTTTATATTTATTAAGCTCTTCATCTTCTTCATACTTTTCTTTAATAATTTTTTTCTTTTTCTTTTCTTTATCAGTATCTTCCTCCTTGTCTTCGCCAACATCTTCAACCTTTGGCTTTCCATCACCATCTTCAGCCTTTGTGTCTGCCTCTGCCTCTGCTTCATCATCACTAATTTCCTTCTCTCGTTCCTTTTGAACAACAAGTTTAATAGGATAGCTAATAAACTGGGAATGTTTTTTTATTATTTCTTTAATTTTGCTTTCCTCCAAAAACTCTGACTGATCTTCTTTGATGTGTAGAATAATTTTTGTTCCTCGACCTATGTGTTCTCCCTTGTCTAGACTAACAGTGAAAGATCCACCGGCGCTTGATTCCCAAATATACTGTTCATCATCGTTATGTTTTGATATAACAACAACTTTATCAGCAACAAGGTATGCTGAATAAAATCCAACACCAAATTGACCAATCATAGAAATATCGGCACCGGCTTGAAGAGCTTCCATAAATGCTTTAGTTCCCGACTTTGCAATAGTTCCTAGATTATTTACTAAATCTGCTTTCGTCATACCTATACCAGTATCAATAATTGTCAATGTTCTATCATTCTTGTTTGGAATAATTCTAATATACAGATCCTTGCCAGAATCTAGTTTTGTTGGATCTGTTAATGATTCGTAACGTATTTTATCTAAAGCATCACTGGTATTGGAAATTAATTCTCGAAGAAATATTTCTTTATTAGAATAAAAGGTGTTGATGATGAGAGACATCAACTGAGCAATTTCAGCTTGAAAAGCAAACGTTTCAATCTTCTCTTCTGCCATTTTAAAAGTTTTAATAATGGTCTTAAAAATGATCTAATAAACCCTGAGAATCCATTTTAAAATTTTAATTATTCTTGAATATATTAAGAAACTTACATAAAATTGCAACATGGTATATCTTATATAAGATTAATTTTAATTAAATATTTGTAGCATTTATTCAAAAAGAAAATTGTTAATAATTGAAATGATGTGAGTGTAACAAATTATTAAAAAGTAATAACATTTATGTTGAAAAATCGTTCTATAATTGTACAAACACTGTAAGGATATTTGGGTTAACTTTTTAAATATTAAATAAAATCATTCGATGTAATTATTGATCTGTAATAATATGAACACAATCCACATTTCAATCATACAATCATATCATGCGAAAATTTCAAAGCAAATTAAAATAAGAACCATAAACATTGCATTAAGATATACATAAAGCTATTATATTACCTTTTTATTAAATATAATTTTGAAACACTTTTAAATGAATAAATTTAATTATTAGCACGAGGCATTCGTCTTGGTTGTGGTCGTTCTAATACAGCGCGCTAGTTGACAATCCAATTTATATACACCGCATGCGCTGTTTGTCGAATGTTCTAGAACATTCGAGAATTTTCAACTTTTTAATTGGTTGACACTTCCGAAATCTACAGTCGGTAAAGAATAAAAAGTATGTATTTGAAAATTTTATTATTATTACAAAAAGCAAAAGTTTGCAAATGAAAAATGCTTTTAACGATTTATTTATTGAAGAAATGAATGCGAGCAAAATAGAAGATTCGGATACATTCAATCTTGCGCCAAAACTTGAATCGCGTAGTACAAACCACTACTTCCAAATTTGAGTGGCGCGTGGTCACGAAAGTGGCTGACTCGCGTTATCGTATATAATGCGAACGCACATGTTTTTGATCGTACTTGCAGTTCTCATATGCATGCTTCGTGCGCATCTACGAATAGGACTTGAATTACGATAAAAATCTGAATGTGAAAATGTTTTCACGATACTTAAATTTGCTCAAATAGAAGCTTTCTTTTGAAAAATGAAAAAAATTATCTATATATCTACATATATAGACTATATAGTTTTGTACACATAAATAATTTACATTAATGTAAACTACTGCTTTATTGAATTTTTTTCTTTAATATTTATCAATAGCCTGTAAATTAAGGAAAAGTAACGGGAGAGAAAAAAACAAGCTCCAATAAACTCAACAGTTGACTAATTAACATTCATTGAACCGATGAGTTACCTGTAATTCTGGATTCTAAAAAACGATCATTTATCCGGAACATGGCGCCATCTGCCGACTTTTCATTGCTCGAGCGAAGAAGGAAAAATAAGAGGAAAAAAGAACACGAAGAAGATTACTATATGAAAAGATCGGTAAGGGATAAAATGTCAGGGGAAGCAATAATCACAAAAGCACGTCATTAAAAAAATTCTTTATTTTATTTGTTCATTCCCATCGGAGGATCTTCGAAAGCAATAATGAAGTTGGTGGTGCACATGGTGCGTATTTCCGTGGGGCAGCAACCTATATGGAACAATAGACGAAATTCCGGTCGAAGACGGAAATACCTTTATTTCACGCACAGCACACACATCCTTTAGGATTTTCCCAAGTACGTTGAGCGATAAATAGATGTGAACGCGTACACGCTAGCATCTGTGAGCACCTTTCCTTTGACGTGCGTTCTCGGTATGTTTCTTGAAGTGCCGAAGGTGTGTAGGTAAGCGCCAGCAGCGTCGAGCTCGTTTTATTGTAAGATCGTGTGGGAACCATTCTCGTATGTCCATCAAGCGTATCCGTAATCTGCACCTGAAAATTTGCTTTTTTATCGACGCGAAACGCTCTCATGGGGGGAAAGGCGAGAATAAAGGGATTTTTGCCCGAATGATTTACAAGAGGCGGGATTAGAAAAACAATTTTGCGGTGCGTAAAGATTATAAATTCGTTTAAACGAAGAAGGAAAATCAAGCCTTCACAGCACGCCAATGTAAATAACATAATTATCGAAAACTTTAAGAATGAAAAACGTGATAAATAATAAACATTGGTGTTCGTGGGAAAAAATACGGCTGCTGTTCGTTCATTCGTTCGCTCATTTGCTCGCGAGTTTCGTATGCATTGGGAAAATTTAAAATAAGATACGTGTGTTACATGAATGACGCACGAATTTATCGCAGAAAAAATGAGTACGCGAAGCGCGGAATACATGATTTTTGCCTGTGGAGAATTCCGTCGGTTACCGCTTAGCCAGCATGTATCGTACGTAATGGGTAAATCAAGCAATACCGTAAAGACGTTTCAAACGTTGGAATAACTCATGGTTATCGATCTTGAAAAAAGTTGGTAAGAAGAAGATGCGAACTTTGATGTGGTTGTTGATATGGCGAGGAGCTTAACTCCGGTAACCTAGCTTTATGATGTACAACAAAACTCATACAGCTAGATAACCAAAGAAAATGTCCGCGCCAAGATCCTCTTGGGCTCAGGGTCATCAACGACGACCCTTTCGGCAATATACCTGTAGATAACCTGGAAACAAAAAAAGCAAATGAGTGGCACTTTTCGCGGATCGCGCAAAGGTGCAGCATCAGCAGCCGCCGCGATAATTCGATCGAGCGGGGTACGAGCGAGCGGCACGTATTCGCCGATTCGTCAACGCACGATTGCGCACCTATTTACCTTTTCAATACGCTAGTAATCGACTTTATTGGGACACGTGACAATGTCGCTCGCGATTCGGCTCCTTTCAGTCTCTTTTCCAATTCGTCGGCTCATTTCTCCGTCGAATATCCACAATTAGCGGTAACCATTTACATATGCCGGTGGTGCTCGTACTCATAAATACCTACTTTTGTGTGTGTGCGCGCGCGCGCGCGCGCTCTCTCACGTTTAAATGGTTCTCGGCCAATTACAGTAAACGCCGAGGCCACGAAAACCTCGTAGCATACTAGCTCGACCGGTTGCTCGCTCAGCTCATTTCGCAACGACGGCCGTTCGGAGAAAGTCTCCGACACATTATGTTGCTTAGGCATCTTACATCGTACCGGGTTGCGTCGCGTATCGCATTCGACGTTACTCGTCCCACTGACAATGTCAAAGTAGCAAACAAATGGGATGGGATGGGTCGGAACGGGGTGGGGTGACAAGGGGGGAGGTAAGGTGAGTCCGCGAGAAAGAGGCGCGAAAGTCCTAGGACCGAGTGCGAGAGATAGCGAAAAGGAGAGAGAGAGAGATAAAGAGGGAGAAGGTCGAGGACAAAGGGCCCGAAGAACGGAGTCGCGTAGACAAAGGGAACCTCGTCTCGGGCTCCCCTCTTCACGGGTTCGCGGATACATGACGCACCAACTAACGGTACACCGTGCGCGAGTCCGACTTTTCGGAGCACGTGCGCGTTTAGCTGGGAAAGGAGCGAGAGCGAGTGAGACAGACAGACAGAGAGAGAGAGAGAGAGAGAGAGAGAGCGGCAGAGTGTAGATAAGCGTAAGCGCAAGCCAAGTCTAAGGCAGCGACAGCCCCGAGTAGATAAGCCTCGCGATTTTCGCAAGAGAGCCGACGGGACCGGTGTTCCCGGCCACGAGCCACGTTGACGTTCCGAAGCAGTTTTTTCTCTCTCTCGCTCTCTCTTCCTCTTTATTTCTCTCCTTTCACCGGGGGTCCGAAAATCTTTGGCAGGCGCGCGTTGCCATGCAAGACAGCGCTCCGTTCAACAGGTGGGCGCAGAGTCGCAGCCGCAGACCGCTCGATCTTTCTTACCTGGTATCCAACCACCGCGATTACGCGTGCACCAGTAGCTTCGGGCTTCCCTTTCGGCCACTTCGACGAAGACCACGACGTCTCCCGGGGTGCGGGAGGACGACGAGACGATCACTGGCTCACTCACTGAGAAACTGGCGGCGTGGCCGGCCGGCCACGGCCGTCTCGGCTTGCAGCGCACTCGGAACAGCTCGGACTGCGCGGCGACAGCAACGCGCGCACCTTTCGCGTCGGGCCCCCCACCAAGACAACCGCCTCGCGCTTCCCAAGCCCATTGGCCCGTTCAAATTGTCCGCCTGACGTCAGCCTCGCTCTCGCGGCGCGAGAAACGAGTTTCCCCACCCCTCCGGCCACCACAGCCCGCGCCCCTCGTCCTTTTATACCTGTTCCGGCTTCGCTCACGCTCACTCGCTCTCTCTCTCTCTTTTGCTTTGCCCCTCTCTCTTCGGCAGAGAGACTCGGCAGATTACCATTACGCCGTTGCTGCCGCGAAGACTCGTACGCATCGTCAGGTAAGCTTGGGCGAGCGAGCAAGAGGAGAACGAGGGAACGACGAAAGTAGAAAAAGGAAAAAAGGAGCGCATTCCAACGACTACGCTCTCGCTCTATAACGACGATTCCCATACGACAGCGAGGCGTACGCGCAACGAACATCCAATGACCTGAGAAACAGAGGAGCCCTCGCACTCGTTCTCTTTCTCCCTCGCTCGCTTTTGTCTCGAAACTGCTCTTGGCTCCGCCGACACGGGGTCTTCGCGCGCCAACAAGACGACTAGCGCACCTCGCCCGAACAAAAGTCACCGTGCCAAACTATGTATACGCGCTTACGTGCATGCACTTGTACGTGTACGAACGAGTACGTATCATTATTATCGGCATTGACCGGCACGTTGGAAAAGTAATGCGCGCGCCCTTGGACTTCCGGCGGATGCGCGTCGTCCTTGGCAAGAACGGCCCCTGGCGAGCGTCGTGCCGGTTACGGGGAGGGATTTTTCCGCGGTTCTTTTCCCGTCGCACTGTTTGCTGGAGAGCCCCATTTTCGAAGAGAAACCGTTA
Source organism: Platyscapa corneri (assembly GCA_018907185.1). Classification (NCBI taxonomy): domain Eukaryota; kingdom Metazoa; phylum Arthropoda; class Insecta; order Hymenoptera; family Agaonidae; genus Platyscapa; species Platyscapa corneri. The sequence goes on from JACCHW010000012.1 coordinate 4,063,405, forward strand.
ACGGGCCAGCGGACGAAGGAAATAAGGAAGGAAGGAAAGAAGGAAAGAAGGAAGAAAGAAAGGAAGAAAGGCTCGCACCTGCTCGACTCATGAGAGACGCGCTTTATACGCGCACGCGTTTATAATACGAAGGAGAGCCAGGCGCGAGAAGAAGTCGTTCCATGAGGGGCCGTTTCGCCAGGGGGCCCTTTTCTCCTTCTGGATCCTTCCTCTCCCCTTCGCGGGCGCACACTCTGCAGGCCCGCCAAAATCATCGCGCTTGCAACAACTCGCGATTGAAGTCTCCGGGCGCGCGCGAACGCACAAAGGTTAAAGTCCTTGGCGCGCGCGATCTCGGGAGAAAAGAGGAAAGCGCCCGGGACGACGGCCAATGATGTCATCGCGCGCCTACGCTCGCGGACGTACGCGTAGAGGTGTGTGAAGTAGCAACACGACGCCGTACGCTCGAAAAATATCTCTGGCCGAGCAAGTCTCTCTCTCTCTCTCTCAACCCACGGAACAACCTCCTGAGAGTATTATAGCGGGAGAAAGAGTGATAAGAGGGAGAGGAGGGGTGGGGACAGAGGTAGGTAGGCGAATTACCGGTTATGCAGATGCGCAGGGATGCATGCTGCAACCCCTACCTCCCGGCGCTGAGGGGAACAAAGCGTTTGCGGGAAAGAAAGTTGTGCGACGCGAATTATAAAACCGCTCGACTTTCCACCCGTATGGCCCCGTCCCTCCCCCGACGGCGCTCTCGCAAAGGGAAATCAAGTTCGCCAGGCGTGGAGAGAGAATAAGTTGATAATGCGAGAGAATGAGAGAGCGAGAGAGAGAGAGAGAGAGGAGACGCGTAAAATGCCTGCGCTCTCTCAAGAAAGAGGTTTCGCTTGCACACAGCCACTTTTATTCGTGCGTGCCTCCGCCGCGGGATGACAGGTAAGGCAGGTAAAGCTGGTAAGGGGAGCGGCGGAGAATATTCGAGTTGTTTGGGCACCCCAATGTCCCCGAGCGGGGGCTTCGCGTTGGCTGCCGACTGGCGTCGGTGGTCCGCGCGCAAGGAGGAGGCGGGGGATCCTCGCACGGCTGGTCAAGCCGCATTCCGTTGGCCAGCGACCGCCGCCGCCTCTTTCGAACCCTTCCATTTCGCTTCTCTCCCGTCATCTCCTTTTCTCACCGACGCGACCGACCGACCGACCGACCGACCGACCGCTGCTCCCTCCCCGCATCTTCGCCGGAGCCACGAAAAATGCGCGCACCGCTTGAAAAATACGAGAACCGCCGCTCGCGTTTTTTCTTCCCCTCTCCACTTCCCGTTTTTTTCCTCTTGCCCTCTTTTTTTCTCATTTCCAGATCGGTTCGTTGGCTTGGCCCTCCCCGCGCACGTCCCTTCTTTTCGCCACTCTCACGGCGAGGACCCGCTGTCGGCACGCGCGGAGACCGCTCGCCCGAGCGCAAAATTCGCCACGTACGCAAACCGCGACGACATGCAAATGTGCCCCGGGATCGCTCGTGGCTGGACGCCCACGCTTTCGTGCTCGATCCTCTCGGCTCGTTAGCGGCAGGAGGGAGCGAGCAAGCGCGAAGCCGGCAAAGAAAGACGGAATGTTTTTTCCGTGAGGGCGAGGACGAGAGAGCGAACGAGGAGAGAACGAAGGAAGGATCGCGAGGGAGGAGCGGCGGCCGGGAGGCGAGGCGAGAGCTGGTCAAGCGACCGGCTGGCCTTGGTTTCGAGCGTGTCGAGACTCGCTTAGATACGACAACGATGCTGCTGCTGTTGCTGCCACGGCGGCTGCTGCTGCTGCTGCTGCTGCTGCTGGTGTTCCTGCCGCCGCCGCCGCCGCCGCCGCCATCGTCATTGCTGACAATAATAATGTCCCTCGGAGCTCCGCTAATCCCGAACACCGAGCGTTCATTTTTTCAATTCGGCGCATCTCTCTTACCAACGCTCGGATTTTATATTCCAACGAACTCTTCTACCCCCCTCTTGCTCTCTTCGCCGCTCTCCTGCCGAAAATCTCCACCAGACCGTACACTGGAAAAATTACGTTTCTTCGAAAGAGAGAGGCGATACGTTTCCCTTCTGCCCCCCTCCCCCCATCTATCGTGCTTGCTCTTTCTTGCTGTGCGTCCCCGATGCACAGAAGGGGTCAGAGGGGTCAGAGGAGGCCGTGCTCCCTCTCTTCGGTCCCCCTTAACCTTGAAGGCATCACGATTCGCAAATCGAATTTGGCCGCGCGGCGAGCGGTGCCGAGGAAAGAATAAAGAGAGAAGCCAAGAGGTGGGAGACAAGGTAACCGCAGGGATCGTTCTCTTCCGAGCGCGCGTGTACAGCATCTTTCTCTCTCTTTCTCCCGTGGAGCCGGAGAGAAAATTTCACTCTCTCGTCTGTAGGATCTTTCGCATCGTATATATAGAACTTTCTATAAAATCCTTTTTAACGAGAACAATACGTTAATCGTGAGGAGCCTCGAAGAAACGGAGAAAGGAGCGAAAAGAGTGAAAGATAGAGGAAGGGGAACGGGATAAAAGATGAAACGGCATGTCGAATGACACGATCTTCTGCGTACATTTCAAGGAATATGTATTGTTTTTAATGCCTCCCCAATACAATATTATACTTTATATAAGTCATTTGATTTTATTAAAAGGAAGAAGCGCTTCATAGGTAAGTTACATGCGTATGTGAAAGGTTGACAAGAAGTCAGCAGCCCTGGTGACGACGTGCTCGAATTCCAGGTAAGATAGGGCGCCGTCCCCATCGATGTCGCTCTCTTCGAGGACCTTCTGACAAACGGTGGAGACCTCATCATCGGTGAGACCACCTCGCACCAACTGCCGACACGTGTGCTCGAGGTCGCCGAGGCCTACCAATCCATCCTCGTCGAAATCTGTAATGATCGCATCATGTCTCGTCGTCGTCGATCACTACTGCGTTCGTACGCAACTACTCATCTTACCATAAATCCTGAACGCGTAGTAGACCTTGAGGTCGCGGGGTGCCTGCTCCGAAAACACCGACATCATCTCGAGGAAGTCTTCGAAACAGATACCATCATCCTCTGGTTGGTTCGGCTCCGAGCCATTCCTCGTGAACACCTGGCCGATACGATTTCTGAATGGATTTTCCTGAATATCTCGACAAACGGAAATCGATTATTCACCTCTCTGGCATATGTTTATCACATTTTTACCTAATGTCTCTCCTCACTCGATTCCGTTTATTTTTCTTTTACTTTTTTTCATCTTTCGATCGTTGGCGCTAATGTCTTACTTTCGGAAAATCAAGAGGATTCCAATACTGTTACAAGCGAAAAATCCCTGTGTTGAATACTTCTTCCGTGCGAAGTAATCGAAAAATACTACTCACTTTTAACTTCAATTCAAAATTCGAAACACTTGTACCAAAAAGTGATTTATATTACCCGTTTTCGAAACATCATTGAGTAGCCTTTCGCGTAAATTCAACGGCCGTACAATATTTATAGATGAATTTAACCTCGTCTTTATTTCAATTTTAATAGTCAAATTAGTAAATTCTATTCAATTTTTCAATATATACTTGATACATTGTTTAACAAAAATTAAATCTAAAAAATCCGAGTTTCTACTTAATATCGACACAATAAGTTATTGTTACCATTTTCAAATAGTGCCGTAATTTTGAAATTAGTTTAAGCTTTTTTTAAATAAAAAAACATTATTTAAATGTGAAAAATGATATTTATTCAAAAAATAAATACTACTTATATATTCGTATTTTTATGTTTGTAAAAATCTTTTCATTTTTCCTAATACTTAAAGTTATTATTGTCAATCGAAATGAAAAGTTAAATTGGAAAAGTATACGTATGTTCAACGGCTTATCGAATTCCATGAAATCATGTCGTCATCAAATTAATCCGAAATTAAGAAAACTTGAATAATTAACTTTTTTTTTCTTTAAAAATCAAATCTTTAAATTATTTTTTTTAATTACACTATTCATAATTTTTTAATATCAATTAATGTTTAACGACTGTTAATATACTAACGAGTATTAGATTGTTTGGAAATATAAATTAATAGTGGAAAATTAGAAATATATCGTAAAACTAATTAGTACGATTGATCGTAAAAATAATTGATATAATTGTTTTACATTTTTACTCGAGTAAAATTATTTAAAATCATTTTAATAATTATTTTTAATGAGACTTAAAATGTATAATTTTACGTTCTGCTAATATTCATTTGAAACTCTAAAAATGTTCTTATTATATTAGAAGTGATTGTTTTTTTAGAACCGTACATCTCACGTGAATAAGCTATAATAATTTTTACATAATGCGAGTACTGTAATTCTTGTGCACGAATCGATCCAATAATTATCGTACTACTTCTACATATACGAATTGTTATTTAAAATTTGATTTCATTGATTTATTATGTTTTGAAATAGCTTATGTTCGGTTAGTATTTTAAATTTTATAATTTTCATATTTTAAATATTAATTTTACATTATAAGCAGGTTTTTTTATACAATGGATGATGATACTAAAGTTTAAATAAAAAAATCAATCATAAAAGTGTAATTTACGAAAATGAATTACGTTATTGTCTACAAGCAAGTAAAATTTTCATTTTCTTACATTGTAAAAATAATTTATTATTTATATTTACATTATTTTACATTATTTTACATTATTAACAGTACATTTACTCTTTATGATTTTATAAATTTAAAATATCGCAATATTAGGAATCAATAAAATTTATTTCCTGAAATATCTCATCGGCGATATACTACATAGACTTGTATAATTTAATAATTGTTTTAATAATTCTGCAAAATATCCTTATAGTAAAGTACGATACGTTTTGCTTTATTATATTTGATATAAGTATAGTAATACTCGTATAAACTTTCTTTATAATGCAGTATTTAAAAACGTTATTTATCCCTCCTGGCCTCTGAGCATCTCAATCATCTCTATCAAAAAACCTGTTTTAAAGTAAAAATTTTACTTTTTTTTAAAGGAAATAATTGACATAATCTCTTCAAAGTGTAGAGAATTATAGTTTGATAATATTCCGAAGGAAATGCCTGTATTTCTTAAATCAAAATATGACACTCGCGTACCCTTCAGGTAAGAACACTTGGCAGTACTCTTAATTTTGTATTTATCAACGCTCTATCGGGATATATATATATAATATTACAAATTACGGGTATAATATACTTGAATTGTCTCAGCAAATTTGTATTTGTGTGGAATATCCTTTTGATATAAGACATCGAATACATAATATTGTGCATGAGTGCGCGCCTGTATGGGTGAGTGCGTGCGTGCGTGCGTACCTACGTGTAATCTTGGAATAAAATTTAAAAAGAAGACTCCGATTTGTGCATTAATTGTAATAGGATAAATTCTGGAGCAGCGAATTAGCGATTCGATGAAAAAGTACCTGCGACAAAGGGTTAATGAAGCTGTAAGAAAATATTTATCTAGCCACAAAACTAATTGTAAATATTGACAAAGAGCACCTTCAGTTCTGGTATTCTGGCTAAATAGTCGAGTGGCAAGCGTAAATTCGAGGCCTCATACGGTGTCATGCTGCGTGGAACCATTCCGGGATCGGCCATCTCTCGGAAGCGCTTGTGAAGTCTACCTTTCAGAAGATATTTACCAATTAATGCGTGCAGTTTTCTCGGATTTTGCTCCACGTATTACGCGGACACTAATTTTTGCTATTAAGTTACCGTGCACGGCTGCGTAACGGTACCTTAAAATTTCCTTCCTCGTGAAGTACGTACAGTCTTGATAGTCCTCGAGCTGCTCTTCCGAAAAAGTCGCTATTTTATTGCCCATTTTTGCCGACTTTGGTAATCAATCCCAACTTCTAATGTCACTTGTAATGTCGCTTGGCAATAATAATCTCGCGGCTTGCTGGCGCCTTACCTCTTTTTTTTCACGGAGCTCACTGAATGGGTGACACACTCGGACGCAAGCCGATGCCATATACGAACCGTAATTCTAATTTCCGTTAAGGGTGTGCCCTGGCACACCCCTCCTTCCAAGGACGCACTCAACAACACCTACGTGAAACAAAATACGCATCTGTATCACACTGTAACATGTACGTGTGCACACGGCCCCCACCGTATATGGGGAACTTCGTGCTCGCATCCCCATTGCGGTGCATCGCCATTAGCCACGAGCGTGACTTTTATTACATTTCGTTCGATTTCTTCCTCACCGAGCAACTCGCACGACCAATGGGCATTTTAAGAAAAACTTCCAGCTATATATTTTTTTCTCCTTTTCTTTTACACTTGTAAAGGCGCGTGAGCATAAAAACACGTATTACCTACGATATTCACGATTAAATATACGTGTTTGTCTTTTATTTATTCAAGGCGTGAATTCTCCGCGTAATTACAAATTTAGCGTACAAATAAGATTAAAAAATAATTATAAAATATTACAATTTTTTATGCAGTCTGTAATATAGTTCTGCACTAATTACTCAAATTTTTGTAGCATAAATTAATTAATCAATTAAAAAAGTGTTTACTTTTTTTCGTAATTTTATTTTTTTTTGTTTTTATATAGAATGGTTTCTCACGGTGTACGCAGGTATCCATACAGTACACAATTAAAAAAGAATATATATGTATAGAAAGAAACGTTACAAACATAGTGTGGGTATCACTTGAGAGTATTACGCATACATTGTTATATATGATGCACGCGCGCGCATACTACATACATTTCGTTAATACTAACCTTACTTTGTTTTCAACTTATCCTGATTGACTGATCGTTATTAAAAATTTGTGCTTTGATGATCAAAATGAAATATTTCCATGTCTGTGAAAATTATTTTAAACAACCATAAGTTTTCTATTTTTAGAAACAAATATTTTCTTTATTTTAACAGACCAGAAATTTTAACTTATGTTAATTTTGTATATAAGGCAACATTACCATATAATCAAGTTCCTATTATTATAATGAATTTATTAATTAATATTTTAAGCATTAAAATGGGGAATAAATTATTGTTATATGCATTTTAAAATACAATAGAAATAAGTTAACTAATATAAAAATCTGAATATATAATACAATTTTACTTTTATTAAAAATTTCCAGTGTTTGTAATTGATAATTTATGTATCAGTATATCTTTTTTTATTAAAATTAGAAAATAATTTTATAAGAAATTTAAAGTACATGGTACTGTTACAAGAATATTATTAAATATTTTAATTAAACAACATAAGTTTCATCAAATGACAAAACAATTGATTCATAGAATAAAATAAGATTATAATTTTCATTAAAAAATTTTCAGATTGTAATACTAAACATGTTATCTGTATCCAAGATATTTTATACATAATGAGAATAAAAAAAATTTATCTATTTCAATTTTTAAGTGTCACTTTTAATAATTAAATTATTAATGAGAATAAAGTTAAATGTATTGTATAATTCACAATTTTCATTTTTATCCATTTAATGCATTAATTAATTAAAAAATATAAGTGGGATAAACCTTTGAAAATACTGGGAATTAATAACAAATTAATACAACCAAAACTTTGTATAACGTCATTTTTCTGTATTATTTTATACATACATATATATATATAGATATATAAATTACATTTTTGCTTTCATTTCAATTTTATGTAGAAATATAAAATTATACAATTTCTATACATTTATAAAAAACACAAAGACAGATTCTATATGATTTCATTAATGCAAATATCAATATGAAATTCTTATTTGTTATTTTTAATATTTTATGATTTTAAAATATAAATAATCAAATCATTTTTTATTATAGACTTTTTCCCATTACTTGATTCATTGCTGACATTTCTGAACGTGACAATGGATTAAGCATAAGTCCTGGAACTGGTGGATTATGTTCTAGAGTTCTAATATCATTTACTTTTACTTTTAAATCACTTCTTATTTTATTAATCTCAATATCACACTGCTTTTGATCTGAGAAATAATAATATATTTATTTATTTGTTAAAATAAGTATTAAACTCTACCAATAAAAACTTTTATTTGAATTTTTTTAACCTTCAACTAATAATTTCTCTGCTGCTTTTGAGGACATTTTTAATAATAATGGACCAACTGTTATCCATGTTTTATCGCCTTTTTGCTTTTGTAATGCTCTCATACCAACTCTATCATCATTTCTCCTTTTATCAAGAGCAATAACTTCTTGTCTATCTGTCAGGATTTCAGCACCTTTTTCTTCAATTTTTTGAAGATAGTTCAGCAGCTTTTTTTGACTGTCCATGATTTACAATAACTAAAATAATAAAATATGAAAATTATTATGAATATGTACAAATTGTTCATGATACAAGATGGGGACATATACACTTTACATTAAATTTTAAATTAAGATAATGCTTGTCTTAATGTCTTTGTCTTTATAATATCTTTCTTTATTTGTTTTTCCCATTCTTTTTTGTTGTATTTTTTTTTACTTTTATTAACATATTTAATAGCATTTGTATCCCTTGAATTAAAGTGTGTTATCCTGGCAGTACTTTTATGTGATTGACCTAACCCTTTGCGATCTCTTTTCAAAATTGTTTTTATTGGATATTTTTGACCTTCACCTGATGGACCTAAACCAATTTCCTCATTCCAACCTGTATTAAGTAACATTTGATAACCTTTATTTTGTTTTGGTATTCCGTAAAAGGTATTTCTCAATTTTGGTTCACTATTAAAAACATGCAGTGTTGATGATTCATGTTTTTTTCTTGAAGATTCCATAAAGATAATTTTACAAATATCACAATAAAATCCCTTTTCATCTATTTCTATATGATCATTTTTATAATCATTATATTTTTTATTATCTTCAGGAAGTTTTTTTCTTTTCTTTGTGTTTACATGTTGTTGTATTAAATTAACCACATTAAGATGATTTTTCTTGAAAGCTAAATCAACTGCTGTAAAGCCTGATTTATCAGTTACATTTGTATTAGCATGTAGTTTTAATAGAAAATCAACAATTTTTGTATGCCCCGAATAAGCTGCGGACATTAATGGAGTCCAACCAAACTGATCACAAATATTTACATTTTCAGAATTAAAATGTTGATTAACAAATCTTGTATCTCCTAACTCTATTGCTTTGTATAAAGTGTTTATATTCTTCTCATCTGTATTGCCAATCTTCAATACATCGACATTTTTAACTGATTCAACACTATTTAGTTTGTGTTTATGTTTTATTGATTCTATATTATATTTTGGTACTTCAGATTTTCTTTGAGTTTTATACGATATTATTTCATCGTATGCTAATTTTGCTTCATCTGCTTTAAATTCAAATTTGAATTTTTTTTTTTTTTCACTTTTTGAATCATCACTTTTTTCTTTAATAAAAGTTTTTAGAGGTATTTCCACAAGTGTACATGCAAGATTGTTTAGAGGACGAGACATTATACTAATTTACAAAATACATTCTATAATATTACTTACTTTGTGAAACAGTAAAATTTCGTAAAAATCAATTAAATCAGTAATAATTAATCACGATAAGATTAATTAAACATCTTGCCCCTGTTATTTGTATTTTATAGGTTAGAAGATTGAAAGATACATTGAAAATTATTTGGATAACTTTAAGTAAGAGGTTTAACAATACATCTTTCGAATTATTGTATTAACTTGCCTTTCTATTACTACTTACAATTAGTATTATTTGCTTATACTAATATAAGACATTATGTCAGTTTGCACTACTATGTTACATCTAATGCTATTACCAACACGATATTAACTGCGCACACATTTTCTCGCGATGCCACGCATGCAATGTTATCGGTAAAAATCGACTGCATGCTTGTTTGTTTACAAGTAAAAATCGTATACCTCTTTGTATGGAATTTCTATTACTATATATGGTATTCTGTTATTCTTTTGAACAAGGCATATAGTAACAAAGCGTGCCTTTATTTGATAAATAAGTATCGATTTATCTTCCGAAAGGTGTCATTAAGGTTATATTGTTATGTACGCGTTTAAAAAATATTATTGAGTATGTAATTTTATAAATCATAATACCTATTTCATAATTGACAAACAAAAGTATTTATAATGCGATATCATTATTTTCTATTTGTATTTGATGTTAGTAAATTATTTAATTGCAGACGAAATTCAATAATTTATCCAATTTCAATTATAAAGTATATTGAACATTTATCACTATAATCAAGTTTAAGTTGAAAGATTGACTCAACCGAAATGAATAGTTTAGATCAGTCGTAAGAAGTTCAAGAGTTGCTAAATGCCAACTCTTTCATATAAAAGAACAATAGATGAAATATTGACAAAATAAGTACTCGGAAAACGTGAGTTGTAAGTAAAGCTGTTGTATGAAATCCTGCATAAGTTATGGATATTTTTTCATAAATTATTGTTTAATTGATACGAAAGTTAACTTTGTTTATACATTTTATTAGGCGTTCATTAATCCAGTTTATGTTTGTAGTAGCATGAATAATATTTATCAATTAATAATTATTTATCAAATTATAATTATCAATGCTGAAAATCGTAGGTATCAACGTATTGACGCCTTCATTAGTTACTCTAAATTTACATTCACGTGTCACTTTTACATATGGGTAATAAAGTTGTACGCTCGCAGCGGATGTTGACCTTGGGTAGTCAGTCCTATGTAACAACTGACGAGCGATCATTTGTTATCGTCTTATGGATGTTCATTCTTCGTAGCAGTCCAAGACGCAAACACCTAGTCTAATTATATTATTCTGTCATTATACAAGTCGGGAAAAAAAATAAGAACTCGTGATATTTATCACTAAAACGGGAATTCTTTTTTAATCACTAGTGAGCGACCGTCAAAAATTACTGTCTGCGATATGTAAATAAAAAACTCTACATCCTCGTTTTACATTTTTTAACTGCTGATTGTCTCTTTAGTAGTAATGATTACGATATCGTACGGTATCACTGTTCAGAATTGCTGAAGTAAAACAAATAGAACACTTACTTTTCAAATAGCGATATTTACTTCATTATAATAAACTTGTTAAAGCTAAATCTTGGTCAACTAGCTGACAAAAACTACATGAGAAAAATATATAATTATGATGCGTGTAATTAATATTTTTTTATCTATCTGGTAACAAATTTAGTTTAATCAAATCTTTGAATTGAAGAATGAACCATACCATTTATAAATATTTTTTTGAAATAACAAGTCACTAAATGAATATGTATGCACGTTTTTGTCGTTAATTATAACAATTTGAAAATTATTTTTCTGAATGTCTTAAGAAAAAGAAAATAATATTTTGTGAAGAGTATTATATTGAATATCGTTGTTAAACTTTTTATATTTGCTTTTAAATGTTTCCATCAAAAATACTTTTATTTTAATATATTTAAACTGTTTCATTTTACTACGACTATTATAGTTACAATAGATGTTTTTATTAATGTTAATACTTCGTAAAGCATAAAATTATCCGTAGATAACATTTATCACGTTCTGCTTAATTTTTATTTATAATTTAAAATATTTTTATCATGAAGGATCTTTGTAAATAACTTGTAATTTGCTTAAAGTACTTTACGGATCAATATGTATTTATAATTATAATCCTGATACTTGACTCATTTTGGTAAAATAATCACTTGTTTATGAACACTTGAGTGGTCTTATAAATATGAACTGTGAATGAAAATAAAATTTTTCGAATTTACAAAAACCTGACAAAATGTACTAAATATGCCGATATATATTAAATTTTAGATTATTACACTTCTAAAAACAGAATGAACATAAAAATTTTGCATCACTTTAATATGTTTTGGCAAATTTTTATTCTAAATTCATATTCTTTTGGGTATATAATTTGATAATAATAACGTAACTATGGAATGTAAATTATAAATTACGTGTCCTTTATTATAATAACTTGACAAAAAATGGCTTCATAATTATAAAAATTATAAGAAACATGAACACATATGTATACATTTATATAATGTAAGAGACTGTATATTTATTGAGTTATATTGTTTTTCTTCGACTTTATTGAGATAGTTTCAGAGATCTTTTTCATTAGTTAGTTTCTCTTCATAGTTTTCTTTTTTCGCGTATTGCTCGACATTTTGTATGTATTCCTGGTCTTCGGGATATTCCTGATTTTCAGTATATTGCTGATTATTGTAATATTCCTGGTATTGAGCAGGATCGTATTGATTGTATTGGTTATAATTCTGATTAGAATAATTATCTCCATAATTCTCTTGTTCAACATAATTTTGTTGTAAGTTTTGCTCTTCTACAAATTGAGGAATATAGCTCGAACGATTAATTTCTTTGCTACTTTCATTATTACTTTCATTGTTTAATTGTTCAAAGTTTTGTCGTACTGGGACATTTAATATTAAATTATACCGTGGATGCTTCGTATTATTATTATTGTTGTTTTGCCTCTCTTGAAAATTATCTTTAGCCAATTCGGATGCATTTACGTCAGAATCTCGCATTGCTTGATTAAGTTCTTCTGCAATGATTCAAAATAATTATACTTGATTATATAAACAATATTTTATATTCACAAGTAGGCTAAATAGAATAATGAAAACAATTCTTAAACCTTAATTTAGAGTATGACGAAATAAGTCATAGGTTTTTATTACAAAATCAACAGTGCATATTTGAATATATTCGTGAAGATATAAAAAAATTGAACAGTACCTGTGTTTTTTTCTCTTATGTCAAAATATCTTTATTTATTCGTAATATTCTTGTTGCTTTGAGATTTGCCATTTTCTTCTCAAATGGCACTGAAATTTCGTTCTGATTTATCTCCCTTTTGAAATTGCGATAAAAAGGAATTAGCACGATATTTACAAAAAACAGTGGGTTTTATAAATCCTCATCATAATAACATATAATCTACTCTAATAATAATACTGAGCTTGTGATCAAGCACGACCAACTTGTCTATAAGTCAAAAAAATCAGTATTTGCTAAAACTATACTACAATATTGCACCTGTTACGTGGGCGGTTTCGCTTCGTAGACTTCTTTGTTGTATTTACTAAACTTTGAGAGTCGACTTAACACGACGCTTCTGTGCGAAGACAACGCAGTCGGAATTTGGACTCTGTTCATCTGGCGGTGACCCCCCTGTACTATACCCATAGCTGTGGTACGCTAATAAAACGCTAATTCCTTACTATTATGTGCACGTGTACAAGCTCGCAGTGACAATTACAATTGCAATAATACGTCTGTGCTACGATATACCCATTCATTCATGTGAAAACACGAGTCGATCGGTTTCAATTGGTCGAACTGCAGATATGCAGCCATTGAGGCTTGTAAGCTACCGGCAGGTGCAGTGAAAGATTTGAGATATTTGAAAGATTTGAAAGAGTTTGAATTTTTGTTTCTATTGAAAAAAATCATAATCGAGACTGGACTATTTGTTCTCCAGTTATTCAAATAAATCAAGTAAAATAAAACACGAAGAGTGATAATTAGTTAAAACTTTAATAAACGCAACTCGATAGATCAATGATTGATTTTGCAAATCTATATTGAAAGCCAAATATTGTGCTCTCATACTGAAACGAAACAAAGTCAGCCATCGCTTAGTCTGTCTGCTCTGCTTAGTTTGTCAACCTTTGCAAAACTAAAATCGTGTAAGATGTAAATAAAATTTATTGGTATTTTATTTGCTCGTTTAGAAATCGACGAGAAAAAAGTACTTGTGATTCTGGTCGTTTGTTTCCAAGCGTTGTGTGAGAGATTGGCATTCCGCGGTCAGGCGTGAGACGAGCGAGGACTGTTTGCTCAAGGAATCTTCGAGACTGGCAACCATTTTAGCTGGGAAACGCAATATTGCTGTTAGTCAATTCATGAGAAATTGACTAATTGCAACCCTGGCACATACTAGACATAGTGTCGGCACGTCGACGTCTCACATACGCATCCAACATTCTTCGCAAACTTCCAATATCGTTAAGCTCAAGCAGACAATTTCCTTTTGATTCACAGACAATACACCTAACACAGCCCAACCACATTGACACACCACATTGACGAAGCCAGTTTCTCTAATTCAGCTTACCTTGTTTGTTTTCCATATCAAAGATCAGGGAGGCGAGCTCCTTGTCCTTATCCTTTTCGTCCTTTCCCCTTTCAAATCTTGGTGGTTGAGAGCCTACGCGAGTCTCTTCCACGATTTTGTTCATGTTGATCTGCGATCATAAAACTTGGAGGTTAAAGCCTCTCGTAGCGATTTCGCTCTGCTTATTTCTTTAATCTAGCGAATGCAGTACCTCTTTTTCCAACGAGGCGATTCCCTCCGCGAGTCGGAGATTTTCACGACGGGCGTGCACCAAGTCAGCGTCCGCTCTTTCCAGACGCATTTTATAAGAATTTATCTCGGACTGCAATCTGTTCTGCTCCTGTCGAGCCTGTCTCTCGCTTCTCTCCGACGTCAATTTTATCGCTGATATTTCCTCTTGAGACGCGTCTTTCTCGGCGATTGCCTGATTTAGTTCTTCTTGCATTTTTGCTAAAGAACAAACAAGCAGTTGTATGTTTAATTAACGATACCTCGGTGGCATCTAGTGTGTAAATGATTTCTGGTTATACGGCTGATTGGCTTATTCGTTGACGCTTGTGCGTTTAGTCGTCTATAAATAAATTGGTAATATTTTTGAATGCTTGCGTAGACGTTGTTAAATACTTTCTTTAATATAACCTTAATATAATCTTATCAAAAGACGTAAAGTGTTACAAAATTGAAAAATCACACTAGGCTTAAGTTTAGGACGGAACTTTATTTTTATTGAATATTATTATTTGTTCTATTTTTACTGTAGAAAGAGAGAGAGAGAGAGAGAGAGAGAGAGAGAGAGAGGGGTATTGTAATAGGTTAATTTTGAATAATTTTAAAGTTACTCTATTAAAATTTGCATTAACTATTTTAGCATGCATAACAAGTTACGTGCATGTTGTGCGATGAACAGATTTGCAATAGAATCCGAATAAGATCGTATCAAGAAAATGTTTGTCTACGGAATGTTGTATAAACTAGTTTCGCAAAGTACTTTGACATCATACATCGTACTAACAGAATTTACTATATCACGAACTCTTACCTTCATTTTAGTAATTCTACATCAATTATTAACTGGATAAATTGCAAACGGAAGCAGCTTTGAATCAAGAGCAGCTCTAACATTTTCCGAATGGAGAAACTTAAATAAATTCAATTTCAATGTTTAACGAATTGTCTCAATACTTTAAATAAGGTAAGCAAATTTTATTTCGTTTGGACGTTTATAAAAAAAGTCTTACAAGGCAAACTTTTTTCGATCGTAACTTTTAAAATCAACATTACTGTTGGAGTAAAAAATTATTGAACTTCTGCCGAAGTTGGATTAGAATAGTTTCTGTATCGCCAAAAAAAAAGATAGAAACGTGTTGAGTTTTATACTCGTTTAACGTTACATTTATTCCCGCGAAAAGGGCATTTGCGCAAAGCAATTAATTTAAACGAATTGGAAAAGCCACACTTACACATCTTGGAGTGTAGCTCTTTTTTGAGGTCTTCGATAAAAGTGAGCTTTTGCGCGAGGTCGCGCTTAAGATCAGCGATCTCGCGCCTATGCTTCTCGGACTCGAGATGCGACTTGCTGGCTGCTTCCCAGTGCGAGGCGACATCGGCGGAGAGCTGCTCCATCTGCTGGCTGTATCTCCTCTCGACCTGTTGCTTTTCCTCGATGAGTCGCTTGCTCGTGTCCTGGAGCGCCTCCCGCAGCTTATCCTGACGCTTCTCGAGCTCATCCCTGAGCCTGCGCGCCTCGGCCTCCGCCTGGGCTTTCTCGAATTCCGCCTGTTGCACGACCTCCGCGGCACGTTTACTTTTGAGTTCAACGTCGGTGTCGCGCGCCCGGAACTTCCCAAGCTCCCGACGCAGCTCCTCCCCCTTGGCCTCGAACTCGCGCTTCTCTCGCAAAGCGCGCTCGAGCTCGAGATGGAGCTGCGGCTCGTCCTTGCGCTCGGCCAGCCTCGTCAAGTTCTCCTGGTTCTCCTCGCGGGCCTTGCGCAGCTCTAGTCGCGCCTGGGTCAGCTGAGCCTCCAGCTCGCTTATGCGAGACTCGAAGACGATGCTCGGACCCTCGAGCGGCTTGGACGTGGTCGACCTGCGCGAGGAGCGCGGCTGCTCCTCCTCAGCCGCGTTCTCCGCGCAGCTCTCCAGGACCGTCTTGAAGAAGCCGCTCTTGTTCTTATCCTGCAGCGCCTCGTTCTCCGCCACCACCTACAACCATTTTCCAACCTTGGGTGTTTGCCCTTGAACTTTGTCCTTTCAACGCGTAACTCGTTACTCGAACCGAGCGAGGCTCGTTAGCTCGCCACAAATTTCGCAAATTTCATGCCCTCAACCGTGCATATCGCGCTTGCGGGTGTGCAATTACAATTTTCTCTTTTTCAAAAGGGAAAATATTCACGCTCTACGGCTATCCGGTACTGCAATTTTTAAATTAGCGCTTATTACTTGGAAGTAAGCAAACAGTTTGAGAACTTAAGAGTCACGCGATTCGCGTATGAGTAACGACTTCCTTTTTCCAACTATTCGCGGGGCTAACAATGTAACGTGTAAAATGTGCAATCTTTGAACCTCTTTCACTTTTTCCACGAGGCTCTTCAACTCTTCCCTGCAGTACAGCGACTCCCTTTCAAGCTGCTCGATGTATTCCTCTTGGCGTTCGATGAACGACGACAGTTCCGCGGGTGGCAGGGTTAGCCTGTCGTTACCGGAGGAATAAATCTGACCCGCGGGGAAATGACTCAACCGCGACGCATAGTACTTGATCCGCGAGGAAGGCTCTTTTTTCGAGACGTCGCTTATCACGCTCTGGACGTCCACGTCCTCGGCGTACTCCTCGACCTGAGCGTTGTCCTTGAATCCCCGCTTGCCCATCACCGCTGCTTTTCTGCTAACAAGAGGCAAGAGAAGAGGCCTTCGCCGTAACACAATGTTGCTATTTTACCGAAGAAAAATTGACGGCTTATTTGTATTTACGCAAAGGCTATCCTCGGTGCGTACGACTCGGCCAGCAAGTACTTAAGCTTCGAAACTGCTTCTCTGTACGCGATCTCCGTATGATTTGGAAACTTTTTTCTTATCCCTTCCATTTTTTGTGTGCATGTGTGTGCGAGGCTGCGTCTTCTGTGAACAGGCGAGAACGCGGATTAAAAATCCGGCCAAGTGTCGGAAGCTCGAGCTTTTTTCCCGATTCAGTCGAGAAATGTAAAAATGAAAATATTCGCTCGATTTAATGGGACAAGAATATCTTTTTAATACTTTTAAAATGCAAAGCACGATCGAAATATTAAGGAAAACATAAACGGGTTGGTCTTGCTGTTAAAAATAAGGAAATTCCAATGGAATATTTAAGAAAACTAAGAGCCGATGCAGAAGTATTACTTTTTTCGGTATTAACGGATATACCCAAAGATAAGCATTAACAGGAAAAAGTAACGATAAAAGACTAATAAATTAACGATAAAGAGGATTCTTTACATAAGTGAAAACATTATATTATCATGTACCAAGTCTCGTTTCTTTCTAGGTGAATCCGCATCTCTTAATCATAATAAGTTTCACTTTTTTTTTATGTTTCGAATGTTCTAGACAATGAAATACCAGCTCGAAGTCCTCTGTATCTAAATATGTATGTTACAAACGGATGAAAAAATCAATTAATTAATTTTTGTTTACAAGTGTTTTTAACTTGTCCGCGTAATAAATATTTAAAAGAAATTATCCGGTCAATTTATTATATACAAGTTCTTTTTCCCGAATTGTGCTGTTGACGTTCATGAAGCTTATTTAAAAATGTTGATTATTATATTTCTTCCATGAAAAATACAAATAAACGTATTCGTATCAAGACTTAATGCTTTATTTTATCATAAAATCAAAGCACAATTATTTTCGCTCAACAATTAAAAAAAAAAAAAAACAGCTTACGTGTTACCGAATAATGAAAATTAATTTGTGGTTTTTGTTTGAATTGCAGTAAAAATTTTTTAATGTAAAATCAACGTTTTAAAATTTGTTCAAACTAAAAGTGCAAACGACACTATTTTATTAGTTACAATTATCGATGTTTCAGAGAAAATTTTACGAAAATTAGAACTAAGTGCAACGATATTTCCATCCAGGTGTGGTGATGCACGTATACGAGAACAGTTTTCACGGTTCTCGCGTGAAACTCATATATGTACACATATGCCTTGGCCAGCTTGAAGCGCATACTGATATTGAGCACTCGGGAGCATTATTTACAGGTGACTGTGTTTAATTATTAAAAAAGTGTCGGTACAAGCCGAAGTGCAAATGGTAATATCCTTCGAGACGGTGCAAACTATCAAAACTATCTATAAAGGATTTAAAATTATTTTTATATAAATATCAATTGTTGTTATAAATGTATTGCGCGTTTGCCGTAATAACGAGCCAACGTGCGATTCATACACATTTACAACTGATAATTTTTTTAAACAAGACTAATTTTAATTTAATTTAATATATCACTAGATATTAACGAATTAATTTTTACTTTTTAAACGACGTTGTAAGCAATTTTAAAGCGCAGGCTAGGCAAAGAATGTTATAATTAAATAAAAACAATTTAGGTTCGGAGAGTTGATATTAATTCAAACACCTTGTTTCCGTTTTTATTGATAAAATAATCAAATCATACATAAATTTTTAATCGTACCTCCTATTTTTACATAAAATTTGTATCGTTATAAAACGAATTCATTTCCTTATAAAGCAACTTCATCATATATACTTATTTATCAACAAACAGCGTTATAAATTAATTTACAAATTAATATTGTTATACCGTATAAAAATATAACGGGCAATCAGTTATGTGCAAATAAAATTTTAATCGCTTAACAATAAACGAAACAACAAAGGATTCGCTGAGAAAAAGCAGCTCTCGATTGGGCATATTCTCGAAGAAAAAAGAAAATCCGATGATTATCTCCGCGCGACAACTTTACCGCGAACAAAATGAGAAAGTTCAGAGTCGCTGTACGTTACCGCTTCGATAAATTGTAATTCCGTGTTAAAATCGATATGCATATGTGACAGGAGTACGAGATTTCGTGAATCAGCAGCGGCGAGCGAGTGAGTCACACGAGCCCGTTCATTAATTATTTATAAATGCCAGCGCAATCGAGCGCCGTTAGGTAATTGCGTGAAAGCCAAAATCGAAAATAACACAAGGCAGTGGTGGTGTGCGGTTGGGGAAAAGAGCCGATGCAGTGGCTCGCGATCGCTCGGTGCAACAACAAAATACATTTAACGATCGAGGCCTCTGGTACTTTATCTGGTACTTTAGGTGGCCCTCCGTCTCCGTCCCTCTCGGAGGCAAGTGGACTAATTGCGAGGACGCATTGCGGCAGCGGCGGCGCTGGTGCTGGCGCCGGTGCGTTCTCCGGCGTCCTCGTGGGCCCTCGCTGCTGCTGCTGCTGCTGCTGCTGCTGCTGCTGTTGCTGCTGCGGTGGAAGCGCGTCGACGGCGGGAGCGACAATGGGCGCGTGGCTCGCGCTGCGCACTGGCGGACGTCGCGGCGGTCGGCAAAATCGATGCCCGGCGTCGAGGGCGTCGGCGGGGCGCCCCGACGGAGCCTGGCGCCGCGACTCGCGTGCGCCCGAGTTACACCGCGCGAGGAGGCACCGCGTGTCACGGCACGCGCGCTTTAACTTCCGAGCCATTAATTCCTGTCCTCTGCAGCCATTGGCATCCCTTTAATGGCAAGCGGCTTGACAATCGCGACCGGCGCGCTCTTCTTGGCTTCTTTTCTTTTTATCGAGCTGCAGCTGCAGTGGAGGGAAACTTTTTTTTCCAACGATTCGTCTATTTCTCATCGCGCTTCCGCGGACTTTATAAACGCGTTGGGTATCAAATAACTCTGCACACGCAAGCACGTGCGCGCTTCACGTATGCGTACGCATGCACATATGTACATATATCTATATATATATAGACATAATTCACGTTTGCACCGTTTACGTTACGACTCGTGTTTTTAATGTATAAAAATATTAGAATTACGCGTGTATAAAAAATATAGACAATCAATCGTGTTTCGCGATCGCTGTCCTGCAGTTTCTTTTTCCTTGCTTAATACTTCTTAGATACGCATTAGACGTTTGCATTCGTCCGATCGTTCTATTCAGCTTCTTCCGAAACTAAATTGTTGTAATTTGCTGTGGCACTGCTAATGTTGCGGCAGCCTTTTCTGGACAAAGTCATAATAAGGCCGACGAGTGCGGACCCACCGCACACGAACGTCAGAATTTGCTTGAAGTAGTCCGTGCAGTCGGTTGTGCATCGCCTATTTGTAAAAAGGAGAGTCATTAGTTCTTGAAACATGCAATTCGTGAATTAAGTAATTCTCAAGAGTATTTTCGTAATTATTGAAATAGATATTGATATAACTTTTTTAGTTCTTTGTTTCGCTTCAAGGTGTTGCATTATTATAAAATATAAGTTCCACAAACAATTTTTTCTTATTCTTATCATTGATAATTCTTTGAGGATGCAGTATTTTGTAATCGCCTCAATTTAATTGGAGTAGAAAATTACACAGACTATTAGCCTCTATTTTCTATACCATTGAACGTACAAAATCTGACAAAAATGATCGGTATTAAATTAATAGTTTTATTTAATCGTGTCTCGGCTCAAATTACAAATTAACGCAATCAGTTTATATTTGTGTCGTTCACGGTACATGGCATTTATGTTCCTGAATTTGAAAGAAACAATAGCGGCCGTGTACTTCGACACCCGTTATTATTTACTTTATACGAAAACAAATTTAAAAAAAATAAAATTTTCTTTATCCGTTGTGGGCTTGGCTCCAGGTAATTGGAGAGAATTGCTATTTGTGTTTCATGAACTTAAATTATATCGGCCATTTTTCAGTTTATTCCCACACTTGTTAAAACGTAGAGCAAAGCATAATTGTATGTTTTTTTGTAGGTGTGGTTTTTTTTCAAATTTTTAAAAAATTCAAGTTTTTCCATCAGAGGCATACTTTTTCATAAAATTTTATAATATTAAGTTAAAATAAATCGTAATAGATTTTGAAAATCTTCGAATCATCTACATAATATTTCGTTTAAGATCGAGAGAGCTTATTTTGTGTCAAGTTCATACTTGAACGAAACTGTCTAACCAATTTAAAAATCAAAACAAAATATTATGGAACAACTATCCTACGAATGAACTGTTTGGAATATTTGAAATTCTATTTCATATATAAACATTATACACCTATTTACATAATTTTAATTAAGATTTAATTATGAAATAAATTATTTGTCACTATAAATAATCAAATATAAAAAATATAAATCAACGTATGTATTTTAAAAGAACTTATTTTTTATTATTATATATATATTATATATTTTACAAATGTATTTTTAGTCGAGATAAATATATTATTACACCGAATGCATCGTTACTTTTGACCATAGAAAAGTGTAGGAATTATTTTCATTTTGTGTATTTCACTTTTCATCTTTATGTTTAACACATTAGTAAGATTTATAATACTGTATAAACACATATTTAAATACTTGGTCTATCGTAGAGAATAACTTTTAATATTTTTAGGAAGCCAGATTTTATGGGAAATATCGTACACGAGAAAGTATGAAATATTGTTAAAAATTTGAAGTTTCAAACTTTATTCAATCGCTAATAGCGTGTCTTAACATTTGATATTCTAATGAGTAAACAAAATCTTACACGGTCCCTTAAACGGTTCACACTTACCAAGTTATGTTGATTTGACGTAAAGGAGCATGAACTTTAATGTTTCGGGACGAGTGGGATAATCGCACACATAACTTTACTTTCAGAGGCGAGTAGCACGTGCTTACTTTTCATAATATTCAGAAGAAAAGAATTTTTTATTTCAAATAAATTATGTACCTTTTTATATTGTTTTACTAATTTAAAAGTACTATGAGACTCATAAATAAATTATGAATGTCACGGTTTGTGAAACAATACTTCGCAAAATTTTAAACAACAAATGATGAATAAAATGAATCTAATATTGATGTATTTTCGAGGATTTTTTTCATACGTGTAAAAGTCTTCAAATCGTGATACCAATTGTTTGCAGTCGAACATTTTTCGAAAAATTGTATCGATGCAACTAACAACGATTAACAATGATTAAAATCAAAACTAAACGAATCGCATTTTTGTTTTTTATGCGACACCTTGACCCTCCGTGACATTAGTTTATCTGATAATTTTTTCGTAGCTTTCAAAATTTTCGCAAACGATTGTAAGAGTTATATGCAAAATTTTTAATGTGTGAAAAGCGCACTGTTTACGCCTACTATAATGTACTGTCCATAACAGCAATTGAGACTCCTAGTACAAGATCAAGTACATTCCCACATTATAACCGACAATAAAAAATTAGTTTCATCTAAGGTTTTATTTAAAATTAAAATTTTTTCCCACAATTATTATAGAGAATTGAAAAGTACTTTTTAGCACTTTTTTCCTGTATATAAAATAATTTAAGTTATAGTTAAATTATATTCCCTTCGTAATAAATTTTTACCAAATTTGTTGAAAAATATTTTTACGATATAATTGTTTTTATTCACCTTAGTTGCAATCAGTAATTATATACAACTTATAAATTTTTACTGCTTAAATTCGATACAAAAAGTGCTCAATGAAAATAGATTAATAAATAAAAGTAGTGTGGAAATCGTCTCGTTCATTTATTCGCGTACATTTTATCATCACAAAATCCAATAAAAATCCTGACTTAACGGTAACATCGACTTTATCTGCGATTTTACCTTTGCATTAACTTTTGTATCGTTGTGTTTTAGTTTGTCATGTTGCAAATTTAATACTTAATTATGCCTATGAATACTTTTTACGTATTTAATAATATTATTTATTAGTATTTAATAATAATTTAAAATTATAATTCTGTTTGTACAATAATAAAAATGAAATCTACAAACTAATAAAAAGCATTTATTTTTAGGAGATTGATAAACGTGTGTTGATCAGTATATTTTTAAACGAGAATGAGTGCAAAAATGAATGTTTCAAAATTATAAATTGTACAAGTGATTCGAGATTTGAAGTAATATTGTCTTCGATTAAGCATTAGTATTTATGATGAAACATAAATATAAGATGTTTAAATTAATTTCGTCAAATGGCAAATAATAATAAAAGCGCGATAACATTTTTAATTCAATCGTTAAGTAGATGCATACAATGCATTTGGCAAATTAACCATTAAAGGCTGATTTTGTCTTTTGGAGAACATCACCGTCCAACACATGTGTACATGTAAATTAGTTTATTACCTAAGTAAAAAGTTATAAAAGAGAATATACTAGAATTGTCGATAGAAGATGCGACCTTCAAATTTGTAAAGTAAAGTAAAATACATTATACAAATAACCAATCGTGGATAGCTAACAGAGACTTGGCGTAGGTGTGATGAGTCTATAGTGTTAAACATTAGTCGCGTTGAAAACAATGTGTTTTATCTCGTATATTAAATTTTGGAGATAAAATATTTCCTTGTATAAATCTTAGGGGATAAAGTAAAATACCGGGAATACATTTTGAGAATATCTGCTCGGAAGAGTCATAAACGAAACAGATAAATATGATTTTAATATAATAACAATCTTGATGATCAGAGGACAAATTCAAATCATTAAATAAATAAATTTTAGTCAATAGAGGAAGTAATCAATATCATTTATTAGCGGTCAGTTCAGTTAAGTTTATCAACAGACCATCGATTATTATTGTAACCGACTATGTTTTCTTATAAACTCGAATAATTATTCTGTAAATTCTATCTGTGCGATGTAAAAATTATGTCTAGATACCTTTAACATTTATATAATACAGATACAATTTTTTAGAGCAATTGCAGAATTGGATTATTTAATAATGTTCGGTGCAACGATAAATAAAAAAAACCTAAGTAAGTGAAGTGATTATGGCCTAGAGAAACTCTAAGTTTTATGCTTCAACTAATATTTTAAGGATTATTAAGTCACCCAAATAGAGAAAATGGAAAATAAAAAATAGTGTTAAGTAAAAAAATTGAAAAATTTAGTTTTTTGTACATAAATGAAACTAATCGACACAGATATAATAAATTACATTTGAATGAAATATTATCATATTTGAATAGAAATAATATAAAAATGGGAAGAAATAAGACGTTAAACTTTTAAATTCTAAAAAATAATAGTAATTGTAATTATAATGAACAATTATAACATTCTAAATTATTTAATTTTAAACTTATCCATCAATTATAATATATATTTAATATATGTAAATTAAATTTTAATATTTTAAACGTTGTTAATTTCGTAACTTATTTATGTAAATATTGTAAATTAAAGAATAATAATCTTTTCAAGTTTTCCCGTAAATAAAGTTGTTCGAAAATTTATGCCTTTTCCTTCTAGTAGATTTTACTTAAAAAGTTCATAGAAAATAAAAACATAATAAAAAAATTTTTAAAGCCGATAAAAATATTAGCTAATGCCATAATGGGAAACGAATCCAGAGAAAATATGCGTTGAATATAAGGAAATTAAAAAGAACCGATGAAACCTATCGTGCAACAATGTAAAAAAATACAAGTTAAACAAAAAAATTTGTCAGAAACTATGAAAGTCAGAAAAATTATATATAGGGAAATGAAAATTAATTGTAACAATGTACATATATATATTGTTTAATAAAATTATAATAACAAGATTTTAACTTTTAATATTATAAAATATTATATGACAGCTATTCGAAATGAATTTCGATAAATATAGTTATTAAAAATAAAAACACATTGCCGTCCTCTAGGCTATTACTTTCACATTACGAAAATTTATAACATACTTTTAAGCCCCAAAATAATATTACTTGAACTAAAAATAAAAATTACATATATTGAAAATATGTATCTAAATCGTATGAAATTATTTGCTTTATTATTAACAAATTTTTAAAATATATTGCAAAGTTCATTGATACTTTCCCGTTAATTACAATATTGAAAATGTGTTCGTTTATTTATAGCAAAGTTACGTTCGAAATAAATTCGAACTGAGAAATGAGTCTAGTAGATACGTTTTATACTAATAACTAAGCGAAAAATTCAGATCCAATAACGAAGCTTTGTAGCGTTTATTACTTTATGATAAGACCTGTAACGTTGTATAAAGTTTTATCGAGGAAAGTACGCGACCAAGAGTAATTCTAATTGGATCCGACATTTTTTTACTAGTTTTGATAAACGTTAAAAAAGGATGGCACTTATTCGCGAGTCTTTTGTGCTATATTGAAATTACGAATTATATATTTGAATTAGATTTAATAGCTTGTATTTGTGTCGTTTATCACTCCCTGCCTTAAAATTTAAGTATTGTAATATTAGAAAGTAATATTACAATAATAATAATTAAAACTATCTAAAATATATTTATTTGTACAAAACGGTTTATCCTACTAATTTTAATATTTTTATTTTTATTTTTTTCGTGAAATGATAAAGATTGATAAATAGAATAATTAAAATTTTTTTTAATAATATAAGTAAGTCATCATCACTCGTGTATTTAAAAAAATAACCTATTAAGTCTACATAAAATTTCAAATTTATATAAAAAATAATATAAATTTGTTTGATGTACTTTGTTATTTTTTGTAATATTAAAAGATAAAATTAAATAATAAACTTACATATACTGGATTAGCATAACAGCAAAACCGTTCGAAAGTTTGTCGGTAAAACTCATTATACCATAAATAAAAGCTCCATTTTCTGTGCTATGACCAATATAATCTGCTGTAATTGCAAGACTAGTTACAAGCATTATTGAACCTCCAGAGCCTTTAAACACGAAATTATGAATTATTTTTAATTTTTTAGGAATAACTTATGTCAAAAAGAAAATGAAAAATTTATAAATACCCAAAAGTAGTGAAACTGGATATATAAAAAGATGAACATATCGTTCACCTTTACCAAACCAGATCCATATACAAGCACTAATTCCTAACAATGCTCCAATCGAATATGATATTTTTCTTCCTAATTTTGAATTGAGATACTGAATAATCATTGAAGCTTTAAAACTACTTAAATATAAAATTAAAGGTATAATAGCAAGAGATGTAGCTGGCATATTTAGTGTTTCATGTAAATACAATGGTACATAAGTCTGTGTTAAATTTACAAATAATCGAGTAGGCATATATATAAATGCTACTTGATATAGCTCTGGATCTTTAAATAAAGAACAGGGTGGTCTAAGTTCTCGGTGAGATTCTTCTTGTGAAACACCTATTAAAAATAATTTATTTATTATATATTCATATAGTTACTAAATCAAAAGAATTAAAATTATTTTACTTGGGTTGTCTCTTGAACTATCTTCTTTTACTAATACATGAAAAATTATAGTTGATATAAGGCCTATAGACATTCCAATTAACACTATTTGTTGAAATTTATGTACATCATTTGGACCAATTTTATCAGATGAATTTTCACTGGTAATGTGAAGTACTGCCCATGTGACACAGTAAACCAGAACATTTGAAATAACAGTAAAACTATATCTGGATTAAAAAATTAATAAGATAAGTTAATATACTGTTTCATAAATACATCAATTATTATTAAATAAATACCTAATCACTGTAAGAGCTGTGCGTTCTTCATCAGATGGAGTAAGATCAGGTATCAACGACAAGTGAGATATTTGAACAGAAGCCCAACCAAATTGAAATATAATTACAAAGGCAGCATAGTAAATGAGTTGAGCCCATTGATGAGCTGCCTGACAACCAATACATTGAGAAAATATAAATGGAAATGTACCGAGTACACAAATTGTTCCTAAAAATTATAACAATATTATGCATTTTATAAAATATAAAAACAGTAGTAAATTTAGTAATTTACCAGTTAAATGCCATGTTTTTCTTTTGCCATATCTACATAACCAATAATTGTCATTTTTGTCAGAATGTAAACCAACAAAAGGTGTAGCAAGAGCATCAGCTATTTGCCCAATTAATAGAACTATACCCGCTGATGTTGGGCTAAATCCAAGTACAAGATGAAAATAAACTAAAAGATACGTAAACCACATTGATGCACAAATATCATTTAAAACATGTCCAACTCCATAAGCTAATTTAGATTTGAAGGAAATTCTTTCGACTTCTTGATGGTTATCATTGAATTCTCTTGTTGTACTCATTTTAAAGGTGATGTTCTATATATTAAATATATTAAAAACAGCTTATTGTGCTTTTATAAAATATTTAAAATTAAATTCAATATTTACTACGTACACGATTAATTGAATACGTGATAATTGAAAATGAGTACAATTAACCTAAGTTAATAAATTAAAATATATCCTTAAAATATTATTGTATATAATAAAGGTAATAAATATAACCAATATTTTGAAAACGCAAAGATGGAATTGGTATGCATACACAACTGTATGTACATATTTCTTGTTGAAATTAATTTGTGAAAACAAACTGCTACAGTTGCTTATGCATTTATCTAGTACGCACACATATAAAGTATCACGTTTCTGTATACCCGCATATACGCCGATAGCATGACGGCTCAAATCATATATCGTAATGTTGAATTATTAATTTACTATTAAGAAACGTACTATCTATTTTTTAATTCGTTAATATTTATAACAAAAAAATTTGAAAATATTTTACTAGTAAATTATAATAAGAATGTAAGTACATAATATAACATATATAATAAATATAATATAACACAGAATTTAATGTATAGACTTTATTTATTCACATGTCACAAATTTAACTTAATTTATAATACACACATGATTCTTTTGATAAAAAATCATAATATAATAAACTTATATTATAAATATTATTGATAAAATTATAAAGTTTTTCAATATATTCAATTGTGACTTTAATATTCTAGTGTTTAAAGATCAAACTACATGTATATTTACATCAACATATAACAGGCATAATGGAGTACAATTATTATACAAGGTATAACTTGCACAAAAATCAAGTTTTATCTAACCTTTATCAGAACGCATATAAATACTGATTGACTGAACCGGAATAAACATGATCATTAATTTATCAAACTTCAATCTTTTTTAAAAAAATCAACAGGTTATAATTTATCATTATATTTATTAATCAGACACTTAACGATGATCTTGAATTAAGGTAAAATTGATGACCAGAGAACAAGAATGTTAACACATAAATGCAAGCAGCTATCCAACAATTATATGCATTTCTTGTGAATCCACTGTCTGCTGCCATGTAGAATTCTTGTGCCCTGGTAAAGGTTTTATCTTCCAATGGAAGATCTTCAACAAGGGCTACACTTTTAATATAAAAGAAAATGCCCATTAAGACCTAAAAAAAATAAATAAATAATTAATTACTATTGTTATTATCGATACAAAAATAGTTAGAATAAATAAATTACAAGTTGAAAAATGCCCCACACAGAAATAACAAGGCCGCAAAGGGCATACTTGGGACCACAAATTTTCATCATGACGCTCTTCAATTATTACCTTTAACTAAGCTCTTATAAAGTTTTAACGAGATATTTTACAATTTGACAAGTATTTTTTATCAAATACTTTATAGAATATAAACGCCCAGCAGTCCAAACGAGAATCAGCGGATCAAGTCATATGATATGATTCCTATCGATTTGTACACTACTTCATAGCGTTCATACATTCCCTCGAGTGCAATTCTGTGTTAAGAATGGAACTTGGAAGGAAGGTGAATCCTTAACTCTGAAGTTGTCATCGGTTTATTTCTTACAATTTCACAATTTACATTTTCACCCCGTACGCACGACTTTAGACGAGCGCAAGCGCACCGAAGCAACCTGCGCAATGCATTTTTAATATATATACTTCTATACGTCACCAATCACACGCACACTCATATGATGATCACAGTGTGATTCATATGATGCTTCCTGCTGTTGCCAGCCCTGTTGATTCATACATAGGATCATGGTTGACCGACTTGGTTAGTTCGGATCTTTTATATATTCATTTTATTTATTAATCCCTCTAAGTATTAGTTTTATTATTACGAAAATGCATTAATATTTTTATTTTCTATTTTTTTACATTTTAATTTGCGTTAATTTTTTATTGTCTATGTCGAATGACAACGAGCTGTCATATCAGTGGACTGCTTTTTGACAGCTATTTGCTTTCTGTGTTAAAATACTTGAATACCTGCAAATAATTCTGTTAACTATTCTTATATTATAAGATATTACTAATTTTACCTCATTCTATTTGTAGTAAACAGTGAGGCTAATGCCAGGAGGATTACAATGGTGGAAAGCTGCTTTGGCAGTTCTGGTCAGGTAAACTTTAAAATATCTTTGAACAAGAAAATTTATACAAGGTCAATCATCTATAACAATAAAAAAATTTAGCTATTATTTTTCTTAAGTATTATGTACACATAGAATCATGAATTTGTTACTAAATTTTGTATCATATCTATATAGCCCTTAGCTGTTTCTGGAAGAGTACTTGTTGGGTTGAAGGAGTTTTGACAAAAATGTGCAGGAAAAAGTCTAAACCAAGACAATTTTTTCTGTTTAATGACATATTGGTTTATGGAAATATAGTAATAAGTAAAAAAAAGGTATTATAAATAGTTGATTTTTTAATAATAAATTATAACATGATGAATATTATTATTTTTTATTCTAGTATAATAAGCAGCGCATAATTCCACTAGAACAAGTTAAACTTGAGTCATTAGCAGATGATGGGCGTAAGTTTAAAAATATAACTTTTATATATTTTATAATTCTTACACTATAAGCATTTAATCATTGTAGAATATAAAAATGGATGGTTAATAAAAACAGTAACCAAATCATTTGCTGTTTATGCTGCTACTGCAACAGAAAAACAGGAATGGATGGCACACATCACAAAATGTATTGAAGATCTACTGAGAAAAAGTAGGGAATAAACAAGAAATGTCAATTTATATTTAATATGTTTGCTAAATTTTACTATAGTTTATTGTATTCACTAGGTGGCAAAAAGCCTGTAGAAGTTCATGCAGCTGTTTGGGTTCCAGATAATGAGGCAACAATTTGTATGCATTGTAATAAGACACAATTTACAGTCTTAAATCGAAGGGTAATTATAAATTTATCTACTGATAACAGATGTGGGTATCAATAAAGTTTTTATTTTATTTTAGCATCATTGTAGACAGTGTGGAGCAGTGGTGTGCGGTCCTTGCAGTAATAAAAAATTAGTGTTACCTGGTCAAGGTAATGGAAAAGCAGTAAGAGTTTGCTTACAATGCTTTGATGCTGCCAGTAAAGTAAAAGTAGCAAGACCATTAACGGATGATATTAAAGAACAGCGCAATTCTGCAGATAGCTCTGGTGGTGATAGTTCGGGTGATGATGATGATACTACCAATAAAGAAGAAAATCATGATGAGGTTTGTGTAATTTTTAACAAAAAAATTATTAATTTTATTTCTATTTGAACTTTTTTTATTATTGTTTTTAGCCAAAATTTTACTCAAGTCTAGCCCGATGAATCAAGATAAAAAGGATACATTATTTAATAAAAATAATGTTGACAATCAATGCAGAACTTGAAATTTTCTTGAAAGATCCTAATCAATTAATTGACGATTATAGCTATTGCAAGAAATCGTCGACTGATATTTTAAAACTTACGTACAAGAGTTGTTTATTTCAAGTGACTGTGTTTGTATAGATGTCACTTGTGCATACCGTTGAAAATCGTTTATGCAAAAGAAATGAAGTAAATTTGTAATAATTTCAAAGCAAGAAAAAAGACAATGCTTCGTACCTATGTTTAAGATTGCCGCTTTGTGCCTTTCTAAAGTAGATGTCTTTATATACCTACTGATTCAATACCTACAATTTTCTATTAGCACGAGCAGAAATAGTTTATAATTAATAATTTCTGCAAAATACATTTACCCAAAGATCAAACGATATTTTGATAGCCAAATTTAAGAGTATTTTAATAGGAATTTTTTATTGTGCAAAATAAGGATTTATTTACGTAATGACGTAGGAAATATACATTTTAATACAATAAAAAGTATGAATAACCTGTTGGCCTATATATTTTGTAATTAATCAAATAAGGACAAGGAAATGGTATATATTTTGGTTTAATATTAAAGAGCAATTTTTGAATTTTAATTTTTTTAATTTTTATCTAAAAATATGTGTAACTTTTGTACATTTAACAAATATTATTTAATACACAACATGTAACATTTAAATAATACATGCAATACTTTTAATAAGTAGAATATTTTATGATTATTTTCTCTTTTAAAGCTACACGATTATATTTTGTTCTGCACGCCAATATTTGATCATGTGTATATATAATACTTTTAATAAATTAAGATTTTTCTAATTTTGTTTAACCTTTATTGTTTATTATAAAATTAAAAATACAAACTTCATTAAACTGTACAATAAAATATTTATATCTATAATATGTATTTATTACAATATACTATAAAATAATTAATCGAAATCATACAACTGGTTCTTCATCTAAAAACTCCTTTGTATCAACATTTGCCACCTCCGAATTTGTATCACGTTTTTGTAAAAGTTTTTTATATCTTTCCACTAAATCACCTATAGAACGTCGTTTATTATTTATTTGAGGTGTTTTTTCTGTTTCTTCTTGTTTTGAAGGTTCAATTGTTGAACTTAAATTTGTATTCAACAAAAATGGTTCCCGAGAAAATTCTTGACTTGAATTATAAGAATCCATTAAAGAAATACAATGCTGTTTAGCCATTAATGGTAGCATTGAACTGTTTGTACTTGACATCATCGTTATTACACTTTTATTAGCTGTTTGTACAAAAAATAATTTACAATTAAAATTTTTTTTCAGACATAAAATTAAAATAAACTTTACCTCTACTGTTATTAAGTTTACACGTTGAAAATATTCTAGAATATTTGTCTACATTTTTAAAAGTAGACTTTTGTTTTGAAGGTGTATGATACCGTTGCTGAGAAAAAGATTGTTTATCAGAACTTGAATCATATAACATTGAGTCATCAAAATTGATACATTGTACAGAAAGCGGTTTCTTTTTCATTGTACACAAGCCTTTGTTATCACTGAATGCATGCCTTGAAAACAATTGTTTATGTGCACCTTTAGAAATAACAAAAATTAATAAATTATTAACAATGAAATCGACTATTTTAATGAATGAAGTTATAAAAATATAATTTCCTATATTAAGTATTTTAGAAATATATATTTATACCTTCCACAGGAGTGAGCTTCAAATTATTTTGATAAAAATTTCGTCCTCCTTCATAATAATTGTTAATTTGAATCGATGGAGAAGGCATAAAAAGTACCTTATCAAACTCTGGTGCATTTGAAATGAAACGCTGCCAATCATTCATTTCATCTGTATTTTTAATATCATCTAAATTGAAATTTACAATTTGTTCATGTAAATTTTGAAAATGATTTATTGCAATTTTCAAATCTTTATTAGTTATTTGTAGCTGATTATTGCACTTAGACAATTCTTCAAGTTCATATTTTGTAACTTTTGCTTTATACTTTTTTATTAAAATATGGAAAATGGAAAATAAATTTTGTAAACTTAGACTTTCTTTATTGTATAAACTATAAGGGAGAACCTTTAAAAAATATAGATAATTAGTTTAAAAGTAAATTATTTAAATATGTTGCAATTGTGTGACAATAAAATTTCAATACATTACCTGCATTTCTGGAGGTACTAATTTATAAATAGGGTCAACATCAATTCGGGTAAAATTAAGACCATTTAATGTTGGTAAATTGCCAATTATATTTAATACTATGTTACATATAGATTTCAAAAGCTCATTTGTTTCTTTTAAGTTCTGATAATCTGCTTGGAATACTGATTTTAAATTATTATCTATAAAAGATCCCCACACTAGAATAATAAAATTGTATAAATGAATAATTTCATTTTATAAAATATAATTTTAATATTTTTTTATTGAAATTATAAAGAGATTGATGAGAGATTTTTTATTAATATGGTTGTACAATTCAAGAAATATTATCTTGAAATGTAGAAGCTAATACAAATTTAAATTAAGTAAAACATCCAATGCAAAAAAATACATTATTTTATTAATAACGAAATTTATAATATATTAATCTATTTTTAATTATAAAAAATATTATATTCACTGTTTAGTTAATAATTGTAAAATAAAAATTACATATTATTTAAAAAATTTATAAATAACATTCTTATATTCTAGTGAAATAATTATCAACTTATATATATTTTTAGAATGCTTCACGAATTTTGAACATGAATAAAATCTAAATTAGTTGAATTAAATAATTTTTCTAAATAAATGAGTTTAAAATTTTAATTTTAAATATAAACAAATTTATGTGTATATATATATGAAAAAATGCTTACTCTGAATTATATCAGTATCTTCTAGATTTACTAATTTTTTTCTAGCTGTATCATTAACTGGGGCAGTAATAGTAATTTCTTTTAAATCCTCTTTCATTTTTAATATTTTTAACTTTAGTTCATTTTGTTCATCACTTTTTTTCCTATATGTGATAAATTTATATTATACAATTTTGCAATAATTTATTTTCATTTTTTTAATATAAAACATACCTTTGAAAATCTTCTGCTTCTTGTATTATACTTTCTTTTTCTTTGCGAATATTTGAAATTGCAATATTATTATTTTTTGCAACATTTTTTAAAAATGTTTTTGTTAACTCTTGACAAGGAGGACCTGGTTTTGGTGAAATTGTAAAAACAGAGTGGTATTCTAAAAGAAATTAATTAAGTAACAAATAATTTAAGATAGTGATATGATTTCATATTTATTTATAATTAAAAATTACCAACCTTTTGCTAGAAATGTACGAAGCACAACTAAAGAAAATTTCCACATTATTATTATAAATTTTGTACCTCTTGCAAGTAATAAGTGAGAAGCAAAAATTGGAGGAAAGTTAATATCAGGATTTTCATTTGCAATTGCCATTAAACATTCTCTCACATCATTACGAAATTTATTTTCACTTTGTTTACAAATCACTGGCCATTGAATTTTATTTTTTATATTATCTTTGTAATATACATTTAATAAATAAAAAGAAACGTGTATAAAACCTAGTGTGTTTGGTTTATCAAACATACCCTAAAATATAGAAATTTAAATAATACATGGATACATAATTGTAAAAATTTTATAAATAAATATTATCAAACCTCTTTAAAATATTTATCAAAATCATCATTTGGTGTAACGAATTTTGTAAGTAAAATTACATTTTTATGAAATTCAGCAGATACTCTATCCATTTTTTAAACGCATTTATAATCGTGCAGTTAATAATGTTAATACATTTTCAATCCGCTGATAGTATATATTTATTCTGAATTTTCATTTTTGTATACAATCTAATATTTAACAAATAGTTATGAATAATTCAAAAGAGATTTATGTGTTTGATTCTTAAGTAAAATATTAAATACTCCCAGTGAATATTTAATTAAGGATATACGTAAGTCATTACCTTAGTGTACCCGCCAAAACCTTAGGCATAATATTCAAAGCAAACGACTCGTTTAAACTTAGCCACCTGCTCTTCAGACTTCATAGCGTATGATTTATAAAAGTTGTTTTCATGAGAAATTAGTCAAAGCGGTAAAATATAAAAATAATTATATTTCTAACTCTAGATTATTTAGTAGATATACTTATAAATTATAGCTTATACTTTTTGTTTACATTTTTTCTGTTAAGGTTAATTATCAATTGAAATACGTCAAAAATAAAACATAATTTTAAAGAATGATTTTTAAAAAAAAAATATTTTTTTATAATTATATATTAATAATTTTTTTATACAATTAGAAAAATATAATTAATTTTTAAAATTTAAATATACAATAAGTCAACAATTAATTATAAAAAAAAAATTTTTAATACCCTTCTTATATTTTGTAATAGTTTCTGATGATAAATTTAATGGAAAGGTGTATATAAAAATAAAGATTTTTTATCCACAAATAAATAATTTTATTTTAAAACTAGTTTATCTTTTACAGAATTTTGATAGATAAAGATATCAGATGAGTAATTTAAATTTAATAATAATTGAAGTAATTTTCCTCATTGTATCGGGAAAGACCAAGTAATTTTTTAATTTATATATATATATATATATGTGTGTGTGTGTGAATAAATACACATTATTAGCCAATATTAGGCTACAAAATCTAATGGTCTATTAAATCCACCTTTTCGATTCATGTACTGTCTATATTTTCTTTTTAATATAACATGCACAGCACCAGCATCATTTCCGTCGACTTTTTTCCCTTTGGTAGTATCGAAACCACAGAATCCCATTATTCTCATCATTTGTTGTTCTTCTGGCGTTTTTCCTTGTAAATCAGCCTCTATTTTTAAATAAAAATTAATTATATTATATGTATTTTAATTTTCATCTATGTTCAAAAATTTACCTGTAACAATTGGTCGTTCAGTATGTTTTATCTTAGGCTTGATCGGTCGTTCTCTTTCCCTAGATCTGGATCTACTGTATGATCTTCTATGCCTTTCGCGCTCCCGGTCGTGTTCTCTGTGTCGATCAACATCTCTATCACGATCCCTTGATTTTGCGCGTTCCCTCTCAACAGATCTGTAAACACTCAGCATTAATTATATTCACATAGTTACAGAAATTTTATAATTATAATTTTATAAAACAATATTTTACCTTCGTCGCCGCTCTCTGGATCTTCTTCTTCGACGTTCACGATCGCGCTCACGAGATCTGTCTCGTCGTCGACTCGGTGACGGAGAACGACTTCTTCCCATAATTATTTATTGAACAAAATTAATAAATCAATATAATCATAACCTAACAATTCATTGTGTTTACGTGTTGCTTACCTATTGTACTTAATACAACCACAAAAATATAAAGAAAGTTACGAACTGAAGTGAACGCGCAAATGCTGTTCCTTTTATAGCTATAAAATAGGTCTGTTCGTTTTATAAAATACATAAAAAATAAAGATAAAAGTATAAAACTATTCAAATATGTATATAATAATTAAGAAATAAAAAATTTGTTATTAATTTCATGTACGCAGTAAAAGAAAAATTAATATATAATATATAAAAATTTGTGTTTAAAATTTAAATATAAAAACAAATTATATTTTTAATTTTATAAACAGATGATATAGGATTCCTTTTAATATCTTAAATTATATAAAGGAACGAACTTAAAAACACATACCAAACGTACATAAGCACATGCTACATGTAACCTTAATGTTTTTCTTTTTATGTGTATTTGAATAAATATTTTATTAATTTGTATATACATAGTATTATATATTGATTAACTAATGTTTTATACTTAAATTCTCGTTTATCATTTTGATGTATTTTAAAATATAATTATGACGAATAAGGATATTATTTTATTGAATAAAGTACAGGAAACATTGCAAAATTGTACTAAAAATCCAGAACGTTTTTTAAGGTATTTTACGGTGAATATTTCTTTTTAATTTTATTCTAATGTGTATTTAAATAAAAAAAAATTTTTTTTTAAGTGTTCAAGAAGACATACATGAAGATCTTAAAATTGCTACAAAATATTTATATGATTTAGCTTTTAAAGCAAAATCTTTTAGGCAGTCAAAATCAGAAGTATTGCCAGAACTTATTATTCAGGATTTTGACAATGAACAAATTTGGCAACAAATTGAACTTGAGAATAATGAAGAACTTAGCCCAGTAAACATAGGAGAAATTTGTAGAGCTATAACTAAAAAAGATTTATCAGAGTTGCCAATTAAACCTACCAAAGACACGGATTGTAAGGAATCTGAAAATTTAAGCGATGACACTGAAGAAGAACAAGAACTTATTTCAGAAAAATCAGATGATGATTTTGTCAACAATAAAGGTCAGGTTAAAAGAACAAAAGCTTTTAGTAATGTTAAAAAACGAAGAAGAACTACAGAAGTAGATGATAAATTTTTTAAATTAGACGAATTAGATGAATTCTTACAAAAAGAAGATAAAAGAGAGATGAATGCAGATAGTGATCAAAGAGAGATGAAGATGAATAATGATAATAGTAGTTCTGATGAAGAATCAATTGACTTATTCAATGATTTCTCTGATGTAGATGATGAAGAAGTTGAAGATGATGAAAAAGAGAGTGGAAAGTCACTTAAATATGCTGACTTTTTTGATATTCCTGAAAGTGATCAAGAAGATCAAGAGAATGGAAGTGAGGTAGATGAGGATGATATTAAAAATGATAATAACAATGATGCTGATGATAATGATAATGATGATAAAAATAATACTGTTAATAAAATTCAACAAGAAAAATCAAAAAGTGATAAAAAGCAAGTCAAATTCAATCTTCTTAATGATTCAGATGAATCAAGTTCAGAAGAAAATACTGCAATAAAAGATCAGGAAAATGAAACAGAAACTACGAAATCGTCTTTAGAAGCAAGACAAGAAAGATTAAAGAAAAGAATTACAACATTAGAAAAAGAAGCTATTTCGGAAAAACCTTGGCAATTAAGAGGTGAAACCACTGCTTTAAATAGGCCTGAAAATTCACTTTTAGAAGAATATGTTGAGTTTGATTCTGCATCAAGAACTGCACCTATTATGACAGAAGAAACAACTATGAAATTGGAAGATATTATTCTAAAGCGAATTAAAGATAAAGCATGGGATGATGTTGAAAAAAAATTCAAACCCGTAGAAACACCAAAGGAATTTAAAAAGAAATTAATAATGAATCAAGAAAAAAGTAAAGAAAGTTTAGCTCAAATTTATGAAAATGAATATATAAGACAGAGAGAGGCTTTAAACTTAGATGATAAAGATGAGCAAGAAAAGGAAGAACCACCTGAGCATATTGAGATTAAACAAAGGGTGCATGATTTATTTTCAAAACTTGATGCCTTATCAAACTACCATTACACTCCTAAAATGGTGACAACAAATTATTATATAGTTGTAGTTGATTTAATTATGAAAAATGTAATCAATGATAAAATATTTTATATACTTTTTTAGGCAAAACCGGAAATTAAGATAATTAGTAACATACCAGCCATTAGTATGGAAGAAGTCGCACCTGTAACTACAACTGATGCTACATTACTCGCACCAGAAGAAATTCAAAGTAATACATGTTAATATATAACTGTTGAATTCAAATTTACGAATTAAATTTTTATTAATTTAATCTTTTTAAATTATAGATAAACAAAGAGGTGAATTGATTGGAAAATCTGAGAGAACCAAAACGGATATGAAAAGAGAAAGGCGTAAAAAGAAACTCAGACAACATGCGCGGGCTGTGAACGAAAGTAAAAAACTGGCAGAAAACGTTAATAAAAAATCATTAAAAAATTCATCTTTATTAGGAAAATTAAAAGCACGTAATATTATTAATCAAGAAAGTAATAGAGCAATTGATAAATCTCTTAAATCCTCAACAGCTTTCTTTTCTCATTTACAAGATAAAGTTGAAAGCAATATTAAACAGAAAACAAATAAAAATTCTAAGAATAAAAATAAAAGTACACTGTCTGCTGTTAAATTAAAGTTATGATTATTATATAAGTTTGATAAATAAAATGTTAGAATTGTAAATTTGTATAATTCATTTGTAACATAAATATTAATTTTTACTAACTACTGCTATAAATATGGGTATCTACTATGTAAATATAAATAAATCGAGGTATAACTGATTAAAATGGAAAGTTTATATTCTTGAATAATATACACATACTTATATAAAGACAATTGCTTTAAGTATATGTATAAAATGCTTACCAATTCTTAAAATAATACTTGAGCAAAATTCACGATTTTTCACACTATACAAAATCTGTAAAATATTTTTTTATGGAAAAATTTTTTATATAGCTAATACAATCTTTGATAATATAATAGCATAAACAAATTCAATCGTTTTAGCTTTATATATATATATATATATATCTATATAGATGTAACTACATTCGCAGCATAAAATCATAAGAATGGAATACATACAATCTACTATTTAATAGTGACTCAGTTATTGAATCACTCAATATTTATTTCTAATTTGTCATATTTAGACCAAAAATTGGTCTTTTTCGACATTTTTGTTGGAATTAAAAAATAAAATAAAGAAAGTCTCTGTTGTGCGATTTCATAGTTTAGTGCATTAAAAGAGGGAAATATTTTTATACATTCTTGTGTGACAACAATCTCATCGAGATAATAACGATTGCACTGTTTATAATTACAAATACCTAAATTAATAAAATTGAACTAAATTTTTAATTATGATGTTATTTTCTCTTAAAAACGAACACAAATCCAAGAACTAAAAAACCCTTTGTTACATAACCCATTTCTCACATTTTTTTCGATACATACATCAAATTATAATCATTTATAACTTATTCTGATTTGTTAGTGCCATGGTGCATTGTAATTCCTCGCATAATACTTTTTTACATTATTAAATAGCGATAACAAGAAATCTTGAATATTCGTTATTTATAAAATATGATAAATAGTGCTTTTACAATTAAAATATTCTCAAGTTGTTTTTAATCTCTAGATTTCAGTAATATATTCTTCAAAAATCTTTCTAGTATTCTAACTTAATGCTTTCATTAAGTACCTAATAACGTCATCAAGCAAACTTTCTCAAATTACAAGATAATCGCAAATGTTTCTCACACTTTTGTTTCCATTATAGTACTACATACGTGCTATTAATAGATGAGAATGAATGTTTTTTAACATGAAAATAAAAAGGCAATAGTAAATGTATTTTGATTTCATCTTGGTTGAGAAAATCGCATATTTAGATTAAAACCATTGAGAAGTACAACTTGAGTTCTTTGTATCTTGTGCAAATAAATCATGATGATAAATTCATTCAAAACTAGCATTAAACATGCTTAACTCTTGATCCTGGAACATTTGTAACATATCGGATAGTTCTTGGGTTTGTGGACCAGGTGCACCAGTTGCAGCTGGATGTGTAGGTTGCGCTTGACCGCCGACTTGTGGATTTGCTTGGCCAGTATTATCCTGTGGAGGACCTTGATGTTGTTGCTGCCCTTGCCAGCTCCACATACCTACAAATAAAAAATTAGGTACTTTATTTTGTATACAAGCATTTTCAGATTATTTTTTTAGTTTTAAAAATCGAAGCGGTAAAGATTGTTCGCCGAGGTATTTACAATTACTGTAAATTAACGATGCGGATAAGTGAAATTTAGAAAAGCAAGTATTGCAATTCACCTGTATTGTTATTAGGTACTGTAGTAACAGCATGATACTGAGCAGCTGGTGTTCTAGCTCCACTACTGAGTTGAGTGTATGTTGGTCCACTGGGAGATCTGGATGGACTCGATTGACTGTATTGATAACCTTCGCAAGATACTGGCTGCTGCTGCAAGTGCAATAAAAAGTTTTCGTTTGTGCGTCATGATAAAAATTACAAACATTTGTTATAATACACAATACAAACCTGACGTCCAATAGTCGGCCAATTCCCAGCAGCTTGTTGGACCGTTGGGGTAGGGGAAGTGTTTGCAGCTGATTTTTGGATTCTATTCAAAACGGACGAAGGTGTATTTTGTTGGCTCGAAGACCCGTAAGCTATGGGAGACTGAGTCGTTTCATAACTTTGATAAACATTTTGCGTACTCGATGGTCTGGCTTGTTGTTGCGGCGTTGGAGCTGGAGGTACTAGCAAAACAGCAATGGTTTATAATAAGAAACAAATTTCAAGGTTTAGGTAACAATGACCGCTAGTTTCTTTCCGAAAATTTAAAGTGTCGCAAATTATCAATTTTTTCAATTTCATTCAACGTTCGAGGCGGTCTGGACAAAGTTAGTTTTCCCATTAACAACGGCATGGATTTTAATAAAATATAACAATTTTCCAATTTTATACCAGAATACAAATGTATACGAGTAATAAATTTGTAAAAATATGTTTTTTATGTGCCCAACATAAAACAATATACTATAACAAGATGCAATTAAGAATAAATGTACAATCAATCCATTAAGTTGATTCAATATCAATTCAAGTATATAATATTATAATTGTCAGCAGATTTTCAAGTTCCAATACATTCATTTCCAAAAAGGCGATAAACTTCTTAACTTTTTTCTAATCTAAAGGAAAAACTGCGCAGATATATTTCGGTGAAGGCGCTGATAAAAGATAAAAAGATGATCACCTGCTCCTGGCATACCCGTCGCATGCTGCATCATGTGGTGGGCAGCGGGATACATGGGGTTGCGGCCCGGGTGTCGGTCCAATGAATAGTCCAGTCCCGGCTGACCATAAGCGGAAACGACCTCGTTGTCTGCCTGAGTTTGGGTATCGCCAGCCCCGCCACTGCCACTGTGTAACGATCTGAACAATAAATAACGACGTAAAAACGGATACAGAGCGTGTAAATGCCCAATCGAGGAGTCCTACTAAATCTTTTATACTCACTTGGCGGTGGTGTTTGTGCAGACGATGTATTCGACGTCGTCCGTGTATGGATTTAAAAAAGAAAATGCAGAAGTTCTGAGCCAGACCCAGTCGCGGTTCTTGGCCCGAAATCTGTACATTACCGATAATACTTGACCTTTCAGCTTCAAAACTGCAAAGCAAAGTAAGAAGGAAAGTAGAAATTCGTTTCGGGTGCACCTGAAGTCACTTCATCGTGGATTAGTTTTATTTCATTACCTTGCTCGAAGCTTTCGCGCATGTGGGTGTGATCCTCCGGGTGAAAGAATTCGTAACACGGATGACCGAGAAGCTCCGATGGCGTATAGCCTAAAATGGCCCCTACCCTCTGATCGACAAAGGTAAACTTACCCTCGATAGAATGGCGGGATATGAATTCTGTGAATAGAAGCAGGAAAACATTGCTGATTTACTTCATAAATGTTTGGCGTCGATTACAATCCCGTTAGCTGTGGTCGTACAACTAGACCAATCGACTCGATCAGACGCGCGATTTTGAGATTATTAATAATTTGGCCGAAAAAGCTCGCGACTTACCATTATTACTACTAGATCCAGCTAAATCGTTGGTATTTGGAGTGCTAGTGACTTGTAGTCGTCCAATGGCGACAAGGCAATAATGAGTAGAGACGTCGTCGTTGACAACCCCGTCGTTCGGTCCACCTTGAACACCACCCCCACGATCGGCCATTCCCACACCTGTGGGTACACACGGGGGAACAAAATCACCTAAGCACCACGAAACATTTGCGTTGAAAATAGATCGATAACATTCTCACTCGTCTATTGATAATTGCTGAATATTTTACAAAAGGACGGAGTAAGCACTTTGTCTCCTTACGTTAAATTCATCGTTTAAATTATAAAATTCTAGCTGCGAACTATAAGCGCAGTAGGCGTACTTTCGTTCTGCATACGTCACATTGACGATTTAAATACCCAGCAGCATCGGAGAAAAATAAGCGCTTCTTTAACGAGTCGCTAAATTGGAAGCAGTGGTTCGAGAGTTAAACGAACGATCGACTATCGGGACGAATAGAGGACGGATGTGACACGAGAATCACGAGGATCACGTAGGTTACGATTGGGTTACGAAAACCTCCACATCGTAGCCGCGCTTTACTTTGCGACAAGCCGCCCAGGGCCCATAAGGAAATGTTCACATGTAAGCATGTCAATATACAAATACATCGGTCAATTACTCGAGGAACGAAGCCAAAGTTATACTCACCAGTGGGGGGCCAATTTTTTATGTACCCAGTGCAATGCACGACAGCGTAGCTCTGTCCGTCCCTAGCGGGCGGGCCCAGAGAGTTTCTCTGTTTCATGCGGTGGAGACCATGAGCCGCGGCCATGTCACCGCTCGTCTGCAGATTGCCCACCTTCATGCGGCAGATAAAGCCCCTTCTCGATCCCATGCACAGCCGGACGGAAGCTGCGCACAAGCAACATTTCTCAGTATCGGGATATTTTATTATCGGCGGATCTGTCCGATCGAACGATCCAATGGTTATGCGCACTACATCCTTGTATATCATAATTTCAGATAAAGTAGAGTTCTGTCTTTATTACTGCCTTTATTGTCTGTCTTGTGAACGCGACTGTTGTGGAGTTACGTTAAGCACTCGTTATTTCGCGAAGAATACCGATGTAGCTTTTTATAATTCAGACTCGATTTCTTAAAATAATTCATAGCTTTGAAAGAAACGATGAGCGGAATTGAAGCGTTTTACAGTTTGCGTAATTAATTCTCAGTCGTAAAATCCAAACTGTCCTCGTTCAAAGAAAATTGATTAGAGGCGTCAATAGCTTTGTCTTATTTAAACGTCGACGTAAAATTTTAAACTTGTTGATCTTTTTTAATCTATGTTATAATAAGCAATTATTATAGAATTATTTGTCCTTGTACGGAAAAATTGAGACCCGATAAAATATTCTTGAGCCTCTGAAAATAAGAAGCCTATTCTTCAACAACGGGTTAATAGATAAAAACAAATGTCGAATTGCAGTTATAATTTAAAAGAGCAATGCATAACTAAACGCATTTATCTTGGAAAATATCAGAGAGTAGACTACGTGTGATTAAGCGTCTCTTGATTTTCCTTCTTCTTTTATAATACTCTGTATCTGTTTAAACGCCTCTATTCAATTGGCAATCGCGGAGTTTTCTCGCGATTCGGCAAATTTACCACATCTTTACTTTTATACGAGCGACATTTGTAGCGAAATTAAAATAAGAAACAAGCCGATTAATATGAATACAACGAGTAAAATAGTTGACATACCGTAAATATCTGATATTGCATTATTTCTACAAGTTGTCGTTTCAAGATAACGGAGCGACGATAAAGGGACGATCAAGAAACTTACTTCAAAAGAGAGGAAAAGAAAGCAGCACGCGAGGCAAATTTTTTATGCGACATGCAAATAATGCAAATGGAGGAGGCAAAGTGGGAGAAAACTAGAATAGAAGGCGAGAAAGAGGATCGAGTGCAATCGGTATACTGACATTGATGGCCCTCCCTCTTGACTGTGCCAGTTTTGAGATCGAGGACTCGTCCGGCGTGTTGGGGCTCGGCGGTGCTCAGCTGCTCCCGGACCTTGTCCGCGTCGTCCGGGTGGACCTGGTTGTACAAGCTCGTGCCGTACCAATCGCTCTGGGAGTAGTTGAGAACCGGGGCGACCGAGTCCGAGACGTAGATGATGCGCCCGGTGTCGCAGCTGAC
Source organism: Platyscapa corneri (assembly GCA_018907185.1). Lineage (NCBI taxonomy): Eukaryota > Metazoa > Arthropoda > Insecta > Hymenoptera > Agaonidae > Platyscapa > Platyscapa corneri. The sequence goes on from JACCHW010000012.1 coordinate 4,107,985, forward strand.
GACGAAGAGGAAGCCGTCGGCCGCCTCCAGGATTAGGTGCTTCAGCTCTTGGTCCGTGAGAAAGGACGGCTTGTACGTGCCATCCGCGCTTGTGTTCCCGGTTCCTGAATCATCGATCGTGTTATCGAGATAGCACTTGGTGACGTGCGTCTACGCGTGCTAAGAAATATAAAGTGCCACGATTTTGTTCGCTTTACCCGTCGCGCGCTTTTTAATATTCGTATTTACATAATTTTGGATTTTTCAGTTTCACCCGAGTTGAATCGGACTCGAGCTTCAACGTCTCTTGGACTCATTCGCGCGACAATATTCTTCAAATTTATCTGCCCTTTCCCGAAAAAATTTCGGGTCATATTTTTACCGGAACCTAATAGGATTGCACAAGAGCAGTGCTTCGTAAATTTTAATGCCACGCCGAATGAAGACGTCGAACAAATTTCAAATACAAGAACCCAACTTGGGTTTTTTCTGCACAAAAGGAATGAAATTTACCGCCTCTAAATTTTATCTCGTTCTCAGGAATTTTAAAATTCAGACGACAGCATTAATATACATGTTAACGTGGTAAAAACTTGTAGTCCCAATGTTTATTACTGTGAAATTAAAATTTTCCATTGTTTTTTTTCTTTTTTTTCTTTCAAAGAAACAACAAACTTGCATAAGCACAATGTTTTTGGATGTACAAATCGTTAATTCGAAGATTTTCACTTCACATCGATATCAGAAATAATAATACTTAAAATTTTACAATCACCTAAATTATACGAAATATGTATTAAACGTATCCGTTGTATTATTAAGGATTTTTAAACGTATTCTAGCATAAATAATTTCAGGATCGTATTATTATTTCGATCACGACGATGTTCCTTAATTCAATTGGCTTTTTTATACGACGATGAATATCTCAGGATTCATAGTACGCAAGATTAAAATTGCAGAAAACAGAAAAACAAGTATGAGCTTTATTAGCTTTTTTACGATCCTTACAGATATAAGAAAATTTTATCTTCAAGATTTTCTTATAATTGTAAGGTAGGGAGAATCAAATGTTTTTTTGTTTTATATTTTGATATTAATATTATGTTGACAAAGCCGTACATCTCAGAATTATTCAAATATATATTTATGCTAAACTGTCATTACCTGATAATTTTATGAATTAAAAATAACTGTGCTCTGTGCTACAACATTTAAAATGTTCGGTTCAAAATGAGATTAACAACATAAACATTGGTTTAAATTTTGACTCGACCATTGGGAAAGACCGTGTCGATACAGTTTTAATCTCCGAAAATTATTTAATCGACTTTGGAGTATTTAAAGCGTTGAAATACTCTAAGTTACAGAATGGCGTAAAAGAGACAAGTATTTTATAATAATTGTTCAACTCGCGTAAAAACTGTTTTTTAAATTGTACGATATAAAAATTTTAATCGTTCCATTATCGATATTTTAATAGCTTTTTTATAGTCATCTATAAATGTCATGAAGTATCACCTTAACATCCAATGGCAAAATATATCGAAAGCTAGCGTCCCACTTATCGTTTCATAATTTAATTTTGTAACTCGTTAACGAGTACATTATTATTACACGGCTGTAGTCACGTATATTCCGTATTTGGGTGATTTTGAACATGGCGTCTCATTTTCCGTAGCTTTACAATTAAGCAATCAAAGTTTCAACTTCAATTTTAAATGCGTCGGACAGTACGAGCCTTTGCAACTTTATTAATTTGCATGGATAAATAGCAATTGGCAGACATTCGTATTCTACCGCGAAAGTGTTTCTCACTTTTGTTAAATTACGCAGAGAATAAATACTTCGAATATTTATCGCGCGCAAAAAACGAGCGAATTCTTTTCAGCGCTACGCTAAATAATGTAATTTACCGCGAAATATAGTGAAAATAAAAAATTTATCAAAGCATCGGAATGGCCGTACTTGCCACAAGGACGCGGCTGTTGGTCACGTCATTCTCTTCATTCTAATTATAAATTCATCAATTTATTCGTTTTTCAACTAGAAGGCAATTTTCAAGCCAAAAAGTGTCACTCGAGAGCAAGTGAGCCCAGCCAATGAATTTTAGTAAAAAATAAAAGCAGCGCGTCGCGCGAATCCTGCAGAAAAAGGAAGGTCTGGCTGCAAAGGAGCGGACAGCGTGTCGTTGGAAGTGCTGAAAATAAACATAGAAACGAAGAAAGCTATCGGTAGCCGAAGCTCGCTCGGGTCTTGGTCAGATCTCAGGGACGTAAGGTCGTAAGGTCGTAAGGTCGTAAGGTACAGGCGCGACGAGGCGGCGCGAAAATAGAACTACAAATTCATCATACGGGCAGAGAAGTTTAAAGAGCAGCTCCTCGGCGCATGAAGAGCAGCGATGAAAATGAAAAAAGGAGCGGAAAAAAAGGAAGGGAGAAGGCGCGAGGGTGTATGGGCTGTGACTCCGACGCGTATATCGTTCTACAAGATCGGAATCGCTAAGTAACTCGAGGATTGCGTGGAGTAGGGTCAGGACTACGGGTGGGAGGAGATGTTATCTCGACGGTCCGATATGCAAGAAATTCCGGGAAGACCGTGGCGAGCGGCCACCGTAATCTCGTGTTTTCATCATTTAACGAAAGGGCCGAGCGAGAGGGGAGGGAAGAAAGAAGGAAAAAGGAGCAGCCGAGTAAACAGGAGAGATTGACTCGTAAAATCGCTAGTCGGTCGTATCTCCCGTCCTCGTGTCCGGGTCTGATCGTCAGGGTCACAGTCGTCGTCGTCGTCGTCGTCGTCGTCGTCGTCGTCATTGTCATTGTCGTTGTCGCCCCCGCCCTCGTGACAGCGGTCGAGTGCAGGTACATTCGTAGGAGGGGGAATTAAAAAGAAAAATCCGGCGTTTATGCGGCGATTCGTATTCAGTGGACGGGCTCTTGTCAGAAGGCAAGAACAAGTGGCTATAAACAATCTCGAGTTCTCCTTCTTTCTCCGCGCCTCGGCCCTTCGCCGGAAGCGCGCGTGTCGTTTTGTATTCCAGTGATGTCTTTCCATTTCCGAACTGTTCGAGAGCCTCTCCCACCCGTCCCGAGCACAACACCGGCAGATTTTCAATTAAACCAGTAGAGTAGATTCAAGAGATTCAAGATTCACCTCTGAGGGCCTTCATGTGGGCGACGGCCATGCGCAGGATGGTGAGCTTGTCGGGCTTGCGGGCGAGCGCCGAGCATGTCGGCACCATGTCCGAGAGCTCCGTGATGTAGGCCGTCATCTTGTTCCTCCGCCGGCGCTCGATCTCGCAATGGTTCTCCCTGCTGCGGTGGCCCCGAGAACAAAAAGAAAGCGGGCCCTCAGCTCCGTGTTTCGAGGCAAGCGCGCGGGGTCAGAGGTCGAGCGATCGCGACCGCCTGCGCTAGCGCGACCTCTGCACCCCCGGCCGCCTTTGTTCGTGAAATCTTGCTCCCACCCCGGCCGCCGAGTTCGCGGCCCGTTACTCAAGTTACTCCTTTTCGGTGGTCGGTCCAAGAGTCGCGCGCCAGCAGTTTCGGCGAGCACCGGAAGTGCTAAAGTCGAGGGAAAAACGTGCGGGAAAGCTCGATTAAAGCGGAGGTACGTCGCTCGGCTCTCCCCCCTCTCTCTATCTCTGGCTCTCGCCGTGGCTCGGCGTCTTGTCTCTGGCTGTTCCCACGCTGGGATACGTGAAGAGTTGCTGCAGCCACGGACTGAAAATCGAGCGCTCGGACACTGCGCCGCGGATGTGTATGTGTATGCTCGCGCAACACGCAAGTATCCAGCGTCCGAGAGCGAACGAGAGGGAGAGAGTTGAGAGTTGGCGAACCGCGGTGGAGGAGGAGTGCGGCGGGGGTGTGCGGGTGGTAAAAGCGCACATGGCTGCTGCCGCTGCCACCGCTGCTGCTGCTGCTGCTGCTGCTGGCTGGCTGGCAGAGTCGGAGCCGCGAATCACGATCGCAAAATGCGTCAACGACCCAAAGTCCTTCGCAGGATCTTGCGGGAGAGCGGCCGAGGCCGATTTCCGCCGCGAGCGCGGGCCCCAAATTAAATAATCCGTGTTGGTAGCACCACCCAATTGGGCTCCCTTACCTGGCGAACCGCTCCTTGTCCTGCATGTTGTCGTCGTCCATTCTCCTGTACTTGCCGGAGCTCGGATCGTCCTCATCAGACCTGAAACAGCCAAACCAAACGAGTCATTCGCGGAGTGTCCAGAGTTTACGAGTCGATCTCGCCCAAATCGGCGGCCTCGTTGCGCAAGCTTTGCTCAACTTCACAATCTCAGTCTCGGGTCTCTGGTCTCGGAATTCGCTACTCGCAACTCGCAAAAAGTTTGCGCTCGTTGAGAATCGATAGACAAAAGCGAGCGGTACCTATTTGACGCTAATTCGAACTTCATAAGCGTCCTGCCAACGCTCTTTTCTTCCTGCGGAATACTAATGAAAGCGTAACTCGAGTAACGCAAATGTCGAGATTTTCCAAGAAAACCGTCTTGTAGATTCGATTTTTTAAATACGCCAGGAACAACGCCGACGGCGCATTCCTTTTGTTTGATCGATTTCTTAGAAACGCCTTCGCCTTTCCCGAGACAATACGCGCTCTTTGGACGCTACTCGATTTACCGAATAATTGCAATGATTCGCGAGTGACGCGACGAATAACGCGGCAAATGACGCGTCGTCGTTGCGCTTTTCGAAATCGCGTTTAAAATTCGTTTTAAAAATGCTCGGTACAAATCTCTTTGCGAAATAGGCTCCGGTCTAATTGGGTCAACTTTTTGCTATCAAAGAAAGTTGACCTGATTTTACAACTTTAAGGAACCTAGCGTTATTCGACCATAATACAAATGACAATTGTCGCAAATTACCTTCCATTACTCCCCAACTTTTATACTTTCGGATATCCTGTTGAATGTAATTACAGTCGAGTACATTCGACCACTTGTTCGTTTTACTGAAATTATCGTAATTTTAATTTTAGATTCCGTAATTTGAGTTGCAATAAAGGCCAATCAGCACTTTTGAGTTTATCGCACCGATTGAGGAAATTTGAAATACGAGAAAAAATTATTAAAGTAAAAAATTTGTTCGTTAAAAAAAAAAAGTTATATAAAGGAGAGAGTTATCTATCTTTGGTCGGTAAAACGAGTGTCTCAAATGTACAGGTGAAGATTTTTCCTGACAGTGTGACAGCAATACATTGTATACCAAACTACAAAAGACTGATTGTATGTTATGACTTTCGGATAATTTTTTGCCCGATGCGGCAATCTGAGTGCACATACAATATCGCAAAAGGGGAACCGGGAGATGGAGAGGGACGGAGAGAAAAGGAAAAGGAAAAGAAGAAGAAGAAGAAGAAGAAGAAAGGAAAAAGGAAAGAGAAAGAAAGACGCGGAGTTGCACGTGGTCGCACATAAACTGCGACGTATGAACTGTGTACTGGACTCGCGTGTAATGTACAAGGTCTAGCACCAAGCACCAAGCGCATCCGGGTATAATCGTAGCGAGACCGGCTCTCTTTCGATGTTTTTCCTTGTTTTATCAATACCGGTTAGCGCTTGGAAATTCCAAATCCTTATCCGCCCGACGAAGGGGTCCTCGTTCCGCTTTTGCCGATCTTAATGTCGAACGCGTATTCCTTCGTGCGCAATTTTAAGAATGCGCGCATTTGTGGGAGCGACGGAGAAGGCGTAGAACAACCTCGGACAAGTTCGCAGGGGGTCGAGCTGGGAATAAGTGGGTTCGAGTACAGATTTCGCGTCTGCTTGGCAATAAAGATGAATTACGCATAATCGCAGCTCGACCCGAGAAAAAGCAGTGAATTTGAGGCACGAATGCAAAGAGGGGATCATCGGTCATTATCGGCGCGTGAGAGCGAATCGAGTTTCGCGTTTTCTTCTATCCGAGCCAACGCTCGCTGTTTCGCAAAAAATAACGGCCGTGCGGATAAGCGAAAAAATCAGTGTCTCTCGAGCTGGCGACTGTACGCCAAAGTTTCGAAACAATTTCAACGATGTTTACAAACTCGTTTTTTCAATATTGACGGCTCGCGTGGCTCTGTTGCCAAAGCACTTTGTACATGAGGTATAAATCGTACGATGATCCCGCGCGAGTTGACGCGAGTTATCCTTTGTGAGAATTCGCTTTGGCTACCAAATCGTGCGCTCGTCGTACAATTATCTGGAAAAGCGCGAGTACCGACGCACACCCCTGGCGAATCTCGCATCTCGAACGCGCGTGCGAACCACCGCGATACCGATCGCGCGCGACCTTTTAATTTCGTTCCAATTTTCTCCCGCGAAACCGGCACTTTTTCGGTTTTCGTTTTCGTTGCTTCGACGTCATCGCTACTATTTATCTCCCGTTAGAAGCGCAGCCGCGTACGCGGACTCTCGCGGTTTCTCGCATCCAACGCGCGATCTTTTTTACCGTCCCGTCTGCGCTCGCGGGGGATCCTGACGATCGCTCGCTCAAAGCTAAATATTCTCGCTCGAATCCAAGCGGCTCGGGCTCGCGCGCCCAGACGATGCGATAAATTATCGCCGCGCTTACCATTACTTTTTTATTTTTTATTTTCTCCTCTACTTACACACATCAAAGCATTACTGTTGCTTTATTCGACTCAGCGAAGCTATATTTCGCGCAAACGATTGTTTACAGACTCTGCAGATTATAGCACGCGACGAGACAAAAGAAAATTACGACGTTTCATCGGGAGGTTCGGCAATTTAAATCTGCTTTTGCGCTTCGTCTGCCAGATTTTAAAGCTGCATGCCCTTTCTCCTCGGTTTGACAATCGCGCTAACTCGGCTCGTAGACCGCAAACGGCGGAGGTGAAAGCAGTGCTTGTAAATAAGGATTTGCAAGTAAGCGTAAGTACGACAAAGACAACGGCGAGGACGATTTCTCTTGGCAAGGAAGAAGATCCTCTCGATCGAGGTTCGTTGGCGGCGCGCGGGGCGGGGCACGAGAGGAGGGAAGCATCGTTCGAAAGCGGACCCCAAAAAGTCCCCGCGGCAAGGCTTTTTCTCCCTCGAGCTCACCTACCTGGTGCGCGCCTACCTGCGATGCGGGCGCTTTCTCGCACGTAGACGGACGCGGGCAGCTTTAGCGGCCTTTTCAAACGCAGTCGTGAGCTAGAGCTGCGAGAGCCGCCTTCGAACGGCAATTTATCTTCGCGGGCGAACTTAACGGGACTCCAGATTGCGATTATGCGAAATTAATGTGACGTGCATTTTCAGATCGTTATTACAGATTCGCTCGTTTAAAGACGGCGGCGCGTATACCATCCGTGCGTCGGCGAGCTTACGAAGCTGCTCTCGGGAGAACACAGGTTACTTCCTTAATGCGTCGCTCATTAATCCGGGGCCTCTCACCGAGAGCATCCCCGAGTGCATTATCGTGCTTTGCATTAACTTTTCGGGCCGTCATCAATTAACTTGTCTCGAGTCCGCTGCGTCGAGCGATTTATTTATTTTCTTCCTCGCGAACGTGGTTCGATGAGCGACTCCTGCACCATCGTCCGAGCGCTGCCTCGACGATAGACTTTCGATTATTCTATTAACCCGACGTTGAGAAAAACAATTTCACTGCTCGTAAATTATTACTCCACCAATTTTTCACTTTTAACTAAATCATTGCACGTGAGCCCGTGCTTATAATAAATCTCGCTCTCTGCGTTCGCCCGCGAGCAAAAGTTTTTTAATATTCCTTTCCGTTTTCTTTGTAGATTAATAACATGCAACGCCGCTGTTTGATTGAAAATATTAAGCAAAGAACTAGAATAAACGCAGCCCTGTTGGTATATCAAGATTGTATTATTCATGGTCTTTGAAATCAGCACCAGTCGAAGCGAGCTAAGCGCTAATTGACATTACTACAACAACTCCGTATTTAATATAATTTTACAAAAATCCACTTGCACCAACTCCTCTTTGACTCGCTTGAAATCTTTTTAATCATCGTTTGCGATTCGTTAAATTAAAAAATAAACGAATCCGCGATTAGAAATTTGCTCTTTTTAATCGCTGACCTTGCCTGCTTATTTTTGGCTCGTTTTTACGAATCGATGATTAGAAAAAAATTAAACAACAACCACAGCAGAGATTTGCGTTTCTCTATTCGACTGTATTGTTTTTTATCGCCTCATCCAAGCGTTTAATGATCGTATTAAAATAAAAAAGCCAACAGATATTTGGCTAAATTGCAAGGAAAATATGCGCATAAATGTTCGGACTAGTCGCGTAGTCCAGAACGATTACTCGCATTTGAATAAACGTAATATGCAAACATCCGACTGTTCGCATTCGCAAATCAGTCACTTAAAACACGAACGTTTCGGCGCATATATGCAGCAACTTCAAATCATCGCAACATTAGTTAGTTATCAGTATGTTTTTATTAAAAAATGTGCTCGTTCGACACGTATATAAAAAACTTCCGCGTGTAAAACATTTATCGAGAGAGAGAGAGAGAGAGAGAGAGAGAGCACGAGGAAGAGTAGGAGGGATAGAGGGAGAGCGAGAGAGAGAGAGAGAGAGAGAGAGAGAAGCAAAGTTTTGAGTGAACTGCTGCCGATGTCCCGACGCGTGGCACACGCGCGATAAAGCAAAAAATAAAAAGAGAACAGATCGTAGAGGTTGTAGCAACGTCGAGGCCAGAAATCGAGGGGGCGAGAACAATTCGGCGTACGTACGGCGTTCGCATTACCTACGTCTCTTGGACTGCAGCGGGTCCGACTGTGGCAACTGGTGCACTTGGTGATGATGAGGCGAGAGTTCGGGCGGATAGGGCAAGAGATGGGGCCCCGTGGGGCCGACGAGGCCCGCCGGCTGGTACGGGCTCTGCCCCGGGGGTTCCGGGACTCCGTACCCAAGTCCCGTCACCCCCTCGTAGGGCCCGGTCCCGCCCCCCATGCTGCCCCCGTACATCCTATCTGGCCTCGGTGACGCTTCCCTTCTCCGCGTCCCTCGCCTCGGGTCGGTGTCGCGCGGGCACCCCGGGGGCCCCGCCGTGCATCGCCGAGAGCTCGCGGCTCACCGCGTGTATACTGACTGCGCGCCCTCGCGTTTGCAACAGCGGCAGCAACGATAACAACGTCAACGACAACGACGACAACAGCTACAGCAGTAACACGAGCACCAGCACGAGCAACACCAGCAGCAGCGGCGCACGACACTCGCCACCCACACTCGCCGCGACCGACTGAGCGGACTCGAGGCCGCGGGCGAGCGCTTGACCGAGCGCGAGCGTTCCCTCCCACCCGGGCGTCGACTCCTCTCTTCCGGACGGACCCAAGGGCCTGGTACTCGAGACTTTTTCCGAAACCGATCCTCCTTTTCGCTTCCCATCACCTGATAACCATCGCTCTCGTACACATTCGGAAAAATTTTCCCTCCCGTCTTCCTTCTCGAATAAATAATTCAACGATTTCGGGGAAAAATAACACGACTCCTTGCAATTATGCCGAGGCGTGCCGATAAAAGTAAAAGTTGACGAAAAATCGATTTCATATCTCGAATACAAAACAATAAGCTTTGATAGCTTAAAATTAGTTTGACCGATCTTGAGAAATGATAATATTTTTAAAGACAACGTAAAACTTCAAATACTTGGAAAGCTTACGAGTAAAAAATACCTCCATTCTAGCGTTACTAATCGCTAGATATAAAATATAAAACCCTCACTTTTCGATTATTTCCATTATTTTACGTAATTCGCTTAGAGGTCGAGATTTTTTGCCATGTCTGTTAATCTTTTTTTTTGTTTTATATAATAATCGGATCGTTCGAAATTTTTAATCTTATTCTTTTAAATGTCAGACTTTCGCGCGCGCGCACACACACACTTCGCCTTGAGCAAATAACCATCGTCGATTCTTACACAACGGTTTTTAAATCATATATAATTATTTGTGTAATTATATGCTTTTTCGCTGTATTTTACTTTCGTATTACGTAAGTAATGCACGCTTGTATTTAATTAAAATCCAACGTTTTTATACGCAAAAAACTGACAACGAACTGATTTCTGAAAATTTTTGTGACATTTTCATTCAAATATTATCGGTTCGTTTGAATTATTATTGCTGATAATTCTAAGGTCTCCGATTTTATATCTGCTTATTAATTAAAGAGTAATAAAATAGCATGACGGATAAAGGAAAATAAATATTAAAAAGCTGAATTACAAGTAAACTTTAGTCTTTGCTACTGTCGGTCCACTGTAACCTTACAGATTTCATTGATTCTGAACATGAAATCTATTGAAATCTCGGTACCACACGATCTTGATAAGTTGCTTTCCCACGCCCGACTTAAAAAATTTTGTGTAGAATTTCTTTTAATGTCGAATGTCTTTTAAGAATTTTCGAAAAATTTAATAAGTCTTAATAAAACGTTAATGTGCCTGTAATCAAAATTATAAATGGTCTACTACTGCAAATACTAGATATTTATCTTGAAAGTTTCGATGTTCAGTATGGAAACGTTATATTTTGCCTCTGTGAACGTAACTTCTTTACTCTTAAACTGCAAATAACTTTTTAAGGCGCATTGTTTAAAAAATTTATTCATTGAAAGTTATTTTCGAAATAAATCGTTCGCAAAATCGTTTACAAGATATAATCTTGAAAATTATTTCATTCATGGTACCAGTGAATCTATAATAGTGTTCCAACCGCGTAACAAGTGTCAAAGATGATGACCCGAGATTTTTCTTTATCTCTATTAAATATCTATATGCATAATCATCAAAGTGGTATTTTATCAGTTTTTAAAACAAATTTTAAAATATCAACTTGCTAAAAATACACATTATTTAAACAAATAATGTATCAACAAGAAAAACTGATATAACAATTATCGCATATACTCATATTTAGAAAGTATTTTTCTTTTAAAAAAATGTGATAAATAAAAATTGGTATTTTACATATCAAAAAAAGTATCTATATTAATTCAATATTTATCAAAACTTAAAAATGGAGTTTATATAAGATAAGACACTCGTTTAATCTTTTAATTAATTGATGCATAATAATATTTATAAAATCATTGTCAATTATTTTGTTATTTTACTTGTATTGTAATACAACGATTATAATACATGTATTTATTCAATCTTTTATCTTTAATATTATTTGAAAACATTAAATAAACATTAGTTAATAATTGATTATTTTGTATTTAATTAACTTTTATTTAGTTAAATTTGAGTACTACAGTTACATTAAGCATTTTTTAAATTAATTAATATATATATATATATACAATAAATTATAATCTTAATCACCATGTCCTTACATTATCACTGTGAGTTGTTTAAATCATTATATTTATAAGTAATATAGAAATTATATAAATAACAAAATAATAAAATCATTAAATAAATAACTCAATGAAATTATCTAAAATAAAAAATTTATTTCTATAATTTTCTAACTCTTTATAAAACATTTAAAAAATTGTTCAAAAAATCATTTGTAAATATTTATTTTGAATAATCTTGCAATATTCATATTTAATAAATAAAACATAATTATCAATTATTCCTTATAATAATTTTATAAAAAGTTCATCTACTTTTATAATATACATTTATTTGTTCAATAGTGTAGCGATATTTATACTAAGAATATTCTATAGATATACATTATGTATAATGTAAATAATTCATTAAATATGAATAGAACAACTAATATAATAATAATTGTTTGTAAGATATTAAAAAATCTTTTCTAATTATTGAAGGAATTGATAACTTGCTTCGGTTAAGTTACCATAAACCATACACTTTATGACTGCAGTTGATTGCTTACAGTATTCTTAATATAATTAGTTAAGTTTGTTTATAGTTTAAAAAAATTCATAAAACTTACCCAATACTTTCAGCGTTCCGATTCTGCGACAGTTTACTCGGATTACTACCTGAAAAAATGATATTTTCATTTAATAAACTTTGGTTTTAAATAAGAAACCATAACATTTCAGTCAATAGCTCCAAAGAGTTTATTTGAAATCGCTCTTTGTAATTTCTCTCACGTAATGTATCAACTCCATCGAAAAGTTTAAAGAAATGCATAAAATAAATAATAAACAAATAGGTAAATAAACGCCTACGATATTAAAATTTATGTTGATCTTAGTATATACGGGATTCGCGTCACAATATACCTGGCATAGAATGGGCGATCGCAGACATTTGGATGAACATTCAGCTTGAATACTGGTGAATTGCAGCTTCTCAACTTGCCTCAATATTACGAAACTAATAATATCAATATGTATATCAACGTACTCCTACGTTTTTCAGAGTCAAAGTACTATAGGCAATGACTGTTTTTACAAACTACTCACACTCCAAAGATTCGCCATTTTGAAGTTTTATTTCTGTCTTTTATTTTTCTTTCTTGTTGCTATAAGCTTGGAGTACTTACAAGAAAGACAGAAGCGACTCGCCCTCTGTGGACTCTGCGTTTGCTGCTCAATCATTTTCACTTCTACATTACCAACGGGGGAGTGCAAGACGCGCTACTATACTAGCGCACAATTCATTTATATAATAATCGAAGAGTATCTTCAACGTTAATCAGTGCTTTACGTGTTGTGTATTTGACATTAAATAACGATTTTTTAATTAATTTATTTATAATTATTAATAAAAATTAATAAGGTTGTCACGGTGTTGTGATATTTTTGCCTAACTGATAAAATTAAGAATCAAATAACTGGACAGAACACAGAAGGAACTGATGTTTATATTTACATTGTATACAAGCCTTGAAATATGAACTTCATTATCACACGTGGTGTTTATAATATTAATATTTTTGTATAAATGAGTATATCGTATAAATGTAGAATGAAATTGATTAAGTTTAAAAGAAAATAGTTTTAGTTTAAATTTATTGTCGATATGATTAATATGAGAATGAATACTTTTAATGATTCATCAATAGGAGAACCAGAACAAGATGCTAATACAGCTCTTATTGAACTTGACAAAGGTTTAATTATTAAATAATTTTAATTGTTTGCTTGCTTGTTTTGTTATAAGTAAAAACTAATCTTGTATTTTTTATTTAAAGGACTACGGTCGGCTAAAATTGGAGAACAATGTGAAGCTATTGTGCGGTATCCTAGACTTTTCGAAAAGTATCCTTTTCCAATACTGATAAACTCATCTCTTTTAAAATTGGCAGATGTTTTTCGTGTAGGAAGCAATTTTTTAAGAGTATGGGTTCTTCGTGTTTGTCAGCAAAGTGAAAAACACTTGGATAAAATTTTAAATGTTGACGAATTTGTTAGAAGAATTTATAGTGTGATGCACTCTAATGATCCAGTTGCCAAAGCATTAACTTTACGAACCCTGGGTAGTGTTGCTAGGATTATACCGGAAAGAAAACATGTATAAATAATATTTTAACTAATCTGTTTATTTTTTCATAACTACTTTATGTACTTCTTTTTAAAATTAAAGGTTCACCATAGTATTCGAAGATCTTTAGATTGTCATGATTTAGTTCAAGTTGAAGCAGCTATTTATGCTGCCCAAATGTTTGCTGCTCAATCAAAATTATTTGCAATTTTTATGTGTTCCAAAATATCTGACATGATTAGAGGTCAAGCTACTCCAGCCTCAATGAAATTACAACTAATACCTATTTTACAATACATGCATCATGATATTTCTACTGCTTCAATGGTAAAAGATATACATATTTTTTATACATATTTATAATATTTTATATGACAATTTTGTTTGCATTTTATTTAATCATGTGTTTAAATATGGTAGGCAAATGAATTATGTATGGAACTACTTGAAAGTTATCCTGCTGCAGAATTTGTACGAGTGACATTAAGCGCATCAACTACGTTGGCTTCTACAACTTTAATAAATGTGCCAGCACAAGTTACATTACTTTTGCGCTATTTAATAGAAGATCCTAGATTATCAATTAAAACACATGCCTTACAACTTTTGCATTCTTTAGCTAAAAAAGGAGCACATCTTTGGCCTCAAGGAGCACTATCTCAGCTAATTGGTAATACTATTTTTTATGATTATTCATATTTTATATTATTGAATTAAACGATATTTATTATCTAATAATAATTCAAATTCACATATTTACGTTTTAGATAGTACTACAACTCTTTTACAAGATGGTGCAGGAAATACGAATTTACTCATTCGCTCTTTAAACGTTATTGAGGTATTCATTGCTTTAGTATTTTATATTGTCTTATTTAATCTTTAATTGTTGATTTAATCGTTTATAAATTATAAATTTTTTTTTAACCAGTTATCATTCATTTCTTTTATATTTCATTCTTTACATATGTCATTTATAATATAAAATTTTATAGGTTTTAAGTGAAAGCCCTGTAACCTGTGATGCTAATATGGAAGAAGGAAGTTCACTAATAGCTTTATGTTCAAAAGCTTGTTATTCTCCAAATCCGATTGTTGCTGTTAAGGCTGTTACAATTTTAGCTAGGATATCCTGCTATTGGTTAAAAATATTAATTTAATTGCAAAATTAATTTAAGCTTTAAACTAATTTCATATCATTAACTTTTATTTAGTTATGAAGAAGGTTTACCTGTTAATGGCATTCAAGATGTAGTGTCCTGTTTAGAATCTTTAATTATGCTTCTGGCACTAGATGATAAATATTTATATCAGTTAAAAGTATGCCTTCAATTGAGTGTTAAAATTTGTCACGTGCAACGCAATCACTGTAGTATTTTTGTTGATGTAATTGGTTCAACTCTTATCAATACAAATACTAGTAGCAAAATAAACGATTATCAGGCCGTTGCACTTTGTGAAGCTTTAGGCGCAATCGGAAGTTTAGGAGAGAATATTCTGCTTCCTCTTCTTCCTGACATTCTGGTAAAACTGAAAAAAACCCCTCATACTCATACAAAAGTAATGCTATGTACATTACTTTTTCAAATGGTAGCTGGTGGTTACGAATGGAATACTGAATGTATAGAAGCAATTGACTCGGTGATTAAATCTATCGACAGTTGGAATAAATACAGAATTGCGCGCGGTGCAACGAGATACGGACATCACAAAATTGCAACTCATTTATTTAGAGTTTTGAAAGAAGCTGTAGCTTCGGAACAACTTCATTTCTGGCTATTAGGTTTAGAACTGATGACTAGTGCTGAAAGTTATTTAACGTAAGTAGTAAACGATAAGCTATATAAATTATTTTTTTACAAATATTACTATTTATAATTTCAGTTTGTTTATTTATTATTTGTTTAAAGAGATGATGTTGCGATCGATAGTAATAATACAGTCAAAAAGTTAAACGGAGCCATATCTCGATATGCGAGTGCTTGTGCTTCGTTCAAAGCAGCAAGTACACCATTACGTAGTTTACAATTTGCTTGTGACTATTCAAAGTTACGATGTGAGTTTCTCCAAGCACTGGTACAGTTGCTTCATTCGTGCAGATCTTTATGTACAGCACCGCCATATGCAATCGCTGCCCACGAAGCTCATACAGCAAAAGATGAATTACAAAGATACGGTCGTGTAACGAGCCAGGTATTTAAACATTAAGCTTATATATTTTAATAGCGTTATAAATGTTTTGTTTTATTTCTAGTTACGAAAATCAGTCCTTGAATTGCGGACGTGTGCCGAGAATTATCAGAAATTATACCAATCTGCTTTCGATGCTGATTCTGGATCTTTAAACAATATAAAAGCGTATCCTTTTTGTTGTTAATTCATAATTAAGTTCACTTATAATAATTAAGTTAATTGCATATTGTAAAATACTTCGTCAATGTGTAAATTAAAAGTATCTGTGGTATTAATCGGGATTTTATTTTTTAAAATTATTGCAAGAAAGAACAGTTGAGAATATATAGAAAATTGATACCTTATAATTAGATTTTATTTGTTTGATTAGATAATTATTTATGACGGTGTTTTTTTTTTAAAGAAATTTTTTTTTACGTGCTTCTAATAAACTTATTCTTACGTAAACATGGTTCAAAAGAAAATCACTTTCCCATGAAAGTATATAGAAGTTTCTATACAAAAAATACATTTATCAAAATTTTCTTAACGCAACACAAACATACAGCTTGCAAGAATTGTGCCTCCTAATGGCTCATAGCGTGCAGCGAGTATGCGGTGGTCCGCCGGTGTCGACGAGTTTTCCATCGTCTGAGGCTGCAGCCTTTGACTTTGGCGATACGGTGGAAATGCAGCAACTGGCTAGGTGCTGTATGCAAATCCAGGAACTGGCACCGGCGGGAGACGCCGACAATGAGACGTCGAGTCGGAAGACGAGCGGCATCAGTCACTTGCGTGTCGGCAACCTGATCTCGCAGCTCACGTTGTTAGCGAGCAGTAAGCTCCGATTGCCCGTGCCACGCTACTTTTTCCAGACTCTCCAAGCGACAAGCGTGAAATTATCGGTCAGTCCGCAGCCGAGGGTCCTTGGTGAGCCAGTGTCCGTACCACAGGGCAGTCAGCTAGCGCTCAAAGTTGAAGGTGTTCTCAGGCACGGCAAAAGGGCCTCCCTCTTCCGCTCTGTCGCTGCAATCTGCATCACCATATCAACCGCGCCGCCATCTAAGACCAATTCTGAGAGAAAGGTAAGAGTTTTATTGCGAAAGGGAGAGAGAGTCGCCGAAGGTGATGAGTACGAGGATGGATCGATGAATACCCGTGTTAGGAATAAAAACTCAAGTTTGAAAGATGGTACTTTCCTTATCAACGTCCTTTTTTTCAAACACGGGTATTTATTGATTCACCCTCGAATTAAGGAATATAGATAAACTTTAATTAATGTATGTATTCAGTAAACGTATTTATAAAAAATCATTTATATTGTAAGTAAGCGAGTTTAATTCCATGATAAATACGCGCGTAACAGATGTCTTATTTCCAATAACTTGCAAAAATAAATTCGAAATAATGAATACAACTAAATTATAATATTTGCAGTATGTGAGAATCTAATCATCACAATACATGAAGGTATTTAATTAGTACCCCTACAGAAAAAAGTACTAGGAAGTGACTTTGTCGTTAGCGTTCCATGACAATCAAATTAAATTTAATGTTTGAAATGACATTTTTTATATTTGATACGTAACTTTAATTTGATTTAAAGCTCAATATTATTAATATAAATATTAGTGTTCTAATTTATTATGATTCGTACATGGATCCTTATACGTAATACATTTTATACTTGTTTATTTTTGATGGCTTCAATTAAATGCATTTTTCAGTAAACTCTTGATTTACATTTTATAAAATTAATATTAATAATTTTTATAAAAAATATGTCTTGTAATGAGCGTTTTAAAGATAGATATTTTAACACGTATGGATTTTCTATATTTTTATGTAATGCAAAATGAGTGCTCGCAACAATTGAAAGTTAAGATAAATATTTAACCATTACTATTTATGTAAAGTAGTTATTAAAACCAAAATTCTATTTATTCAATTATAACGATCATGTTTTTTAAATTAAATATTTATCTGCAATTAAATATTAATTGGTACAATTGGAGATCTTAAGTACAATTGGAACAAAAATATGAATAAATAATTATTATATACCAATTATCAATTTTTTTAAAAAGCGCGAATTTGATTGAGTTATTATTAGGTTACTGTGTAACAAATTATTTAATTAACAACCTTAACAAATTTGATTTAAAACGTTTTTTAAGATCCCAAAATTAAATTGCGTTAATAATGTTAGTCACTTATTACTTTAGGATGCCAATACCAGTGAACTTGAACAAATTGTAGTACCTCACCGCGATTTCTTCGCTTGTGAATTTCTACTTTCGTTGGGTTCACAGAATAATAATAGTGTTTGTGGGAACAGTGTTGGAAGTACTGGAGGAGGAGGCGGTCAATATCAAGTAACAGCCTGTGCAAATATATTGGATGAAAGTGGAAATATTTGGAGATGTGGACCACGTTCAGTTTTACAAGTAAGAGTACACGAAGAACCTTCAAGAAAGAAATTGACATAGTCTTTAATTATGTAAACAATTTCTTTAATTCTGTTATATATAAACGATAACATAATGAAACTGTATATTTATTTTATAAAGTACGTTCTACTAAATTGTAACATTATGTTTATTAAAATATGTGCATTTATAAAATTCGTACTTAAAAATTTTATTTAAAATGCAGTATCAACACAATCAATTTCATTTTCGGTAAAAATCACCTCTAGTACCCCCCACCTTTGAAACTAATTCTATACCAGATATGTGCATTGTATCAGAAGGAACTGCTGATTTACACATATCATAAACAGTCAAAGCTGCAACGCTTACAGCCGTAAGTGCTTCCATTTCAACACCAGTTTTTCCATCGCATTTCACTTCAGCTAATATTTCCACCCTTTGCACAATGTCGTTCAATTTTACATCTACTTTAACACAATTAATCATTAATGGATGACACAATGGTATTAATTCCGAAGTTTTTTTAGCAGCCATTATTCCAGCTAATTGAGCTATTTTCAGTGCATCGCCTTTTTTCATATTATTTTCTACGATCAATTTACTAAGTATTGGTCCAACGTGAATGTAACCTCTAGCTGTGGCAGTACGAGTGCTTGAATTTTTCGATCCTACATCTACCATTTTTGCTTTACCACTATCATCTACATGTGTCAATGACGAATAAAATTTGCACTCTTGTTTCCAAGGATTTCGAGTCATAAGATTTATAAAATTTGATAAGTCTTTGCTATAATAATTTCTATTCGCACATTCCATAATTTTTTCATATTTTCTGACTAAAATTATATAAAATAATTCAAAGATTAAAAACAAAATTTTCTCTAATGTACTATTAAGTAAGTATATTTGAACAAATTAAATATATTTCAAACATACCAAAATCAAAACAAATTTTTAACTAATATCGTGTGAAAAATAAAGCGTTTTTAAAAAATCGCTAACCACCAATCAGTATCATAGGTCGATTTTCCATATTATTAAGGTTGAGCATTCCTGTAACATCAAGCAAACTACGGTAAAGTATTGACTTGGTATTTAATTAGTGGTTAATAATTGGCATTAAAAATTTTTATTTTTCTACACGATATAATATTGACAATCGAACAAAAGTATCGATTCCACTATAAATACCTGCATGTTGTTTTTTCTTTTTAAATACTGCTCTGTGTATTAAAGTTCTTAAATCTTCAGGAGAAGCATTACTTCTTAGAGCATCTCTCAAAGATATTTCTTCTTTACCTTCAAATAGACATACTTTTAAATTTCCATCAGCAGTAATTCTTAATCGATTACAAGAGTTACAAAACTGATCACTCATAGAAGTAATAAATCCCACTTGACCCATAAATCCAGGTACATGATAAGCCTACATATTAAAATAAAAAATATGTAAATAGAAAAAACTTAATACAAAATATTTTTCAAGCTTGTATATAAACATGTATATTAAAATTTTCTATGTATATTTAACACAATAAAATAATAATAAATAAGTATAATATAAGTAAATAAAAAGCAATTAGGTATTTTATTAATAACATAACAAGGAAATATTTTAGTAGCCACTGATAATTTAACAATCGTATTTCTAAAATTTATAATTTACTTACAACATTGATTTCTAAAAAGTATTATAAAAATATCCTTAGTTAATATTTCTTTCTTCTTTAATTTCTGTTTAAATTCAAAATTTTTTAGTTTAAGTCTGGATAAGTACCAAACAGCGATTATTATTAATTATATTATAATTAAATTTTACGCTAATATTTGAATTTGAATTTTTTATAAACATAAAATATATGCTTTAGGAAATCAATAACATAGAGTTAAAACTATTTAGCATTGAATTTTTACTTAATATTTATTTAAAAAGTTTATATTCTTTAACTATAAAATAAAAGGTATTTGTAAAGATTATTTTTATTATTAAATTTCTACACCAATAATTTTAAAAATTAATGATTAAAATAGTAACTTGACCATTTTATCATTTATAAATATTTTAAATATATTAATTTATAATCCATTTTATTTCATTAAGTTTCATTCTAATATCTTCTTGAAATTTTATATAATGATAGTTAATTAAGAAACGTATGAACTTTCGATTTCTTAAAATGAAATATTATCAGTAACTTGTTTACTGATATATAATTACTTATTTCTTTACAAATTTCATATATAATTTAATTTTCTTGTTAAAAATGAAATCTAATTTATATGTATATATATATTTAAAAGTGTTAGAAAATTAATAATGTTTAGAACAAGATTAATAGGTTTTAAATTTATAATTAAAATATTATTTTTTTATTTACTATTGTCGCACAAAGTATATATTAATTAATTAACTAATATTTAAAATTAAAAAATATACCTTTGAAGTATCATTTGGTTTATCTGGAAGTTTTTGAAAATCAGAATACTTTTTTCTAATAATTTTTTTCATTTCAATAAATGAAACCATTTTATTTGTGTTCCATTCATTTCCAGAAAATGGCATATATTCAATAAATCTTACATCAATATTTTTATTTTTAGTTAATTCTACAAAATCTATTAGTTCATCATCGTTAAAATTTTTCATTATGACTGTATTGACCTAATTATTATAATAAATAATTATTTGCTTTATAAAACCTATTTAACATTGTCAAATAAATATAAGCATTACTTTTAAAGGATTATATCCTAGTTGTATAGCTAAATCAATAGAAGCCATAACTTTGGCCCAGCCTCGTCGAAGTGTAAACTTTTCAAAGCGTTCTGGTTTTAAAGTATCCAAAGAAATATTCAATAAGTCTAAACCAGACTTTTGAAGTGCAGGTAATTGTCGAGTTAATGTTATACCATTTGTTGTCATAGCTAAAATTTCTAGACCTTTAAGACTTTTGAGTTGTGCTAAATAAAAATGTTATTTTTCTTTAAACTTACTAAATACAAATTTGAATAAAAAAATTTTTAATTTAATTTTTTGTTTACCTATAATATCAACAATTTCTTTTCTGACTGTTGGCTCTCCTCCAGTTAATCGAATCTTTGTAACGCCTTCTTTAACAAAAAGATCAGCTAATGTAATAATTTCATCTACTTTTAAAATATTTTCCTTTTTTGTAAGTGTCACTCCATTGGCAGGCATACAATATGTACCTAAAAATCAATTTAATTATTGGTTAAATTCATTTTTTAAATATCATAAGCTATATAATTTAGCTCACATCTTAAGTTACATCGTTCTGTTAAAGAAATCCTAAGATACGTATGATGTCGACCAAAAGAATCTGTAAGTATTGAAGTATTGACATCTTTACTCAATCTTTCTCTAAAATATTCTAACTGTAAAGGAACAAATGTAAGACAAATTATTTTAAGAAATAAGTATAAGATTATTAAAATAAATAAATTATTAAGAAATTTACTCTTGTTGAAGATTTTGATGGAAATTTATTTGTTGAGTATTCTACATAAAGTGTACACAACTTACTAAATTTTCTTAACATTTTTCAAGTAAATAATAAAAATAATATAATTTCAAAATAAGAACCACTCTTTTATAGATTTTAAATACTACTGTACAATTTAGATCAAATGATTTCGTTACCTTTTCAGAAACTAATGTGTTTATATACGATTACAACAAATACGTATAAAAAATGAAAGGTAACAAACAGTTTTTAGTAGATATTTACTTATTACATAAAATTAAATAATTACGCGCATTCAAAAAGACAAAATGTCAAAAGCTGCGTAGTGCTGTGGTTTTCTGAAAAAATCCCCTACAAGATCAAGGCTTCTGATCAATTTTTACCATTAATTTTGTATTTTGGCAATCCTGCACAGGGTTTTATAAGTCCCAGTTTATTTTTTTTTTAGGCCATGCTTTCAGTAAAGTTTTTAGTCCCACCTGCTCATAAACTAAATATAATAATGGTACATGAAATTAATATTATTAATGTTTACAGGTAAGTTCATAGAAGTCAACAAATGATTTTTTCAAAAAGGGAAGCTTTTCTAAGTCACAGATTTATATCATAATTGTTACATCAAATCCACAAATTAGGTTTTACAAAAAAATTGTTTAATTACTCTTTGTATATAACTTAAAATGCACAGTATTTCATAAAACAAATCAATTTCCAAAATATTTCAAAGTTTAAATTGGAAGAATCGTGGTTTTACTTCTATAGTAGCTATATTATTCTGAAAGTTTCCTTGGATTATCACAATATGTAATGATCTATTATATTGATTTTAATCATAAACGTAGAAATCAGGTTACAAGGCGGGAAAACAGCATTTGTTCAAATGAGATTACATTATACATAATAAAAATTATAATAATATTTTCTACAAAAATTTTGAAAATATTATTTTTTTAGTAATCTTATAGTGAAGCTCATAAAGTCCTTTTAAGGATGATTATTTTATTAAAATTTGTAACGATTAAAGGTAACTTATTTGATATTTAATTAAAAGGGTTATTTTTTTCTGATAAATTAGTTTATTTAAAAAATTTAATATTTTTAAGGGGAAAAGTACTTTGTTTTAAATAGACTAACTGAAGAAGACTTTTAAATTAATCTTCTTTTTTATAATTGTAAAAAACTGTAATAATTAAGAGGAACGTCATTAATTAATACAGTTAATATACCTTCATTACTACTAATAAATATAAATTTATAATATTTATGTAATATAAAAACGTTATATTAAAATTCTCATTTGGATTTGAGCGAAATAGTATTAAAAAAAGTTTTCATACTAAAATTTTTATACATTGGTGTCTCGTAAGGTAATTTTATTTGCATATACCGTAATTTAAAGTCTGAATTGCTACCAGTTCATGTTACATAAAGCATAAGGGCTTATTAAGTTAAACTTCAAGATACTGATAAAAGAATGAATCTTTTTTTCGAAATGTTTTAATATTACCTACATTATTCGAAGATAAATCAAGTAGAATACAGTAAGTAAAACTCTTTCAAAACAATATTCAAACACTATACACAAAATAAAGAAGTTTTTTATACATCCTCAAATAATCGAATGAATTGGTAAATTATATTGCTAAATTGTAGTTTGAGCAACGGGATTGCAGATTTCCAATAAACATGTTTATTAATGCTTCGAATAAATACAAAAAGGGGTGAAAAACTATTAACATTATACAATTACTCATCGATTTGTTGAATCGATTTAAAATCACTCTTGAAACATAGTAATAAGGCACAATAAAAACTGAAACATTAAAAATAGCAAGTACTTAAGAATAAATGAGTTTCAAATAAACTCAATGTACCGATTAAATTAGTTTAAAAAGTTAAAGGCAAATTTTTGAATACTTGTGGAATAATATAAACAAATTATTTTTAAGAACAAAGTCAATTAACGACTTGTAATTTCCCATTTTGTTTTTCAACAAAATAACTTTAATTCAACACAGATTGAGCACGAATTCTAACAAAAACCAAAATACTTGTTATTTAATAAATACTCGGTATTATTAGTTCTAATTTGAGTACCAAATTAGAATAATATTTCAAAATTTAATTTGTGGAAAAATTTTTATTGGACTCGTTTTATGGAAGAGATAATTTTAAATGTCTGTACAAAGAGAATTTTCTTTAGGGACAACTTCGACTAAAATCCTGTCCAGACCTGTCTTCTTAAAAATGGAGAGAAAAAATTCGGCCTGCGACAATCAACAATGGACCGTCGATGACAGGCGTACTACAATCAACTTCATTGTACTTATCCAAGTATTTCGCATGTAAACGAGGTTCTAAGAACTTGGGTTCGTTTGTTTTTCTTGGTATTTGTATTGAAATGCACGCGGGGTGAAGGTCTTTGGAGCGGCAGAAAAATGTTAATCCTGTATTTGCAGACCTTCAAGACGCTTATGATTACAATAATTAGAAATTAAAAAAAAAGGACGATTTTTTTAATTAAATGTAAAGTTTACGATTTTATAATTTAACACGATAAAAAATTCTGATGCTTACAAGATCGGATCAACTGTTTTCGAAAAAATGACTTGAAATTATAAACTTACAATTATAGAAAAATAAATATAATATTGTGATTGGTTGAACGTATCTTTTCGTATTATGCATTCGTAGAATTTATAATATTGAATTGATAGAAAAAAAAACAATTGGTGTGAATTCAACGAAAACAGTTGATTACTCATATTTATTAATTTGGATAATTATATTTTAATAAAAATCATAATTATTACAATTAATAATGAATAATCTCGTTATCTTACGAAGAATTAGCGACATAAACATTTATATTGATGTTAAATAAATGTACAAGGTTCTATTATCCGGATCATTTGGAACAAATCATTTGGAAACCGGAAGAGTAAACTTATTTTCAATTATTTAAATAAGCATAACAACTAAATGCAATATTAAAAAATGCAAAAAACAAAATTGAATTAGTGAGCGGGAAATTTTGAAGTTTTTAAGCTTATAATAATATACATATTTTATTTATTATGAAATTGAAATTTATTTTCAGTCTTATGATTGCTTTATGAGTAGTTACTTTAAGAATAATCCACATTTATATAACTTGATTGTAAGTTTTATGAAACGTTTATGTAGTGTTCAATTTAGAATTTCATTGCTTGGCTTTTTATTCGTACAATTTCATAAATTAAAGTCTAGTACGTTTTTTAAAAATTAAAAAAAAATCGTCATTTTTCACATTTCCAATTATCAATTAAGTTTTAGTGAATTTATTAACAGCATTAAATTAATATTGCATCAATGCGGATGTTAATATATTTTCGAAATTGTATTGTTCAATAGAAAAGCAAATTTACAAAATTCAGGATATTCGCAATTTGTTAAGTTATACGCATAGTTGGTTTTTGTTTTAAAAATATATTCTACTGAAATACATAATTAAATGTTATATTCAAAACACATTAATGAACAGAAATATTACATTTGAAAATAATTACGTTGTAAAATTATTTTTAACAACAATTATATTAATATTAATAATGCAAAAGCAACTATTGTTTAATAAAAAGGTATTAAACGCACTTTTGTCGTTTTAAATGCAGTTTACTTATGATTATGAAAAAATGTACTATTAAAATTATTGTACGTGTACTGTAAAATATACTTACTTATTAGATGAAAATTGTTTTCGTCATCTGTAATATTAAAGTTTAAGGTTAATACTTTAAGTTTACATCCGTAAAACTTATCATCGCTTTTTCAATTACTAAAGTAAAAGCTTGCATAATGTCGACTGTCGTTGACTCGCTATAAATCAAAAATATCTCGGATCGATAATATTGTTTATATTTTCTTCACGTGCACTGACATAACACCAGATTATCCTCGTGTTACGTTTTACTGTGTAAACACTGTAGATCTTCATTTTCTGTCTATAGGTTGAAAAAAATTTCTGCACGATGACTTTCTCTTGTAGTATTACTATTCTCTTTGTTTTTCTTTTTCCTTTTTTAAGACGCTTTAACCTCTCGACACTGTCCAATCATTAACATACAATGAAATGTTCACGTAGGAATAAGCAGTTGTCTTTAACGTCCTCAGATATCTTAGATACATGATTTCGCTATAGTCGATAATCTACCAAAATACAATTACATACATCCTATTCTGTAAATTACATAACTTCACTACAAAAATTAATTAAATTTTTATTATTTAAAAATAAGCATTACATTTTAACACACTTGCACCATAAAAACTTTTTTTATATATCATAAAAAACGAGGCAATTTCGCTTTAATACATTTTAAATATTTTCAATTATCAAATATTTATTTACGCACAAATATATGGCTGTTAGGTGACGTTTAGTCAGTTACCGTAGTTTCAATATATTGTTCAAAGCAAAAAAATGTTTAACTTCTTATCTTATTCACACATGAATACTTCAGAGGTTCGAAATTAATAAAAACTTTTTTTACGATTCGTGATGTTATAATTATGTTATTTTAATAAAAGCTTTTTGAAAAGATACTTTTATTTACTTTTCTAAATGTGTTTTTTTAGAATTACTCGTTTTTACTGGAAACTTGTTGTAACTTTTAAAGAAAATGCAAGGTTTTTCATTTTATCTATTTGACAAACGGAATCTGTAGTTATAAGATTTTTGTATACGTATTTGTTTAGTATTTCTCATTTACGGATATAATAAGTACCCTCGATTAAATAAATCCAAATCAGACTCGAAGAAAGTCAATTTTTATTCAAGTCCTAAAGCTTTCGAAGTGTTTATACTTTGTTCTTAACAAAATTAGCAACATAAAAGATTTTAATTGCGCAACTTGATAACAAATCAGTACACAATCAGTTTATGATGCTTGTCACTGAACATTTAGTATTTATCTAATTATTTTATAGTCAAACACGTTAGTTGTTAAAAAAGTATCTTAATTTTCCCTTTTTTACAAAGAAAACCCTCGCATTCTATATTTTTAATCGAATGAAATATTCATTTATAAACAGCATTTATTTTTAAAATGTCAATAATTTTAAACGATATATAATAATTTAATCGATTTACTAGTTAAATAAACTAATAATAAAAAATTTGTTATCGAACCCATTTTAATAATTTTTTCAACTTTATCGACTGATATGTTTAGGAAACAAGTAAAACACGGGTGATCTCAATTTGAGCTTTATTAAGAATTAGTTAATTTTTTTATTGAAAAACATATTATATTTTTGTAGTACATTACAATATTAATTTATATATTTGTTATTTATATAATCATTTAAATATCTATTCTCATCTTTTAATCTACGCATATACAGTTTGTGTAATATTTATAAGGAGCGTTTAGACTTGGAGGTTTATCGAAATCACTTTATTGTATAATTTTTTAGAATTTATTTATTCACTGATGTTATTATTAGTTTACAGTAATTGTTTAATATTTTAGTTTGTCGACAAAATTTAATTTAGAAAATATAAGTGTCACAAAAGTCGATTTATGATCGTGTCTAGTCTGTAAATCTCAAGTGGTTAGGTAAGTAAGTAAAATGAAAGTGAAGTGAGCGTGTCATTTGCCGGCGGTTCCTTTTTATAAATTTCGGGTGTTCGAATGCGTTCATAAAATTTGTTTGTTTAAAATTCTAGGTGAGAAACGCACTGTTTATTGATAATGATATTCAGCTGTTTAACCTTTTAAATAAAAAGTTCATCATTATCTTGAAAATCGAAATGAATGATGTTTTGTCAATTGATAATAAAATTTTAAGGAGATGATATTCGGATACTTAGCAACGGTAAGAGTTTTGAAGAGGGTGGAAAAAGTATAGGTGTAGAAGATTTCTAACAGCGCGTAATGCGTAGCGTGTCTTTGATAGTGTAGAGTGTATGAGTGGCGTGAATGTATGTTAGAACGTTACATATTTACGTTTAAATTGTATTACTTTTTCTTAAATATAACATTTTGATAACAACTCCCCTACAAATAAATAAAGTTTTATTGCATATTAAATAATTACTTTTAATACTACACTTCACTAATAGCACTATTACTTTAAGCTTCGTGTTCAAAAAATTTGACTTGCAGATAATTTGCACTTATTTATCTGTCTACCGCTTGTCTTAAATTGTACTGTATTACACTTTTCCATGATGTATTTCGTTTCTTTCTCTTCTTTACATATTCTACACATTTTTCTTTTTCGATTAATCAGTGTTTGTTCTCTGGCATCTTATTCTCCATCCTAAATCTTGCTAAAATTTTGATTCCGAATCTACTTCTTTTTCTCTTCTTTTTATATACGGACATTCGTTTTTTTTTCATGCCTTCTATTATGACATGCTTACATTACTACGTACATTTGGATCTTTCTAAATGATTCATCCGCAATTGCATCTGCTGACCTACCCTTATTATCTGTACCTCATCCCATAATGTTTTTCCGTTTTCTAATTTCTTTCTCCAAACGCAAGTTAACCACCCGATGTAATGTCAGAGACTTATTCTTTTTGTTATACAGTTTTCTTTTTTTTCTTGTTTAATCAACTGTTTTTCTACATTCTTCCTTTTTCTGTCGTATTTTTATGCACTCTATTAACATTTCCATCCATTCGCTATTCATTATTTTACTTTCAAATCTAATTGCTCTACTTTCAGCTTTAATCTCTGTCTTATTTCTTTTTATATTATCATAAAACTATCAGGTATATTCGTGTCTAAGTTAAGACTATTTATTATGAATCTTTTCTGTATCTTTTTTCTATTTCTTTACTACTTTTTCACCCCCAAAATTTCAAAATTATTCCAAAATAAATATTTGAGACCTCGTGAAAATATTTTTTACCTCCTATTATTCTTCTAGTTCCAGTACTTGCCCAGACTTAAAAAATTAGGGGATATAAAATTTTTGAAAAGTGAATTTATCCATGAGAAGCCTTAATGATATTGCATATTTTTTTAGAATAGAAAAGAGTCTTTCTTTGTGTCTTCGATAAACATTTCATAATATAAAAATGTTTCCTTCTCCAGCCATTATGAAAATTAATTTATATTAAAAAGTTCAAAAATAGTCATTGAGGAGAGAAATAATAATTTTATATAAGTGTACAACCGCAGTTTTACTAAGAATAAACATTTGAAAGAGAGGCGAGAATCTGAGATGATGTTAAAAAACAAAAGAAGGCCATCGGAAAAAATGTAAAAATTAAAGTGAAAATTATACAAAATAACTGTATGTACGTAAATCATTAAGCGCTAATCGACATAAAAAATATTTATATAAAAAGAAAACGTATAAATGATATATTATAACAATGTATATACTGTTCAATAAACTAAGAGATTCAATAAATAAAGAGAAGACTATGCTGTGTTCTTTTAAAGATACACATTAAGCATATATTACACTTCGGAATCTATAAAACCAATAGGCAATCTATAAAAAAAATTCTTATTTTATGTATACATCGTCAATGATGTTTACACTTGCTAACCAAGTAAACATTCAACATTGAACGGTGAAAATGGTGTAAGGCCGCTTGGTTGCAAAATTTTAGCTTCTATCCATAAAGCACAGATATTTTAAATTGGTAAATCTATTTTTAATCATTCAGGAATACAAAGGCGAAGGTGATACACGATTTTATAAAAATTCGATGCTCAGTTTCTGGAGTATAATTTAAAAGAGCAAAATTCATAATTCATACTAGGGAAGTAATAAAGATAAGTGAATTGATATGCTGTAAATATAAACAGCTTCTAAGAACAGTAAAGGATAATGTTTCTGCGATAATATGCTTCTACATAAGCTACGTTGGTATTCGGTTATTACATTATAACGATCTATTAATCTGAACAACAATTCAAGTTAAAGCGTGACAGCGACTTATCGTGTTCTTTTATCGCATTCTAGCAACACGATTTGAGCAGGGCGAATAGGCAAATTTATAAAATATAGAAAAGAAAGCGTCCTAAGCCAGTCTGTCATAAGCAGTCGAGTTGGGTTTACCTCTGAAATCGACCATTTTAGATCGATTGCTCGAAGCTCGAACTCGAGATATAGAAAATTTGATACGACGAGAAGGTATTTCAGCGATTCCTTTTTATCAGTGGGTTGCAAAAGTGATTTTTGCGTATGATATTTAAATAGTGTAAGTTATTGTTTTTTGTTTTCTTTTTAAAATATTTTATAAAAAGTAAAAAAATATAAGATGAGTGAATGTACAACAAAGCAAGATTTTATGCCTCGTCCTTATCAAATTTATCTATATGAAAAAGCTGTTAAAGAAAATAGTATAATTTATATGCCGACTGGAACTGGCAAAACATATATTGCTGTTCTACTCGTGAAAAAATTAGGTGCTTCACTTGAAAAGTGCGTAACAAACAGTTTTTATATTTATATGTTTTAATATGAAATAAATTATTTATTTTAAATAAATATTTATCTTTTAGGCCTTATAATGAAGGCGGTAAAAGAACTATATTTATAGCAAATACTGTAGCATTAACGGTTCAACAAAGTGTATATTTAAGTAGGCATACGTGTTTTACTTGCAAAGCTTTTACTGGAGATATGAATGTTGATTTTTGGTCAAATGATCAATGGAAAGAAGAAATTCAAACAAATCAGGTAATTTAAAGAAACTATAAATTAATTCGAATATACATTTAAAATTTCTATAAAACTCAATTCAATTTAATCTTATCTTGAAATTTGTTATTAATTTTTTATCACATAAAGTAATATCTTTTAAAAAATTGTACAGCTTGAAAATAAATTTAATTTTTAGATTTTGGTTATGACTTCACAAATATTTTTAGATTTACTTACAAAATCCTTTATACAATTAAATAATATAAATTTAATTATATTTGATGAATGTCATCGAGCTGTAAAAGATCATCCAATGAGACAAATAATGCAAAGGTTTGAAGATTATAAGGAGGATGAACTACCTAGAGTATTAGGCTTAACTGCTTCTTTACTCAATTCCAACATTAAAATAAATAAAATATTATCAACTTTAAAGGTTGTATATTATAAATCTAATAAATTGAATGCTTTTTTGATATATAAGTTATTTAACAAAAAATTAATTATTTAATTAGGAATTAGAAATAACTTTTCACTCAAAGATTGTTACTATCGATTCTTCAGAGAAATTTTATGAATATGCAGCGAAACCAACAGAATTAATTGAATATTATGATCTTCAGAAAGAAGATGAATTGTTTCCAATTATTTCAAGAATTATTAATTATGCTATAGATATTCTAAATTGTATTGAAACTAAAAGTGCAATTGTTTCTAATAGCAGTGATGTTTTTAAACCTATTACAAAAGAAAAGAAATTAATAAATATTTTAAATGATGTTATTATACATTTTGAAGAGATGGGGTTATTTGGTGGTAGTAAATGTGTTCTATTACATTTGATACAACTAGAATACATAAAAAAAATGTCAAATCAACAGGTTTTTATATTGATCTGGCTAACATAATAACAATGATGCTTATCAAAAGAGAAGTGAATTATATCATAAATTATTTTAGGATTTGATTGGAGTATTAGATTTTTTAATAACTCAATTAATGAAAATACAAAAACTTTTAAATGATGCCATGAACGATTCGGAAGAAGAACACGTTATTAAAAAGTATATTTGATACTAAGGATTTATGAAACTTATTATTTTAGTTTATAATTTATATTTTTTTTAGATTTTCTAGTCCCAAAGTTTTGAAGTTGATACAAATTTTAAAAAATTTTTATGAAAAATCTTGTGATACAAAGAAATTTTGCTGTATCATTTTTGTGCAAAGACGATTTACGGCAAAAGTTTTATATCATATACTAAAAGTAAGTTATCGAATAAAATATTGATTGTTTAGAAATTAAATTAATTTACCTTTTCCCAAAACTTTTAGAATTTAGGTTTAAAGGATCCAAATTATAAATTCGTGAAACCTGATTTTGTAATTGGTAATAATACTACTCTATATACAAATGTTAGAGAAAATTTATGTTTAGCTAAGTGGAATAAAGAAGCCTTAACAAGGTAATAAATATTTAAATATGCTATTAAAATCATATTATTAAAATGAATAATTAGACTATGTTTTTAATTTATAGATTTAGAAATGGTATTTGTAATTGTCTGATAGCTACAGATGTTGTTGATGAAGGAATAGATATACCTTCTTGCGCCTTGATTATTCGTTATTTTGCTCCCATGGATTTTCGGGCATATCTACAAAGTAAAGGAAGGGCTCGACATTCAGGAAGTCATTTTGTTGTATTATCACCTGATAAAGATGATTATAGTCAACGTTATAATACATTTCAAAAAATTGAACAATACGTTCAAATGGTATTTATTACCATCTTCTATGTAAAATTACTATATTTCAAAAAATATTTTATAAAATTTTCTTATAGGCATTGTATGGAAAAACAGATTTTCGCGTAAAGCCTTCAACGGAGGAATTGAACGAAGTATTATATAAGTATAACATACAGCCATACGTAATTAATAAAGCAGATGGAACAAAATGTATAATTACAGAGCAAAATGCTATATCCATTGTTAATATGTATTGTTCAAATCTCGAAAGGTCCAAATTTGTTACCTTAGCTCCTACGTGGATTAAAGAAGATGTTTACTGCGATAAACAAATTAGATACAAAGTAATTAATAAATTACTTTAAAATATTTAAGAAATAGTTATTTTTAAATAATAAGCATAATTTAATTGCAGGTTCATATTATACTACCACTCGCGTCTCCTTTAACAGAGACTATTGTTGGTGATACAATGGATTCAATTGATATTGCCAAAAGAGCAGCTGCTGTTAAAGTTTCTATCAAATTATTTTTAATGGGAGAATTGAATGATAAACTTTTACCTAACAAAATTGAAGATTTTTTAGAGATTAATAAAATTTTGTTTCCTTATTTAGAAGATGAAGTAATGAGTACTGTTCCAGGAACTAATTCTACAAAACGCCGTCATCAACTTGTTGTAAATTTAAATTTTTACCAGTAATTTAAAAAAATGTTACTTAAATTCTCGTACAAAATTTGTTTCTTGTTTGTGTTTCAAAAACAACTAATACTATAATAACATTTAAGTTCTTTTTATTAGAATTTAATATTTTACCGTGTATTTAATTATCGTTTTTCATGAGTTCATTACAGTGTAATACTGTTATTTAAATCCTAAATCGGTTTTTTGGCATCTTACAAATAATATAATAAAGGAGATAAAACAAACTTTTATATCATTATATATAAAAAAATAATTTAGAACTATTTTATTTTTTATTTTGTAGTAATATATAATTTTTAGAATTTTAAACAGATATTTTAAAAATTTTTAATTGGAATATATACGAAATGTCTTGCAAATGTTTTCACGAAAAATTTTTAATTAATTTTGAATATCCTTATATTAGATATAACCATTGTTTTTAATGAAAAAATAAGGATTTAAAAAAATAATATTTTTATTTCAGCATCCAGAAGCGCTTTATGCAGCTTACCCAGAGGCAGACAAACCATTATATTTACATGTAATAGACATGAAACCAAATTATCCAGAGCCAATGAACGATAATCGTCATTTTATTTTTTATATTTTGTTAGGAAGCAGCAACTCTTTTGGTATTTTGTCTACAAAAAAAATACCTGAAATTCCATCATTTCCCATATACATGAATGTTGGAGATTTACAAATTTATATTAAAAGAAATAACGAGTTATCGTTAAATTCATCTCAATTAAAACAACTTAAAGTCTTCCACACGCTAATTTTTTCTCAAGTTTTGAATATAATAAAGGGATGTACGATGTTTGATGTACAAAATGAGGATAATAGTTTTCTTGTTGTTCCTGGTAATTATTATAATATTTATTATTTTTGTTTATTAACAATCTTTACTATATTTACAATAAATACGTATCTCACATTTTATTCTCATCTACACTGAATTTTTTATTTCTTATTACATATAACTTAACAATTATACATTAATATTTTATTTTTATTTCATTTCTTCTTTTTTTCTTCTCTCTTTTCTTTTCGTTCTCTAAAACTTTGAGCTATTCCGTTATAAATTTTTCTCTTTCCTTATCATTCTTTTCTCTCTGTTCCAGTGTATCTGATATAGTCTACAAATATTTTTTCTTTCTCCTTTCAATATATTTTCTTATTTTCTTGTATTGTCTCCTGTATAATTATATTCCTCTATGATGTGTCTATTCTACTTCTCTATTTCACACTTTATTATTCTTCACTTCGTTTCCCATCTACATCTTGCTAGAATCTTCATACCGACACTTTAATCTTATATATTTTATTTATATATTCATTTTTTCTTCTTTTGTCCTGTTTTTTTCTCTTCAATATGGACTAGACTGCCCAACATTGTCCCAAAAGTTTATCCTTTTGGTCCCGTAGTTCTCTTTTTCCCTTTTGTCTCAATTTCCATTCCGTTCAAAGATTTTTCCTGCGTTTATCCATTTTTTTACGCACTCTTCGAGGATTTCCACGTCTTTCTGGTTTACTATTTTTTTCTCAAACTTGATTGTTCTCTTAGCTGCATTCGAAAGTTTTCTCCTTCCCTTACATGCATTTACTATTTTTGTTATTTTCTGTACCACTGCCTTGTCTTCGTATCTCCACATTTCATTGATTAATCGATCGTCTTCTGGACTCTTAATACATTTTCGATATAATTGATTGTATCTCCTTTGTTCCCCGGAAGTATAAAATCATATTTGAATAATGTTTATTAAATTATTATTCAAAATTATCTCGTTATATAAAAATTGCAGTAGTTCAGGATGGTGCGATTGATTGGAAAACTGTTCAATCTTACCAAAATATTTCACACATACCACCGTCTAAGCCATTAGAAGTGAAGAATTCAGATTATGAATTAGCACTTATTGCACCCAATTACAGAGCATCAAACGTATATGTAGTAACACAAGTATGCGAGTACTTAAAAGCGAATTCGTCTTTTCCAACTGATGACTTTGAATCCTACGTGCAGTACTTTAAATTTAGACACGACTTGATTATTGAAAAAGAAGATCAACCAATGTTAGAAGTTAAACCTATATCTAAGAAAATTAATTGTATTAAGCCAAGGTTAGTATTTGTATTATAATTTATTCTGCTATAATTTCACTAATTACATCTCTTATTTAGAGCTATTAAAGCTGGTTTAAGTAAAAGAAAACGAGCGAATCTTACCGAAGATTTCGAAGAACATTTAGTCCCCGAGTTATGCGAAAAAATTGACTTTCCAGCTGTTTATTGGTTAAAAGCAAGTGCCCTTCCATCGATTTTGCACAGAATATCGCAATTGCTTATCGCGGAAGATTTGCGAGTACAAATTACTAATGAAGCACTTCCTAATTTCACACCCGCAAGCTCTGATTATAAATGGGATCCCTTAAACATAAAAGTTGAGGATGTTCAGAATGAAGACACAATTAGTGATACCACCTCTGAAGATGGTCCTTCAGATGAAGACTGGATTAATGTAGATTATTCTACAGTTGAAACACCTCGTCTAGAACTGGACAGTAAGTTTTTTGTTATAACATTAAAAAAAATAGTTTGTTTAAATGAAAATATAAAATTGTTGTTTTCAATCCATAATTTATACGCGCTCATTAGTTGTTATTCTTTTTCCTTTTATAGTTCTAAGTCAAGAAAATAACGTATATTCCTGGAATAAAGATCAAGAACCGCCTGATTTCGAAAGATGTGCGGATAAGATTCAGCTTATTGATATTGAATATTATTATCAATTTATGCATGGCGTTACACCTACTGACCATGAAAATCTGGTAAAATCAATTATTATTATTTTAGTTGATTCTTAGGTACTAAGATAATTATTTACATAGATAATTATGTAATTTAACAGAAACATAAAAATGTGACGTGTTCATATAAGTCAGCAGCACTAGTTAATGCACCAATTTTAAAAATGCTGTCGATAATAAATCCACGCGGTCCAAGTCCCACTGATATTATGCAGGTAAATGCATATTTGGTTTAATCGTAAATAAAATATATGATACTATTTAGAGTTTATTTGATAATAGTAATAATTTTTATTTAAATAATCACGTTTGTTAGAGTTTAACCGCTAAAATGAGTAATGACGTCTTCAATTACGAACGTTTGGAAACGTTAGGTGACTCGTTTCTTAAATTCGCTGTTTCTCTTTTTTTGTATCAAAAATTCCCAACTTATGGAGAAGGAGCATTAACTTGTCTAAAAGGAAAATTAGTTGGAAATTTAAATTTGTATTACTGTGGAAAACAGAAAAAAATTCCAGGAAGAATGTTTGTAGAAGATTTTTCACCAACGTCTAATTTCATTACTCCAGCGTATGCTGTCGATCGCAGATTACAGGAAGTTTTAAACGAAGTAGAGGTAAAGCAATATTTGGCATTACGCATACGAGTTCATTTGAAATTTTTAATAATTATTAAAACTTGGCATGAATTTGTACGAATATTTATTGGGTCGTAATAAAAACTCTTTCTAAATTTCGTTTCACTGCAGGTATCGGCTAATTTTCTTTACGAAATAAATATACCACCTGCTGAAAGTTTGAGCGGTATTATATCTAAAAGCACGACTGATGGTATTAAAGAAAAACTGCTCGATTGGCCAGCTGAAACGGTAGTACATACGGGGATGGAGCATTTTATGGGAATTCAAATAGTTTCCGATAAATGCGTAGCAGATGCAGTCGAAGCGATAATAGGCACATACTTATTGGTAAACACTGGTTTCTTATGATTCTCAGTTTACGAATTTGCTTATTTCATTTGATAAATTTCTCGTAGCATTTAGGCGTAGGAGGTGCTTTGGATATTGTAAGATGGTTTGAAATATTACCAAAAAGCTTGGGAGAGAAGAATTATTGGCATGCCCCGGTAATTGATCCACTATTGCAACCGGGAAATATTCTCGATCAAATACCATGGGCAGGAAAGATAGAGAATATACTGGGATATAAATTCCGTAATCGCGCGTTTTTATTGCAAGTATGTTTAACTGATTAACATCGAATTAATTATAAATAAAATAGAATTGTTCGTGTAATACTTGATCCTAATACGGAATTCAGATGGATTTCATTTTTTTTAAAGGCTTTTACACATTCGTCTAACCAAACTCATCAAATGACGTATAGTTATCAAAGATTAGAATTTCTAGGAGATGCGGTACTAGGTAAATTCATGAATTTTGATAAACTCTTTTCATCGATCATTGATAATACACGTATGATTTTAACAACGCGTTGGGTTGCAGATTTTCTTTTGACGATCTTCATTTATGAGAACTGCGGCAATTTGAGTCCTGGTGAGTTGACAGATTTGCGATCTGCACTGGTTAATAATGTAACATTTGCATGCCTTGCTGTGCGCTACGGTTTGCATACAGCCATTTTAATTCAAGCTCCAAAAGCATTTGAAGCTATCGACAGATTTGTAAAGTTTCAAGAACAAAGAAATCACGTAATTAATGACGAGGTAATTTTAATTTATCTTGTTTACACATTTTTTAAGTCATTAGCATAATCTTTTAATTTTATAGTTATTGTGGATCTTGATGGAAGAAGAGGAGTGTAACATGGCAGAACATGTCGATGTGCCAAAGATTCTTGGGGATATTTATGAATCCACGATAGGAGCTATCTATTTGGATTCAGGAAAAAATTTACAAACCGTATGGAACGTTATATATAGTTTAATGAAACACGAGATTGGTAAAATAGTTTTTTATTTTTGCTTCCTTACAAATACGTACGTTGCTTTCTTATAAATATTAAGATCGAATTCTAAAATGCTTTCAATTTCACTTTGATAGATTCATTCACGGCAGATGTTCCTAAGCATCCCATTCGGATTATATATGAAACCCAAGGAGTAAATCCAAAGTTTTCGTGAGTTGCTTTTCTTTATTTTATCTTAAATTTAATTGCTTAATTTATTACAAGTACTTATCGATGTTGATGCTTGCAAGTGGCATAAAACTTGACGTTTTCAAAATATTTTATTATTTTCAGGTCGGTTAAGTATATAGAAGAATACCAAACTTGTATGGTAACATTGTCGATTATTGTTAACGGCCAAAAAAAATACTTCCATGGATTTGGATTTTCCAAAAAACTAGCCAAATGTGCGGCCTCGAAACAAGCCTTGAAATATTTAAAGTGTAAAAGTTAATTAATGATTAAGCTTGTAAATTGCGAATGTAAATTTTCAAGTGCAATTTTTTAAGTTAACGAGAACTTATATATGTTTAAAATACTATAACTGTTAGGAAATCTTTTTCCGATTTCTAAATTTATGTTAAATTCTTTGTTTAATTTATAAATGCGAATGATTTTATTAATAAAAATGTTTTTATATTTTTAATATAGATATTATTATATGTTTTTTACATAACTACTGTTTTGAGTGATGACTAATAAATTAATTTGTATATAATATTTGTTTATTTGAAGTTCTTACTTTTCCTTATAATACAAAATTAATTTTCTTCTTTTCGTTTCTTTAATGACGGACGTTCAAAAACTTGTTTTACACCAGCTGCTTGATTATTGTGAAATTTGAGATTTTGTGCGGTTTCCGAAATCCACGGAGAATCAAATTGCGTTGTATCTTGATCTACCAGATGAGTATATTTGGTTCTTCCACTACGTCCAAAGTTCTTAACTTGCATAACTTTAGGTAGAATGGTCTTATCAAAGTGATCTTCCAGAGTAGCTCCAGAAAAATCGCGTTTGTATATAGTGTCATCCTTATCCAAGTAAAATGCACCACGATGATAATATTTCTGCAAGAACTTATATTTCCCTTTAGCTGCCTTATTAGTAATAGTTTTAGGATTTAGTCGAGCTTCTTGGCGTCGTTCTTCTTCAGTCATGTTTCGTAATCTTTCCACTTCCAAGCGTTCTCTTTCAACACTGCAACATAATTTTAAAATAATTTTTAAATCAATACTTGTAGCAAATAAAATTTATAAATTTAATATATGTTTCAACGTTCATCTTAAAAATTAATCAAATTATCCCGCACTTTTATCTATTTGTTACACACATTTCGTAATCACAATAATAATTATAAGAATATGTAACAAAGTATACATACGCTTCTCGTTCTTCACGATCCCTTTTATTGCGTTTCAATTCGCGTAACTTCCATGCTTCATACTCTAATTCATCGTTTTCATCATCTGTATTTACATCATTTACAGCTCCTTCAATCTCATACATATTACCTCTTACTTGACTC
Source organism: Platyscapa corneri (assembly GCA_018907185.1). NCBI lineage: Eukaryota > Metazoa > Arthropoda > Insecta > Hymenoptera > Agaonidae > Platyscapa > Platyscapa corneri. Next base: position 4,146,840 of record JACCHW010000012.1, read on the forward strand.
TCTTTTCTTATGGATTCTTCTACCATCTGTAACCGGATAACAAATTTTAATTAGCTATTGCTGTCTGATAAAATATAAATGAAACGTGTAAATTAAAAAGGTTTTACTCGTAAAGTTTGCTTTTTTCGCTCCTCCACTAATTTCTTAGCTTCCATTTCTGCTTGTTTTTGTTTTTGTGCTTCTTTTTCTTTTTCCATAACTGTAATTCTATCTCTTTTACGTACAAATACTGGCTTTAACCGAGGACCCGTTTCTTCTTCCGAATCTGTATATTCTTCATATTCTGAGCTAGATTCAGAACTGTCTCCTGATTTTTCTTCTTCATCTTCTTCTTTTATTAATTCTTCATCTGCCTCTTTACGTGATAAAACTCTTTGCTTGAGTGCCTCTCTTCTCCTTTCAATTTCTTCATCAGAAAGTTCCTCATCTTCTGATGATTCTGAACTATCCAGTTTAATACGTTCTCTTGATTTTTCGTTTATATCGGTAAGCAGTACTTCAGGTTCTTGGATATGTCTTCTTCTTTCTGTTCTTATTTCATCATTACTATCTCTTTGACGATCCAACCTTGTAAGTCGACGCAATCTAGGATCATCTTCCTCTTTTGATTTTATTTGTTCTTGAGTTGTTGGAATGTCTGGAATACCTTCTGATTCATCATAAGGTCGTCCTCGTTTGTCCATAAAATCATCTTCTTCTGATTCTTCATCAGTACTAGCAGTAGGTGCATAATCAGGTCTTTTACCCGATACATATCGATGCACCTTTACCTTTTTCATAGACACTTCACCTAAAAGAAAAGTTTTTACAGATTCAAACAGCTATATATATCTATTCTACAAAAAAATTATTATATAAAAAATTTACCCTTGTCATTTTTTATAGGTACAGCACCAGCAGTACTTTGTATTCCCATAGGTGCTGGTGCTAATGAACTGTTTGCAACAAAGTAGTCCATCATTTCAACGATTATTATTTAAATTAGTTTTCCACAATGCACAGAACAAGGAGGATCTAATGTACATAAAATGAAGAAATTTATTGATTAACAAACATGTCTATTTCTTATTGTTTTTTTTTTAACCTTATTACTTTATCCACATACAACTTTGATATGTCTGGAGTTTAGTTAAATGACGTAAATAACATGAGAAATCATAGTATTTTATGTATATGATATTCAGAATGGATTATTGTGTAGCCAGACGTTTCTGACGTGTATTTTTTACGCATCGTACGTTGAATTTACTATGTAACTTAGTGTAAAATCTTACCACTGTAATCTACCTTATTTCTTTAATTCATATAAAATGACAATCTTTCGCCACTAGAGGGACATGCATGTAATGAAAAATTTTCGTAATTTTTGCGATTAGGTTATGTTCTTATTTTGATATTAATATTTAAACATTTTAAGAATTAAAACGTTAAAATATTTATTTATTATTTTTATTTAATGGGAATCTTTTCCGTTTTCCGTAGTGTTCCTATAGGTATATCTGTCGGTTTAATATTTTACAGTCAAGTCGGTTTTATTGCTCGAGTTGAAGGAGCATCCATGCAACCAGCATTAAATCCTCAGTTAGATCATGATTATGTCTTTTTAAATCGTTGGACCGTACGTGATAAAGTTATTAAAAGAGGAGATATTGTTACTTTCAAAAATCCTAGATATCCACATCAAAGACTTATAAAACGTGTTATAGGGTTATCTGGTGATAAAATAGAAACTCTTGGTTATCGAACAGAAATTTTTCAGGTTTAACAATCATAGTTTTGTAATTTATTAAATGCAATTTATTAAACATTTATTATTTTTTAATTAAGGTGCCTGAGGAGCAATGTTGGGTTGAAGGAGATCATATTGGGCATTCCTTGGATTCAAATAGTTTTGGACCTATTCCTATTGAAAGTATAACAGCAAAAGCTGTATGCATTGTATGGCCACCAAATCGTTGGCAAAACTTGGATAACTTTGTACCAAACAGTCGCACACCTATAAATAGTTTAAATGTTGCAGTGGCATAATTATTAAAGTTATTAAGATGAGAGCTGTATGTTTTGTTAAGCGTTTACAATGGGATTTACCTGGTACATTATTTAGACATGGTTTAACAATTGGTGATGTTGACAATGATGGAGATAATGAATTAGTTGTTGGAACTGCCGAAGGAGATTTATTTATTTTCAAGGTAATGAAAATTAAATAATATAAGTTATTAAACATTTAGTAGGACATGTTCAAACAAATAATAATTTATTTCAGGGTTCAGAATTGTGGCAAAAAATTACGGGTCTTGGTTTAATAACAAGTATTGCAATTGGTGATATATTCAATTATGGTCGAAATGCTTTAATTGTAATTTGTGGAGATGGTTGGGTACACATTTATTATAGTCCTAAATCTGTACATCCAAGTGTAAACACATTATATTCTGAGGCAAGTGGCTCTGATAATGGAGAATCAGGTGAACAAAATAATGTAAAAACTAAAACAGGTATGTTATAATTCACTTATTTTATAATTTTTATGCTTATACTTTGTGTTAGAAAAATTAAAAGTATATTATTGGATAAATTATGAATTTTTTTAGGTACAACAAACTTAACAAATATAACAGATCCTACTATTTTGGAGCATAAAATCAATTCAAGTAAATCTGAAGAGTCGGTTGGAAAGATGGAGTGTGTTCATGTTCAAAGAATACCTACAAATACAAAAATTGTTTTAGTAGCCGATGTTGATAAAGATGGTGCTAATGAAATGATAATTGGTTTAACTGATCGAGTGGTAAGGTCTTATAGGTGGTCTAGTAATGAATTAGGTACTGGCAAATTAGTAGGACTAAATAAATGGGAATGCGCCAATCAGATTGGAACATTAACTTTACAAGAGGATGCTGATGGAACACCAACACTATTAGTTGCTCAACCTGGTGGAACATTTATGAGAATCAAATGTAATGCAGAAGATTGCCAATCAGAGGAAGATTGTGTTGGTATTAATAGCGAAGCAGCAGCTAGTTGTGTTGATTATCAAACCTTGGGTATTTCAAGAATGAGAAATCAGAATATTTCAACTGAAATCTTAGGGAACTTAAATCCTAAAAGAAAAAGTTCTTTCGATGAAGCTGTTAACATTAGTTTTATAAATATAAATGAAAAAGAATACGAATCTTCTATATCAAAAGATTTACAAGAAACGTTTATAACACAAAAAGAAAGTAAAGAAAGTAGTTCATCGGATATTGATTTAGTAGATGGTAATCTAATTGGAGGAAATATTGTATTTGAAGAGTTTGATAATAAAGAAAGCAAAGTTCCATCTAGTAGACCATATGAATATTCACGTAGAAGTAAGGATTCTGTTGAAGATGATGATACGGTAAAATTAAAAAATCAAAAGCAAGGAATTGATTTAGACTCTAAGCAAAAAAGTAAAACTTGGTCAAACACTAAACCTTATGCTTTGGCTACTCTTGATGGTACCATAATGCTAGTCAAGGACGAGATAATTCTTTGGTACTTGCATTTATATTTTAATTTATTTAAGTGTAGGTTCGGCGAACGTTTGAATGTTTGCATGTGCATGTATGGCGTTATGAAATTGAATTGCATTAATTTTACCTATGCTAATCATTATTTACTTATGAATATTATATTACAAGTTACATATAACCAATATCAATTGAAATTTTTTTTTTTATAATTTCGAGTCGATACCTAATTTTTAGGATATAGTACCATCAAAATTCTTTTATGGACAATTAAACTATTAATGCATATTAAAATTTAAAAGTTGGCTAAATTAATTTTTTAACTATTCTATTTGAAATATAAATACAATTTTTTTAATAATACAATAACTATTAATTTATTTCTTTTGAATAAACGAAAATTCAGTTTCTTTAAGTATAAATTCAAATTTGGAGTATAATATATGAAACTACGTATCTAATTTTTTTCTAAATATGCGAGACCGAGAATATTCTATAATTTTTTCTTCATCGCAATTTAGAGTGTTATATTCTTCCAGTTCCTCGTGATTAATAATTATTTTTATATTAAAAATAAAAATATGTATAAATCTGACATTATAGCAATTTTGATCAGGATTAATATTAAATGTTTGTAGATAAATACTAACCATTATTTATTATCAATTTCGATGAAAAACTTTTTTAAGTATTTTTCAATGTGAAAATATAAATGTCTAGTCATTCTAAATATTTTTTTTAACAATTTTTAATTCGTTCAGTGTCTGAATTTAAAATATTTAATATAATGAAAAAAGATACAAGAATTTTGATTATTACAAAATCTTAATTCTCTAACTCTTTACAATATATTAGTGCATAAAACTAAATAACTAATTCGTACGATTATTATTACAAATTAGATGAATGAATCAAGACTAATTTAAAAACACGTTGATTTTTTTCATTAAAAATGTATAAAATAATGTTAACGTGTAAGATGAAAGTTTTTATTTTTTAATAAATATATTTTTTTATTTACAATAATTATTAATTTTGAGTATAACGTAATAATAGGCTTACCTAAAATATATAACAGGTGTGCTTAAAATAAAATACTGTAAAACTTAGGTAGTATTTATTAGTACAATAATATGATTTATTAATATAATCATATATTTCAAATATCCATATGTATTTGAATATGATTGTGTTAAAATTAAGACGTATACAATGGAAACTAATGTTATTGGATATATTTATATATATAAAGCAAATACGATGAACGTTCATTTATAAGTAATGTTAAGAAATTTACAACGTATCAAATCCGATGGTTGCATGTATGTATTGTTATAACAAATAACTTTATACGAATTATGCGTCGATATAATTTTTATAATTTTAAATTTTCTTACAAGCAATATTTTTTAAAATTAATACAACTGTTTATGTAGAAGGGAAGGAAAAAATTTTTGCAGAGTTCATTGCGCAAATCATAATTAAGTCTTTAAACTTTGCGTTAAACACAACTGTCGCAGGAGTTGCCTAAGTATTTGTGGGTTAACGCTTTATTCTCGTAAATCATTATAGTTGTCAAAGTTCTAGTTATTTGCATTTTTAAAAAGCAAAATGTGCGTACACTTTGCTATTTTATTTGGTGAAAATAGGAAGACTTTTCACGTCAAAGTAGACATAGTTATTGTCAATAACTATGGCATTTGAACGGCAACCGATAGGAATATCAGTATTGTCTTATAAAAAATAACATTATATATTCACGCATATTCTTAAAAATTGCTTATCGTGTTTGTGTTATTATCACACGCAGCCGTTTGACATTTTGATTTTTGTACTGTATAAACAGCATAAATCAAAAGTACCGATTGTGTTTTTTTAAACAACTAAAGTGGGAATATAATTATGGAGTCATAATTTAATATTTTACTTTTGAAATTTTAATACTGACAATTTTTTTATGCCTTGCATGAAGAAAAGTAAAATTATCGAACGAATAAAGAACTTTCAAATCGTAACATAAAAAATAAAACAGTTTCGGTCATAATTACACGCCACCGGATTGGCAACCATAAATTTCCAAGCTTTCAAAAAAGTTACGAATTTCAGTTATTAATCTACAGATTAAATTTTAATCAATGAGATTGTAGTTTTACAAATGCAAATTTTCGCTATTGTTTTTATTTATACGTCGTGTATTTTTGTGCTGTAAAAATTTACTTATAATTATTGAAAATATAAAATAAATTATTTTTCTCCGATACTTTTTTATTGATAAATTTTGTTGAATAAATTTAACGAAGTTACTTACGTAGTTAGGAATGTATCAAAATATGAAAGCAATTTTTTAACATTGCATTATTTGAAGAATCTCTAATATAATTATTTTTATAGATCTATTTATTGAAGTGCAAATAAAAGATATGTAAGTGACCAAAACGTCTTTTGATAACTTAATATTTATTGATTTATTTATTTATTTAGGAACAATTCATAAATTATTATTTACGTTTCTGTTTGTTTCTTAATTCTAAATTAGATTTTACACGTATTTATTTTTATTTTACCTTATTTTTATCTCACGCAATATGTTTATATATTTCTTATAACTTTTCATAATGCTTTCCCATTTGATTGCTTTGGATCTCGAGACTTCGAATTCTTCCAAAATTTGTTTTCTTCATTTTTCCTTATTGCATAGCTTGCATCTCTCCTCTACTACTAACCAATGTTCTTTGTTTTTCGTTTCATTTTCCATTTAAAATCTGGCTAATAATTTTTATTTTTCTGTCGTTTCCCATATTTTACCCTCCTCTGTTTTTTCTCTTCAATATGGACTAGACTGCCCAACATTGTCCCAAAAGTTTATCCTTTTGGCCCCGTAGTTCTCTTTTTCCCTTTTGTCTCAATTTCCATTCCGTTCAAAGATTTTTCCTGCGTGTTTATCCATTTTTTTACGCACTCTTTGAGGATTTCCACGTCTTTCTGGTTTACTATTTTATTCTCAAACTTGATTGTTCCTTTAGTTGCCATTTTTTTTGTTTCTATCATCAGAATATGATCTGATATGTTCTTTTCAAGATTCAAGATCCATCTTAACTATTTCTTTTTCATTTTTTCTGTTTCTTCTCAGTTTGTCCATTCCCACCGATAACTTAAAAAGAACATATTTCAGCTAATCTAAATGTTATGTAAAAAAGTTTTTAATGTCATCAAATAATTTATTTTTCTTCAATATTCTCCTTAAAATTAAATACAATTTTCAATCGATCATTTGCTTCTAATTATAATTTCTAATCTCGTAACGTTTTTATATTTTTTGACAATTTTGTAAATATTTTCACATATATATTTATTAAAAGATGAAATTTAATGATGAAAACAAATTACTAGAACATTCGAGACTTCATTTCTATAAATACAAGCATTGAATTATCTCAAAATTTTTTACATAACTTTTGGGAATAAATTAGTAAATCCCTTTTATCAAACTATACAGGTGTAGAAGGTTTAATTACCAGTAAAAGGCAACACTGGCGTTAAAAATACAATGTATTAAACATTGAAACGTTAATAAATATATAAACTTAATTACAAATTTTAACAATTCGATTAATGATGTATTTAATGATAATATAAATCAATTCTTGAAAGTGAAATAACGAAGGTTTATTTATCACTTCGAATTTTACAACCTGCTTTCTGATATTTAATTAATTATTACATAAATACATTTTATTTTAAACACATAGTATATTTTTTTTGATCGATGAAATAACGGAGGTATTTACCATAATTTAATAATATAACATAATATAGTATAATAATTTAAAATAATGTATGAATAATTTATTGACTAAAATTGACTCGAGTATAAAATATAAGTTGAAAAATGAGAGATTAATAGAATATTTAAACGATTCTTTTTATAAAAATGTATTCATAATTATTTTAAAGAAAACTGTTTTTCTCAAACTTTGATATGTTAAAAAATTAAAATCAATCGGAGATACAAGACAGACATATAATTTTTATTTAAACAACATTTGCAACATAATATACATTCTTACGGCCAAATTGCTCTGCAGGTACTTTGAATTGTTAATATATTTTTCTATTTTCTCTTTGTTTTTGTTATATGTACGTAAAACTTTTCATTTATTCATTAATTTTTACTCTAATATTTCTATATATTTATCTAATATTTTTTGCTTAAAACTCCTATTCAAGTGTTTGCTTTGATCCGTGGTTCGTCAAAATCCTCAAAAGCATGTGTCATAATATGCATGTATATATTTCGTTTCAAATAAACGAAATTTCTGTTCTACGACTATTTAAGCATTTGAAATGATTTTTTCAATTATATGTTTATAAAAGTAACGATAATCAATGAATTTAAAGAGTAAAATAAATCAATTTTAATAGATATATACTCTATTAATTAGACTGTGGAAGCTGCACCGCGTTCTACATTTAATCTTGAAGTAGCCACTTGATCATAAAGGATATTTCGGAAAAGATGATTGAAAAATCGTTTAAATTTTTTTTAGACAAGAGCTGAGTTATGGTAACTTATTTCCCCGTATAATCAGGAGATAAACTGTTTTCCCATGATATTATGATATTACGACACGCGAATTGACAACGGATGGGGAAATTGAAAATTCATTCTTTATCAGCACTTGGATAAATTTAAAAAGTATTATTTTGAAAGTTAATTGTAAGATGAGCATTTTACAATTAAAAGCTAGTCGGTATGCAAGAACCCGGGCAACAGTTTTATCCCAAGTCAGACAGACATCAATCAGTTCTGCAGGGTTGTTTTGCAATTTGCAATTCATTTCCATTCAAAGCCCAACGCGTCAACGTAAATATATTCTAAGCCCTCGGATTTGCCAGAACGAGAGAGAAACGATTTTTTATTGCAGGTCGATGCAGGTCGATCACCACATATCCGCCTTGTGCGCTCTGGACGTGACTGGTGACGGGGCGGACGAAATAATTGCCTGCACTTGGGATGGCCAAACGTACATTCTCGATCAGCAGAGAAACAGCGTTCGTTTTCAGTTCGAAGAGCCGGTGAGAGCTTTTTGCGCCGGAATGTACAGCGTTTTGCCACAGTCGACGACTCCTTGTCTCGTGTACAACAATTTTTACAATAAGGTAAAACTCTTACTTTTAACGAAAATCCGCAAATGGCTATTTTACAATCATCGTCGATTTGTTTGCCGTTTGTTCTCGACAGATTTTTCTATATTACGACGTCAGTCTTCCAAGTATGGTGGTTACCCCGTTAAATCCCGAGGAGTCGTTGGATGTACGCCAAAAGGATTTCCTGAATGAACTTTTGAGCAACGAGCCCGAGACCGAGCGCGAGGTTAAAATGAGGCAGTTAACCGAGTGGTTGTTGTACGGCATGGATTGAAAAATAAAGATCTCGAAAATCAAAAAATATTCTCGTCTTCTTTCTTCTGTCGTGTTTTAAAGCTTAAATTAATCAAGCCGTTTTTGAAAGATTATACGCAGCAGAAATCAAAGCTAATGTTATGCAATTTTAATGCTCGGTGTTACATTTCGGGTGACAAATAACTAAATGTGAACTATAACAGAGCCAAGAAAATATTAATATTAATACGTTAAAATTTTTCACGCGGAGGGAGCGAGATTGTGAATTCGTCGAGCTTACAATTCTAAACCCACGCAAAATTAACTTTTCCCATTTTTGCTCGTCGATGTATGCTTTATCTTATGTATTATTATTATTGCTGTTATCGTTGTCGCTTAAGGAGTGTGCGCGAGTTGAAACGAGGCACGCACCCTTGCAACTGTTTTTACGAACGAAGGTGAAACAAAAACGGAAATATCGGCTCGAAAATCTAGGTTTCGAGGTAGAAAAGTTTATTTTTGTTAGCGCAAGGTAGTCTTTTCCGATGCTACGGACGATACAGTGGGGACATCGATCCGTTGCTGTTGGAGCTTTTTCAGTTTTCACAGGCCTTGTTTCCACGCCGTGCATCGTAGGCGAAGCGAGGAAAGCGTCTTCGTTTTATCAAACATTTTTATCGATTAAAAGCGACTAGTAATTGCGATCCATTGAGAAAAAAATTTCTTACGATAAAAAGTGCTTACTCGATAAAACTCGAGTTGGTTTGTTTGCATCGTTTTCCATTTTCCATTTGTCATTTGCTTTCGCGTTTCCTTACAGAGATACGCAGAATAGACAGATGCATCCAGTAGGTTATTTGCGACAATTGAGGTATCGAAATTGGTATAAATTGCAGTCGCGAGCAGAGCTTTACCGCTTCGTATTAGCGACTTATTTGCATTTCGCAAATCCGGCGAAGAAACGTACTCGCGAGTTTAAAGCGGGACTCGGTGCATCGATTTATGGGGTTACGGTTTTTGCCTCCCGCCAACGAAATTCGCGCGCTTTACAGCGACGAAGCACCAGAGATAAAAAGCAGCCTTTTACCGCGTTGCTGGTCGCGTCGAACACAAGAAGGCGAGACACATCTTTGGTTCAATTAAATTCCATCCTCTCGGCTAGAAGCTGCGCAAATGGCGCGCGCGCGCGCGCGATCGGAGGCTAAAAAAATGAGCGAGGAATTAAAACGAGACGCGAGACTCGTGCTTCGGAGTAAGTAAAAGCATTCGCGGAGCTAACGGAACCTTGTCAGCAGAGCGAAACATTTTTTAGCCGTAACATTGCGTTTTCCCCTCCGCGAGAGCACACAACGACGAACATAATCCCCGGTATCTTGAGGGACTCGCGCAGATGAATTGTGACTCCATCAAGCTTTACGTGGGGTAAATCGAGGGGTAAAACAAAGAGGTCCAAGAAGACTCGGCTCAAGGATTTCCGATCCGCTCCCCATGGTGCGGCCGGCCTCCCTTTTTTCCGAGAGAAGGAGCAGAGGCAACAGAAGGAAGAAAGTTACAATGCCGGCTCGCTCCGGTGAAAATTACTCCGACTCGCTGCGACTCTCTGCGACTTTGCGTTTTAAACGGATGGCGGCGGAGTATCGGGAAATTGCGCGGCCGCGAACGGGAAAATCCGAGGGGCTTATCGGGCGTAAGGAGCCGGCCTGTCGGTTCTCGCGGAGCGCACACCCGCGGCAATTATCGGCTCTCCTCCTCGATACGGCGATTAGCACTCCACGGAAAAGCTCACCTGATTGCCCGGCGAATCGAACCGCATCCGCTCCCTCCCCTCGTCCCTCGCACACTCTTACAGCGAATTATTGTTTTCGACGCCGGGCTTAGGGCTGTTTATTCATTGGTGTAACGACTCTGTGTACTCGAGTGCAGTCGCTCCAGACAAAGGGAATTCGATCCGAAACGAGGAACAGGGGGACGAAGTTTTCTTGGCTTCAACTCTTCAAAGCCGGGATGTCAAGGAAGGATTTGGCGGTTTTTTGAATGTTCCCTAGCCGCTCTTCGCGTTCTTCTTCGCCGTCTTCGAGTTTTCGAGTCTAAAAATAGCAAAATCTTCGAGTGGAGTAAGGGCTTGGGGGGCTTGTGCGAACCGCTCGCTGGAATCGGGAACGCATCGAGACTAATTTTTAATCGGCGACGCTGAAGAAAAAACACGCAACTCGCAGCGCGTCAGGCGCCACTGCAGCCGAAATCCCCGTTATTGTTAGCAGCGCAGTAGTAGTTGTTCCACAATTTGTCCACAATTCGGCTTCGACTCGTGCCGAATCTCGGTAATCTGCCCAAACATGTGCTTCCCCCCACAGTAGGTATCCTCCGCATTTCCATGGTTTTAAAAGCAGTACAGTTACTTACGATCCAACAACAAAAGCTTTATTATGCGGAAAAACACGTGCGATTTTGTATTGTCGTAACGAGAAAAACAAGCGGCCAGAATACTACCTGCGAGTGAATTTGCATTCCCGACATCTGCCGAACGCACATTTTACTACTAAAAGTCGCACTTTCCTGGAACGCTAATTGCGAAGCTGAAAGTTTTATTACGGGACCCGTAACTGGGATCTGCGCAATTCAGAATCCGGTCGTTCCAAAAACAGTTGATATCAATTCTGCGGACTGCAGCGTAGATTTCGCTCGGCGCCTGCTGCCTCGTCGTAACGTCCGACAGCCAAATTTCTCCTGCAAATATGGAATAGTTGCACCGTCTCTCGCACTCGCGAGACATTCGCGAATAAATCTTGCGATTGTTGAGAGAAACAGCTCTTGACGAGGGAACGCGTGCAAGGCTAATTAGTTTGGGGCTGGTTTTTGGCGCGCAACCTCAGCTCGTAGGATGATGTCTCGCAATTTACAAAGCATCCCCTTATCGAGTGCAGCTCGAAAAGCCGGCGTCGGACACGAATGGTAATATGACGCTCGTCAACGATTCGGCGAACGGGCGAGCGGCTTTCGAGACAATTCGGGCCTCGTGATCCCTGCAAAATCACGCTTAGGGAGGCGTCGGAGGTGCCTCGGAAGCTGGTCGGCAACTAATCCCTCCTTCGAGGGCTGTCGTGTATTCCCGTGCCGCAGCCGACTCATCGACGGCACTCGGCTTTTCCGACACTCGATAATTCGCAAACCGATGATAACGTCTTTCAGCGAGACTCGGGTTGACATCGCGACGCGGACTCGTCCAAGCAATCGCGTCCCTTCCTAAATCCCAAAGCAAAATAAAAACGGGATTCGCGCCGAGTTGATCGGGGACCAGTTCCCTAAACGACCGGAGAACCGTCTCGGCGATCTTCCCGCAGATTATTCTGGAGAGCTGCGCAAGATTCTTGACGATATAACGACGCTGACGGCTGCGAAATCCACCTTTTTGTTTTTATTCATTTATTCGCATTCGCTCGCGTCTCTTCCTTTTTTTTATCTCACACGTCTTCGTCTGCCCAGACATTAAAGGTGACTTATGGAATTTAAAAGCGAGTCCCGCACGCATTCGAACGCTTATTTTAAACTCTGCGCTTAGCCACACACGAGCGCGCGCGTGCGTTGCGTAAACTTTTGCCGAAGCGCGACGAGAGACCAGGACTGGTGGCTTTGACTTGCGTTTCGCGAATATTGCAAAAGACGCAGACGCGTGCTACGCTAGTTTCGACGGTCTTGTTAAAAGCGCCGGGGGTGGGGGCAGTACCGAGTGTTACGTGCGCTAAAACTGAAACTCGAGTCCGCAGCGAAACGAAAGCGCTGCTCGATAAATACCAATTAATTTGCACTTTTCTACTCGTCGCGCGCGTCAATTTACAGACTTATGACTCGCGGACCAGTGAACATTCACGCGGTTCGCTTGTGATTGCGATTGAAAACATTTCCAGCGATTAAACGTTAAAGTAGCGGCGTGCGAGAGCGAGATCGTTGCGAAAAGCGCAAAGGACGATAATCGTCGAAATTAAAACCTTTCAAGAGTTTTAACGTTATCACTTTAAAACATTGGATTGCGCAAACTGACATTCGCTTCTTCGTCTCCGCGTCGCTGCTTCCCCAATAATTTCTAGGCTACTTATCCTTCTTTCGCGTGCTAATCCCACGCATTTGCATTTCGCGCTAAAACGGAAAGGTTGCAAACGTAACGAAGGGACAATCTCTCGAGCGCGAAAAGTGCACGAGCACTAGCTGTGATTTTACGGCACTCGAGCTAAAACGTTCGAGGCCAAAAAGAGTTTGCTCGAAGGATGGGAGGAGGGGGGGGAGAGTGGACAGGAGAGAGAAGAAACGCGCAATAATGATTTTTTGCTAAATTACGAGCGCCTCCGGTTTACCCGCATCGAAGACTCGCGATCGCCGAGTATTAAAACGCACGGGAATTGGTATTGCGAAAAACGTACACCAGCAGCGTCTATGTATTCAGATGGGATTTAGGGAGAATTAGAAAAGCTAAAGAATGGTAAAAGGAAGGTAAAAGGAAAAAGCCGTGGCCCGTAGCGATTGGCAGAGCGCGTCGAGCGAGCGAGCGACCGCACGACTGCAAGAGCGAAAGAAAGGAATAAGGAGCGCGAGATAGAGAGAGAGGAGGGGGGGGGGAGATTGAGAGGGCACGGATGCTTGCGCGTAATTGCGAGGGGCGCGCAGACCGAGATCTTTGGCGAATATTCCGAAATTCGGCGACGAGTCTGAAACGTGAAATATGAAAGAAGGTAAGAAGGAAGGAAGGAAGGAAGGAAGGAAGGAAGGAAGGATGGGTGGAAGGAGGGAGGAAAGGCGTGCGGAAAAAGTAGGAAACACAATGGAGGAGATGTTTAGGTAGGACTGAGCAAACACTCGGCCGCAGCACAAAGAAGGAGCCTTTCGGCACCGATGCGCGCACTTCGGGCCAGCAGATTTTTTGCGTCCCCGAGCGAAGGAGAACGCGTGGGGGTGGTTTGACACCTCGGCTCGAGTGCCCGCGCGCCTTATCGACGGGGCATCATCTACGGGCGCTTGTTTGCATATTTTATGGTATCGCGAGGGCAGCTAATCCGCTTAGGCCGTATTTGTGTATGCGAGGAGGGTACACGCGTCCCTGGTGCTGTTATAGACTTTTAATGGGATGATTGGCCTCGTTTGCGCGGGTGCACGCGCCCACCGCCCCTTCCGTCGTAATCGAGCGTAAGAGCGGCCGGCGGCGGCCTCACCTGGCCTCACCTGGCCCGTTGAAATCGCGCCCTCGACGCCCGCGCCCGCGCCCGGCCATTCTCGCCGAAGAGAGTGGCCCAGTCCTGGGCAAACAAGGCGATGGAAAAACCGGCCGACTAGTCGAGTAGTAGGAAAAAAGAGAAAACGTGGCCGGTCCAGAGGGTGAGGAGAGGAGCAAAGAGGACCAAGAGCAGCAGCAGCAGCAGCAGCAGCAGCAGGAGAAGGAGATGGAGGAAGAGCGCGAGGACGAGCGGGAGGACGAGCGGGAGGACGAGCGGGAGGACGAGCTTATGGAAAGCAAGAGTCGCGTCGCCGCGTCCCTGACGGGGGCTTTCGATCCTCGGCCGAGCCGCATTCCTCCCGCCGTCCGTGTTATTTTATCGGGACCCCGAGGTGTCAAATGCGGGGACAAACCAGGCGCGCGGGCCACCTACGTACAAAGTACCGTGAGCAGCGGGGACCGGGGCTGACAGCTTTTTGACACTCCTCGTCCGATTCCGGCGGCCGGGTGTCGAGTGACGGCGTCCCTCCGTCCGCCGCCGTCGCTGCCACCGCCACCGCTACCGCCGCCACGGCCCCCGCCGCCAACTCCCGCTCGCGCGCGCCGTAATCCTCTGCTGAGTCGCGGCGGAAAAAAAGGGAAATGCTAAAGGGGCCACGCGGTGGGGGGAGGGCGGCAGCAGCAGCGGGGGGCGGCGCGTACGCGGCGGGGCGGCCGCTTCCGGCGGACCAATGGGCTTCCGGGCCGGCGGCCATCTCTCGGCTCCAGCGCGGCGGCGGAGGCTGCGCCGCGTTCGATCGGTCGCGGCTCCGCAGTGCGCGTGTGTGCGCAGAGCCAGCGCCCGCGAGCGGCGCTACCAGGAAGCAGCCCGCACCGTCCGGCACACGCACACTACGCGCACGAGCGTCGGCGGTAGCGGCAGCAGCGATAGCAGCAGCAGCAGCAGCAGCAGCAGCGGCAGCAGCAGCAGCAGCGGCAGCAGCAACGGCAGCAGCAACGGCAGCGACAACAACAACACGAGCGGACCGCTGGGAAAGGTGCGCAGGACGCGGAGCCGAGACGGCGAGCGATCAGTCCGGAGGTGCTGTGGTCGCGGGCCGAGGATCGCGGCGCGCCCGTGTCCGGGAGTGGGAGCGGAGTCTCGAGACGCACGGGGAGCTGCGGCAGAGCCAGCACCGGGAGGTGAGTCGACCCGGAGCGACGGGGGGCCGGGAACGGCAGCTGCGGTAGCGAGGGGAGGGCCCGACCCCCCGGCCGGGCGATAATCGGGGCCATTGTCGCGCGGGGAAAACAGGCGGCGCGGTTTGGAGGAGTGCCGGCTCAATTAGCGCTTTCGGCGAAATGCGCACCGCAGGGCGCCGGGGTGTACTGGGCTCGCTCCCCCGGCCGCCCTTCTGGCCTCTCGGAACTCCGCCGGGAGCACAAGCTCGCAAGCGTCGCTGCTCCGTGCGTCCGCGCGGCCCTCCGAGCGAGGACGGTGAGGTCGGCGGTGGCGGTGGCTGTGACGGCGGTGACGGCGGTGACGGCTCTGCCAGCGGTGGCAGCGGCAGCGACGCCGGCATTCCTCCGCATTGTCGGCGACGCTCCTTTTTTCCCTTTTTCGGCTCCTCCTCGTCTCCTCGGGCCTCTCTCCCGCGCCACTGCACACGTATATTCGAATTCGGATGCCCCGCTCGGAATATGAATATAAACTGGGCGCGTAGCGAGACGTCGGCGGGCAAACGGGTTTCCAAGTGCCTTCTCATGCGGCCCCGCTCTCGCACGCCGATCCTCTCTGTGCTATAATATCCGCCGCGGCCTTATTTTTATTTACAGAGATTGCCCGAACGCCGAGGCAGCGGTCCCGGCTATATTCGCCTCGCGCTCCTTTCCAGGAGCGGGAGCGAGAGCGAGAGCGAGAGGCCCGAGGAATGTGTCGCGCGAGCACAAAGGTGTTGAGCCGCTCGCTCCCTCTCGCTCGCACTCGAGACTTACATTTCTCGAGAGCGGATCCTCGGTCCAAAGGTAGCTCCCGCTTTCTCTCTCTCTCTCCCTCTCTCTATTTTTCACGGCAGCCCGCGAGCTCGGCCTGAAAGGAGGGACATATTTTATATTTATGGTTGTTTGCCGCTACTGTGCTCGGCTCGCGCGCTCGAACCGGCCAAACGACTCGGCCCGTGTGTCATCTCTCTCCGCCGCTTCTCCTCCGCCTCGGCGAAATCGTGCCTCTCCCGGCCTCTCCTCCGGGCGATAACCCAAGCCGCAGGCCGTTAATTCGGGAGCAGCGCTCGTCCCCGTGGCCGCGTCGAGCACGCGGACGCATCCCCCGAGGCCGCGGGCCGCCCGATCGCGCGGGGGCCACTTTAACGCCGGCCGCTCGGGCAATTTAATTCATAAGCCCGGGTTAAGCCCGGATTTGTGGCTTAGCACTGATGGTGTTTGCTACCACCGCTGCGATAGTTTAACTATGCCGGCGACGACGCTTGGGGGCAGGGACGGCTCGGCCGGATGGCGACAGATAGAGGCCAGGTAGGCCGTCCGGAAACTACAACCTGTTTCCCCGCACACAATGCCCAGACGCATTTTCCGGACGTTTTTCCGTAATCACCGTCCGCTAGGGACAATGGCTGCCCGATGGGTGCCCCCGGCCGCCGTCGCCCGAGCGCTGGATTTCCCCCCGCGGACGGATCGCAATCCGATCGCAAGAAAGAGGCAAGGTGGAAAAACCCGGCCCTCCTTCGCCGTAACGGAGAGCCCGGGCCCCTGGCTTGTCACTCGCGCTTTTCCCCCTTAACGGCACGCGACTTCCGGGCCGATCGCGCGACTCCACCTCCGCAGCTCCGGCTCTCGGCCGACTTTCCCCGTTTTTAATCGTCATTGGTGGCCGGCCCGAGCCCCGGCCATTACGGACATTATAAATTTGAGGATTTTTCAAGAGGATTTTTCTGCAAATCCTCGGCGATCGAGCGTCGAACCGTCGAAGCGTCAAATTTTTCGGACAATTTCGTGCGTACAAAAGCGTACGATCGAATCTCATAACTCACTCAGGGGATACGATATTTTTCAACATTAATATTCCACTCAATTGAAAAGAATCCGTAATCGTATAAATACCCAGGAATTCTTCTGCCGCCATAACGACACTAGCCTCTTGGCTTCTCTTGGCTCCTTTTCCTCTCCGAAATTATTTTTTAACGCGCCGCTCGACCGCTGCCGGCCCCTTAAAGCCCCTCATTGTTCTAGTAGCAAAGTTAATTAACTCGAGAGGACGACGCGAGCGCGCGATAATATTTCGGGAGGAAGCGCGTCGAACGCGGGGTGGCACCCCGTCGAACCCTCGTCGGCAGTTAGGAGGAGGAACGAATCTCGTTACGGGAATAAGTTCGCGGCTCTCGGCTAAATTTTTTCCTCCTCTTTAACGCGCGCCGCCAGCGCTGGCTGTTGCTCGTTACCGTCCCGAGCGAGGCGCGGCTCCTCCGCAAAAACGTCGACGCCTGCCTCCGCGTCGGCCGCTCGCGAATTTTCGTGACGTTCCCCGAGAGTCGCAATAATTTAAACTACACTTTATTGCGCCTCTTTTATCCGGCCAAACGAATAAATCAGCATTACCGATTTCGCGTCCGAGTGTTGCGCGAGCCAAGTGCGCGATTAAATCGATTCTTTCTGCGGTTTTAATTTATGCGCGCCGATAAATAGCCATTGGCGTCGATAATTACGAGATTTTTATGCCGCTGCACTAAATTAGCCGCTGGAAAATATTTATACGCGACTCGCGTTACGAGAGCCGAGCCCAGCGACGCCTTTTATTATTACAAATGACAAACTCCCTCGGCTTCTGATTTTTAATAAAGATCCGATGATTTATCGGGATGTGGCGAAAACAACGAAAACGGCGAATACAGCGAGAACAACGACGACAACGTTCGCCGTGCGTCGCTCGGCCGAATGCATACTTCCTCGCATTAATGAACATTTATCATTAATTTAAATTTTCGATTAACACATCAGCTTAGAGCTAAGTGGCCACTTAAACGAACTATAATTTTAACACATTTTAAAGATATTAAGTGGCGCTGGTGGCGGTGGCGGTGGCGGTGGTGACGGTGGTGGCGGCGGGGCGGGGGGGGGGGGAACAAAAAGGAAAAAAAGGAATCGAAATACTAGAACAAATTATTTTTTACTACCTGTAGCTGCGGCTGGTTTCGGTAGTAACATGATAAAGGTCGTATAGTTAATATTTTATTTGAGTGATTTGTGTTTTAATCCGTTCTAAAGTTGGAAGTAAAGATTTTTTCGCTAATCCTCACTCTTCCATTCTCGATTTTTTCCTTTACCTGTCTCCGCTTGTGATTTCTAAAATATCCACGCGTGGTCTTTTGTACGCGGGGAGCTATAATATTTCATATGTCATCATTTAGAAAAATTAAGAAGTCGCAATATGTGTTTTGAATCGAAAAGGGGCACATGCTTTTCGGCCGTCAAAATTTTTGCTAAAGTCTAATTCGCAGGGTTTTTAAAGGTTGGTTAACTTTTACCGGCTCGCGCGCTCCATCCTTTCTGGAAAATTTTCGACAATGCACTCGGATTTCCGTTTTCCAAGAGAAAATTCGGCTCCGAGCATTCGATTTACGAGGCGTTTCGTTGCAAGTGCGCGCAAACAGTCGAGTGCACCTACAAAGCCAATTTTACATTCGCAAAAACGCGTCTGCGCCAATTTTCTCGGGAACCTGATACAACGAACGGTAGGAGTAAAGGCCGACAGAGAGCGTTTTTCGCGTCTCACGCGCGATAATATAAACTTTGCCAAAGCATTTCGACGGATAAATGTTACGTCGAACGCTTTGTCCCGAGAAATTCGAAATTCGATAAATCTTACTTGGGCGCCGTTGGGGCTCGCGCAAACTAAACTCAAACGAACGTAGTTAAGATTTTTAAATTTAGGCGGATTTTGTCAATCTGCGCGTTGGACGCCGACACCGACGACGACTCCGAATGGAGTTTCGAAAAAATTGAGATTTTGCGCCAAACGGTCGATCGCAAACGACATTTGGTCGTACCGGGGAGCTATCGACGACATTCCATTCGCTCGAGACGCAATTTTCGTAAACATGTTCTTTATTGCGCTTTATAAAGGCTTTAATTAGTAGAAAAATAGGAAGGTGTCAGTTGCGAAAAAATGCGAGCGCCGCCGCTACGGCATTTATCCAATTTCAATAGATAAGACTGTTTCGCTTGGCGCGCGCGCGCCTACAGCTTTGTGCGATACTAAATAAAGCGTATTATTTATCTCGTTTCGCTTCATTCTTCTCGACAATAGTTAATGAAACGTATCATTTATTAAATAACGCAACGCGCGCCAACGACGATGCCAAATTTATTTATAAACTTGGTAATTTTTTACAATAACGAAAAGTTTAACCAAATTTATGGGGATAATTTATTACTTTCATTTTTTTATGCAGCTACTGTGCAACTTGACTAATTTCCTAATCAATTAATTCAGGGTATGATTCAAACAGCCGAACGACTGCTGCGACAGGCTTTGCTCCCTGAAAAGAGCTATGAAAGATAAATTTTTGTACGAACGGGTCACTAAAATTTACATATAAATTTAAATATTTATAACGCGTGCGCGCACGAAATTCTTCCCGATGCTCTTTTCAAAAGGATGAAAAATATAGTATTTTGCTTCTGAGATAGTAAAAATTATATAATGCAAAAATCAAAAATCCTCGGATCGCGATAATTGTGCAAATTTTTTTTATCCCCGCTCGGCTTCTTATCGAGACTGTCTACTATTTATTACAATCGTCATCGTTGTTGTTGTTGCTGTTGCTCGCGAAGAGAGGCAGTGGAAAGACCCGGACAACGAGAAGACGGGCTATCGAAGTTTGTCCGTGCAATTTTAGTTTACGCGAATAATTTTCTTTAAAACGGCAAGTGTTGCAGAAATGCGATTCCGAAACGAGGCAATTGGAACATTTGTCGTCGAATAGTTCAAGACCAACCGCAACCCATTGTACGCCCCCCCCCTCTCTCTCTCTCTCTCTCTCTCTCTCTCTCTCAAGTCCAACTTTGTTCGCAGTTCCAGTCTTCAAGCTAATTAGTATTAAAATTTGACGGTGCGAGCCTTTCTAATGCGCATTATAAAGATTACGCTGAGCTACAAAAGTGCGATTTAAATGGCACACATCGGAGCGCCGCTAATTACGCAATGTAGTTGTAAAATTAGAGAGACTTTTAAGCGCGCCTGGCCGCTACTGCTTATTAAATTAAAGGTGATTGCGTATGACAGTGTGTGCGTGTTTGCGATTTGGTTTATCGAATTATTACGAGAAACGGCGAGCCGCGAGAGCGAAAAAGGCCCAACGCGCTTTATCTTGTCACGACGGTTTATCGCCTTTTTCTTCTTTTTGCCCCTTTTTCTAATCTCCGCCAGAGTCGGGAAAACAAGTTCTAACCTGCGCTAAAACGAACACACGTGACGACGGCGGAACACGTTAATAATGACGCCCACGTACCTGCTGCGTCTCACGCGCGATGCTTCTGATAAACACAATTGATAGGGTGTACTTCGGGACAATTTCATTAGCAGATTTTTGAGAATGGGTGGGTCGCTCGGTTTTACCCGTTTCGCACGACAATGAGCACTAATGGCTTTTCGGAACGTTCGGGCCTTGGTTTTCCCCCAACGATCCCTCCGCTCCTACCTCTCTTTACTTTCTGGTATTCCTATGGAGTTAGCGGTACTCCCACTGTAAAAATCTAATTGCACTTTTAACATTAACCACCCAATTGCGTTAACCGCGTCTCCCGCAATTTGTTGCAGCTCGCGATTCTTCCCGGCTGTTTATTGCCGATACGCGTCCTTTTCGCACTCACGCTGGATTTGCTTGATTAATTTATCGCGTTTGACGGGCAAAGCCCAGCTGCGAACAGCATTTGTCGGGCGCACACGCGATCCTCTGCGAGAACTTGCGCGCGGAACTTGGCCGCCGCCTACTCTAAGCTTCTCGTCGAAATTCAGTTCGGGACGGCATTGGGCCAAAAACGACTGTATGTTTCTCAAAAGAGCATCAAACTGCCGGCGTGTAACACATTTTGCGCTGCAAAAACTTTTGTTCGGTCTCGGCCCTGCCTCTTTCGGCTCTCGCTTGCGCGCATTTCACCTTGCATTCGGCTCGAGCAAGTTTACGGAAAGTTGACGTTTCGCTTCACGTGGATTGCACTCTTCGTGAAAATGCTCGGTGGCCGCCATTGCAGGCTCGAATTAGTCCGCACTGTTTGCCGACGACGAATTCCCGGCTTTAACGCGAGCCGCCGAATATTAACAACAACTAAATTATGGATCGCGTATCGAACAAGAACGTGTGTTAGTTGATTATAGAAACGCTTTGACTCGCATTAAAGTACCTTGTTTCAGCATTATTAGCGGGTTATTATGCGACACCGCGTGCGAACGAATA
This sequence comes from Platyscapa corneri, assembly GCA_018907185.1. Lineage (NCBI taxonomy): Eukaryota > Metazoa > Arthropoda > Insecta > Hymenoptera > Agaonidae > Platyscapa > Platyscapa corneri. The sequence goes on from JACCHW010000012.1 coordinate 4,168,367, forward strand.
AAAACAGGCAACTGGGACTGAAAATGTTAAAAACATTAAATTGTTGCGCAATGCAGCTGACGGCGCGCGTTGCCGCAGCCGCGCACGTACATTACGATCGTGGACGTTTCTAAAAAAACTTTGAAAAATAATTGCAAGTACTTAATGGCGCTACGAATAGGAATCGCGTCGCTGTAAAAGTTTAACGAAGTTACGCCTCAACTCTGTTATCGCACGTGAAAAAGTTGATCATGCTAACAAGATTAACAACCCAATAAGTTATAAGACGCTGATACAATTAAAATTAGACTGTAATCTCGCGGAAAGATATTAATTTGGATAATGGAGAGCGGAAAAAGGCTTACATCAAAATGTAAGAGCTTTATCAGGTAAACTCGGCTGATCGGTTGGCGTAAAGTTTTCCCCTGAGTCTTATGGCGAGAAGGGAGATGCAATTTTATGGCTTTTCGGCTGCATTTGTATGCAGAAAAAGATTAGAAAGTTATAAAATCACATAATACTTTAAAGCTAATACATTGTCGTTTGCCTTCTTCATTAGCGCATAAAAGTGTGCGCAAAAGTTGTTGGTAAAATTTTTAATGTCTTTACCTCCCGTGGAGTTACAATTTGAATTTTTTTCGAATGTTTTCTTCAGGGCTCCGTCGTGCCGAGCAGTTGTTGTGTTTCGAATAAATTTTTAATCGAATATCTTGCTCCTAGCTGTGGTAACAATTGCGGCAGTAAATTTCTTACGGAGGCTCAGCCACCTGGAAGTTCGCACGCGTCCTGGCGCGTCTCTATTGTCGCTGCCCAAGTGTAATTCCCATGTTAATGGCCGCCGAGTTATCTTTACGAACTGCTCGCTTATTATCGGTCGCGCGAAGAAAGTTAGTTTTTTAAGCTTAGCTTTTTCCGACGGCCGACGAGAAGAAAAGTTGGAGTGCAGCAGCCGCCGAGTCGCAGTCGCGGTAAAATGCAACGAAACTACGGCTGCCAGCTTTTTTCGATGAATATCCCCGTTCGGTTGTTATCGCGATGGTTAATCCCAACGCTCGGGAACGCTCCACTTTCTTGTTTGGTATTGAGCATAGATTAATTTTAAACTTTACTGCGTATAAGAAATTTAAGTTTCAGATAACAAGCCCGATAAAAATCAAAACCTGTGTCCGAATGGAAAAGAAAATGTTTTTACAATCGCTTATCTGGTATTTGACCATACTACTACTGTGTGCTGTAGATACGTGCGCACATTAGCATTAACCGTTAAACTGCAACCTTACCGATTAAGAGCGCGTCGTAAATCAGCGATTTATTTATCTCCGTCGATTATCCAGACTTTTCGGGGACATAATTAAAATTCTCCAGTTCTTATAAAGAGGCGGCTCTCGTCGTTACTGCCAGGTTGTGCTACGTTTGGCTACGGCCAACTGCCCGCTGCCGGTTCCGAACAAGCAAACAAGCTCTTGCCGTCGAGCTCTCGCGATCGTTCATTTGTTCTTGCGCGACTTTTTAGCGAAGACGCGGAGTTGGCGCCAACTGGCAACGGTCCTCGACGATCGAGGAACCCGATTCCGCGTAGAGAGCGCGTAGGCAGCCGCGTCGCGAGCAGATGTCAAAACATTAAAGAAAATAAGCGTACTTTGCAGTAGACTCGTTCAAGGGGAGAAACAGGAGAACCCATTGTTCGGCCCTCGTCGTCTTCGATAGATGCCTTAGCCCGAAAGCTCGTGCCGTCAACTCCCAAGCGATAAATCCGCCTTTTGGAAGGTGGAGTTTATTCTGAAATATCATCCGCGGCCAAATCGCCGGATAAATTCAGAAAGTTAAATTAACAGAAGGGTGAGAGCGGGAAGTCGGTGCTTAGACGTTGTATGCATAAATTTCCAGGCGGCGAGCACTTGCTTTCCAATCGGGCGGCCGCCGCTGCCTTCGCAACTTCGTCCACCAAATGTTACCCTCGGCGCTCGGCAAATAATTTATCGGAAATACAGGCCGCGGCCAGCGGGAGAAAGCGACGGCTTTTTTGCAGGTCGCAGAGTCGAGTTGCCGATATTGCTCCTAACGAGCTTGAGTGCGATTGCGGCTTAAAAAGGGCAATTTACGAGGATTGAGCGGCGCTGCTTTGGAATTCCTCGGCAGATTTAGCAAGTTCCTGATTCGAACGTTATTTCGTCTTTTAACAATACGAAAGAGCCCTCGCGATTGCCCGAATAGCTTGGAAATGGTCCAGGGCGCGGGGGGAGGCGGATAGAACGCAGGAGCTCGAGGTGAAACGAAACGACGGCAGGAATGTTTGAAATATGATGGTTAAAAAGAACATTTCCTCTCTCTCTCTCTCTCTCGTTATGAATCGCTCGCTCCGATTCAGCAACCGACGAACGCTCGGCTCCCGTTTTACTCTCCAATTGTAAAAACGCACTCCGTTTTTAAAAGTTTTTCGATTAAGGTTTCTCTCGCGTAATATTGCTCGTTGTAAGAGAGACAGGCTGGCCCTGTCCTCGTCTGACGAATGGCGTAAGAAGGAAGCCGCGCAGGTTCGGTTGTCGTGTCGGAAAAAGCGTCGCTCGCGGAAACGGAAGGTCCTTGTTCGTTTTGGTTCCTTCTAATTGATCCATCAACGATTGTAGATCGTTATCGATCGTCCCGCTGCTGGCCAAACCGTGAATTTCGGCTCAGCATTAGTATATAAGTTACCCGAGGAGGGTGCGGAGAGAGAGAGAGAGAGAGAGAGATCTTTGTCCGCTGGGGGCACAGATCTACGTGTGGCTGCGAGTCCTTCGATCGGCGGATAGTCGGCGCGGCGCTGCTCCGATCGTGGCCTATCGCCCAGATCTAATCGAAGAATTCGACACCTGATTTGGGTGCTTTTTACAGCTAACGCCTTAGTTATGTAGCCTTGAGCACGGGCTGTCGGACGCGATGATTTTCGAGGCAACGAACCAACTTTCGTGGCGTTGGCAGTCGCGATCGGCAGGGCACGGGATCGGGACACGGACTTTTATGTAAAGGTGACTGAAGCCGCTCGTGCACGAATTGAGTCATCAAAGGTATTTTCGGTTAGTTTGGCGGATCGGTACCGAAACTTGTGCCAAAGCTCCTCCCTAGCATTCCATTCATGCCCGCTCCGATCGTTATACTCGCGAAAGAGGCATAAATTTACCCAACAAACTGCACATCATCCCTTCTCTCTGCGGTGCGCTTAAGCTATAATATAATATATATACGCATCGGCTCGGCCATGTTCCCCTTGGCGTAATAAGGGAGTTGAAACGGAACGCTTTGGAAGCCTGGGGTCGACTCCTATAGCCTCTCAGACCACTTAGTTGCCAACTACTTTCCGATGATATATTATGTGTATTTCTAATACTTTCGGCTCGAGCTACCGTTTTTCAGGTGTTTGAAGCAAATCGCTTGTGATGTGCGACCAAGATGGATGCCTGTCATAGCCCTCGTTTGAATTGCTTCGGCTTTCATGCGAGTTTTTCCTAATCTGGTTCCCTGAATTGCGCGCATCGGCTTTGCTTATTCTTGCGTGTCCTAATTTTGCGAGAGCATGAAAATACGAAAATTCCATTATCCCTGAACGGACTGATTGTTATTATTATCATTATTATTATTGTTATTATTGTTATTATTATTATTATTATTATTATTATTATTATTATTATATTATTATTATATTATTATTATTATTATTATTATTATTATTATTACTGGAACGACGTTCATTTTTTGCGCGTGTTTTTTTACGCCTGGAAGAGTCGACGATTATTAATTAACGATCGTAGAACCTGTAACAATGTACGACGGAATAGAAATGGAACGCTCGTGCGTTCGCTTTGTAAAGTTTTGTTCCGATGATAATTGTTTACCAAGTTTGCGAGCAGTGCTCGAGTTCTGTTAAAAGACCGACGCTTCCTTTAAAACCAGAATGCGTCGATCAATTGCGCGCAAATTTCAGCTCTTACGGCTAAAATGTTTTAGCCTTCAAAATGCAAATTGTGAATCGCTGCGGAAAATACAAAACTTGAAAATTGATGCGATGCCGTGTCGATGAAAATGTAAAATGTCGCGTCCACTATATTTCTTTCCAGGCAGTAAGATGTTTTTCCTTGCACCAACTGATAAAATACCTTAGATACATAATAATGTGCGCGGATTCGTAACGGGCACCTGTCAATGCAATTTTTAACGACTTCCAATCTGTATTTATTCAATGAGTTGTTGGGATTATCGATTTGAATAGTTACGCCTCAGTATAATATATTTATTTATCGACGATAAATAACTTGGTAACGATTGTCTTCGCAGTTGCGAGAGATTTTTATTGAAAATTAGTATCGGTTTAAAAACATTGATCCAAGGCGGCAGTTGAAAGGTCAAAGTAATTTTTTATTATCGCGCGAGTTTTGATCGTAACGATTTATTCAAAAATCCGTTTTTGAGCGCGTATTTCGAAAGCTTCCGTCACTACGTATGAATAAATAAACGAACCAGTTTCAACGCACAAGATCGTTTATATGGCAACTCTCAAGGTGCATCGAATAAATCGGTGCTGATCAGCAACAGGCGTTAAGCAAAACATAGCGCGCTATCGACAGTTTAGCCGTGCAGTTGGTTCGAGTCGAATTTGAAGACGACAGGAGCGATACGCGTCCGAAGCTAATCTATGATTATACGCAGGCACGTTTACACGGATTCGCTAATGGACGCACAAAGCGAATCAATGCCCTAATGCAGGGATCGCAGCGCAATTGTTGAGAGATCGGTGGGTTCGTCCGTCTCGAGTTTAGCGCTTTAGCACTAACTGTATTACGGTGTCTTAAGGAGTTTTAGCGCAGCCGGGTAATGCGATTCAATTGTAACTTGAATTGAACAGCTTATTTGCGTTGCGTGGCACGCAACACCAATGTTAATCACGAGCAGCCTCGGACGTCGGCGACGATGCGCGGCTTTCCAATAATTGCATAATTATAAAAGTCATCGCGAAATCGCGGGCTCGGGCTTGAAATTATGACAGATCGAGTGACCGTCGCAGATTTTCGTCGCGGCGCACTAGCGAATAAGCCGATGTAAAAAGTGCACCAGCCGTAAAATAAATAATGGCCGAAGCTCGATTATTCTTTTTAATTAGATTTCAAGCTGATATTCGCAATTCGAGAAACTCCGGGCTCGTCGAACGAAAAAATTAAAATAAAGCAAAAGGAATAAAAAACAAAATAAACAACAAGCCGAGAGGAAAAAAGAAGAAGAAAGAGAAAAAATGAAAAATGAAATATAAAAAAATAAAAAAGGAAAAAGGCAGCCGAAAGGCGGCCGTACAATCATTTTTCATTAAAAAGAAATTTCAAGCCCGTTGATAGCCCCTTTTACAGATAGAGAGAGAGAGAGAGAGAGAGAGCCAAGAAAAGCTACAGACACGCAAAGGACTCGTGCACGTCGCAGAAAGAGACACCCGTAAAAAGTTACGCGCATATGCAGCCGACTCGACTTCTTCCTTTTTTATATACTCGAGGGCAGAGACGATTCGAACGAATATATAACGGTACTCACGACCAAAGACGTTTACAATATTTATCCTTCCTCGAGGCTGATTCCACCCAGTTAATACGAAATAGGACGTATAAAAATGCCTATAAGATGCCGTAAAGGTACCTCGAATAAAACGAGAGTTCCCTTTTTGTGCTCCTCTCTTTGACGCGAAAATCGATTTGGAGCTCTGCTCTACTCCGCTCCGCTAGCGATGTCTATTAATACAGCTGGAGATGTCTTAAAATCTATCCCGAGATCGATGTAAATTGAAAGGAGCTCTTACAAAAATAAGGCGCGTCCCGGCCCTTTCGATCTCCGAAGAGCCACGACGACGCACGTTATAAATTCCGGAAAGCCCGGCCCGATCGCGTCCGCGTTATAGACGATAAATTAACGTTAGCGTTTAAAATGGCGATAAAACACGCGCGGCGCATTTCCAAGAGAGTGCGAGTCAGTCGGCCGCGGCGCGGAGGTACAAGGGCTCGCAACGACCGGCGACGCTTGCGTATCAACCGGCAACAACCCAACACGGCCAGTAGAAATTCGCGAGTCGCACCCGTGAAACGAGCACGCGAATCCAAAACCGAGCATCCAGAATCCAGTTTGAGTCCTACTCAAGTGGCAAGTGGCGCGCGGTCGACGCTCGGCAACTAGTCCCAACTGGCTATAGTTTAGCCTACGTCGGCGTCGCTCGCGCGTGAAAGTGCCTTTATAAATAATTAGCCGAACCAACGGCACTGCTGCCGTCGGTTTCGCCGATTCTCTTCGAGATCGGCAAACGATCCCCAGCCAGCCAGACAGACGCGGCTCGATCAAGCTTTTCTAATAATCCATTATCTCCGCTCGCGCTGCTCTTCGAGATAAGAGAAAATGTATTGACCGCGACGCGTCCAGGCACGGGATTTATCGCGAATTCGGCCGAAAACAAATTCAAAGCACAAGCAGCAGTCGAGGAGGAGGCGATTCGAATTTAAATAAAGCGGAATCGAGGCGGAATCCAACTCTCGAGGATACTTCAGCTTCTTCCAATAAACGAGGCTCTGCTCCTCGAGAGCCAGGACAACGCGCGCGGGACGAAGGGGGACGCGGAGGTATTCGTGCGCAAAAACTGCCAACGAGCCGCAACGCGTATCGAGCGGCGCGCGAGCTATTCCAGGAGGATAAATAGAGCTACGAAGATAAGATAAAAAAAGCATCCCGGGCGGGGGGGGGGATTATTTGTACGGCGTGCAAGTGACCTGCAGAAATACGCATGTGCACGCAGTTTCCCCAAGAATGCGGAGAAAGTCAATATATTCTCCGGGTCTCGGATTTGACGCGCTGCACGAGGAAGAATCCTTTCGACTCACTCCTGTTCACGGCGAGGCGGCTAAAACGAAGAAGTTTGAGGGAGCGAGAGAGAGGAGAGACGTAGGGACGAGCGGTGCCTCTTTGGTTCTCGAGATCCGCTGCTTCGCCCGAAAGGAATCTCTTCGATATAGAGGGCGATAATTTATGCAGGTTGTTTTGCTCGAAAACGCGATTATTGTTATTGGTCATTTCGCGGGAATCGTCGATGTCTTTTTCTTTCCTTTTTTTCGACGCGTATCGTCGAGGAGCAGTGAGGCAAGGACAGCAGTGGCAGCGAAGACGAAGGAGGCGAAGGAGAGCGAGAGAGGGAGCGGGAACGGGAGAGACCGAGCGAGGCGAGGACGCGTAGAAGCGGCGGAGAGTCGCGCACGCACACGCGCGCGCATGTGCGAAATGAGCGGAGAAAATGAGGGAGCGAGCGAGGAGGCCAGGCAGTCGCCGTCATCGTCGTCGACGTCGTCGTCGTCGTCGTCGTCGTCGTTGTCGTCGTCTTTGTTCAGAAAAGGCTGGGCGCGCGGCCATTCGAAAGTCAATATATGGCCTGCGCTCGCGCGCGCGCACACACAGACTCGCGCTCGCGCGAATGCAGCCTCTGCGGCTATGTGTGCGTGTCTGCGTGCGCGCCTGCGTGAGAAGCGCGAGAGGCGGTCGCACATATATTATTAGTTGCTGCAGCTTCGCGCACTTTAATGATGATCTACGGCCGGCTACCGCGCACAGCTTCTATAAACCTCCTAATTTCTCCTCTATAAATTCGTCCGGTCAGCGACGCGAGCGAAGCGGCCCGCAAAAAAGCCAAGAGGACGTCGCGCGCTGGTAACGAGGATCGAGGAACGAGGAGAAGGGAAGTCAAGGGCACATCGGGAAATCCGAGGAAGCGCGCTGCTAAGCGAAGGGGAGTCCAAAGACAGAGACGGAGGAAGGAGAGACCGGAGGAGCGCAAGGGCGGAGCCTGCGTCGACCGAAGGCAGGAAGGAAGCTGCCGGTACGCCAGCCTCTTTCTCTCCTCTCTCTTTCTCTCTCTTGCTCGCTCGCTCGCTCGCGCGCGCCTGCGTCCTCGTTTTATGGATTTTTCGGGCGCGCCGTGCACCGGTAGCCGGTAGTACCCGACGTACCCGACGAGGCCCGGGTTTCCCAAGTCCGAGGCTCGACGGCCGCCGGCGACGACCCCCGGCGGCGCTCACAGAAAAGGGGGAGCGCGTCCGATGATTAGCGCGCTGCGGGGAAAAGAGGTGCCCGGTTGACGGGGACGGGAGGGGGGGGGCAGTAGCAGCAAGCAACAGCAGCAGCGGGAGGAGAGGTGGCCGGGGCCTTAGCGGACCGGGGGCGTAATGGCGCTCGCGGCCCCTTTAACCTCGCGTCCAGCGGGACAATTACCGTTGGCGAGCGCTAATTTTTAGCGCTTCGGAGTCGAGAGCCTTTTCTTCGTCCGTCGCCGTTACCAGCACCGCCGCAGCCTTCGTCGTCGTCGTCGTCGTCGTCGTCGCTCATCGCTCTGACGGAGGGACTAAGCGGTGTTGCTAAACCGAAAGCCTAATCGTCGTTTAAACACCATTGGAGTTTGGCGAGAAGTGTCGTGCGCATTTGCGGAATCATCACGATGATTGGTATTCATTGCGGGACTCGCAAATCTTGCGGGAGGACCGAGTTCTGAAAGAAGGAAATCTCAAGCCCCCGTGAAGCGCATTCACGAAACAATGAGGGCCTTCGGTTTATCCACAAAACTCTCATTACGCCCCTAGGGCTCCCCACCATTGGCGGGAAGCGCCGAAAGGCCCCACCCCCGTAAGGCCAAGGAAAAACGGAGGACGGTTCGGAAAACGTATTTAGGGGCCCGGCCGGGAGGACACTTGCCAGTCAGACGCTCGAATCGGCTCGGGACGCATCGCTCGGTGTCTCGTTCTCCTTCTTGGCTGCTCTCTTGGTATTCGTACCGCGTGACTGACGCTCGCTCGACAAGATAGCGCGACTGGTGCTAGTGAAAAGTGTGTCCCCGCGAGTTTGTTTGTAAATTTTGTTTTGCCCCGGCGGCAGAGGCTCGTGCTGTGCTTTCCGGTGGGCCCTCGTAGCTTCGAAGCTCGAGCTCTGGAAAAGAAGGAATTTTAATCGTGCCCGCGAGAAGAGGAGAAGTGCGGAAAGGGAGGAGGAGCGAGGAACGACGGGGCACCGAACTTATGTTGTGCTGCGAGTCGCACGTGTAAACAAGACTCATCGTCGCATTTTGTAAGTTTTCGTCATTTTTCATCAACGCCAAGCTCTCGGTTTGCCGTCTCGACGACGGTTGTCTTTGTCGATAAGACAACGATCATCCCGGGTCAATGACGTCCAGTTATAACCGCGTTAATGTAATTTCCAACGACTGATATTAAAGTTTGCTTTATGATTTGTAGCTTTCGAACCGAACTTACGCAAAATCTCTAAATATATCCTGCTCGGCTTAAAATACGCTCGCCTCGGTAGTCGATCGTAAATTTTCTTTCTCTAACTTGATGTACGCGCGCGTGTGCGTGTGCGCGTGCGTGCCCGTGTAAGGCGTATTAGGTACGTACGAGCTACCTAACGCTAATAAAATCGCAGTTATTCAGCTCCGGCCATTTTCAGGAAACGCTCCCCGTTCTTGGAATCGTCTTACGATATTTTAAATATTCAGCCGCAACAGTCGTGTGTTTCAGTTGAGTTTCGATACGTCAAATGATTCAGTTAGGATGTGTTGGAGCGGCCGCCGGCCCAGGCCCTGCCTGGCTTGCCTCTCGCAATATTGTCTTCAACAATATCAAGGTGCGATTAAAAGTTTGCGCTCCTAACTGCCGCGAAGATGTTGTTAAAATATTATTGCCTTGTACGCAACACAAGTTTATATTTAGAACGGAAAAAAGTTTACACGTGAGCGGTCTGTGTACGTTTTTGCAGGCCTCGTTATCTATTGGGAATGCTTTGTTTACTTACGTTAATAGGATACAAACAAGGAAACCGAGACGTTTCGCTGTCGCACCGCTACGCTGGAAAAGTGTCAAAATTATTTCTCGAATTGCCGTTTGCGCGGTCGCCAAAAATTGTGTTATTCGCTGGCTTCGCGGTCATACAATTTAAGCAGCGCAAAAGTTGCACTCGATAATGGCTTTTAACTCTTATCGGGAAGCGAGGGATCGGTCGTTCGCGCTCTTGCACCAACGGTATTTCTAATTGAACGACTGCAAAATCTGCATCGTCGATCCGTGAATTTTCAACGAGGCAGGATTCAGCATTCGCGCGACCGATCTAAGTGGATTGCAACAATACAGCCCATGGAATTAGTATTTCTCTCTCGATTCGAATGTTTGTTGTAATAAATTTTGAAGTGAGTTGCTCGAATCGGACGCGGGCCGTCGGTGTAGCAAAATCCAAGAAAACTGTAAAAGCGTTTATTTAAAAAGTTTGGAAACGAGTTATACCCGTTTGTATTGCTTTAATTGCATTTATCAAGAGTGCAATTGTGTGCACTCAAGATTGTGAACTTCCGTAATCGAATAATTGGAGAAAAAGTGTTCTCCACAAGACTCTTGCTTGCTCGATAGAATCTTCTTGCGAGGCGAAATTAAAAACGCTTTTCGCAAACAACGCGTTCTCTCCTGAATAATGCAATCTAAAGTACGAATATATTTGTTGTTGTTGCTGCTGCTGCTGCTGCTGCTGTTGGTCACTTTGTACGATGCATCGCCCGAAACCCTTTGCCGGGAGTAATTAAAAATTCCGCGTTCGTGTTTGAAAATTGGGATTTCTTCGTCGCAACTCGTCTCCTCCTCCTGTTCATTTCCAGTCAGAATACGCTGCTTCGATATTCGCGAGTCTGCAAAAGCCTTCAACGCCTTTTGCATATAACTTTGTTTAATAATAGATCTCCGTCTCATCGAGTATTTATAAAATTATCCTCGACTGGCCAGAAGTACATTTTGTTTATTCGTCCGAGGTCATTTTGGATTTTATATTTATTGAACGCATAGTTTTCGCGAGTTTGCCGCTCGCCTCGGATGGTCGCGAAAAGCAGTAACATTGATTTAACGTGTCATTTCCATTTCCAGACCTATTTCACCAGGTGAAACGGACTTTTTTCCGGAATAATGTTTCAAATTCTAGACGATAATCGTAAATAGAATAATTGTGATTCCGTTTCACGCGCGAATCCTCGTATTTAACAAATAGCGATCTCAGCTACTTAGACGTTTATCACCTCCCAGTTTCGCGTAAACTTTGGTCTTTAACTTTACGCGTTTCCTAATAACTTTTTACGGTCTATATTTCTCGTTGGAGTTGTTGGCGTCGATTGCATCGCAGACTCGGCAAAAATACAGTGCTTTTGGATGTCTGACAAATATCCACCTATAGAAGCGCTCGGGTACGACACTTTTCCAATTTCTCGTAATCCCAAACGAAATTGCAGTTATTTAGAGGAAAAAGGCCGGTGTTGATAAACATTGTCGGAATCCGAGCGGGGAATCGCGATCGCCCAAACTCGTCGAATCTTTGTTTGGATAACTCTGCACGCGGATAATTATGATAGTGAAAATAATTCGCCCGGTACACCAGGTTTTCGGCAATTGTGCTCGGGTGAAGGGCGCGGTGATGCTCTAAAAGTCCATTATCGACGAATGAGTTTTCCTTGGCTTGACTCGAGGACGCAGTTGCATTGTCCTTGGACACGAACACGAAGAATAACAGAAGTTTAATGGTGGAATAGCGTGTAGGGAATGTCGTCGGGAGTCCCGGAGTGCACTCGACAAGAAAAACACCATTATTTTCAAATCGACGTCACGTCGGAGAAAGTATGAATCGTAGTTTTGATAGTCCTGTCCGTCGTCCTGTCCTGTCCCGTCCCAGGGCCGGAATATCGCGACGTAATAATATACGCCAGTGCGCCGTTTGCATTGTGCCGGGAAGAATAACAGCGGAAACGTTTATTTTGGCCCCGACGCGCGACGACTGGGTCCAGCCGCGTCTCTTCAGAATATCAATTTCCTGCGATGAAAGCGCCGGTCTGCACGCCGTGTTAAATGGAAAAAATTGATTTTCTGAAGAGGATGCCGACGGCGCGCACCACCCGGACGTCAAAACATAGCTTTTGTGTGTGGAGACGCGCGGAACAAGTGCGTCGGTAATGGGCCTGGGCTCTCGCTGTAACTGCCGCGTCAGCGTCAGCGTTGCTCGGTCCTTGCCGTCGCACAGCCGCCCAGTTACGCACTTGAACTGCACTCGAGACGCTTGCCATTGCTAACCGGGGCTCCGACCTCTTGTTTGCTCCAGGTGGAAGCTCTGAGGGCTACGCGGAGGAGCAGCATCGCCGAGTCGCCCGGAGTCCAGAGTGGCGGGTGAGCTGGCTTGCCTCGCGGGCTACATGGCGGGGTACCTGAAGGCGGCGGCCCGCGGGGGCGGGCTGCGCCCCAGCTCGGTAGTCGGCTCCCAGTACCACCACCAGGCCGTCTCGCACCACCACAGCCATCCTGGGGCGCACCAGATCGGGATGAGCCATCCGCACCACGGGCCCAGCCACCACCCGGGCCTCTCGGGGCCCCTATTCACCAGCCATGGGCATCCGCACGCACACCCCCTGGACACGCATGGACTGGTGGCAGCCTTTCCTCAAGGTGAGCGAATCGCCGATCGTGGCCGATCGAAGCATCGATTGCTACGCCGCGAAGCCAAAGAGGCGCGCGCGAGGAGTCCCACCGGGGCTTCGCTGCAGCCGTCGGAGCGCGAGCGATAGAAGCAGAGAGAGAGAGAGAGAGAGAGACGGACGGACGGACGGAACGCGAGGCCGAGGGGATGGGCAGCGTAGAAGGCGAACGTAAGCTGCTTATCGGGCTGCCGGCAGCCTCCGCCGAAGTAACTGCCCTCTCCGCGTCGTCATGGATACCCTCCGCTCGGCGTCGGTGCGGAGGGCGCGTGCACTTGTTGGAGCTTCTTCGGGGACGGTTTCGGTGTCGAGCCGCTGCTTACGTCCGAACGGGCCGCGTGTCAATGTTTATTTTATTACGGGGGTGCCTGCCAGGGTGGGGCACACGGCAGTCGGCATTTACTTAACGGCGCACTTAACTTTCCGGCATCGAGCCGAGCGACGGATTCGGCGGATTGGCGTGGATGCGGGTGCGAACACGCGGGGGAGTCGCCGAGGCACGTGCCGGCCTCGGGGCTGCCAACTGCCAACTACTACTCCCCCGCTAATTGCAGGGTAAACACTCGAGAGCCGCTGCGAACGAGCATCGGCGCGCCTCCGCTTATTAGCCCGGAAATGCCGCGGAAGTCGTCCGGGAGCTCGTCGGGCTGCAGCACGCCGTCGGATCCCCGCGGACAATCCAATTACGCGCGCAGTCGCAGCCGCCCATTAGGGCCCCCCGTCCTCGTGCGCGTCTGATCTCGTTTCGCGTCACCGAGCCAAATCGCGCTCGTTCGAACGTCATGACGAATTGTCGGCAAATCGAATGAAACGAGGAGGAGGCGCTTCCTCCGCCGCGTTCCGAGGAGAGCAGCAGCTGGTTATCCGCGTCCGTGGAGTCGCGTTTTTGCGCGCGGCCGACGGCATCACGATACGCCGCACTGGCTGGCAGCTGGGATCGAGCCCCGTCCGCTCTCCTGTTCGCTGCCTCCATTCCGGGCTGCGTACCCCCGTCTCCTCCCGCCCCGGCCCCCGTAACCCCCTCGTAAGCGGATTACGTGGGTCCCGAAAACGAGGCAACGGCGCGACTCGCCGGTGGAGCCGAAGGGGCTGCTGAAAATTACGCTATCGCGGCCTCGCACGAGCGCTCGCTCCTCGTCCACGACGATCGACCGTCCGCCCGGCCGCCGCCTCCCCCGATCCCCCCTGACACCCGTACGCTAGCCGAGCTCTTGTAAAATTTTTCTCTCTTTTTTTTCGAGCAGGAATGAACCAGCGGAAGCAGCGCCGCGAGCGGACGACCTTCACCCGCGCCCAGCTTGACGTCCTCGAGGGTCTCTTCTCCAAGACGAGGTACCCCGACATCTTCATGCGCGAGGAGGTCGCAGTGAAGATCAGCCTGCCGGAGTCCAGGGTGCAGGTAAATATCGCCATCGCCTCTTTGGAGTATTATTTCGCGACAGGGTGCAAGCGAGGCCGTGACGCTCGAGCGACGACGTCGACGACGACGACGACCACGACCGCGACGGTATACGTTACGCGATCGATTGTAATTTTATACGCTTTGTTCGGCAAACAACTAAAAATGTTTCTCTTTTCCCGAGATTCGACGAGCGCGTGACTACCACCGGTTCACGGGTTTTTATGAAGCGCCCCGAGCTGTTTGTCACCGTTAAATAAATCACCGGCCTCCGGTTCGGTATTAGCGATGTCTTCTTTTCTCTCTCTCCTTGAGCTCGAAAATGCGAGTTACGTGAATCACGCTCACGTGATAACGCACGAAACGAGCAAGAGAGAGAGAGAGAGAGAGAGAGTGGAGGAAAGTTTTAAAAACAAAGTTCAGTTCGGATGGATCGGTGAGCATCTCGCGCACTTTTGAGAGCCGAGTTTGACGCTTCCGCAGCTTACGTAACGAGCTTCGATCAAAGCTTCTCCTTGGGTAGGAGCAACGGCAGCAGCACTTATTTTCTTCCGCTTCATTAGGAGCCAAGATCCCCGCAACATTCCTCGCTCCATTCCAACGGTTCGGCCGACTTTGTAAAAAAGGGTATGACGTCGTCGCGGCCCCAGCGCGTCTGTCTGTTCGTCTCGCTCGCCTCGGCGGCGGCGATCCATCAATATTTATGCGACAAGTCGAAGACCCCGTGCTGCGCCACGTTGCCTAATTTTTGCGCCCTGGCCAGAGTTGCCCTCGGCGCGCGATGCTCGAGTCATCGGGCCTCGGACGGGCGGGGAGGGGGGGGGCAGTAGCGGCAGCAGCAGCAGCAGCAGCAGCGGCAGCAGCAGCAGCAGCAGCAGCAGCAGCAGAAAGAGCGACAAGAGTCTTCGTGCTCTTGCAACTAGCCACCGGATTTACGATATTTATAGAGAGAGAGAGAGAGAGAGAGAGAGAGAGAGAGAGGGATGGAGCGAGAGCGAGAGAGGGAGCGCCATGATTCTCGGCGCTCCTCCCCTCGTCATCCGCCATTGTTCCTGCGAGCCGGAACATTGATAGATGCTCGGAGCCGCGCGGCCCCGATGACGCTTTTATTGCCGCTCCGGTCTAACAGCTCCATCGTCGCGTATTCGAGTTGTCGCGTCCTGCGGTCGGGGGTGCGACAACTGCAAATCCGACGGGCCTGGCGGCCGCGGGGAAGACGAAGAATGAAACGCCCTGCTACGCGCCGATTACACTTCCCGCGGGGGCATTAAGCCTTGCGAATGAATTTTTATCATCTTTCACCCCTGGCGGCGGCGGCGGCGGCGGTGGTGGTGGCGGCTGCCGGAACCCACCACCATTGCCGCCGCCGCCGTCGCCCTCATCCGAGGCTCATTTATCTTGATTTGGGAAAATTATTTTCGATTCCGGGAGCGTCCGCGCGAGTTCCTTATTGTTCTTATTGTTCGGCGAGCCTCTCCTCGCTCCTCTCTCCTCTCGTTCCGCCCGATGAAATATCGCGCCGATGACAAATTACGGGCGCCCGAGTCTCCGCCTTCAACGACGCGTTAAATTCCTCTCGGATGTACCTTGCGTGACATACATGACCTAGTCGGCGTCCCAGGATTTCCCCCGCAATCGGAAGCGGCTGGATAAATATTTGGCCTCGGCGATATAAAGACGTAATAAATACGACCCATTTTCCTCGCCTTTTTTTCTTCGTCGGAGCATCCATTTCCAGGGGCCGAGATTTTTCCCGGCGATCGGCCCGTGCGCGCGTGCGTCTCGCGTTTCCAATATTGCCTCCTCCTTTTCGGCCTCCCCTTCCTCCTTTCTTGGTGTTTTTTTAGCGTTCGGACCGCTCCGAGTGTTTTCGCGAGCTCCTCCCGGCCGCGTTGTTATACACGTCACGTTTTACGCTTTACGCTTTATATTTTATATTTTATATTTTATAGACTGTATTTTCCCGAGCACAAGAGCCAGCGATTCTTTTCAGGCTTTGTGTTCACGTGGGAATTCTCCTCCGTCGGCATTAAAGTACTCGTGGCACGCACTGGAAGTACCGAGCCGAGCGCGCGCATGTGTCCTTGTTATTTACGGTTTATCGTGTTCTTCTCCTGAAAATTCCGTGTAGCTGAAAATTCTATATTTAGCCTCGCGCTGGCCGAGCGCCGCAGAAGCGAGACGCGCGCCACCGAACTCGGTATTGATTTTCGCGAAAGTTATGAATTTTTGAGAGCACGGCTGCGACGGCAGCGCGAACGTGTTCCATTCCGTCGGCCGCCGAGTAGAACGAACGGCTTACGGGCCTCGGATATTTTCGCAATTTTGTAGCACCGAAAGGCCTCGCGCGTGCGCGTTCCCATCGGCACACTTTGCAATTTTACTCGCCGATGCTAAATTATGATAATAATAATAATAATTAATCCAATTATTATTATTATTGTTGTTGTTGTTGTTGTTGTTGTTGATGTTACGCCGCCTTTTTCCCGTTAGTCTCTCTGCTCCATATAAATGAGATTAAACGCAAGAAATTCTGCTTCTCGAAGATATTTCGTTACAGGTTTCGGCTTGTACGGATTCCGCGTTCCGAGGAGCGCAAATAACTTTCTCGAGCTCGAGGGTCGCGCGAGATTTGCACGCGCTACGGGCTATCATCGTATTAGCGCACTCCTCGCTAATTTCTCCAGCCATCTTCCAGCTTTGCAGGCTGCGCGCGAACGCCTGCGTTTTGCAAAGTCAATCAATCGGAGCACAAATCTGCGGAGATCTTTGAAAACGCCACTAACGAAGCGTTCGTCGTTCCGTTGACCAAAATTGCATCAGCGCGATAAAATCTCGGCTTATAAAAATTGACTTTCAAAGTTCGGGAAATGTGCGTGTCGTTTATCCGGAAAACATCGAGTTAGTAATTCCTTATTGAAGCGCAGTATCGATAAAGACTAATAGCTTTTGATCACTTTAATTTATAACGCAATTACACACAACATTTTCATTTAAGCTAACGTGCGAGGCTGGATTTAAAAGTTTTAAAAGGCACAACTCCTTTGACGTGCCCCGAACGTGGGGTTCGCGCTAATCTTCCATAACAACCCCACGCACGGAGCGAGTGCAGCCACTTTGATTCTATCACATCATCACATTATCACGTCATCAGTCTCTCTCTCTGCCCTTTGCCGATATCAAATTGGCCTTTCACTGCATTTTACGATAATGGCAAAATCAAAGACGACCCTTTTAACGAGGAGTCGCTCTTCTCCTTTTCTCCGGTTCGAATTTTCAAACGAGAGCGGCGCCGACTGCGCGTTTCGCAAGCGAAGCAGCTATCGCCTCCACTTTTCGGCGTAATTGATGAAATTTGCGCACAATGGCCCCGTCGCTCCCCGTTCCACTCGATTCGCTCGGCCGACTGCGCTCGACTCGGCGGCGTTTCAAAATTGAAATCCGTTTTTCGTCGGCGGCGCGTATCGGTTGCGTGTTTTTGTTTTTCCGTGCGTCCAGGTCCGATGAAAGGCGCGGCCTCATCCCGAGTAATTCCGAGCCTAACAGATCCCAAACGGATTAGCGCGAGTAAAAATAGAGTCGCGGATCGCGCGGGCGGTCGACGAGTCCTCGTCTCGCGGCACTTGCGCTGAATTTCCGTTCCCGCTGCAGGGCCCGCGGCCGCGACGCAAGCCCCGAGACACGGTGACACGGAGACATTGGGACGTCGGGATGTGCTCCCCGCGCGGTCTGTATACACACGGCCTGACAAGAGTTGACGAAAGGTTCCTCCCCGGGACAATGCCGGTACACAACGATCGGAGCGAATTCTCGGAGGTTAAACGCGCGGAGAAATGTTGACGAGGTGTTTTGATGCTTGGTGCCATTCAAGTTTTTTCACGCTCTCAAAGTGAAAAATCCTGGGCCCGGCACAATGGCAAATTGGCGGAGAATGAAGGAGGGCGCATGAATGAGAAACTCGAGCCGGGCAATCCCCGGCTAGTTTTCCGCATTGGCCGGGCACGGGGAATCAGTCGAGCGAAAAGTGTCGGGAAAAGTTTTCCAAAAATTCAGACGTAAAGTGGGTCTATACGATGACGCGCCCACTACGCATCCACGGGAGGGAAGCGCGCGGCTGCCCGGGAGCGACGGAGCGCGAGAAAGAGAGACATTGAGAAAATACAGGCAGCAGCGGCGGGGACGCGCGCGCGCGCGGAGAAGAGAGAGGCTGGAGGCTCGAGCGGCTCCGTGAAAATAGGACAAAAGCGAGGAAAATCTGTCGGGGCTTGCTCCGAGCGGTGAGGGCTCCTCGGCTCCGTTGCCTCGAGTTAAGCCGATGTGAATAGCGCGCAACTAGAAAGGGTGTAGTGTACACACGCGGCCGCCGGAAAGCGTCTGTGTAACGCGGTTATGGAGGCAGATAGGCGCGCCGCTCGCGTATTATACGTGAATAAAACGCTTCGCTTCCCCTCCGCGCCGGCCGAAGGGAGAAACGTATATGCGCTGGCTCTCCGTGTGCAACATAGTTGATTTGTTCCTGGATTATAGCCCCCGTGTCGTCGACGTAGTAGTCGTCCGCCGCCACGAGAAAGTCGCAGCTGCGTTTCTCTTTGCGGCTGCTCTCCTTCTCCCCCGCCCGGCCTGCTCTCGTTGCCACGCGTCGTGCCCTCGGCCGTCGGAGCCGTTGCCGCAGCCCGCGACGGCGACGGCGACGGCGACGGCGACGACGACGACGACGACGACGACGACGACGACGACGACGACGACGACGAAAAACTATTTTTCGCCGCGTCGTCGGGCCCCGGACTCCTCCAGATTCCGCGGAAACTCTCAGCTGTCATCGGCTGCGAGTCTCCTCGGCTAAGCGACCGAAAACCAGAAACGTATAACCGATACACATGCCCAAGGGAGGCAGAGCGAGAGAGAGAGAACGAGCGGAAAAAACGAGACGTCGAGGCGATTGATGCCCCGGGCACGATAATAAAGATAATAATTAGAATAACGACAACGCCAACAATAACAAGGACGGGTCGCAGTCGCAGTCGTAGCCTTGTCGTCGTGTGCTTTTAGAGGAGGGCACGGATTCATGCGATCGCACCCTTGGCCACATTGTCCGGGGATTACAGGGGTGTGCTTGCGGCACACACGCACGCATACACTAGCGCGCGCGCAGCGAGGGGCTCTCTTTTGCTTTTTTTCTGTCCATTGCTTCCATTGCGCGCCCATCATCATTCGGGCTGTTTGTTGTCGCTGCGCACTGCAGCCTCCACCGCCCCCCTCCCTTTCCGAGCCTTCTAGGCTCGCGCAGTTTAACGAGACGCGTCCTCTAACCCGACAACTGGGTCGCTTCTTGTTTCAGGTGTGGTTTAAGAATCGCCGCGCCAAGCTTCGCCAACAGGCTCAGCAGCACCACCAGCAGGCTCAGCAACAGGCTCAACAGCAGCAGCAGCAGCAGCAGCCAGCAGCAGCAGCAGCAGCAGCAACAGCAACAGCAACAGCAACAGCAACAGCAACAACAGCAGCAGCAGCAACAGCAGCAAAACACCGGCGAGCAAAAACCGACGGCGAGAACTCAGTCCAACCAGAGCCAGGGCGCTTCAGCTGGAACGGTTAGCAACAAACTGTCCAACGGACCCTCAGGCAACACCAACAGTCCCTCTCCGCCCCCAACCGGCGACATCGCCGTGTTCGCCACCGCGTGGCAAGGAAGACCCCGGTCCTCACTCGCCTCGCGTCAGCACGACGACGGCAGTGGCGGCGGCGGCGAGTGGCGCGGGTCTCGGTAATCCGGCGACGTACCCGCGCCTCGGCGCCACTCCTGGTGCCGCGAGCAAACGCAAGTAGCGCGCTTACGACGCCCTCGCCGCCCCTCACCCGGGCTCGAGCAACCACCTGCCGTCCGCGGTCGCGTCCTCCGGCGGCTACGGCAACCAGCTACACCAGCACCACCCGGCCCAAGTCGAGTACGGGCACTTCGCGTGGACGCCCTCGGCCAGTCCCGGCGCCGCCGTCAACAGTCAGTGCTACCCCAGCCAAGCCTACAACGCGTACCAAAATCCTTACGCCTCCGGCGACTATTACCAGAGCCAAATATCGCACGTCCACTCCCAGGCCGCGGCCAGCTATCACCACGGGCAGTACCACCCCCACCATCATCACCACAACATGAGCCTCGCCTCGAGCGTCTCGCATCATCATCTGAGCGCCGGCGGCCCGGGCCTCGGGGACGATACCCTGGAGTATGTACTCCCCGAGCACAAGTACCAGGCGATGGTTTAGCAGCAGCCAGGACGAGCCCGGCAACGCGTGTAAGCGGCGCAAGAAGTCCGGTCGAGGCTGACTCTGGGCGCTTCCTGGCTCCGGCAAAGGATGCGTTGGACGCATTAGCCACTAACCGACCCTCCGCCGTCCGTCCGACCTCGACCGGACTACGGCCCGACGTCGCTCACCCACACTGACACAAACACGCAAACCACCAGAAGCAGGCACGCACCAACGCACACACGCACGCAAGCACGCACGCACGCACGCACACTCGAAGACGAAAACGCAGCCGTGGAAACAGTGAAAGAGAGAAACTCGTGAGATTTTCGTAGGAAACTAAGCATAAGCTAAGTCATATCAAGCCGCGTGTGCGCCTAGACACACCCGGCCAATGTCCTTAAATTCCATAGAAGTTGCGCGTTAATGTAAATAAGAGTATGTAACGATAAGATGTACATAATAGTTCTCCCACTTAATTATTATTCAATCTTCTTTTTTTGTATGATTATATTGACTTTTCCCCTGCTCGTACGTAATGAATTATATATAGTTACATAACTCTGTAAATTACGGAAAACCATTGTTTCGCTATTGTACGAGAAAAGGATCTTCCTACGCAAGAATAAAGTACCCTATATTATATTGTAATGATCGACTGACTTTACTTTCTTCACCTTTCGCCTTCCACCTTCCACCTTTCACCCTCCTCCTGCTCCGCCTCCAGTCGGGAAAAAGCCGGCAGCATCCATCGACCGCTGCTCTGTATCTCCGTCTCCGTCTGGACGGAAGATGAATTCATCGAGGAGAAAGCAGAAAGAAGACGGGAAGCCGAGGGCGGCTCTGGAAGCAGCGCCTCAACCACCAGTTCCCTTCGCTCTCGTCAAATCACTATCATGTGCCGTCGCGCACTATTAGGCTTTTCAATTTTTAATGCTTGCGTCTGCGTTTCGTTTCCGATATTGCACTTTTAAGCAATTCAAAGCCGCATCATCAGCTATCGGTCATTTCTTTCCTCTTCTGACGCGCACTTACGTTCAATTGTTGAATTGCTGCTGCTGCCGCTCGCATTTTTCGCGGACAAAATGGATCCGAAATCGAAGTCGTTACTTTTACTAGCGAATAATCGCTCGTTCTTTATAAGCGAGTATTACAGCTTGTTTCATTTTTACGCGCAAGTACAATATTCTTAAGAATGCCTCACCTTTGCTTTTACTCCGCGCGAAATTGCGCGAGTTTTTCTTTAAAATAGCGATCAACGCGTTGCGTTCCCTGGACGTCGCAGGCAGCTTTTCTCAACCGCGACAAATATCAAGCAACAATTACTCATTTTCAGCGGCCGTCGATCCAGTATTTCTTTAACTTTAAACTAAAAAGGAGCTTGCTAAAAATTCTGTCAGGGATGTGTTATTTCTTGCCTTTTCACGCGAATCGACGACGCCTTTTTGGTTTATCAGCGATTTGCAACTCTTTAATGCCGTCGTTTCTCTTGTTGGAAACTTAGCAAAATCACGTCTGCCTTTAAAAATAATATTCCACGTGCGACAGTTGATGCAGCAGCCGCAAATAAGCAACGTTGCATTTGGAAAATCAACGGGCACGAAATGTCTTTATCAAAGCGTTACAGGATTTTGATAGGCGCGTGTAAAACCATTCACAATTTGCTCGATGTTTGTATAATTTTGGAATGAAAAAAAAGTGCCTTTTAAAGCATAAGGGAATTTATCGCTCGTTTCCTTTTTGCGTGTTTCGTATTAAGAGGAGTTGGCGCGAAATGGTGAAGTCTAAAACAAAGAGCTCAACATTGGCTGATTTACGCTCATGAGCGATTGTATCTTTATAGCGTATAATTGCTTCACGCTTTCTTCCGGCAATAATTCCTCGGGCATTTATTTGCAGCGATAATAAAAGTTTTATTTTCATTTTAATCTATTGATATAATTTATTAAAAAATAATTATGCGAAATTAATTTAAAGCCGACGTGTGATTGAAAAGTACATTACAATTTGCAAAATTATTCATGGCTTCTAATTAATAATAATTTTCAGACGGCTTGCTGAAACAAAAATTACAATTTTTAACGTTAGAAATCGTCGCATATTAATCAAACTATCGTGAAATAATTACGCGAATAATAATCGGCGCTCGATCGTAATTTAAATACCAATATTTTGCCATCCTCAGTTGGAAGGCCATTTTCTCAATTACCTCGGTCCGCGACCCTCGGCGTCAGTGTCATAAATTACGTATTATTCGCGAGGAGCGACGGTTCAACGATCCCCGAAAACGAGCGCTTCCAAAGTGACTTTAAATAATAATAATAAAGCGCCGGTTGCGATTCGAGACGAAGAAAGCTTAAGGAAAATATAAAGTAATAAGCGCCGAGTTCATATACGCGTGTCCCAGATATCGCAAACGTTTCATAAGGAATTCGTCACGTATTTCCGAATGTTTACTTGAATTATTAATGTTCCGCAGAATCTGCCGCCGAGGCGAACTGAACCTGGAGGCTTTTTAGCATCTTACTACTATCGGCTCGGCTTACTTAAACATACAGAAAATGCTGAAAAGGCTTTTATTTCTGGCGGAAAATTATTCATACGAGAGCTGGAGAGTTGCCGGGCATTTTGCGCTTCGTGAAAAATGTTTAGATGAATATTAATGAGAATCAGATATCCGGGGCATAATCCGTCATTCGTATTACGATCCTAGGATATTGGCGGTATAATGAAAACTCGTTAATTTCGTTATATCACACATTGCATTATAGGATTAAGGGACTTTGCTGGCCTGCACTGCTTTCCCTACATAGAAAAAAGTCCATCTTCGCGGAGAGCATTTGCTCGGAATTAATGCGAAAAGATTAGATAAACTTCTCGGGACGGGAGACGATACCGCAAACGTTGACGCGACCTCTTAAAAAACGCTCTCCATTAGCTGCAGTAATAAATATCCGAGTCAAATTTTCAATCAGCGCGTGCGACTAGAATTACAGGGAGGGTCAGTCGGCAAGGGCCGCGGCACGCAAGGGATGGCATTTATCACCGGTGGAAGGGAAAAGGCGAGAGAGAGAGAGAGAGAGAGACGGAACACCCTCAAAAAAATGAGAAGAGATCTGGCCACTTGGGAGCTACACGTGTCGCTACTAAACAGCAACACTTGAAAGCCCACTAACCTAAACTCTTTCCAAACTATGTACCACTCCAGTCAATGGATATATCGTGTTTAATTTTCAATTGTTTACAAACTCGGCCGGGCAAATTTACTATCAACACAATGAATAAATTGAACTTGAGTTGATTGCAGTTTGATTGGCAACTTCGGGGCTGCGTCTCGCGTCTTATCAAACATTTTTACTCGCCTCGGGGTCTTTGCGGGCGCGAGTCTCGAGTTTGGCCCGAAGCTGTTGTCGCGGATCAAGCCCAACCTTCGAGCGACCTCTCAATTATTAATTGAGAAAACACATAAATTACAACGTCACATTTTAAATTTCAAAAAATAACTCGTGCCCCGCCGCCCAAAACATCTTTATCAGGCTTTAAATTTCATCTCGTAGGCTTAGTCCATTGCTGAAACGTTGCTGAACTAACCGATTCCACTGCAAGGGATATTGCAATTTTCAAAATGTCCATTTCAAAAGCAACGAAGGAGCGTGGAACGAAAAGACACTCTTCAAATTATTACGCATGCGTAAAATACAAATAGCCGATTAAATTACACTTTGTCACGGGGTAATTTTTTTAAAATCTTTATTCGGTTTTAAGAGGTGTAACTGGAAACAGATTCAATGGATACTTTCCCCTCTTTCCCCGTGCGATTCAGATCTCTTACGTTACTTCTTCGGATTCGTAGTTTCGCGTAACGTCAAAGTACAGACACATCGCGACCGATAAAATTGATTTCGTCAGTCCGCAACTACTCGGTGCGGCTCAAACTGAAACAACAAACGTAAGCGCATGTAAATGGCGATGAAAACGCGATCGCAATATTAGACGCAAGCTTGAGAGTTTTTATTTGCAGCTGCGCCGAGGAGTTTCCCACATTTCACACAACATTCTAAAGACATCGCAGGATATTGAATCGGCGCGCAGGATATTTCGGGACAAACGCAGGTTTGGTAAATAGAAAGTTCCGAGCCAAAGCCGAGGCTCGCGTTCGTATTTTTGTTTATAACGTATGCCTGGCGACGAGGCGAACGGCCAGCGTTCGGCTGTCAGCCGACGTTAATAAAAGGCTCCATCCTTGGCGCACGGACTCGCGTTAAAATCGGCCAAACTTGCAAAACGTCTGCAGCGCTGGGGGAGAGGATGAATTCGATCGAATCTATCGGTCAAGCCGCCTTTGGCTCAGTAGCGATATTATTCCGGCAAGTCACCGTTACGCTAAAACTGCTTTTACTATACTTCTGACTGGCATTATGAGGACTCTGCGCGCCCGCTCTCGCATGCACACACGCACGCACGCACGCACGCACGCACGCACGCGCGCGTCAGTTTGGTCATAATGGCTGGCCTTTTCAGTCTGCGAAACGTAACTTTTGTTCCTTCTATCTCCAGGGACCGAATGTGGGACATACGAGATCTACTTTGATGGCCACGCTTCGCTTTAGTTGCGCCAAAATAGTCTTCGAAATCTGATTCTACGTTTTCAATCGCCTCCGACGTAATCAAGGCACTTGGAAACCCTGTAATGAAAAATGCGAAGGACAATCGAAAATTGAAAAGCGGCCATTCCCCAAATTCATCCAGAACGTTAACGCGTTTCGGAACGGCAGCCGAGTTTTCGCCTCGAGACGAGGCTCCTGAATTCCGCGAGTTAACGATGAAAAACACCAGTCGGCTGCGCTGGAGGAGCCTCAGTTTCGCGTCCCGATCAATTATATTTAATTTTTGTCATTAGAAACTGCTGCGTTAGCAGAACGAGTGGTTTACGTCGTCGAACGTCGTCTAGTTAGGCCGCGACTAAGAGCTTCTTAATTCATAAGCGCGCGCACAACGAAGGCAGCGTGCGACCGAATTTTCGAGCAGCATTTATACGTCGAATACCCGCGCACGGAGCTGCTGAAATTTTGGTTGCAATCGGTTCGCGTATCGTGCGAAGCAAAAGTCTTTGTAGCGCAACAATGTGTTCCTTTGTCGTGTCGAGAAAAAGTTTCCTAGCGAGATGCAATCGATTCGTGAAACGGTTTCCCTTAAAGTCCGTCCGTCACCTTTGTACGTTGGGTTTAATCTCGTTTCAAACGAGTTCGTCGAAAGAAGTAATGCATTCAGAGAAAAAAATCGCGCTGCTGCAGCTGAAGTGCTTAGCGCAAATATATTAAGCAGTTCCAGTTGACGCAGTTAAACTTTTAGCTGGACGGTTTAAAACTCTCGCTCCTAGCTGCTAATGGTCGCTGCGATTAAATCATCATCCTTAATCTGAAATAATTACCGATTTTTCGACTCGCTAAATGCATTAGGGCCAGAGTTTTATTCGACAAGTGCGCGGGCCTCTGTCAATCTGTGTCTCGCTCCAGCGGAATTTCTGTTAAATAAAATGAAAATAGTACGAACGTAAAATGAAAATCACATTCGTATTATTGATTTTGAAACACAAATTCTGCCGTCTGAACAAAGGGCAGAATAGACCGGCAACAAATACACGGGTGTCTTCTCGTAAAAGGATCGAAAAGAACATACCGAAGAAAAACATATTGTACATTCAAAATATTTGAAGTTCGGACATTTCGGATATTTAGGACATTTCCTATGTAAATAATATTCCTATGCGAAAACGATAATATTGTGTGTGTTTTCTTAAAATCATCAGCCTTTAGCGTTACAATATTTTATTATAACATAATCGGCAATAGCTGTCAACTCGTCCAACTCGAGGTTCGGAAAGCAGAGGTAGGATCCTCGCCGAAGCGACAGCGTCACTTCTGCCTCGCCCTCGGCCTCGACTCGGGCAATTTTCCAGCGAGCCAAACTCTGCGGCCAGGGGAAAGGGCTGCGGCCGAATCAAAACGAAAGATCTCTTCATCAATAGCGCCTGTTTATTTTTGGAAACAGATTTTTCGCACACTCTCGAAAGAAGTGACAAGCGCCGAGGAACACGGAGCTACCATTATCCGCATAATTGCCAGTGCCATTGGTATAAGGAGCTTTGAGTGCGCGGTCAGACGATCATCTAAGTTAACCACTGGGCGTGGCTAATGCCTGGATGGGTGTCCGATTAGCCAGTGGTCAGGTATCACGTTACAATTCTTCTGATCAACATCTTTTCAGCGCTTTATCGAAGAACGAACGATGAAGCATAAGAAGAAGGAGACGACGACGAACGCGAAAGAGACGGAGATGACAAAGAAGAAGAAGAAGAAGAACCAGAAGAAGAACCAGAAGAAGAAGCAGAAGAAGAAGCAGAAGAAGAAGAGGAGCGTGTTAGCCGGCCCTGATTAGGGACGTATGGCCAGCTTTGATCGCTGATTAATCGGCCTGACTGCTCGCTCTTGGCCAGTTGCTCCAGCAGCTTTCGCGTCGATCGCCAGAGGGAGGAGACGCCTTCGGGTGGATTAAGGGTTTTTAAGGATTAGGGACCGAGGGGTTTGCCGGGATCACCTACATCGGAGACAAAATATCGAAGTTACATTCCTCGAGCATCCCGAGCGTCCCCGTTTCCGGGGGCCGCCCGCATTAGTGCGCGACGAGGGAGGTCGCGGGGAGCCGTACACACCTTTTCGGCGCGCAGCTCCGAAACTCCCGGTGCGCGGAATCCTCACCCCCCGGGGCGTCGTTCAAACGGATCAGGGGCCTCTGGGGGATCGAAGAGAGCGAAAAAGAGCGGCGCCGGGACCAGGACGGGTGCGCGATCGCGTGCAGGTGCGCGGGGCTCGAGTGGCAATTGGGCGGGTGCATCGCGTGCCGGCGACGTCGCGGCCCTTGAACTTGACCGAGTGCGGGGCTCGGGCTTACGCGGGGGGCGAGGAGTTAAAATCGGCTTGCGTTTAGCCGGATCCCATTATAACAACTCGGAGCCGGCGTAAGCCCGCGGCCGTCGCTTGCGTAGCAGGCAGCAGCAGCAGCAGCAGCAGCAACAGCAGCAGCAGCAGTGTGTCAGCGGGCCAGTCGTGCGACGATTACTCCCAATCCTCTTGCGCCCTCCTCGTCCTCCTCCTCCTCCTCCGGTGGCGGTGGCGACGACAATGCCGCTAACGTCCTCGCGGTCGTCCTCGCCGCCGCAGTCGGAGTCGCCCCCGCGATCAAAGGGCCGCCGCCACCCCGCGGGGCCAAATCGAATTTCCGGCGGCCTGGCGAGCGGAATCGTGAAATCTAATCGCGGCGGCCCGAATTCGATTGCAGAACCCGAGCGATCGATGCGCCGAGGCGAAAAACGCACGCCGGCGAGGGTCCTATAAATAATTAGCGAGGAGTCGCTCTCTCGCTCCGGCTCGGCGGGCGTAAGCCGCTTACGGCCACCCCCGGCTTCCGCTTCTCCGCGTAGTCAAGGGCTCCGGCCCCGGAGATGGATGGCCGCGCGTGCGTCTCTGCCCCGCAAAGATAGCGGCGGAGGCGATCGATCGGGCGGCCGCGCGCAGCTGCTTATCACGGCCCCGCATCGACCTCGGACGGCCGCCGCCGCCGAGGACGAGGACGAGGACGATGATAGCGGTCCGGGGCTTTGTGCGCGGGCCCTAACGAGGCGCACGTGGGCCAATTAGCGGCCGCGGGAGGACGCGCGCCGTCCGGGCCGCAGTTTGGCTGCTGGCTGCGCACAAAGTGAATCTCGGATTACCAGTCCCGGGGGTACGCGCGGACCGCCACCCCCTTCCAATCCCGGAAACCCTACACCGACGGCTCGCGCGCGCTCCTTTCTCTGCTGCAGGGCTCGTTAATGGCCACGTAATAGCCTATTTGCCGTCGCTAATAGCGCAGCGCCTTCCCTCGGGAAATCTCGGCTGAGCGAGGCGAGGCCGCGTGCGGGCCGAGGGGCAGCGGGGGATGCGGCTGGGCGGGAATGTCTCACGTCCGGCGTACCGGAAGGCCGCACAATAGCGCGCGGTTCGACCAGGTACGGGGGCCCTTTGCGGCGCGTTTGCGCGCATCGCTGCGCGATGAAAAACTCGTTAGTCTCGGGGCAGGCCAGGTCGGGCCTTAGCCGGGTCGGGCCGGGCCTGGCCGGGCCACGGTCTTAAATCATGTGAGAGAAAACGAGCGCGGCGGCGGCGGCGGCGGCGGCGGCACTGGGAAAATTCTTGGGTCCGCCCGAGCGTCTCGAGCGTCACCCCGCGCCGATATAAATCTCGGGGGCTACCGTTGCGTAAGTGCCTCGCTCGCCTTATTCACCTGCCGTCGGCGACACCTACGCCGCCTACTGCCTCTGTGTGTATCTCTGCGTCCCGACGCGTCGGTCCCCTCGCAGCGCCGGCATTCGATACGAGCGGCGGCGGCGGCCCCTCTGTAAATTTACCTCCGATCGCTGCTCCTACGACCGCGCGAGCGGTGCACGCTTCGTTTCCTCCGGCGTTGACGCTCGTTGCACTTGCCTTCCGTCCCCTCCCCCGTCCCGCGTTCACAGGGGAGGATGCGATCGAGGCGCTGCCTAATGGCTGAGAAAACTCTCCTTCCGCCGCCGCGCTCTTTATATAAAACGCGGTTTGTGAGAAAAAACCTGCCGCTCCAGCGGGAATCGAATCAATACTCTTTCCCGTGCGACTGGGACGATGTAGAGACGGAGTCGGGCGCATCCTCTCCTCGGCTTAGCTTCTCGATTTATCGTTAAATAGGCGTCGTAAAATTGAAAACGTAACTCCGACACCTCGGAATGGCTTCCCGAGCTGCAGCGCGCGTGCACTCTCATAACGAATTTACGAGCGACGTCTCTGAAATATTAGCGTAATAACTATCGATTACAAAAGAGCTGATGCTCGACACGAAAAATAACGAAAATAACGAAAATAACGAAAATAACGAAATTTCCCAACTTTCACTTGGCGCGTCTCTGGTTGTTCCTCAAACCAGTCGTGGGGCCCGCCGACACTCTTGATCGACTCGAATTCCGATCAATAGAAACTTCAGCTCTTTTTATTATCACCGAGAGAGGCGTATTTCATCGGAGGAGGAACGTTTCTCTCGGGAGCTCGGGAGACATTTCCTGGGAAGCGACCTCAGACGTACCGAGGCGGAGAATAAAAAATCCGAACGGAGAGTTATTATTTCCAATTTGAAGCTAGTAACTCTGCTAGTGTGGGTTCGTGTGCGCACGCCGGCGACTCGAGTGCGATCGCGTTTTCCTTCTCGTTCTCGCTTTCCGGCAAGTCCCCGCCGACTCGATATTCTCCGAATGAAATATTAAATCGAGCGTACGACGTTTGCCCGCGAAAGCACTTGGAATACGGAAGCGCGTGGAGAGAATTAAAAGTTGAAAAGTTCAAACTCTTCGTTCCGCTTAGAGTTCCAAGCGATTATTATTATTATTTTGTACGAGTGCTTCGCGACCAAAGTCGGGGGAAGAAATTTCTGAACCAGCGCGTTCGCTCTTTATCGCTAGTCTTTGCAATAGGGAGGTAGGTAGGTAGGTAATTTATGCGGTCAGCCGTCCGTCGTCGTGGCCCGTCGAATTGGCGGGCCCAAAGCCGCTCGATAATCGTGGAAGTGACAATCGCGTGGCGCGGCGCTTTAAAACTTAAAAACGAAACTATACACTTTGTAGAACTCGAGCCAACGGCGCGTGTAGCAGCCGACAGCGTAGAGAAGAGCCAAAGCAAATCAATACTGCGACCGCGAGTGAAACTTGTTGTTGGGAGTAACGCGGACTCGAGTAGTTGACGAGCAAACATTCGATTATAAAGTAGCGAAGCAGCAGTTTTTATCGAGTCAGTGGCAATGGCCGCGATCGCTCGACAAATCGCCAACAAAGCGACGCAATTTTGCCGTTTCTGGCGCAGCAGCGGCCAGCAATCGAGGCCGTGTAATTTCGAGAAAGAGCCAACAAGCTTGCAACGATTAAAATCTGTAAACTCGGTTCGCGTTGCGAGCCAGGGGGTGCTCGAGATAATTAAACAAGTGGCGCTGGCTTTAATCGGCGGCTGGCTTATCATTTGCAATCGGTTTAAAATCCAAAGGGAAGCAGAGAGGCATCGAATCGGAATAAAAGAATTTGCAATTTGTTCAGTTGGGCCAGGAGAGGCGCACCCGAGTGAATTTTTGGGCGACGACTCCGGCAATGACATCGTCAGGAGTAGCGTCGCGGCGGCTGGCCAGCCAGCCTCCCTCCATCTTAGATTGCGTATCGAAATTGTGCGCTCGCCGTGGAGTTATCGTCTCTATGGAGGCAGCGGCCGGCTGCTGCTGCTGCTCTTCGCTCCCGCTTACCTCCGATTGAAAACGGCATATTCAAATTCAATGCAATATTGTAATGGCGCTTTTCACGGATGGCTTGTAAGCCCCTTGGAAACGTAAAAAAATACGCACCGCGTAGAGCGCGCGCCGATTCGCCGAAACTCTCATTGAAATATTTATAGATTTCGAAAAAATGCCTTAATCTCCAAATAATCTGCCCGTAAGACTTGAAAGGAAATCGCATTGGTAATTCATCTGAGTTTAGCGCATTGTGCATTTCCGCTACAAAGTGCGCGCATTCTCCACGAAAATAGCTTTCAGTTTTAGTCGCGGATTACAACAAAGGCCCAAGGAGCACACAATCAGAGCTTTTAATTTATATGCATCTGTCGGTCCGTCCCCGATTATTATTGGCGCTCCCGGCGCATTGTAATTTTCAAATTTATTTTTTAAATCATTAATTTTTTCACTTTGTGCCGCAGCTTTGAATGTGTAGGGGCCAGCTGTAGAGGAAGGGATTATTGCTATGGGGAATATTACCCTCGGCTACTTTCAGCGCTGAGTCTGTTCCGTCCCAAGCGAGTGCGGCACGTTGCTCCTCGACGTTCAAAGAGCAGTCGACGAGGTCCTTAGAGCATATAATCCTGAAAGGAGCATCTAACGAAGTAAATTATACTAAAATTGATAATTAATGTTTTAAATGCATTAATCCTGGAGGCCCCGCAAAATAAGACAACGAGTGGAGCGCAGCGATCGCGTGGCTTTCGTTGCGTGCGCAAACTCTTGCAAAGCATTCGGGGCGGCGCGCGAGCGAATCCGCACGGAAAAATCTTGGCTAAGCCCCGGGTGAATAAGTAAGCGGCCGGCCAGCGCTGCCAATCGACGACATTCCAGCCCCGATCGTCCCCTGGCTCTTGAATTATTTTCAAGCGTTTGGTGCGACGACGCGGCTCCATCTCGTTATCAGACCATTCCGACAGCTGCATAATAATTATCGCCGCTGTCTTGCCCGCGCGTTCAACAAGACCCGGCGCAGTCGACGCGTAGTTTTGGAATAAGCTCGCGGAGGTACACTTCAATTATCTCGTTTCGCTCGGCTCGACTTAAAGTCGTTCGTTAAGTCGCCAGGGACTGAAAATTGCAACGTTCAAACGTGCAGTCGAGAGCTCCATTTTTCCCGAGAGAAGCGCGAATCCGCTTTTAAGGATCGGCCCCTTTCCTTCTTGCGCGCCTTTCTCGTCCAAGCTATGGCTCGCGTTGATTAAAAAGCTTCTCCAATTTAACTAGCGAGAAATTTTGGCGAATCTCGCAATTTGGACGATTGTCGCGGCCAGACTGACTGACTGACTGACTGACCTGAAACGCGCGTGCGCGCTTTCGTTAGTTCCGAGTTGGACAGACTTGGTATTGTTGTAGCTCGAGAAACTATCGCTGCCGAAATCTTAAAAATTCCTGCTTTACGGATTTCACGTAAAAGCGATCTGCCCAACTTTTCAATCGGATACTTATCCGGATGTCTGTATCTGCCTGCCCTAGGGAGCAGTTCGTCTCCATTCAATTTTTACGTTTGAATCAAAGAGATAAGAGTTCGAACGAAGATTAAAATAAATTAACTTTGCTCCTTCAAAGACGTTATTAAGCTCGAGAGATCTGAGAGATGCAGTGCGGGACATTCGAGATATGATCTACAATGTAACCGCGCGTAAGTGTAGTAGAGGTTTCGTCGATTGTATCCGTGTATTAT
The DNA here is from genome assembly GCA_018907185.1 of Platyscapa corneri. Classification (NCBI taxonomy): domain Eukaryota; kingdom Metazoa; phylum Arthropoda; class Insecta; order Hymenoptera; family Agaonidae; genus Platyscapa; species Platyscapa corneri. Next base: position 4,200,575 of record JACCHW010000012.1, read on the forward strand.
TGAGCCGAGTGCTGGTAACTTCTGAACTAACAGTATGATTTACGCATAATTTCGTAATGGCCGATTAATCTTCGAGGATTACTCCTGCCTCTGGCGACGCGGCCATTGTTACGTTGCTGCGATAAATAATGCACCTATGATTATTATTTTCCCGTTGGTTAATATAATCTGCCGCAACGATGATCCATCTTACACTTTAATTACAATTTTCGTTGGCGACGAGAACTGCATCGTAGGCTGCGAGTCGCCCCAAACGCACATCTTGACCGTTCCGAGTAGCGGAACATTAAGCCCCGACAAAAATTGCTCCTAGGAAATCCTTCTGTGCGACGCTTAGCCCAAAATTTGATGACCTTTCGTTTGATCCTCCGGCGTTTGATGTGCACTGAATTATGCATACGGATAATGAGACGCGCAATAAATTCAAAGCTACGCGCTAAATTGCGGTCGTTGAATTTAACGCAGCCAACTTGCTGGGCTCCACTTGAAAATTGTTAATTATTAATAACAACCGACGCGTTCCGCGAATAATAATTTATTCTTATTCGATTTAATTAACGAGCGATACACAATCGTTGTGCACGCGATAGATTTCGCTGTTCAAAAATACGGACTGTCAACGCCGGCAAATATTGCATTTTTCGCATTTTTTACGTAAATAGTTGCCGCTTGCATTGACACTTGCGTGCGTGCGTGCGCGCGCGCGCGCGCGTGTGTGTTTTCTATCATTTACGTTTTAACGAGTGTTGCGAATGATCGGATCCAATAAAAAATATACGAGGCCGTTCGATTAGAAGTAGTAGCTTTGTTTGATTAGTCTTGAAAAAAATTAATCATATTTCAATGTGTTTAACGACAGCCACAACACATTTCTATCGTTAAAATGTATTCAGTTATGGAGCCTTAAGCTTTAATAATATAACCTCGATAACTATATAAATTTCAATAGAAATTTTTTTTAATTTAGGGCATTTGGCGTAAAAATACTGATCCGTTTCCTGTATTCTGTCATATTACTTGATACTTTATCCAGCGTTTGTCATTAACTTTTGTAATTGACAATTTTGGGCTGTCAAAACTTACTTTTTGCATAAATTTCGTTAATAAGTAACAATCATATTAAATTTATAAGGCACTCGTATTGACCGAATGCATATGTACGTAACTGCTTAACTGAGTAGACTTTAAAATTTGTACTCAGTTAAGCATTCAAAATTAGAATAATTACAATATAATAGAACAAATTTTCTAATGACAAACGCCTCGAGTTATTGGAATTTTTTTTACGCTACGCGTGAGATTGAGAATATTTTATTCTTTAAAACCTTTATTTCGCAATTTTTTGTTGTTCAATACTTTGTGTTAAGATTGCGTTTATAAGCGATTCAAAAACTTTCTTCGTAATTTCACGACTGAACCTACCACAGATTGAAAGATCATCACTTTGTTGGACATTTAGACTCTTGCTAAAATATTTTTGCAGAATTAATAGAAATACAGATGATTTGTTTGTTCGAGATAAAATGAATAATTTAAGAAAACAAGTGGAGTGTTTTGTAATAGTTTTAAATCTATAGAAACGAGCGTCTTTGAAGTTTGTTTGTTATATAAAGATACGAAATATATTAACCAATAGCTAATATTCATAATAAACGAAGCGAGTAATCCAATTAATCTTCCGTTCGTTTGTTGGAATAACGCTGTATTTTTTTAAAAATTTTAAACTATAATAATAGTTTTATCTAAAAGTATCAAAAATTTTCACTAGAAGACACACGTTTTTGCAATTACGAGTTTTTAATATTTCAAATACGAAATGTTCTTAAAAAATAACAACAAATTAACACGAAATAATTTTTACATATCAATATAATGCATTTTTCTCTGTGTATTTAAAAAAATTACCGCTCGAATGCTTTGATTGTTAAGGTGTTAATTATAAGGAAGAAACGAAGGTTAAAAGGTTCTTTTACAAAATATATACGTACAAATGTATACATCTTGGTGTGTTTTTGTCACAACTTATGCGTTTCAAAAAAAAACAATAATTATCGATTTATTGAAAGAGTATAGGAGCAACTGGATGCAACACATTCACACTACAAGCCTTTTTTGCACACAATCAAATTTAGTATCGAAGTAATTTATTACCGCGAGAAATTTTCCTCCCTTTCGTTGACAAATTAGCTCGGAGATAATTTTAATTCGAAGTCGTCCTCAAATATTTCAAAAGCAAACAATAATATTAGTCGAGCGATAACGAATGTATTTGTATATAATGAGAAAATAATTGCAACTTTATAACAATTTGTTGTATAAGTAAAAAATGACGACCTCTTAATCGTCCTCCGCGAACTTAAAAAAAGTGCAAAACTTTTTTGTAAATTGTATTAAAGTAAGCCGAAGGCGACTCGCGACTCGTGGGTGCGATTTTTCGATTGTTAAGATGTTATTTTTTTAACTATTAAGATGGAAGGTAAAAGCGCACATTCGTTGAAACGAATCGAAGGAAATTGTTAATTAAGGTTCCTCGTCAACGGCGAACAGTTTAGCGCACGACGATTAATTATTAACGATCAAAGTAACGAATAATCGTGAATAAAGGATGCCGATGATAAAGTGGGTTATGCGTTTGGTAACGTCGTTTCAAAAACGAGCGGCAAAGGACCTTAGCGCGCAAACAACGAGCGCGACATTCTATTTATATTATTATAGCGTTTACAATATTTAGCAGAACAATCAACGGGGAATTGAAAAACCTGAACTTTCCTTTGATACATTCACCAAACACGTGGACATTTTTAAGAGAACGTTTAAAAGGAACGAATTTCTATTAAAGAAGATGTTTGAACAACTGTTTTCCGAGCAGAACCATTGAGAAAATCTTCGAGGGAAAGAAAAACACGGCCGGCAATGGCTATCGGTACCGCAGTCGGCCAATGGGGTAATCTTACTCATGCGCCTCAATAATATAATCTCAAATATCTATAGCGATTTGTACCGCAAGCAGACCGAACTTCATTCTCAAACGCTTAGCGCCTAAGATTTCAGAGAAGAAGCAGGAGCTTCCACTTGGGGCATTGTCAACCGAGTTTTTGAGTCGCAACTTTATAATGCTCTTTTTCAACATAATTGCCAGTACTAATAGTAGGGGTGAGCGCCGCACAAAGCCTCGGCTCGGCCTCGTCCCCGGGCACAATGGCCGGACATGCCCGAGCGAAGATAATGCATCTTCGAATTAGTCTGCCAATAGCCTGGGCTCGTTATTGCGAATACATTATTATCGCGGACAAGTACACGCGGCAATCGAGGGCGAGAGCGGCGGCGGCGGCGGCGGCGGCGGCGCAAAAAGGTTAAGGCTAATTTAGGTCTCCACTTGTGCGGCGCAAAATGGCCGCGGCCGTCTTGGGTTCGCTCTTTGGCTCCTCGAGGAAAGCGCGTTTTCTCGGCGTTTGCAAGCTGTCGTCGCGTGGGTGGCCACGAGTCTCGCGAGAGGCCATTGTTCCTCCGCCCCACCTTTTCCTGCTCACTTAATTATAAGCGGCGAATAAATAAAAGGGTTAAAACAGGAACAGCTGCACCGGCGGCGTCGCGGCTGAATTTCGTGCGTCCATCCAACACCGTTGAGAAAAAAGCAGCAAAACCTCGTAAGCCAGGATTAAGAAGAATCGAATTTCAGAACCCGTAGGAGGATGCCGTCGGGGCGGCAGCAGCAGCAGCAGCAGCAGCAGCGGCAGCGGCAGCAGCAACGACAGCAACGACAGCAACGACAGCGTCTCGCTCGCCCAAGGGAGGGAGAGGCCGATATTATTTTTCGAGCCGATCCCGGTCCCCGGCATTGTCTAGCCGCGCGGGACCGTTCGCGATCGACGCTTCCAGGCGAAGAGCCTCCGCAGAAGGCCGGGGGGCCCCCGGTTCCCGGGATCGATCAAAATAAGAGGAGGTCGAACGTCAGCCCGAGACGAGGATTCGCCTTTATTCTCGGAGTCAAGGTCCTCCGAGACCGAAAAAATGGGGCGCAATCGCGACATCAGCCGCGGGATGATCGAGATGTTGTGACCGCGTGGGTGCGCGAGATAAGCCCTGCCTAGGCGAGGGCCCGGATCTGTCCTGACAATGAAATTCGTGGTAGCCGGATGATAGGGCCGTTCTCTAGGCGAGCGGTCCCGCGAGCATTACGCGGCAGAATCGCGCGAGATCGGGGCCCGGATAGGCCGCGGCGGGGGACCCGGACCCGTTGCTCCAATTATCGATCGATCGCCGGCCCGCCGAGACAATTGGCCCGAGTTTATGAATGGAGAATAAAGTAGCGGCGGGTGGCGGCGGCGGCGGCGACTCGCGCGCGTTCGGACTCGCGGCGCGCGTTAGCGGGTTTACGGAAGCAAGCCGGTTTTAAGCCCGGCTAATAGCATAGTAATGCTGGCTGATCTTTTCGGAATCCCGTAAGAGCATTAGCCGCTCGCACGTGAGCAAGTTAAATTTGCTATGCTGCGGGGGGCGCCGTCGTCGTCGTCGTCGTCGTCGTCGTCGTCGTCTTTTCCCGGCATCGTCGTCGCCATCCTCGCCCTCGTCGTCGTCGTCGTTGTCGTCGGGGTCGAGCCGGTTGCCGCACACGCGCGCGCGCACTCACGCACGCACGCACCGGGCCACCGGCGACTCCCTTTGTCTCCTTCAGCCGGGCTCGCGCTCGGCGAGCCATCGCTCGGCGCCCATTGGCGCCCCACTCCGCGTCGGGGCTCGGAGCCGCTCCCAGCACCGCCCGCTTCCGCTCGCGGATTCGCAGCCGCCGCGACCCCACTCGCGCGCGCGCGCCTGCCCTCCGCGCCGTCGCGCTCGCCTCCTCGGTGCGCGCCCCTTGTGTGCTGCGGCGGCACGCCAAAGAACGAGCTCGCGGTCGCGCGCGCTACCGAGAGACGCACCTCGGCTGAAAGGCTGCTGCGCGCGTCCCCTGACCAGCGCGTCGTGCCTTCTCCGACGCGTGAACCTGGGTGAGTACGGGAGGCCCCCTCCCCTGCGTGGCCTTACTGTCCGGAGTTACTGTGAGTTGTTGCTGTGTGTTGTGCGCGGGAGCCAAGAGCCAAGGACGTGCGGCGCTTCATTTCCCTCGCGCGACGATCCGGGGACGAGGCCAGGTAAACCCGTCGACGGCGTTTGACGGCGTTTGACGGCGTTTGACGGCGGCCTCCGGACCGAGAGAGAGGCGCCGCTGGAACGACGATAGCGACTCGCGAGGGAAAGGCGTCGGGCATCGTCGGCACTCCCGTCGCGATCCGGTCCTCCAGCTCTGCTCTCCCCCGCGCCTTTCTCAAACATGCGCCTCCTGCCCTCAGGTTGAGCTGCCCGCGGCTCATGTGGCCCAACAGCCTCGGCGGCGGCGGCGGCTGCGGCGGCGCTGCGGCCGCGACGGAACTTGGCGGCCTCGCTGCGGCCGCGGCCGCGGCCTCCAGCACCTCCAGCACGGACCTCTTCGGGCCGGCGGGCTTCGGGCCCACGGCCGCCGGGCCCTACGGACCTCTCAAGACGAGCCCCTACGTAGGGGCGCTGGGCATGCCGCCGATCGAGGCGCTCCACTCCAGCATCGGCTACCCCGGCTGTGCGCCCGCCGGTGAGTCCTACTACTGTGAGTGACAATACATACGTTCATCCCTAGAGCTAGCGAATGCGTGATTGCGTGACTGCGTGAGTGCATGCGTGGAGGTCGACGGGGCCGAGCGAGGTGGTGCGTAGTACGCGCCAGGGCCGGCCGCCACTCGATAGTTCACGCTTCCCCGAGCATCCACCCTCCGCCAGACAAAGAGGAAGTGCTCGCTCCCGGGGAGAGTGTGTGCACAAGGCTCTTGCGCGATATATTGCTTTCGCGATGTTTGGGAGTAGTGAGCCGGAAACGCGGGGACCACGGGCTGTTCACTTTTGGCTCTTTAGTTTTTAGCGGCCACTTGGTCGTCCGGGGGCTGGGCGCTGAAATTGAAAGCTCGAGTTTGCTCGAGTTTGCTCGAGTCTGTTTACCCTCGGAGCCACTTCTTGGGAGAGCCACCGCGGGCGTCCGCAGCCCTTGTCGCGTTATTGCACCCGCGCGGGCTGGCTCTCTTTATGAGGCGACTGCGGGGCTCTTGGACATAAAGAAAGCGGCCAAAGCCGCACTCGAGCCCCGCGGTCTACTCGATTACTCCCGCTCGGGCCGGGGGAGCGACTCCTGCATTTTTCATAAGGGCTGCTCGTTGGCTGCTCCTTCGTGCAGCTACTACCGGTTCGAGCCAAGATCCCGGTCGGATAATTTTTACACGCGTATTAATCGTAATAATACAAGGAGTAGCTGAAAGCTACCGGGAGCTCGGACGTCGCTGGGCGTCGCTGGACGTCACTCCCGCAGGCTTATTGATAAATTCGTCAGATTGTTTACATTATTGGAGCGGCGAACAATTACCCGGAACAAGCCGAGATTAAGCTCGTGTAATTGGTTTGTTTTATAGACTCGGCGGCAGGTTGTTCTCCGGTACCGAACAGCCGAGTCAGTGGCCCGAATCGTAAATCACTCCGAGGGACCCTAGGCTCTCGGATAATTGCCGTTTAACTAAAATATCTGAAATACGACACCAGTACTATAAAACTCTGCAACGCGGTCAGTTGACCAGCACTCGGTCATTTCCGTAAAAAAACAAAGCACTCCCTCGAGATCTTATTTATGGTGCGTGGACGTACGAATTTTACGTCGCTTCTTCACGGCTACCGATGACTCCCCAACAGTTTAGATTTTTATCAAAGATCGACTGCTTTGACTTTTTATTTACACCAGCCGCAGCTTTGCGTCGGTGCTGCTGTAAGCGCTCGAGACAGCCTTTGCTCTCGAAGCACCTGTAATTAGCAACTCTAACGGCATTATTGTTGAAGATTAATCATCTCGATTATTGAGGAGGAGCTCGAAACGAATTACGGGCCCCGCGAGACTTACAATTGCTCGGCACAAAAAAAGTCCAACGAGGCTCCTCCAGTTCAAGTTTCAGGGGCTTAACGTCTATCTTTTCAAATTTCAATATCGTTTTCGCTTTAATTCTCACTTTAATAGAATAAAGTATAATACGAAAACTGCAAAGGTCGCACGAGAAACTTTTCAAAATGAATAATTAATTTTTTGGTAAAAAAACAATTTTGTCTTAACTCCGCGCTGTTTTTTTGACGACAGATATTATCCGCCCGTAAGTCACGTTTAAAATTTTAATTTTTTCGTTTAATCTCGGAAAAATATATTTAACGCGTAAATTTGTCGCCATTTAAGTTTTGCATAAATTTTCATTGTAAAAATGGTTGCATTCGATATAATTGCAGCTCTTACAGCGTCTCTGCGCGCGAACAACATTTCCAGTTTGAGTTCGCGTTACGAGCGAAACAAATATCTGCTTTTATACAGCAATACATTTTATTTAAAACTAAGATTTATAATTGACATTTACGACATTCGTATTATGACATTTGTATTCGTGTTTCTGCGCGATCGATACAACTTTCGTTTAATCGTGAAAAGCAAATTTTTAGCGTTTCGTAAGTACATTACGCGAAAATAATATAAACTTTGAATTGATTCGATGGCACGGCATTACATAAATTGCAGAAATCGTTACGTTATATTCTGCGATAACAATTCTGCCGGTTACCATATTTACTAACAAAAAAATACTCGCTTGCTCTATGAAACGTAACTAAAGTTAACTTTCGTAACAGGGTCGAATCAATAGTCCTGACTATCGCCTTAATTCGGTATTAAAATTGTTAAAATTTAATTGATTCAAGTTCGCGCAATACCAAGTCGCCCTGATTCCATTAAAAACATAAACAACAGCCTTAGCGTAGAGCGAGAAATTTTACCGATTGTTCACTCGTAAGTAAAAAAAGACCCTTTCCTCGCATAGGAGCAGTAATTAAATGTCAATTAATTGGGACAGGCGGTGTTTTGATACGAACTTAGCTCGTTGATTTCGAAAACACGAAAACATGGTTTTAAAGATATTTTCAATCTAAAGTTCTTTACTTGGCATTACGCTTGCGATAATGAATTAAAAAGAAGCTTATTCCACAGACGTAATCCCTATGATTGTATATGAAATTAAAAGTACAACAACTATATTAAAATAAAGCGAAGCAGTCGTTGATAAGTTGTAATTGTACAACTTGTTTGTAACGTATAACTCGATTTAAAAGTGCTTATACACTCGCTCCAGTTATTCCAATTACCGACGATTAAAATACATTGATTAAAACAAAACTAAAGACAATTTTTTATTCGAGTTTGGAGCATTTGAATGTAATACATAACTCGTTGTCTGTGTTAAGTTTTTCGTAGCATTAGGTAACGATATTTGTACCAGCCAAACTACACAATTTGTCGATTCATTAGTAAATAATTCGAGTCGATCAAAGCAAACTATTTCTTTATTGTTCGATTGCATTCGTCGCGACTTTTTTTAAAGTTTTCTTAAATAGTTCATTAGCAAGAATTTGTTAATATTCCAATGTTACGCGAGCAAAGCAGTGGATCGCAAATTATTTGAACGAAATATAATTGGATAATTGAGAAAACGATGAATTCATCAAAGAAGCTGCATTAAAACTACTTGGAGATGTTACTTTTAAATCAAAAGAAAACACCTGAAATATGCGAAATAAGCCAGGCGTTTTGTCGGACTGAAATTTTATCAAGAAAAATCGGTCTTTAAATTTTCGTTGCTTTATTCGCAATCGAAACAAAGGATTTTATAGAAAACAACATCCAACCGCGATACAAACATTTGTACATTTTATTCAGCGATGGATAAATCGGTATATCCGTATTTGTGTTGCTTTAGTTAGAAATCAGTTTATTCGTATAGAGAGAAATATTTAACTTAAACACAATTTCAAACGAGTGCTATTTCTGATTTATTCGCGATGAATTCTTCGAGTTAGATTTAACGATTTCGAAAAAGCTGCCGATTAAATTTACATTTCCAAGTGTCTAGAGCCAAATTGTTTCGCATTAACTTTAACATCTCGAATTTCACAATATAATGACATTATTATTACGAAAGTCCGGCTGCGTTTGCGTTTAGAAGTTATTTAATCAAATGAAGCGTAATTTTATTTCCAAATGCACGTCAACCGGATTATTCGCTTTAAAGAAACAATCGGGGAAATATTATTTAACGAGAAAATAAACTGATTTCCATCGGAGTTTACGTAATCAGAGAAATCACCTGATTTGGAGGCAAAGGGACTGCTTTTCAAACTTTTTCGTGCCTTGAAATTTTTAAGTAACGTCTCGCGCTCGGAAAACTTATTATACGTTATACGTTCAAAGCACTCGACTGGTGTTTATGATGCGTTAACAGCAACCTACGGATGATCTAGTATTTAAAGAATTTACGAAGAAGTATAAATAAAAACGGAAAATCTCTGCAAAAGAGACTTTTAAAAAGTTGGATCAGTAGTCGATAGGTAAGAGTTTTATCGGAAAATTCTTAAAGAGCAAGGTACAAAGCACTGCTTGTTTCGGTATTATTTATAAAATGGAAAATAATTCGCTTGACTTTGGAGCGAAATCGTAGGCGAGTAATTAATGGTCGTGTACGCTGGCTCGCTCTTGCCTACAATAGTAACTTTCAGGTATACGCGAGTACGTGTGCCAGAGCCCGTAAGCGCGTGTGCGTGCCAGAGGAAGTTTGAAAAGTGTTCCTTTGCTTCACTTGGCTCCGCTCGAACAATGGCGAACTCTCGATTCTTGCGATACACCCAACAAAAGTCTTTATTGGGGAATAATTCGAAAATATAAATTCCTTTGTACGAGCAAATGAATTGCAGGAAGAGTGCGTTTAGGATTATAAATTAATTTTTAAAAATAGCCCCGATAGCCAAGAGTATTGAAGTAAAAAAGGCGCACATTCATGCCCATCCGCACAGACGGATTCTTTCTTCGGCAGGAGTGTACGCGTGCATGGTGACGCGTACGTGTGCGAGCGTAGAGCCGCGGATAAATGCAGTCACACGTGCGAGCATACGTGTTCTCACACGGACATTATATAGACAGACACATAAAATCAATAACATCACGTTCGGATTTTTTCTTATTGTAAATCAGCATTAAAAACTTTTTTCTACAAAGGCGCTTTTAAGGATAGCCGGACTCTCGTAAACATTAAATAAATTACGCTGTAAAATAGTTTAAGCGCTGGTATTGAATCTTGTTTCGCGCCAACAAATTTGATGTAAAGAGGAGCAATAATTTTTGACTTATTTGGTTAAGGGAAGCGCTTGCCTCTAGCGTCGCTAACTTGCCAATCCTTTTACAAAATTATCTCTATTGAGAGTCTAAAGTACATTAAGGAGCTACTTTCATTTCTGAAAGATAAATTTTAGCATTCACGTAGTTTATACTTTATGCCCCGGCTCTGATGCCCATACACATCCGAGATTAAATTGGTATCAGTGGAATATGTAAAAGGAGTATCGCGACCTCCATTATCAACGAAGATTAGCCTCGCAAGTGTAACAGAAATAAAAATAAAAATAAGAATAAACGCTGCACAATAATGATTTCTCAACATTGTACTGGAGCGGCGGCGGCGGCGGCGGCAGCAGCATAATAAGCATTGATTTTTCATTCGAATGCAAATTTTTAATTGAAAAGTACGAGTACATTTGTATTTATTTTTAATTAAACGGTTAAAGTTAACGCGGCCCGAGCAATTTTTTGCAACTTTAGCAACTTTTGCTAAAGATGTGGCTCGATGGCCATAAATTTCAATTCTAGCTGAAAGGCCTACAATTACGTTCACACATAAGAGTGCGCAATGCACGCACGCGCAAAATCGTAGACGGGATTAAGAATTTTAGTTGTCAAAGTCGGCATTTCACTAATACCAGAGCTCAAATGTTTTTCATACAACCTATACACATTTCGTTTAATGGCCACTTCTAAGCTTCGCTTAAACTCCGAGTTCTCGCAGCCATTTTAGCAATACCAATGTTTAAAATAAATACCATTTATTTTTAACAACTCGGCTGCGGATCGAATAAAAAATTAAATTAATTCTTTTATTTAATTTGCTTTATAATATTATTATGCTGCATAACGGCGAATCGCAATATATCCGTATTAGTGTTACGGAAACACATTATTGCAGGGATTTCAAACTCCAAGAATATGCGTTTGCAGTTGAAACTTAAAAGTGAGTGCACAAAGTATTTCTCGCTAGAATGTGTATTGGGCTGAATCGGCCCGTTTGTCTCTATTAATTAAGACGCCGTTTCTTTCGGAATCAACGAATACGATATTCGCTGATATTTCATTGCCAATGTTTATATTGGAAACTTTATGGTCCTTAGTAGAGATTTATTTCACAGCTGGTAACGAGAAGTTGGAGCTTTTAAAAATTAAACTTCGAACGGAACGATTTAGCACAGGTCCATCGTCGGCCAGTGATTTTGAACTCCAGACCAGGAACAAAAGTTCGTTAGTTTTAATTTATCGGGGAACGCGCAGTCGTTCGCAACGCAGACATTTTCGCCAAATAAACTTTTTGCGACAACTTAGAAACAATAATGAAAAATGGAGGAAGAAGAAACGCGAGAGCAGCAGCATTTTGGCAAAAATTTTTGCGGCTCGCGAAAAATTTAATATTTTTACACATGCGCAGAGTTTGGATTAGCTTTGTAAATATGAAGAGGGAAAAAATCCTCGAATAGATACCTTATACAAATATATATTTGTCAAATTATTAATGTTAAACACAGTTAAATAGTGTATTTGAATAATATATTTGAGGGTTCGAAAGTCTTAAAACAATATCTTGGCGAGCATTTAACCTCAAAATTTGAGTTTTCTTAGTAACCCGTATTCTTAATTATTGTTTCCCAAATTCAGAATTTCACGCACATAATCTTGGAGTTTGGAAAAACAAAGGGCGAAAAGCGCTCGACAAAAGCCTTGTGCGGACACGTACAAAATTTGGTCAGCCTCGCAGTTCAAAAGAAATTTTCGGGATCTATTTTTCGGGAAAAGGATCACGGTTGGTATAACGAAGCAAAGTAGAAAGTTTGAGATGAAAACAGTTGTGGATTGTTCGGGGTAGCGGATTGTTTTGGCTAATCCGGCTAACGAGTAGCGTGGAGCGAAAGACAAGGAGAAGGAGCGAGCGAGTAATGAGACGGATGGAAGGAGAGAGAGAGAGAGAGAGAGAGAGAGAGAGAGAGAGAAGAATGAGCAAGAGAGTGAGAAGTAACAGCTAGAGTAAGAGACGCAGACGGAGCAAGAGAAAGAGAATGACGAGGTTGGTGGGGGGGTATGTTATGTTGGGTGTACAGGTAACCCGCGGAAGCAGCGCCGTGAGCGGACGACCTTCACCCGCGCCCAGCTTGACGTCCTCGAGGGTCTCTTCTCCAAGACGAGGTACCCCGACATCTTCATGCGCGAGGAGGTGGCATTGAAGATCAATCTGCCCGAGTCGCGAGTCCAGGTAAGTGGGCACAGGGTGTATCTGGTCCGCGTCGTAGCGCCGAGTCTACGCGCAGAAGCGGTTCCGTGCCGAGTCGTGCCAAAACAGAGAGAGAGAGAGAGAGAGAGAGAGCAGCGAAGCCTTAGAGGCAACGCAGGGGCTTTTCATTTATTTCTATTACCGCCTGGATCGACGAATTAGACGCTTGTTAGGGCTTCAATTTGTCAGCGAGCGCGCGCGTGAGAGTGAGAGTACGTGCGGCAAGAACCGGCGAAGAACCCTCTCCGGGGTGCGGAGGGCCGAGGGGGGCTCAGGAGGAAGCGAAGAGCGCGTCCGATAAAATCTTGAGCAAATAACAAGGGGGATTTGGATTTAGATTTAACGGGGACTAAGGATCGGAATCTCAAGGGACAGGCCATAGACGGCGCGCAGCAAGAGCGCAAGCACGCGGTCTGGCACTCGTACTCCTCGGTCGAGACGGGGACGGGCATCGATTCCGCGTCATCGACCCTTCGCTTCCCTAGCGTAGCACTATCGGCTACATCTCGCTCTCGCCTTCCCCACGACCGCCGTTGCCGCCGCCGCCGCTGCCTTAACCGAATTAGCGCGCCGGTCGTGCGCGAGCCCACATCCAGCCCCGGAGCCTCGGGGAAAAACGATCCGGCAAACATTCCGGAGCGCCGTAATTGCCATTACCGAGAGCCAAGCCCGACCTGGCACTTGGCACCCTCCCCGATGACTTAGCCGGCGCCCTTTTCGCGCTACCGGTCGCGCACGAGCAAAAGCCCAGTCGAGGCAACGGGGACCTCTCCTCGAGCTGCGATACGCACCGCCTTCCTCGAGCCTCTTTTCGCAATTATCCCGCAAAATCAATCTCCTATCCGCTTAATCTGTTTACGCGTGTAGCAAAGTCATTTGCGCAATCGCTCGGAAGAATTAATAGTCCCGCGCATCGTAATGCCTCGGCTTTCCTTCCGGGGCGCAAACTTAATTACGCCGCTGAATTCGTGTCGAACCCGAGGATGGCTTCGGTCGAAAACCGAAGGCCCGGGGGAATCGCTTCCCCGAAGGAGCCGCGAGTCCCCGTCACCAGCGCATACCTATGGTAATAAGATCGAGATGAGTATTAATTTAATTCGATTCTTTCAATTCGTATTCGCTGCATAAATGCCTCGAGCAAAACAGTTCGTTATAAAACGAGAGCCAGGACGGAGTGACTTTTCACTCCGCGCGGTGCGAGATACGTCCGATCTTATCGGCTGGTGGTTGTATTTTGACACTTTTCGAGTCACACAAATCCCTCCTTTTTCTTCCCATTGGAATTTAGAGTGTTGCTTATTTCTCGTCTGTTTCCTTTTAGACCCGAAAACAGCCTCCCTTCAAAATGGACGTATTACGAGGGTTGACGCTCCGGAGGATTTTTGATAGTTTAAAAGGAAATCCAGATAGGTGCGCGCGGTTTATCGATCGAAGCCCGGGCGTAGATCGAGGCCGTCCCGAGCCCGAGCCCGAGCGCCGACGCGGATGCTCTCGAGTCTTACGTGCCGTAATTATACAGCGCCGGCTCGTATTAGCGCGCGAGTAGGTGATTATCGAAAAAATTTACGATGCTCTTCTTAATAGGCTTTAACGGGATCGATCGCCTCGCGCCTTTCTTCGTTCGATTTCCTCGCTTATGCGCCGCGACGCGTTGCCACTTTTCAACGCCATTTTCATTATAATTCCGAGACAATCGCGGAAGCTTCGAGGCGCAAAATGCGTTTCCGCAGCGAACGGACGCCCGGGGCCCGCAAATCGTGCTCCGAAAAAATCAGTCCTTTCTTACTCTCTCTCTCTCTCTCGCTGGCTCGCGCGCGCGCACCCCCGAAAATAGCTGGAAAGTGGGTGGAAAGTAGCTGGAAAGTAGCTCGAAAGTAGCTGGAAAACGGCCGGAAGGACGGGCGCCTCTGTTGGCACGCATCCATTATGGCGAGTCCGCAAGAAGTGCAGTCGTGAAAAGTTGACAGGCCCAAAGGTCGGGCCGAGGTCGAGCGCGCGCGCGCGCGCGACAACGACAGGGAAAGACGTTGCTCGGGGCCCGATATTTCCGGCTTCGAGGAATCGGCGAGTCCCCGGGGCCATTGACGCTCGCCGATCGCATTCAGCGGGACCGCGGCTTTGTTCTCGGCTCGCCGGGGGCACGTCTTCCGGACCCGAGTCGAAAAGTCAGCTCGTGCTCGGGCATATCCCGCGCTCATCAGCCGCGCACCTGGATCACCCGGGAGCGTGCGCGGCTCCATAGTCTCCCGCACGTCTTTGCGCGGCCTCGCATAAATGCATCGTCGTCGGGCCATGCGCGCAAGCCTGAAACACGAGAATCCGAGCGAAAGAACGCGGGGTATCGTGTGCGCGGCGTCGCGCTCCCCAGAAAATCCTCCGAGAAACCCAAGCTCGGCATCGATCGCGCGGGGCTTCCCGGGTGCGCGACGCGGCGCGGTCGCACAGGGAGGGAGGGGGTGGGGACTGGGGGAGGCCGAGTGGGCGAGGAAGGTGTCGCGACGCGCGCCAAATCGAAGAATCGATGGCCCGAGGCGCGCGTGCGAACCGTCCATGCGAGTCCGCGCTGCTGCTTTCCGCAGGTCTGGTTCAAGAACCGACGGGCCAAGTGTCGCCAGCAGCAGAAGCAGCAGCAGCAGCAGCAGCAGCAGCAGCAGCAGGACAAGTCCCCGAGGACGAAGAAGTTGAGCGCCAGCAGTCCCGCGGTGAGCGGCAACCCGCCGCCCGGCAAGAGTCCCTCGATAGCGACGACGCCGACCGCCGCGGCGACGGCCGCTGCCGTGCCTGCGACGACGCCACTGTAAGTTCCTCGAGGCCGGGAGACGAGCTTCCACCTCTTGGTTCGGAGGCTTTGCTTTCTCCGTGGTTGAGTTTTTTTACGATTTAAATTTCGCTCTCCTCGCGCTGCGGCTTATAATTTTTTCATGCCACTTTACTGCGTTGGACGAAGCGCGCGGTGGGTTTTGTTTTTAGGCAACGGCGAATGCACGAGGCTCGAGCGGTGGTTTGGGAGAAAACTGAAACGCTCCGGACAAGCAAGAGGACGACATTTTTAATTTTAAACCCCGGAACGTGCGCTTTCTCTCCTTCCGAGGACTCGATGCAATTTTTATGAATATTTTTCGAGCACTTAAAGGGAACCCGGGTTGTCTCGGCGTTTACCGTTAATTATTTATTTACTCGGAGCATTACCGTCGTTGTTGCTACTATTGTCATTATTATTATTATTATCATTATTATTATCATTATTATTATCATTATTATTCGGGGCTTTCGACTTTGAGGACGTCGACTATAAAATGCCATTGTTCCAATTTGGTGCTAATTCCGTGGAGGATTTCGCAGTAAGTCCAATTTGATATTGCTTTGTCATCCTCGTCTCGGTCGACCCTAGGCTCTTTTACTTTCTTCTCTCCGCACTAAGTCTGCGCGACGCTGCTATTTTATTTTTCATTTTAGCTCTAGGCCCCGCCTATTTTAATTTTTCTGATTTTATTACCCCTGCGTCTTGAATAAAGTCTGGCTCCGCTGCTTTATAATTTTACAATTTCTCGTATTTTCTAGCGACTGCCGTCCAAGTGCACCGCGAGCGCACCGGCGTTCTACATATTTAACGGCGATTCATTTCGGCCGAGTCTGTTTATTTTGAAATTGATGAAAATTTTAAAATCCGCCATTTTATTAATTTTCCTCCTCGCACCGTGTGCTCAATTTCGTTCAGTTTCTATTGATTAGCTTGTATTGCATCAATCGACCTTTCCAAAGAATTTATTCCGAGTATTTAGATCGGCATCTTTATAATCTAATTTGAGTCCGTCAGTCGTCGTATGCTTCGTTTCATTTTCATACGTCGTTCGGCCGCCTACACGTTTCCCTTTATTTTATTGATCTTTAATTTCAATTTTCTCGCTCACTTTTGTCAATTTGCTTTTTACCCAGAGCGTCGTACGGATTGCGAGTCGTCGCGTTACGTTCCTCCTTCTTCGATGCCGCACGACTCGGATGTCATTCTCGTTGAATACTACAGTTTAGCTTGTGTTTTTGCCAGTTTTCGCTGTGACGCAACTCAAGTTCACTTTGATAGAACCGCGCAATTGGTCAATATTATTGTTTCGCAAAATGCCGCCAATGTCGATGGTAATAATTACCTTGCATTTATTAGGTTTCGCACGCTGCCGTAGAAGCATCCGAGTCGCAAATTCGTATCCGTGACGCCTCGTGCGCGCTTAATAAGTTTGATATTAAAGCGTCACTTGGAATTCATAACAGCCGACGGACAAGTAATAAGCAAAAATGCAAATGCTGAAATGATAACTAATTCGGTATTTCTTGATTATAAGTTTTTTATTCCACGTAATGCACATATTTATCTATTTTAGAAAGTAGCGATGTGTCGTTAACGTTTCTGTTATTTTATCGTCCTCTGTAGCTTCAATGATATTTAATTTATTAGCAACATTAAATACTTTTTCTGGAACTGGATTCCTTGATGTCCAGGATATTACCGTGAATTTCGTCGAATCGTCTGTTCGACCCGATGTTCATGAGCGTCTAATAACTTATCCAAATATTTTCTCCAGGTATTGAGCAAACTGTTTGTATCCGATCCTGAGTCACCATTTCCATCTCGAACCAGATTCTGTGTCGTTTGAAAATCAGTGGTGAGCGAATTAATGCGAACTCGGTTAGATTGGCTTGTGCTATTTTGTTTTCGTTGTCGGCCACGTGTAGTACTTGTATAACCTTTCAAATTTTTTTATGAAAATACGATATACTTTAATTGCACGTGACTAGGTTGTTCACGCGGAGCTTCCGCTTCATCCGTACGCAGAGTTTCTATATTTACAACGCAGGCTTTTCGTAATTAATTTTCTCGCACGAATCAGGTGTGCCGCTTTTAAATTTTCTTTTTTTTTTGTCGTAGACGTTGCCCTAAACTGCAGATTTACCCACTGTTTTCGTTTAATTATCGTGGAAAATGAATGCGACGGTTTTTTCTTTGATGACGCAAAAAGAAGGAGAAGAACAATCACCGACACGATTACAAACTTTACAATTATTAAATTCGAAGAAGAAGCTGCAGTCGCGCGCGCGCCTCCCGGTAGAAGCACCTATTTTCTAATTTAAGAACGCAGATTGAAATGTTGCGCAAATAATTGCGATTTCAAATAATCATTCGCGATGACAATGGCTGTTCGAATATTAGCTGTTATAATTCGGAAATAAAAAGCAGTTTTTATGCCAGCGGTTCCGAAAATTCAGTTTGACATCGTAATCGGTGGAAATGATTCACCGGTTCATTGAAATTCCATTCCCCGAACCTCGTGTCACAAGATTATGAATATTCATATTTTAACGAGGCATAAGAATTATAAAAGTTTCATATTTTTTGAAATTTCGGGACTGGAATGTGTCATGAATTTGTCAGGGCGGCGTTTTATTCCATCAACGGCGACGTCGGCCCGGAGGAAAAAGCGAATTGTGCCGTTCTGATTATCGGCCGAGGAGTTTGCCAATATTAAACGGGAGTTAAACTTTATAGTTTATGTTCTATTACTATTAGAGTAAATCATAGCGGTTAGCCAGAAAAATGTCAAGTTGCTTAGCTGGCGCTGCGGGATTAACATATTTCTTCCGTAAATATTTCGCCTCCCATTGGCAAGGACATACCAGAGATTCCTGGACGCCGGGAATTCGACCACCACCTTGGCCGTGTTCGGTGGTTCGGGGCGCGTCGCGTCGTAGTGCGGCTCGGCCTGGGCCGGCCCAGTCGCCGACGTCAAGGTTAGGAGCCAGGGTCGGGCGCTCGGAAGCGCCGATAAGCCACTTTGTGCGCGTCGTTGCGCTTTTATCGTTGCGCCAGGCGTCGCGACGCCAACGAAAACAAACGGGCGCCCGGCGCGGGGAGAGCGATGTTTGGTGAAAAAATAAACGGGGCGAGACGCGTAATTGCATTGTGCCGAATCAGTGGAGCTCGGATCTCAATGGCCCTGGCCAAAGACACGCCGTCGTTCGTGTACACAGTCGGGCACTTTTCGGCGAATGTTGCAGGAGCGGAGGCACAGCCGGATCGGCGGCGAGTTCCCCGGCTCTCCTCCGGGACTCCCCCCAGTACAAGCCGACTACGGGCAGCGCTACCAGCAGTTTGTTGCTGTCCGCCAGCACGACGCCACCCAGCGTAAGTAATCGAGTGTGTGTGTGTGTGTGCGGTTGGCTCTGTTTGGCTCTGTGCAGTCGCGTCCTCGTGTGGGTGCGCACCTCCGCCGCGGTGCACCCGACCGAAAATATTTTCGTAATCGATGCCACACGTTTGTTATTCATCGATCACGGGCCCTCGGATGACACTACTCCCGTCGTTGGTTGGCTCATTGTCCGCGCGGCCTGTCTACATCTTTCGGCTTTCGTCTCCTCCTGCTCCCATTCTTCTCCTTTCAAACTTGTTCCTGGGCTCGGGGCTTTTCCGGCGACAGCTCGTGACACGAATTTCCTCCCAGCCCACTTTTATGAAGACGACTTTCTCGCGCAGCGACGCCGAAACGTCGTTGTAATACGCGCGCGCGTTGCAACACTTTGACTCATCTAAAAGCGATAAATTCACAAGCGAAACATGTTTTCTTTTCTACATTTATTCCCGCTTTATTCCGCTACTTTATTACGCAAGAAGGCATAATGGCAGGATTGGTCGCTCCCATGCCTACGCCGTTAACCCCCCGGTACAGTTAAAACGACCCATTTATGCTAATTCGGAGCGGAGAATTTAGGCAGCGATAATTTTTAAAATTAAATTATTAATTTTGCTCGAATCCGAATTTATCGAAAAGCGCTGTTAGCTTTCGAATACCTACGGAGCGACCAGTAAAAAAGAGGAGTCGAGCCGATATCCCGTCTCTCCCGATACGTCGGCTGACGCTTCCCAATATCCCACAGCCAACGCGGCCACCCGTCCTAACAAAGAAAGCAATAAATAATAATAAGTGTTGAAATCATAACTCGGTTTTTTCCCGAGAAACGCAATTTTTCCCGACTCGCGCAGCGTTCGGGGAGACACACATTAACGCGAACAGTCGACGCACGCATGATCCCGAATTTCCTAAACAACCACAAGACACATCAATTCCTTCCGAATTCAATTTCTCACTTCCTTGTGTACACAAGGGAGCAGCAACCAAAGGGCAAAGCACACACAAAGCCGAATAGAGGGAGGCCTTTACCAGTGTAATATATTCTCGTCGGTGCGCGCATTGAAATAGGTGTTCAGAGTAAACAGAGAGCGAGCGCGCGATAGTGTGAGAGAGAGAGGGGAGAGAAGTCGCGCGTGATCTAAATTAGACGCGGTCCGCTTTCTTCTTTTTTTTTCATGTGTTAAGCAGCTGGGGGGCACGGTCTACAGTAGTGGCGGCAGCAGTAGCAGCATCTGGAGTCCAGCGGTGACGGAGAGCGGCGCCGGAGCCAACGGGCCGGGATTCCCGGGCGAGCACCAAAGACTCGCCGCCTGGGCGACGACCAGCAGCCAGCAGCAGTGCTACCAGAACTACTCGTCCTACTACAGCAACATGGACTACCTCTCGCCCACGAGCCACCAGCTGAACGTCGTGGTCAGTGCTGGCGTCGATTCTCTCGCGATTCTCCCGCGAGTCGAACCCTCCCCAGCCTAGACGAGGCGAAAGACAAGTCACTTTGCGAGCGGCGAAACCTTCCGAGTCTCCGCGCCGTCGAACCGAACTCGAGCTCCTCGCCTACATTTGCATAATCGCAAAGTGATTTTTCGATGCACATTCCGTCTCCGTCTCTCTTTATCCCTTGATCCGGACCCTTCCTTTTTTCATTCTAAATAAACAAAACTTTCCTTCCATCGCCTAATCACGTATGTTTGCCTTCGAGCCGACGGACTTTGGTTTCGACTTTGATTCCCGGCGTATGTATAATGCGGGGCATTCATTCACGATCCGGATAATGCGCACGCGTGACTGAACGCCGCAACGGCGTTTCGAGGCGCGTAATAAGACTCGGACGTACTCGCGACGATCGCTGCTAACGAACAATAATCCACCTCTTGGCGATCGCGAGCTGAAAACTACTTTTAAACGGGACTCAGTCGCGTGCTAATTGCTAATCGCTCGCGAAACGCTCGAGTTCCATCGTTCCATTGTTCGCGTCGGTCTGCACTTTGATCGGTGCTGGCGATCGACGAGTAAAATTCAACGCTGGACACGTTTATTTTTATTGGCTTACGGTACGTATCGACGGATTTCTGCGTCTGTTTGATCCAAGGCGAATAATCCTTTCTCGAGGGCACATCGGCGCGAGTTTTAACGAGTCGCGCCAACAATTTGGAGATAATTTTACCGAAGAAAAAAGAATTAGTTTGGCTCGTAGTTTTAGATTGAAAAAGATGGCGTCCCTGCTCTTGCTCGTTATTTTCTCTTTTAAAAAGCAACTCGTGCGTATTTTTCGCATCCGGCGGTGCCTCTCCGGCACTTGTATAATCGATCGGTAATTCGGTTTTCGAGGTCGAATCGCGGGATCGCGTTTCGCCGGCCAGAACCGTCCCCGAGCGAGAGCATGGGCGTTCGTCGGGGGAGTTATCCAAGCATCCGAATCCGTAGGGCAGATGGGCGTCGATGACGTAAGAGCGCAGAGGAAGCGCCAGGGATTAGGGTCAATGGGTTATCGGCGAGTAAGAAGGGCATCGGGTGCAGCGCCACGGCGCTCAAGGGTTATGCTCGTGTTGCAGGAGAGCGGCGGGGCGAACGGTCTGGACAATGCCTGGCCCAGGACGAGGGACGAGAGCGCCTCCTCGTGGTTCTACAACAGTGCCGGTTGGGGCGACCGCAAGTGAGGCCCGATGGAGCCTGACGCTGCAGGAGCTGGTGGATCCGTCTGACGTCGCGCCTTGTATCCGCGACGCCGCGCGCTTTGGTTTCCTTTTGCAATATATCGAGCAAGCAGCAGCAGCAGCAGAGCAGCAGCAGCAGCAGCAGCAGCGGCGGCTGATCAGCGACTAGTCATATCACGCGCACGACCGCATCCACCTACGACCTAGACGAGTCATTGCCTTCGCAAACGCTGGCCCGCGTCCCCGACCCGGGTCAAGAACTCCGCCTCGCACGTACGCGTTGTCGAGGTCGTCGAGGGCCATCTTCGCGACAAACTCGGCGATCTCTTTCATCGCGTTACCAGGTAGCCCCGCCGAGGGCGTCTGTGCGCGCGCACGAGCTGTCGGATGATAAAAAAGATCGTGTAAATAGTATATGATATACGTGATAATGTAATGATGTAGGATATAAGCGGAGAGCAGCTGTATTCCGTGTACATATAGAGTCGCGCAACGCATATGAGTATATATCGCAAAGGAACATCGAATGACAATTTGTACATACTAGTACGAATGGCTTTGGTCGTCGGCCGGAAGCCCCCCTACCGAACACCCACCACACTATCTCTCGATTACATATCATTTAACGATTGGCAATCAACATCGAGCGCATACTCGCGAGCAAATTGCGCTCTGGGTCTTGGACCGAGGGCGAGAGGCGCTCGGGATGCCGAACGAGCGCCAATCAGCGAGCGGCGGCTGCTCCGCCAAAAGTCATGCATATCCTGTTGAGATTGAGCGGTTCGCGTTGAGCGCTGGGCGCGCGATTATCGATCGGGCCTTGCCTCCCTCCCGCAAGGTTGCGCATGTTTCACTGCGATAAAAGAAAAGCGCCGAACAACAGACGAGTGGCGAGTTTCGGCGCCGGATCTGGGTCACGCGTACACACACTCAAGGTACTGCTCTCTCGGGGGCAGCCTAATTTGTCCCCGGAGTTCCGACAAGTGCTAGGAAAACAATGTGTCGTCGAGTCAGAGCCAGGAGGAGAGAAAAAAGAGGGAGGGAACGCGCGCACACCCGAGCCAGCGAGAGTGTGTGCCAGGGACTGCCGCCTCGCGCATACGCGCCCGCGCGCTTCGCGGAGAAAGGAAGAAGAGTAATTCAAACTATGTGCATATATAAAGAAGAGAAAGTGAATATATATAAATATACATATGCGGATAAACATGCAGATATACACGTGCGCATAAACGAGCACGCGAAATAATGTACACGCGCGCACGCCCACCCACACACACCCACGCACGCACGTACGCACGCCCGTACATGTACACGCGCGCGCGTACGCGTATACAATTTATACATATGCAAATATACAGTTGTACACATACACGAGAAAAAGATAACAGACACATATATACGTATACACACAATGATATCAGTATAAGACCTAGGCATGTAAGTACGTGACTGTTTAGATTGTTATTAAAAAATATCAATAACATTATCTAATGATATGACGATATGGAAAAGAAGCTGAATTGAATTACGTGTCATAATAAACATATGAAATATTAATTGACTTGTGCAAAAGTTATTCTGTAAATAAATTACTCCACCTGAACATCTTCCCAATAGCGACGATGCGTCCTTTGCTCCTTTCCTCCTTTGCTCCCCCTCCGCCCCTGCAGAGCAGATGAGAAGTGAAGCCCTCGTTGCCACTAAACACTCGTCGTATCTCTCTAAACTTCACTTTGATAAAAAGGAGCTCGTGAACTGGTCGTTACTTTGATTAAAATTTCGCCCCATCGTACCCTTGGGTCCTTAGCAACTCGCAACGCCAGAGCCTCTCTAATCTACTGGTTCAGCAAAGTTTTTCTTTAAAATGACTCCGATGGTCAATCGAACAATTTCAGCCCTGGGCGCAATTTTATTATTATTATTATTATCACCGTCGTCGTCATCATCATCATTATGAAAACTCATTCGTTTGCTTCTTTTAATAACGGCTCTTATATATTCCCGACAATCAAATGTTCGATATGAAATGCATCGAAAGCATCTTGTACCAAAGTTTGTAAAAGAATAACTTTCATTACCAAAGTATTGCTTATTGTTCATCGAGTTTTGTTTAAACGTCGCCAAGGCGACTCTCTTAAGAGAAAATGTTTGCTTGTTACGAATTTGTAAAGTTTTGACACCTTTTTTAACGCTTTTATTGCATCCATCACGCCATTTTAAGCAGACGTACATCTATCCGTGCATTCCATGAATTTCGCTAGAACCGGAGCCAACAAATTTCAATGAATTCGTGCTTTATAAATCTGCAACATAGGATAACCGACTTAAAACTTGTCGATTTGAGCTATCGATCGGCCAGGGCTGTACTCGAAGGATTTCGAATCCCATAAAAATGCTCTTCGTGCAACATCGACACGATGAAACGAGAAAAAAGTCCCCTAACCTCGATAAAGCTCGTGATAAAAAATAAAAAAATAAACAATAAAATTCACTTCTTCTCACATCGTACGGCGCAGTGTTCTCTCTTGTTAATATCAGATTTGTGTGTCGGTTACGAACGTATGTATGTACACAGTGCCTTCTGTATTCTTAATTAAAACGGATCAATATTCAAAATTTTAAGCCGTATTACGTGCTATATGCTACAATTAAATTGAAATCTGACATTATTATATCGTATTGTAACTCTGCGCTTAATGCTCCTCGCGATAATTCAGTGTTATTATCCTGTACAGCAGCAACTATAACCAAATTTACTGAAATTGTTGATCAGATCCGAAATCCGCTGTTCTTGTAAAATTCGAGCGTGCGTGCACTAGGTTAAAGGAAAAAGCGGTACTCGTATTGTCCGTCGGAAAAAGGAGCGAAAAACAATAAAGCCGAGCCTTCGCGAAGTATTAATTTTTCAAAAAATTGCTCGTAATTTGGTTGTTGGATTTTTTTATGTGGCACTACAGTGTCGCTGTGTGTAATTTATTTAATCGATGCCTTCCAAGCCATTACAGTTGCACCACGAGGTAATAACATTTTTATTGTGTTATATTTTTCGTTTAATAGCCTCATAGACTTTAATAGCGCGTATATATTTAGTACGTAGACTTAAAATGTAGAAATAAATTTGCTAAAAACATCAAATAATTATCCACGTGTCGTAAATTTAAATATCCTTCATTGACTTGTAAGCGAGACAATCGTCTCGTTGTCATTAGAGTAAATGGCTTTTTACTTTGTAACTCCTCCTATAATCCTTAATATGATCTTTGTAACTACACTACGCACTCTTATTATATTTCTGTTGTAAGAATCTTTTAAGCAAAGAATAAAAATGCCAAGAGCTTAAAAATTCGACTCTATCTTTTTTTTCTTTTGGAAGTAGAAAGTGTATTCATTAATAATAAATTTCAACTACTTTTTTGTCGTGCTTCCTTTGATTGGCACAACTGCGAATGAATAAAACAAAATTGTGAATAAATATCCGGAGTCAGTTATGCTGCGTTTCAATAAGGCTATCCAATACATCGATATCACTTTCCACTTTTTTTTTTGTTTTGTTTGATTAATGCTACTTCCGAGATTATACTTTAAAGATTTGACCGACTGCTCATTGTTGCACGTCACGATGAGCTTAGCAGCCCATAATTCGACGTTAAAAGTGGTATATGATAATAATCCTCGGGTTGAATATTCTTTTCCTCCACGGTTCATCGTATTATTTATTATGATACAAAATAACGAATCCATCATTTAAGAAGCAAAAAATATATAAATCAATATCTTAATAATGCCGTGTAAAAAGATGCTTGTGTACATTAAGATATTTAATAGAGTCTTGTGTCAAAACATGCGTAGTATTATAAAAAAATTACAAATTCATAAAGTGTTTATGCATTAATGTTTTCCGACACGTTGCTGTTGTTTTATCTCAAAATTACAGTATTTGGTATTCGTTAATTTTCAAAATACTCTTTATTAGTTTAACAATGGTTTTAATAAGCTAATTCTTAGTTTTAAAAAACTGAATCTAAAATGAAATTAAAAAACGCGACTTTTTGAACGAACATTTGCTATATGTTTCTAGTTATTCTAAACAACCAGTAAAAGTAAAATGATTTAAGACGATGACAAGCGGTTCAGTTTGTTGGTTAAAGAAAAACCTTAAGTTTATTCTCGCAGAAATGAAATACGAAAATTAAAATAAGAATAGCCAATAAAAATTCACGTAAAAATGTTGAGAAATCTACTGTTAATAAATTGCATGCTCCGTGTAAAACGTATTAAGCCATGAAATAAATAATATGTAATAATAAATATAATACTATAAATTTATTAAGTTTCGAGAACAATTCGAGTTTTATAGTTATTAATTATCAAGTACATAAAGTTTTGAACAGGACGTCAATCGACAGGAGACAAAAGAAAAAATTCGAAACTTTATACGCTTATATGTTAAAATATTTTTATTAATCTTTAATCGCCTATGTATTACGTACGTATATAGGCAAAGCTTTAAGTTTATTTAAAATTAGATTTTTTCGACGATTTTTGTACCAGTTTTACCTGTTTTGCGATTATGTAGATCAACGCGTAATAGCAAAAACAGCAAAGCTAGAGATGAGTTCAGAGGTAGGTATCACAAAATGGCGTCACTTACACGAAGTGCGTTAGACTCATACCAGTTATTTTACTTTATATTGTATTTGTTTTGAAATAATGATTTTTTTTATTTTAAGATGGTGAATTATATTAATATGATAAGTAAAAAGTCATTCCGTTCGCGTTTATTAAAAACAATTAAATAGCTATCTTATGGGCATCATGGCTATTCTATAAGTATCAAAATAAATTGGTATATAATAAGACTATATTATAAAACATATAAACGAATCTTTATAGATTGTTTTAAAGTTTAAAGAGAGTTGCCTAAAGAGTTTATAAAATACATTAACAACTTATTTGATTAAACAAAAATAATTTCTTCAAAAACTTTAGTTATAAAAACGTTTGGAATTTTATTTGATTTTTATAATATAGAAGCATATTTGCAACTGTGTCAATAGTATAAAATAATAATAATATTATTGCAATTAATAATGATTTATAAGCTTTTAATATTAATTATCTGTTTTTCATGAAAGTTATTTTTAGTTTAAGTCTTCCCTTTGATTAATTAAAAATTTATTTTATAAAAATGTAAAAGTTCGTATTAATGAAATTTTAAATAAATTTCATTACTAAAGTAAAATTTTTTCCTTATATTTTTGTTTATAATGTTATTTTAAAACAAAACCACTAATGCAGAAAATGAATTTATAGAACAAATAATTATTTTTCATCAAAAATCATTAATAGTTATATTACATTTAATGTTTTTTAGTATAATAATAGAATTAAAACTAAAAAAATGTATTGAAAATTTTTTTGCGTGATATTTTGCAACAATGACACTTTGTATTTTAGGTGATAATATTATTTCTAAAGTTTAAGTTCAATACTAACATTTTATAGCATTTTTATTGTTTTAATTAAACTATACACCTCAATTCTTTACATAATTTTCAGAATTATTTATTGTTGAAATGAATTTGCGATGGATTTAACTAATTCGTAACAGCAAGACTAAATTTAGTTTATCCTGTATTTCGTTGTAAACATACTTACACGTGTACAAGGTTGAAATTACCAACTGCTTTAGCGAGTTCAATTAACTTTATTTTAAGCATGTTTGGTTAGAGAACAATTTAAACATTTTGACAATTAAGGTACTAAAAATGTATTTGATAATGTGTTACGGCTGACTTTTTTCAAGATATCAGCATTCAAAGAAAAGTATTAGCATTTAAGAAAAATTACCAATATTTTGTATTCGTAAAAATTAAAAACCGGAGAAATAAAAGTATTAATTAAAATAGATGAAATTTTTAACCAAAATTCATTACAAGCGATAAATTATGTTTCGTAGTATTTGATCGTAATTCATATTGTAATTATAAATTACTAAATATGTATTTAAATTAATTATTTGATGATTAGTGGCGGGATGATGAATTGATTCAATTACAGATTACCCGATACTCTCTTATAATCGTACTTTTAATTAAAAAATGTGATTATTGTTAAATGCTTAATTAATGAAAGATACTTTTTAATAAATCTGTAAATAATGGAAAAGCATAAACAGATTTCAACGAGTATTGTATGCCTGCTAACCCTTAATAACAAGCCTTTCGGTTATTAAAGAATTATTTTTGTTAAAAATTTTTGTTAAAAATTTTTGTTAAAAATTATTATATTTTTATAACTTGCAGCTTAATCTAAACTTGATTGTATAAAACTAAGCGTCGGAACAGGTCTGCTTTAACTCGCAGAAGCAATTTCATGCTCCAAGTATTTTCGATGAAAATTTTTGCGTTCGAGTAAAATGTTTTAATCATAGCCCTCTACCGCAAACCCGCAACAATATGCTCGATAGGTTATTTAATCTGAACGTTAAACCGAATGTGAATGTAATGATCTCGAATTGGTTTCAATATTACCACTAATTTAAAGATGATAGTCGCTTATATTCGTAACATCGTTTCCAGTCCCTTTCTTCAATGTAAAGTAATTTATCGATTTTATTTATTTTGCAGTCTGATTCGAGAAAGCATTTTTACGCGTTAAAAATACTTTTGAAGTTGCGGCTGAAATATTTTCACGCCAACCGCAATGTAATTTGAATACGGCATTTTTCTATTTTCGTAGATAAAAACACATGACAACATAAATTAAACATTGATATCTTGAAGCGATTAACATAATACAAAACGGTTCGTAACGGTTATCTTATAGTACTATAATACTATTCGTTATAGCAAAAAATTTCAAGTTTCGACGCAGATTTGAAATCATAATAGTTTTGTATATATTAAAATATTTCTACTGTGCAGAAGACTCGCTTTGATATACACATTTGGATTGAGATTCGATTTGGTCCGATGTTTTTTTTTCGTACAAGATAACAGTGTCTATTCTAAGAAACTCGAACGGGGTAATAAAAATCATTGAAAAAAAAAAAATCACCCGAAGGAACAAAAATTGCAAAACTATCGCGAAATTTAAAAAATATAAAAACAAGTTTTTAAATTGTTCCAAGTATGCGAGTTACTTTTGGAATGTGTTGGAAAGTAATGTTAGATTAAGTTGAAAAACTACGTGAAAAATACCGTAAGAGCACCAGTAGATATATCGGTGATATTCGCCATTAATTTATACGATTATAGTGACGTACAATTGAATTGTAAAGATCGATGAAAAACTGCGCATAGCTGCTTCTTAATTAGACAAATGGCCTCGTTTTGCAAACTTTTAGAATAATTTTATAATTCTATTCGAGTATATTTTGCCGGTTACGTTTTATTAATATCGGAGCAGTGCAATAACGCGCGCGACTCTGATCCTGAAATATAGCTGGTAAAATTTAATATTTCATAGCTCCTTAAAAAAATAATCTTCCAGGTTCCAGAGAGCGCGATAATGTTATGCTGCTACCGTATTCCACGGAGGTGTGACGTGATTAAGATTTGGAGGATGCTAAAAATATTCCGAATAGCTGCTGCTCCCCCCTCCGGCCTTTGCTCACTCTTTCTCTCTCTCTCTCTCTGGTTATGCCCACCGCCTATACAACATACCTGCGCTCCTGAATTTTTATCTGTCAGGGACGCGTTCTCCTCGCGTCGTTCCTTTTTCTTTCTTTCCGGGTATATATCAATTCTCCAGAGAGGAGCAGTATCAGCGCGGAGGCTTCCAGGTCGAGTTTATCGCCGTAGGCCGCGGCGGTGCGGGGCGCGACGCAGGTCGATCTGGTGGCTACTGACAGTGTCACCGTTCGAGTCTGCGTCGCGACCGACCGCCACCGCGTTTACCGACGCCCGGTAACTCCTCGCGGGAATGCGCGCGCCCGACGGAGGGGCGTCGCTTTAGGACGCGCCGGCGCCCTTGTTCCATTACTGTTCCGGCCGAGCAACGAGGGATATATACATGAAACCGAGGAACGCGGCGTAGCAGTCGAGCTCGCCGACGAGTAGTGAGGCTCGCGTTGTTGCTGTCGCCCCAAGTCCTCTCCGAGACGCCGACGAGGCTCTTATCTCGGTTTGCATCTTCCTTTTATCCAGCGCCAGCGAAACGAGTGACGGAGGACCCGGAGAAGCGAATGGCCGGCGAGGGACGTCTGTAGCAACGCCCGGGGCTGTCGGGGCCTCTTCTGCTGTGTGCGCGTGCGATCCGAGAAGACGGAAGCAGCAGGATAAAAAGAAGAATACGCGGAAGGACGGGGGCATCGTCCGAGTACTCGTCCACCATGCGTTGTTTAACCTTGACAGTTGGCCTCCTCGTGCTCCTCGGTAAGTAGACGCACTCGGCTGGAAGTAGTGTCGTCCTCCTGCAGCCGCGCATCCTTTTGAGGGTCTCGCGACCGTTAATTACGCGTCTCGAGGGGAGGGAAGAAGGAACGGTGCAGCAAAGCAGTCAGGACGCGCCACGACTCCCCTCTTTCTCTCACGCTCCTCATCCGCATTATCGCGAGGAGATAGAGTTTCTTTTCTGTCTTTTTTCCCTTCCGCACTGCACGGGAAGAAGACCCTCCGGTTTCGCGCAGACCGAGCGCGGGATGTAATAGCGCCGCTCTTCCGACTCACGGCTGGGATCTTAATTACGCTCCTGGTCGCGCGCGCGCCAACGACGAAAATCCGTAAAAACGAATAGAAAATCGCGGGTCCGGGTCCAGATGCGCCGACGTGGGGGCACGGGCTCGGGTCTGGGCGGAGGGGTGGCGGCGGGAGCCTGCGAGCAAGAGCGGGACTGCCGAGGGGGAGGGACGGCCACGGGTAGAAAAAAAGGAAAAAAAAGAAAAAGAACAAAAAGAGCCAAGTGACTGCGTGCAAGTGGGACGGACGGGGAAGGAACCCGTCGTCGTCGTCTCTTGTCCCGTTCCTGCAACGCGCCGGCCGGCTTTAATAAGAATTTAATGAGAAAGCAACGGAGCCGCGATAAATTGCCGAGGTTCGGCGCACGTTGTCGGCCCCCTGGTTTTCAATCGGAGTCTTGCCACCGCGGATCGATAGCGCGCCAACCGCTCCGGTTTCAAACGTCTGCCTCGGGGCCGCTCGTGCCCCGGGACGCCGAGCCCGGAATAATGGAACACTCGGCTTTGTAGGGGCGTTCGCTCCCCCGCGGCGAAGTCCCGCTCCCGAGGGAAATATGCACGCCGAGTCTGAAACTCGAGCCCTTTGCCGCCAGGTTGCAGGTCCGCGAGGACGCAGGAGCGGCTCCAGTCGCCGCCGGAGCTCTACTTCACGGTGAGCCCGGAAGATCACACGGTCACCGAGGGACTGCCGGTGAGGCTGCAATGCCGGGCCGAGCCCAGCGGACAGGTCGACTACTCTTGGATGATCGACGGCCAGATGCTCGCGCCCAGCCCCAGGAGACACGTCAAGGACGGTGACCTCTACATCACCCGACTCAGCCGGATCCTCGACAGCGGGAGCTTCGTCTGCGTGGCGACGCACGGCCAGACCGGGAGGAGCATCGAGAGTTCGCCCGCGAAGATCGACGTGCAGTGTGAGTATCCTTGTGTCGGCTTCCTCGGCTGCACTCGGCTCCGGCTTAATCTTATGCCTCGGCCCTCACTTTCTTGCTTTTGAAACGCAATCCCATCTGCGTGATGAAAATAATTACGGAGCCACGGGAGTAATGCCGTGGAAGCTGCTAGTGGCGGACGAGAGGTCCTTGTCGTCGGTTTAATATCTTGATGTGGCGGCGTTAGAGCCCCGCTTTCCATTACGGGTTCTCGGAGTGGTCGGAGGAAGGGCGGCTGCCGCTGCTGCCGAGTTTCAATAGAAAAAACAAAAAACAAATTGAAACGCCGCCCGTTGAAACGAGAACTAACGATCCGCGGCGGCGACTCGAGTTTCGCGCCAAGTCACGGACGCGCCCGATTTTCCTCGGCTCCGGCGCGCATTAGGCAAATTGCTTTTTCATCGATCCTGGAAATATTAATTACCCGAAATGGTAACGACACTCTTCTCCGCCGCTATCGTCGCCGCGAGGGTGGGCTGCAGTTGTGCGGGGGGCGCGTCACCTTCGACCGCCACGAGGTTGCAACAAGCGCCAGTCGACTCTTTAATTAAGCGCACCGATTAATTATTCGCGGACCAGGGCGTTCGTTAGCGCGAGCGCGTCCTTCGCCTTCGCCCCGTCATTACGCGCTGGGGATCGCGCGCCGTAATTGCTACGACGGAGCTACCGGCCGTCGCGACGCGGCGCTCGGATTTTTCAACTCCCCCACCTGCTTTCCTCTTTCCACGCGGTGGCGATTGTTACGATGGCGCCAACGGAGCCGACGACCGCTGCCTTCCATGCCAATGCACGCGATCCGTAAAAAGTCTTAATTCCTGCACCCGCGCTACCCTAAGAGTGGAAGTAACGAGTTTTTTAGCGTTCGCTCACTTTGTTTCCATTATTTCCAAGCCGATTTATAAACTGCCCGTAAATTTCCAAATCTCAGGTACTGCGGATGTTCCCGAGCTCCGCTCATTAGAATAAGCAAACGGAAAAATGTAGCGTAAATATTACGAATAAAGAGGGATTAGTGTATTCGGTCTCGGTTCCACCCCCGAGTTCGCTTTAATAAGCCTCGTTTAACGTGGGCAGGAAAAAAGTTGCGCCGAGAAGGAAAGCAGGAGAGAAAAAGGCGTGAAGTTTTATAAGATAAGCATCTGGAGAATAAAAGCGGCATAATAGACTCGAAAATCCGCGGAGAGTTTTCCATTCGAGGTAGCAGCTCTTTCCGATGAATCGCCACATCTTAAAATTTATCCTGCCCTGAAGAGTTGAGGCAATAAGAAACTTGTGACGCATTCGTACCGCGACCCGCACTCGGATCGTACATTTAAAACTCGATGTTTTTCCACAATTTAAAATCGTAAGTGCGCGAATTAATTGCAGCGATAAGTCGACACTCGCGAGGAAACGAAGGATAATCGCGAGCACCTTCATCGCTATTCTCGTATCTGACAATTGAGGATTAAAAACTCCGGACGATACGTGCTTACGTTCGTTACGTTTCACTAGGTACATTGCAATTCTTAAATTACTATTACTATATTCACTTTAATGTGCATATCCGCGTCTATAGTGAAAGATGATGGATGGGACGTTTTTAGCGTTACTCTCTCCAAGTGTAGCTTTTCTCGTCGGAAGAATAAAATCTTGCCCAAGTTGCGAAAACTCAATTTCTTAGACAAGAGTATAACAGTATTGCGAATTTATAAGCGCTTTCAATATCTGTTTTCTCGATAAAACGTGTACGAACGCAGCTATGCGTGTCGTCAACACTGATCGAACATCTTAAATTAAAGTATCGCTTCACATTGTAGTCCCAAGTCCGTCAAGTGCAGTTAAAATTGCACGTGTTAGATAATCGCCTTTAAAAGTTTCCATTAATCGTCGCTCGAATAATCTAATTGATAAAAATGATTGTCCGAATTTAAATAGACTGATGTAATTCGGCATTTGAAAATTAATTTCCGTTCCCGAATGTTTAGTTCGAACGTAAATTAGACGAAGAAAACCCAAGTTTTCGTCTGCAATCTCAAGACGTCGCGCTGTGTTAATTATCTGTGTAAATCCTTGACTCTATCGCGTCTTTTAATGGAAGTACATTAGCATTAGTTTTTAATTTAAAATTAGTCATCATGGAAATTTTTAGTCGAATATACATGCATTACTCGGAGCACAAAGGCATTTAAATTTTTTGTTATAAATAGGCGGTTTAACCCCTTGACTCGTTCTCGTGTATGCCCCTATTTTTACTACCTTTTGTATTTAGTACGCCTTCGGAGACCTTAAATTATACATGAGTGCTCACGAAAACCCAGAGTCTAAAAAATTCTTCAGAAAACAATGGAATAAATTTAATTTTTCTGGATCTGATCTTCAGCTCCGGCTCCCCTCTGGCTGGCGTGCGTCACATTTTTCGGCGACTGCATTAATGTTAATTTAAATTTTGAAATCGACCTTATTCGAAAACTCTCGATGTGTCCACTGCTGTAAAATGTTAAGCGTTAGTATAAATTAATTAAATTCACAGGCGTCTCGTTGCGTGCATTTCCATACTTGTCCTTTTTTACCATCTTCTTTGCTTTCGCGCATTTTCATTTTTACCTCCGATTACCGGAATTATTTATCTCGAATTCAGTAACGACGCGTGCCAGGTCTTGATTAATAATTTTTTATAAGCGAAGCCAATTTTTTATCCGCTCTCGAGTCATCCCTCTGCACTCGAATTCTGTCACAATTTAACGATGCAATTTTGGAAATTGGCCCGGGCACGTTTTCGCCCCGTAAATTAGCTATTTTTGCAAATTACTCCAAATACAGATACGTAGCGAATAATAAGCAAGATTTACAAATGAATTTCATTGTCAAATACCGGAGTTAACGAGCATGCCATTTAAATGTGTAAAAGAAACGTGTCTTACAAAAACTGACTTTACACGGTGATATTTCTGGATAAATTAAAAGTACGTGTGCTTCTACAACGCGCATTTTATCGATTTATTTACGTGGCGATGAATTGGAAAAATTGGTATCGTAGACGTTTTCAATCAAAACATTCCACAACGGTTCATCGGGTAAAGTAAGTACTCGTTTAACGCACAAAGAGATAGACCATTCTCGTAAATTGATTCAAACCGAGCTTTTTAGCGATCAAGCGATTTTGAGAATTCTTTTACGAATTCGATCCGATGCATCGCGGAAATAATTTGGGGGCGATTTTTAGGAACTGCACGCCCCCGAACAAAAAAGCATAACGCAAGAGGAAGCGTTTAGCCGAAAGCGCTGCGTTGTGTACAAGCGATTTGAGAATATCAATAGTGCGTTAACGGATATTTATAAAAGGGATAAGTCTTATTTGGGATAGAGTGTAATACAAACTGCCTATCAGTGCATTGTTCTGATACGAGTCGAGTGCACGTATTTAGTCGACTCAATTCACAAATTGGGGATTACATTGGAATAAATCCTAATCAGTGTATCAAGTTCTGGTGTGTGCGTTAGCCGTGTATTAGAGATCCTGCGCATAATCGGATCAGCAACCAGGAAGCTTGGGGAACTTTCTATTCACAATTAGTGAAATATTGAACGGAGCATTAGATAAAGCTGTATGGAGCTCGTTAGAAACAAATGCGAGGGGACCGGAAGAAGTTGACTTTTTTTGTTAAGGCGATACGTGCAATTGGGCTCTTAGAAATGAAAAAGCCATTTATTGTTTTACGTCTCTTCGCGATGTTGCCGGATGATAATTCGCTGCCTCGTCAAACTCTTCATCGTTTTATCAATTATTCGCCGGTCGTTAAACTCGTTTCATCCCTAATGCTAATAAATCCCCTATAATCAAGCTTAGCAATGATTGTTTATTCAGGAGCCTGAAAAATTAGAGCAACAGTTTCATGTTCTTCAGACTGTGGTATCTGCGCTCGACCGTAAGGATAGCCCCATTTATTTTCAAACTCAAGGCACAAACTTGCAACTATAAGTTTCGGATTATTCGCCGGATAATTTTCAAGCTTCTCTTCGAAGATCTTACGACTTTCAATTTCAGCATTCACCGATAAGTTCAAGTGCACCTTAGCTTGTGTCAAAGATTTTTATCCTAAAAGTTCTTGGCAATTTAAAAGCGAGTTTTATCAAAACGATTGTTTGCATTTTAATTGCGCTTGCAACTAAAATCAAATTCTCCCCTATACTCGACCGCATCTATTGCGCAAGCACAATTTATACGATAAATATACAAACTCGATACTTTGAGGGTTATTTTTAGCTTCCAAAAAATAACAACTGATATTACGATTGCGTTTGTATTTTTGGCGGAGGCCAAGTACAGCTTGAATTTTTCCAATCCTCCCAATTGCTACTTCGCACTTCCACTTGTTCTTGAGATTGCGCTATACGCTACATTTGTAATATTCAATAATGAAATATAATAATGAACGGCCGCAACGTCTCGTTCGTTAGTGGGAACCTAAGTTTGTTGCACCAATTACTGAATTTCACGGAGAGCGCTCGGAATCCGCGGTTGGTTGGATGTCAGGAGTTTTGTACAAAAATAATCACCGAGCGCGTCTACTCCGGCGTTCGGTTTTCCCTCCAAAGCCTCGACAACTGTCTGTTGATATACGAACGCAATTTTTTAAAATAAACCGGCCTTTACTTCGAAAACATTTATGATGCTACTAAGCCTGTAAATAAACTTGAAATTTTACGATACAAGCGACGGAGGTTCTATTAATAGAAGCCTTCGCTAATCAAGCTTATTATAGAAAGTTTAAGGAATTCAGAATTCGAGGGCAGTTGAAGAGAAAAGTAACCCGAGCAAGACTCGCGCGGGGGTGGAGAGGAGGGGGTGGGGGAAGAAGGGAAAACGCAAAAAGCTCGCGCAAAAACGAACGCGAGATGCTCGGAGCACCGGGGCGTCTCTCCCCCTCCGCGCGCTCGTGTCTGCACGCGGAGTTGGAAAGCAGACGAGAAGCTGCAGCAACGAATAACGACGTCGAGTGCAGCAGCAGCAGCAGCAGCAACGAACAAAAAGGGAGCGAAATTCGGAGGCGCGAGATGGGAAACGGAACGGGCTGGTGAAAAGACGCGAGGAGGAGTGGCAGCCACAAGCACGAGGTCGGCTCCTCTCGAAAAGGCTCGTCTTCGCGGGCATCAACAATAACAGCCCCGCAGAGAGTAGACTCGTACTCCTCGCGATTGCGATCATTAGGCGTCG
The DNA here is from genome assembly GCA_018907185.1 of Platyscapa corneri. Lineage (NCBI taxonomy): Eukaryota > Metazoa > Arthropoda > Insecta > Hymenoptera > Agaonidae > Platyscapa > Platyscapa corneri. The sequence goes on from JACCHW010000012.1 coordinate 4,236,717, forward strand.
CGGCGGGAGGGAGGGAGCGAGAACAGCCATCCCCTCTCACAACCCCGCGCGGCTGCAGACGCGTTGAAGAGGCTTCAATAAGAGGCCTAGAGGCGGGGAGGAGTTGCGCGAGGAGCCGCGGGGCAGGGGGCAGCATCCGTCGGTGTACGCGCGCGCGCAATTGGCCCCTCTCGTCGTCGTCGTCGTCGTCGTCGTCGACGTGGCGTTGGCTTCGGCCTCGGGCAGGACGCAATTACTCGATTAACGGCCAAACTCCCGTCCCGGCGTCGCTGCCCTTGGGGCTGCCAAGACTGCTGGAGCTGCTAGGGGTGCACGCGGCGCGGTCCCGGACAGTCGTAAAAGTTTATGGCGCGTTTGCATCGAGCGCTGGTCGCAGCCGCCCTTCTTTCTTCCATATTCCCATGGCAACGCTCGTCTCGCTCGCCCTCTTGAATCAGCATCGGCGCCTTCGGCCTCGGGGAGACGCTCATTGTCGCCCCGACGGGCCGACCTCCTCGAGGGCGCGAACCGATTGATTCCCAGAGTCGAGGTTAATGGGCGCGCCGCTGATCGCGTGACGCGGTTCGGCGCGCTCTTTGTCGCGGGGTGAGATAATGGAGATAACGCGCGGGAAAAGACGAGGAGCCGCGAATAATGAGAACAATGAGAGCGACGAGTGAAAAATGGCGGGACACGCGCAGCCGCCGCCGCCGCCGCCTTTGATCTTCCGTTCCGTGTGTCAGTTTAAGCGGCCACGGCTTTTCAGGCCGCGAGTGGCGCGCGCCTCTGAAGATCGGGGCCGCGTCCTCGGCTGCGAGCGAATCTCAAAGCCCCCGGCTATTATAAGCGGCGGCTCTCTCCCGCTAGGAGTCGCCCTCCCCCGCACGACATTAAAAACAAATCTGCCGTGGAAACGTATCTCGCCGGAAGCTCGCGTCCTGTACAAAGGAGGGCCTCGACTTTCCCATGGCTTCCCTTCGACTGCCTCTTTTCGCTAAAACTTCTTTTATCGCGCGTGCACCTCCACTGTGCACAATGCATCCTCTCGTGCGCGTCTCGCGCCGGCTGCATTATAAATACCGGGGCGTCGAAAAACGGCAGACGCAACAAAAGTAAGACCTGCGCTGTTCCACTTAGCCGATCAAATAAAAAAAAGGAGGGAGTACTGGGGCTACGCTGGGGTACGCGACACTCGCGCTTTTCACGTATCGCTGCGCAATGAGACGGATTACTCGTGCGCCCGACCGCAACTTGTTCGCTCTCGGCTCCCTTCTTGGTCCCGAAGGAAGCCGCTGGGAAAACGAATAGATTTGCGCATATTTCGGGATAAATAAGGCCGGGAAGAGTACCAGCGATCCACGGAGTTCGGACTGAGGAGCACCGCCGATCAATTATCAGCCCAACGAGCGCATCAATCTTTGTTTTTGTTAAGTTCTAGTTACCCGAGCCCTTGTTTCACTTGTCGGCTGCGTAATGATTGCCAAACAAAAGCGTCGCCTCGTTTCTCGTGAAATCGAATAGCCCGAGCATAAATACGAAAGCGACGAAAGGCGTGTTCTTTATTCTTTTGTAAACGGGCAAATGTTTTCGCTCTCGGACGAAGCGCTTGGCTCGCCAACTCTTTGAACGTGACACTACGAAATTGTATTCCGCCATTGTGTAAGGAGCTGCAACTGGAAAGCGATCGATTGTCCCCGCGTGTCTCGTTACAGAGAGAAGTTTAATTACTTAAATAAAGCGGCATCCTCGTCAATTTTAAAGCCGATGCAGCAGCCGTCGTCGGCGCAAACGACGAACTAAGGAGCGACGAAACGCTCCCGCGAGACGAGCGCGCACCAATGTTCCAGATAAGTTTTGTAATCTAGGGATTTAATTGCGAGCGTCGGAGATACGGAGAGATTTCGATCTCGAGTCGGCCCTCCCCGGCTTTTGATTTACGCCTGCCTCTCCCCCCGCCCAGCTCCGCTCGTGCGTGCAGTTCAGTGCGGCTCAGTTTTTTGCGCGTTATCAAAAGGAAGATGCTTATCGCGGCCGAGGCGGATTCTTCGCTTCACTCGACGTCCCCCCGGACGCGTCGCTCGGATCTTGGCTGGCTTGCGCCGCGATGACGCACGGCAGGCAGGCTGTACCTGAAAAATCGTCGTCGCTCGGGGAGGGTGAGGGGGGGGGGAGGGGATGGCGGCTAGACGAGCGAGGCTCCGCAATCTCCAAGGACAATGGGAAAAGCTCGCCCTCGTCGTTCGGCGAAAATTGGCACGCCTTCGGTTTTAATTGTCCACGATCAAAGGGATCCGTTAGCTTCTAAAAACACGAAAAACAAACGACACCGCGAAATTTCAAAGGCGGAGGCAGGCGCATAAACGCGCAACGGCTATTCGAGTTTTTCGCAACGAAGCCGTATAAAATTATGAGATTAAATATACGTGTGCTACAAGTATAACACGTGGCCGCTATTTGTCAAGTCCCCCTCGCGTTCCCCAATAAGAATATAAAATCTTTGCAAATCGTTAAATAATATACCCGGTTTTTTGGTCGGAGCGGACGGCCCGGCCGAGCCTCGGCCTGCAATATAAATGTAAATTATACGCTTTATGAGAGAAAAGAATGCGGGATGTGCGCGGAAGAGCGAGAAAGTTGGCCAAGCGTATCGAAAAAGGTCCGAGGAATCGTTCTTTAAGGAAACGTTCTGATCGATTACAGGGATCAGTGAGGCGAGTGTTCAGTTACAGCTGCCGAAACTGGCACCACTCATCCGCGCTGGAGGCAAGGTCGAGCTTCGTTGTCATGTTGACGGCTCCGGGGAACTTAAGTACGAGTGGTTCAGGTAAGAGGCCAATCCCCGCCGCCGTTCTTTATTATTTCATTCGAGTGAGAAAATTGCCTGCGCGGAGTGATTTTATCGCTCTCGGATAACAAGTCCCAGCACCGTCCTGACGTACAAACATAAACGTCAATCAGGCCGCCTGTATTTTTCGCTTTGTGTTTCCATGTTACGGAATTGTACGAGACCTCCCTCCTCTTTGTAAATGATATAACTTTACCGAAGAGCTGGTCACGAGTCGCGAGTCACATTGTTAACGTTAATTTTCGATTGGAGAATAGCGAGCGATTGCAATTTCTTACCCACCCAACAGCCGCCTCTTCTGACGAGTTTATTTTCTCGTTATTGGTCGGAGCTGCAGCTTTGCAAAGCTCAAACTGTGCAAAAATTTTCAATTTATGTTCATTTGTGCCGAGTTGCTGTAACTGTGTCGGAATCTACGCTGAACCGCTAAAAACTCGAAAACTCAATGGTCTTTAAATCTTTGCGCTTATTCTTCGTGGAACCGCACAAACATCGAACAAATAAATCGAAACGCAAATAAAACCTCTCCCTCTGTCTATAATCAGCCGAAAAGGATAATATAGTATTGAATTTCTATTAAATGGAGAGAGTATTGGTTTTACGCGTGCAAATATGAACGTAATCTCTTCTTCGATTATTTAATTAATTACAGTAACGTGCACGTATGGCAATAAACTATAAATTGTTACTAATTGCTCGGTTGTTAAAACATAAGTGCTTCTTAAATAAAACCAGCTAAAGCTCATTTTATATGATGTTTATTACTATTTTATTACTGTTTAATCCGATAAGTATTTTTCATTATAATCTTAAGGTCAAACCATTACCGTTCTGTAAGGTAAAAGTCCATAAAAAGTTAATGGTCTTTTTATTTATTTTTTAGAAAATAAGTTTCCCTCTAATTTTTTGTTTATAGCTGCCGTTTTTGCCGAACACGTCAATAATATTTAGCCTGTCAACTTACAGAATTGTGATGTTTATTTTTTTCTTTAATTTGTGCTCGAGTAATCGTTTTATGTATTATAGGGTATAGTGGAAATAACGTTTCCCAATTTCATAAAACATATATTGATATTGAAGTACAAGCGACTGTTTAAAATTAAAAAATCTAAATAACGAAAATAATAACTATTAAATAAACTCGTGTAAATGTTTTCTTCAATTTTTATTATAACGAATGAAGATTTATTAGCTTAAAAGATTTGAAATAACGTATTTTAATAAAAAAAAGTATTTAAAATTTCACTTTAGGATATTAAGTTGCAACATTTTCTTATTTGTTTAAATTTCACTATCTTAAAAATATGCGTAACAAATGATTCTCGAGTTTTTTTGGTTAAAAATCAGTTTCTTAATCATACAGTTATATTTGTGTACATAATCTACTACTTATGTCCAAACAAAGACACGATATTCGATTCTATTTTATGGATTGGATATTAAACGTTTTTAACTCAACGTACCTTTTGTATTGAAACACGGGTTGTTCTTTTCTAATTCTAAATGCGAATGTTATCTTCGGAGCATTTTAATTAACAACAACTATCAGTAGTTGGCCTAATTTTAATTCGATAGCTTATGGATAGCCCAAAATAAGTACAGACTCGAACATATAAGACCGGCGTAACAGATATTAACGATCGAATGTTTACAGTAAACTGCAGTGAGCGATAATTCCTATCAATACTTAGCGTATTTATCTATGAGCTACTCATCAAGCGACCAATGCACATTCCAATTCGCGACTTCAATCCAACGTCGGTATAAAGTCATATTTCTAAATGGAAGAACGCGCATATTTCCCCTTTCGATGCTCTTTCATGGCGAATAAAAAACGCGCTCGCGCATAAGTTGGCGGTTAAGAAGTCTTGCTAACAAAATAAAAAGCCAGTGTTCTTGAAACCTACACAATGACAATGGCTTTGGCTCGGTTCACCGTGTTCCCGTGTTCGTTTTGGATTATCTTGCGAGTCGATCGAGAAATCAGTCACATTTCTCGCGCGTCACTTTGTAAGTTGCACAAATAAAATATTAGCCGTGTATAAAGGGAGCAAAAGAAGTTTGCATTAAGCGTCGTGCATTTGAATAGTGCACAATGACTCGGCTGCAAAGTCACCCAACGCGCTTCTAATGGGGAGTAACCTATTTCAGTCGAAAACTTATTTCTCAGTCGTAGCATTTAATATTTGAACCTGCCGCTCTCGTCCATTTTAGAAATGCGAATAAAACAGCCGAGCGGCTTTTCGCGAGATTTTCCATTTTTCCTTATCGGCGGTAAAAGCATTTGCAACGTGCGTCCAAAGCCATTTGTAGACAAAAGGCACTCCCCTTTCTTCTCAACCAGTGCACGTGTTTTTCCAACAACCGAGTCTTTAAGCATTAACGTAACCTAATAATAAAATGCAAAAGTGTCTGGCTTGGAATTCATCAACGGCGTCGTCCGCAGAGAGTTTCAAAGTCAACAGAGCCTCGGAGGCAGGTTCCCCCGTTCCCCTCGTTCAGCTGGTCTCGGTGGAATTCGCAACTAATCCACGCGACTCTCCCGTGAATGCTTAGGAACATGCAAAGCGTCGCGGCGAGCGACCGCGTGGAAATAAGGCGGAACCTGCTGGTGATCGACGAGTCCGCCCCCGATGACAACGGCGTCTACAGATGCTTGGCGCGGAACGCCGCGGGCGCCTCGCCCATGTCCCGCAGCCTGCCCCTGATCGTGCCCAGCAACGATACCGCGACCATCCGGCTCGTGCCCCAGAAGGCGATCGTGCGCCGGGGCGAGACCGCGAGCTTCAGCTGCGTCTTCGACAACGCCGACAGCGTTCACTGGTACTTCGAGCTCAAGGGCCCGCTCGACTCGGACGACGAGCACACCGTCATGGAGAACGGGACCCTCGTCATCCACAAGGCCGAGGAGCGCAGCAAGGGCTTCTACTCGTGCCACGGCGAGAGGACGGACACCGTCCAGGTCTACGCGGCCGAGCTCGAGATCGCCTGTGAGTCAGTCTCCTTACTTTTCGCCGAGTCGCTCTTAGCCTCGAAGGGGTTCATTGCTCGGGCGCGTTTTCGATCGGTAGCTGCGAGCTCGAGGAATTCGCCCAAACAAATATTTATCGCGCGCCATGGTCAACCGTCAAGTGGGTAATCGAGATTTGTTCGAGCGAAGCACCAAAGTTTGCGCTGAGCGATGGGTTAAAACGCGGGTTCGAGTCGAGGAAAGTGCTCGGCGCACGCGAGGTCGCGATAATCTCCCGTTACTCCGCGGGAAATCGTCTTGGTAGACAAACAAGCAGCGGAGCGCCGAGCAAACTTACGTGCGGTTTGCTTTCAATTAATTCCCTCGGCACTTCTCGGAAGCACTCGCCTCCAGCAGTTAGCGCCGCACCGGCAGTTCGCGCGAATTAGTATAATCGCGTATCGAGCATAATCCGCAAAGCTCTCGCGCAGTCGCGCGGGGCGCCACGAGGAAAACAAAGGTTTTATCGGCGCGCGAAGAGGGAAATTGCGAGAACGCGGCTACGCGGAAAATCATCGCTCGTACCGCAGGCTGGCTTGGGCAGTCGGTTTCGAGAACAAGGTCACGCCCTAATTTGCGTAATAAATATCGGCAAGACGTTTCGCGCTAATGCCGAGCACAATGTCATTATCGCTTTGCGCACGCGCAGCGGAGGATTAAACACGATCGGTATCATCTCGGGAGCAACGCGCCCGCCTCGGGTCCTCGTAAGCCGCCTTTGTCAAGAAACGGCGCGTAATTTGTTCCAGATCTAAAGAATCTCTCGGTCGCATCGTTCGAGCCGCCGCTGGCCGATCAACTGGCGGTGGTGGGCGAGAACCAGGAGCTCCAGATAAGCTGCCTCGCCCCGGGCGGTCTGCCGAGCCCCAAGCTCTTCTGGCGGGACCCCCAGGGCCGCATCGTCAGCGACTCCGGCCCGGTGCGCGTCCAGGATGACACCCTCATTGTGGCGAAGGCACGACGGGACGCCGACCGGGGCAACTACACCTGCGTCGCCGAGAACATGGTCGGCTCGACGGAGATGAGCGTGCAGATCATCGTTTCCTGTGAGTGCGAGATCCTTCCACCGATAGCGGCGCCCGCCCTTTGTCTTTCAAAATGCAAATCGCTAATCGCAAATACGAGCGTCCCACCCGTTGAAGGCGGAGTCGGCGACGACAACGAGGACAACGAGCGCAGCCACTCCGCCGTAATTAAGAGCCTTCCATTCTCCGCGCCCGAGAATGCGCTTCCCCGTAAACGGGCCACTGGCGCGATAAACAAGCGGCTGCAGGCCATCAAAAATTCCATCATTACCGCGCACAAAGCCCGCGCCTCCCACGCAACCCCGAGCTCGAATAGCTCTCCTCGCCCCTGGTTGGGCTGCGATGAATAATTCCGCGTATTCCAGGGCCGGCGGAGCTGCTCGGGCCGCCGCAGCCGGTGACAGCGATGGAGGACGAGCCGGCGAGCCTGAGCTGCAGCTACCGAGCGATGGGGCCGCCGGTGACGCAGATCCGATGGCTGAAGGACGGCGAGGCCCTGAAGGAGAGTGCGACGTCCGCGGGTGGGCCGATCCGGCACCGGTTCCTCGAGCATCCCGGGAACTCGAGTCTGCACTTCAGGAACGTCCAGCTGAGCGACAGGGGTAGCTACGCGTGCGAGGTCAGCACCAAAGGCTTCCCGCCGCTGAGGTCGCCGCCCGCTGCGCTGTCCATCAAGGAGAAGCTCAAGTTCTCGCCCGCGCCTGTCAACAGGCGCCTCGAGCTTAATTCCACCGCCAAGGTCGGTTAATCCAGCACCCAGCCCCAGCCCCAGCCCCCGTGATTTCGTCCGTCCCTTCCGCCCCGTTTTCCTCTTGCGCGCCCTGCTCTTCTTGCTCTTGTTTCACGCACAAAGCGAGCCTCTGGAAATGGGAAGGTGGACGCGCCCTCAATGGCTGCTGGGGATCGTGTTTTCAGGCTGTCAGATCTCGATGGCTAAATCATCGATTCGGTTATAATCGACAAAGCCGGTTGTCCGTCGATGGAAAATTACTCCTTCGCCACCCGAATTTACAAGAATCATTATTGACTTGGCAGTTTTTGGGCTCGAGCCCTTGCTGTGCCCGACGTTTGCTTTACCTCTCTCCTTCCTCCTTCCTCCTTTGTGCTTCTGTACATCGCTTAACAAGATAAAAGCCTCGGGTGTCCCCGTTTTTGTAAATAACGCAATAAACGTTGTTTGGATGGGCTAAATCACGGATAACGCTAGATAAAAGAACACGACGAGGCATCCTTAAAGCGAACCAAGTTGTAACGACTTTGTAAAAGGGGTTGATTTATTTCAATTACTTTGCACAAGCGATGTCTGCTAGTGCCGATAATTGCGGGCAGCAAAATAATACTTTGAGGCTAATTTTTGCGTATCAAAACCAAAATCAGCAAGTGGAAAACGGAAGATCTTACACGCGTGACGCGGCAGTTCCCTGTCTTCTGCGCGCACTCTTGCGGCCACGTAATTCATTTCAAATATCACATTTCCTTTTCTATTCTTTAACTTATCAAAGGCCAAGATTGCGCTGTAAAGTCATAAATGTGTGTTGCGTAAAAATGTATAGACGTACAAGAATACGAGGATACAAAAGTTTACGGAACAAAGTCTCGTAATGCGTTTGGAATGTCGGGCTGCGCGAAGGAACCTGGAGCCATTCTTTTATATTAAACTCCGAAAACACGGTTATTATTTTTGCTCACGAGCTCGATTGGTAAAAAAGAAGAGGAGGGAAATGCGAAGCAAGGAAGTTGTTGGCTTGTAATATTCGGACACTTTTTCCTTTTCTTTTTCCTTTTCTTTCGGACGAAAATATTAGGATCTCAGTTGTTGGCCTTAAACTAGTCGAAATAATTGGCTATAATTTGACGAACGGTGTGTAGGTCTCGTGCAAGGCTCAGGGCGCGACTCCGCCGACTTTCAAATGGTACAAGAACGGCTCCAAGCACTTTCCCGAGCACGTGCAGGAGATGAATGGGACGCTGCACTTTAGCGGCGTTCTCGAAGAGGATAAGGGCAATTACACATGCGTCGCCGTCAATAGCCAGGGCCAAATCAACCATACGATAAAGATCGACGTAGTCAGTGAGTATATTTTGAGTGGAAAAAGCCACTCCGCACGCATCCTTAATTTCGCTCGAATATTTCCCTTTCATTCTTACCGACTCGGCGTTTTTGTTTGTGACCCGCGCGCACGCAGTCGCCCCCAAGTTCACCGTTAAGCCGGAAAACGTCTCGGCGATCGAGGGCTTGTCAGTCCTGCTGCACTGCGCGGCGGAGGGCGATCCGAAACCGGCCATTAAATGGGACAAGGATTCACAAATGAACAACCTGAATGGGGATCGATTTCTAGTAATGGCTAATGGCAGTCTCTATATCAAGGAGGTCTACCTGAGTGATGAGGGTAAATACGGCTGCACCGCGGGAAACAGCGGCGGCTTGAAACGGGAGGAAGTCCATCTCACCGTTAAGGGTACTGTTTTCACTGCTGTTTTCACTACTATTTTCAGTGCTATTTTCTCTACTATTTTCACAATAACACGATTACCGCTCGGACCTTTTCCGCCAACGCTCTTATGCTTTTTATGAACTCCCTTACATCTCCTCCCATTGTGCTATTACGACATGGATTTTCACTCGAGTTCACGTTCTGTCAATGCGATTGAGGTATCGATTTTCTCAATAATTTTATGTACTCCTACCCGTCGCAGTCTTATGGAACTTAAATTGGGGGATTCGAGTCTTTTATACACAAGTTTGGTGTTTTAATCTAAACGTCATTCGTTTAGGTTCAATTTCGCTTCGAATAAAGTTTAACATAACGGCCCACTGCAGTTGTCCGAGACTGCTTCCATTCTTCTTAAATGTTTCGCCCGCCTCTTAACGACTTATGAATAATTTTTCATGAAAATTTTAGCTGTGGACGGGTATCGCTCGGATCTGGATCTGGATGCGGCTGATGACGGCTCGATGATGACCAAAACGGTCATCATTACTTTAGGTGCAGCAGCAGCGTACATGGTGCTCGTCGTTGGACTGATGCTGTACTGTCGTTATCGCCGACGCAGAAGGAAGCAAAGATACCTACAGGAGCAAACCGATGGCCAAGGTGCTTATCAAACTCGTCAACTTCTTATATTCCGGTGTTTTCATTGGGGCGTTATAAAAATTGCGCTATTGATTTTCGTCTAGAAAAAGGAGAAAATACGGAGGTTCAAGAGGAGCAATGCGAGCTTCGGGAAACCAACGTCAAATCCAACTCGACCCATAAGAAAGAAAACCGCGAGTCGCGCAAGAGCGATGGAAATGACACAGCCCACAGTCAGAATAGTTGTCATTCGAAAAAGTCAAAGTCCAGCTATGACAAGCTCGCGGTTAGTCGCGCGTACCTGCACGACATGAAACCCCTTGGACGGGGCGAATTCGGTGAAATTTTTTCATCCAAGTTTCGTCCCAGTGGCAGCGAAGATGCCGCCGTGAAGGAGAGCATCGTTATGGTGAAAACTCTGAACAACACGAAGGATGAGAACGTGTTGCAAGAGATCAAGCGCCATCTGGATCTTCTGCACAAGTTGAACCACGAAAACATCGCGAAGCTAATCGGGCTGTGTCGCGACGAGGAACCTGATTACATGATCATCGAATACTCGGACTGGGGAGATTTGAAACAATTTTTACTCGCCTCGCGGTCTAAAGAGGATGCAGCCAACGCAGACGCAGGAAAACCGCGCCCGCCGCAGTTAGCGGTCGCCCAAATTCTTTCTTTAGCTAAACAGGTTTGTCCGAGATATTTTTTAAAACCGTTTTTCCTCTGAAAACTCCAGTTTAATAGGTGGCAAAATAAACACGTCGAGAGATTTAAAAGTAAGATTAGAAAACAGAAACAATTGTAAAAATTAGTAAAAATTAGTCATCGGTAATAAATTCATGATTAATAATATCGATTCGACGAGCGAGTCGCGTTCTGCTAAACATTTGTCGAAATTAACTGTCCCTTAGGCTGCCCAAGGACTGAAGTACGTATCGGACCACCGACTCGTGCACAAAGATGTTGCCGCGCGCAACTGTCTGATCTCCAGCAACTTGACCGTAAAAATATCGCTGTCGTGCATGAGCAAGGAGCCGCATCAGCAGGAGTACACGAAGCACAGGAACCAGGTGATTCCGTTGAGGTGGATGCCGAAGGAAGCGGTTTTCGAGGACGAATATTCGACAAAGAGCGACGTCTACTCGTACTCTTGCCTCGTCTGGGAGATATTCCACCAGGGCGAATTGCCTTTCAAGAAGCTCAACGACGACTCCGTCCTCTACCAGCTGAAGACTCAGACCTTGGCCTGGACAGCGCACAAGGCCGCACCCCCCGCGCTCCAGGAGCTTCAGACGCAATGCTGGTCCTACGACCCGCGAGAGCGACCCACTTTCAATCAGATCGTTCTCAAACTCCAAGAGATCGTTCAGGAGTGCTCTCAGGTCTGAGCGAGCCTGTCTCCCCGTTTCCCATGTGCTCCATCTCTCTGTACGCTTTTGTCCCCTCAAGAGGACAGGAGCGGAATTCACTATCAAACGTCCAATTTTTCGAACACTGATTGAATACTCAACTTGAACGACGGCGATGGCGATGCCTGTCTATGCCTGCCTATCTCCGCTCTTCACTTTACGAAATTGTTAAAGGGGCTGGGAGGTATTAATATTACCTTTCAACTTTCGAGATTCTAAACAATTTAACGCGCGATTCGATTAGTCGTTAGGTCGATGGAATCGATGGTGAAAGTTTTGAAAATGTTCGATCGCTTCGATCGATACTTAATACATTGTCGTGATCCGGCTTCTTAGTCGGCTGTTCGTTTTAAAAAATGAAATCCGTCACTGTTCAGGTATTTTCGAATAAGTAAGAAATGGAATTCGATTAATGCACATTTATATTTATTATACCGATCTGAAAATAAAATTCGACAATATTAATGTAATTGTACGCGTATGCAAATGCGGTGAAACGCATTGTAGTTTCGTAAATTCCATTTAAAGTAATATTATGCCATTACACTTCTAGGCTCATGCCTCGTATTCACTCTGTCTCACGAACGTTTTTATTGCGAAGAGGCTGTGACAGCGTGCTGAAGTGCGCGTTTTTATAATGTGACGTTCGCTTTATACGAATCTGCCATTTTGAACGAAATATATGACATTTGCTCTGTATGGATCCACTGTTTATGTATAATCTCGAACGCGCGTTTCTTCACGACGGTTTTTTTTTTATAAAAGTCCAAGGATCGAACTTTTTGAATAATACGACTGCTGCCGTCACAGTATTCCATCGCGTCCATTAGCAAAATAAGCATCTTGTAGTCATTGATTAAGCTTTACCACGGGTCTGCGGTAGTGGGTGTCGTATGTTTATATGTGATATGTATTTTTGTGTGTGTGCGCGCGCGCCCCTAGGCGAAAGAAGAGAAAAAAAAGCGTAGTTGAGAAAAGAAAAGAAATTATGGTTTTTTAATCAAAAGTATTTTTTAGACGCGCATAATGAGAATATTTTGATACGGTGGGTCTCGGCTATTTTAGAGATGAAGCCAAGAGTGCAACGAAATTTTTAAAAGCCAAATTTTTACTCTTAACGTTCGAAGAGCTTCCGTGGACTATATTACAATTATGCGGTGTATTGGAAAATTCCCCGACTGGTCGCTCGTAATTTTATAATGCCATTAGCGGGGCACGTAATACGTGCGGGACCTCGTACTTGCACACACTGTCGTTTATGGAGCTTGTCCACATCAATATACTCGACAACTTACATTTATATTTATTATTAGTATTATATTATTATTATTATTATTTAATTATTATTATTACTATATATATACATATCAATGTATGTATTTATATGTGGTTATGTATGTATTTATGTATACGTTTGCATATAAATATATATAGGTATGGGTAATGATCTACATAACCGGTGATCGATAAAAGTAATTTTTGTACCTTGCGGTTAATAAATGATGTAGGTTTGATGAAAATAGGTGGATTTTATTAAAAAAAGAGAAGGTGAAAAAAGGAAAAAGGTGTCGAATTCGCATTCGAGTGCGGTAAGTTGTTCAAGTAACACGATTCGATATAAAAGGACGGTGATTTGATTTTGCATTGTCGCAAGATATCGAGTCTATTTTATACTTATGCGTAGTGTATGTATGACATCGTCAACGATAAGTATTGCATATTTAGTTTGTAAGGTTCCACCATCAAATGCTAGCCACGCGATCCTTGAAAATTTTAATAAACGCTATTTACTAAAGGCCTTAGATTATCGCGTAATCTCTCACAGAGGTATCACTGTTTCGCCTTATCTGTTTGTCTTACGGAGTAGAACGAAATTGGCAAGGCCGCAGAAAAAACATGTGCTCTCTTATTCTCTTTTTCTTTTGTCTAGTCACCCACACATGCTATACCTATACATATAGTGACGATTTGGCTGGTAAATCATTGTAATGGACAAACGGATAACTTCAATCAATAGTCAATAGCCTTTCAAGTTTTTGAGTACAAAGTGCGAAAGTTGAGCACCTTTGCACTGCGTGCACTTTTTACGACACGACTTTGTAAATATTCGTGAAACTTTTTAAAATTTTCTACACGAACGTAACGACAGTTTTTCGTCAGAGAAGAAAAAGCAGGGCGACGCGTATGTACGCGGGAAAAATCCTCGGGATGGTTTGCTGAATTTGTTTATAAAATTCTGTCGAACTCTAAATTGTCCCGGTGCACCATTTTTACAGTCGAACGAATTTCACTTAATTCGTCAACCGATTCATGGCAAGTCGTTGAGTAAATTGTACCGAAGGTTTTTCAGCGTTACATCCGTTTCCAAACGTGTGAGAGCGCATACACTTATAATATAAGAAGAAAGTGGACGTACACTTGTTAAAAATAAACGATGAAAATGTAATGATGAAACTTGTGTTGATTATTTCATTACCTCTGTCGTTAGCTGTACTTACATAAGCAGCTATTTCCGCTCATTTTATCCCGAGGTTTTTGTACGACACGTATGTACTTATTTTTTAGATACGTAAACACGACTTAAACCTTACATAAAAGTTAAAAACCCATTAAATCTCACGGTTCAAAGTGCATTTAAGTTCTAGAGCGAGACGTTTGTGAGATTGGAAAAAGTTTAATCGGCGCAGCTTGGCCGTTAAATGTGTGTGCTCACCGAAAATTGAGGCCTCGGGAAAAAGGCAGCTGTAACGTAACGGACGTCAGCACCTTAGCGGCAAGCGGCTGCCGGCGACGATCGATAATTTTTACTCGTAAAATTAAGCGTGGAAGCGAAATATCAGCCATCGGAGAGACGAGATAATTCGAGCGGTGGCTTGCATCCGCCAGTTGATAACGATGCATTTGAGGCGCACACGAGCAGCGGGGGTCGCCGTCGCCGTCGCCGCCGCAGGCGCGCGAGTAAGAGGGCGTTATGCACCGGACTCCCCCAAGCGATCTATCAATTTTCAATTTTGATCGACCGCAGAAAAAAGAGACAACCGCGCGATCTCGATAAGAGGACGGCGGTGTCGGTACGCGTGGGCACACGTACGTAACGTGCAGGTTTATTTAGAAGGAAAAGGAAAACCTCACCTTTCCAGTCAAGGACATTCTTCGAAGAGAAAGATAAAAGGGGTGAGGAGGGAGGAGAGGGAAGGGAGTGGCCGAGCTCACAGCACGGCCGTCTCGAGCCGCGCTCGCCGGTAGAAGATGAAAGTATTAGAAGCTTGCGATTCAGCCGCAGCCTCGCGCTCGCGATCGCGCGTATAAACTTTCGTTCGATTGCGTCACGCCTCTTCTCGCGCGACCCGGAATCATTCCAATTTCGATCGAACGAAAATCCCGGGATTACCACTTTTGTAATCTATCCTCTCTCGCTTATCCCGTGCGCTAATTGCGATCGCTCGGTGCCTTTTGGGCGCAAAGTTCACGCGAGCGAGCCGAGCGCCAGTCGGTGGATCGAGGATGGTAACGGTATCGGTAACGCAATCAGAGGCAAATAAATACTCCTCGCCGTATTCGAAAAATGCATTTATACATTTATTTAAACTTTCTAGTATGTACACACACGACAGGGCCGTTCAACGCAAGCGACGTCGCTGCACTAGAACTCGCGAACCCTTGACTCGTGAAGAGCACAATCTCGATGTACTCATGCACAAAGTGCCATGTAGTTGTAATCGTATCGCTGCTGTTGTCGATCGTTGCTTTTTAGTCAGAAGAAAGTTCAATTATGAGTCTAATATTTACAAATTACAAGGTTCATGCGCGTTTATAAATATACATATAAAAGGACACAAAGAAACAAATAAAGAGACGCAAAAAGACGTAAAGCCGTAAACATACGTAGAGATACGTGAAAGTACGTGAATATACGTGAAAATACGTGCGAATACGTGATAATACGTGAAAATACGTAAAAAGAGATGAAAGGATATCGTGACTAAGTAAGCGTATTGCCGTGCGTTGAATTTCTATTTTCTTTCTTCTTTTTTCTTTTTTCTGTTTTTGCTAACCTATTCCGAGAGAAAGGCCAGAGTCAATATAGATGAGCATCTATTTAAACAAATGTATTGAAATCGCAGCTGTCGTATTTAACTATATTTCCATATTTCCAGCAAAAATGTACTTAAATACGAGCGTACAATAATTATATAGTTTAGTGTTTGCAGCTTTTTAAAACGTAATAATTTTATACGTCGCCTCGAGTGCGAATTATTGCTAGACAATTATAATAAAGTCTAGGTTGCATTGCGCGAGGGAGTGGAGCGTGGGAGGCGACCTTGTGGAAAATGAACGAAGCCTGATCGACCTCGGCCGCTGCCCCCACCCCCAGCCCTCGAATAACCGACTCCGGGGGAGTCGTTTTCGGTCCAAGAGCGCAATGCAACTTAGAGCAGTTTATAACGTACATTTTATAATAATACCGTGTCGATGCACTGGCAAAGCCGTCGGTTGGGCTCGGGTACCGGGAGCGACGCGGCCCGGCAGCCTCCTGGTGTCGGGCTGCTGAAGAGGGCCGCGGCGCAACCGTACGCGACCTTTGCCAGTGCACTCAGGTGCGCGCGACACCCCCGCGGCCTACGTAATATAAAATACTGTATGTTGGGCGTCTCTGCAGACGTATAGGAAGGAGACACAAAAGTAGACGATCACGGATAGTGATGACGTAGGCGGGGATGAGCCCTGGGACTGTCCGCGGCTCAAGGGCTCTGTTGTTCGACGGGCACGAGGAGCGCGAGCTTGTCGGACTCGATCTGCTGCTGGTACTGCTGGTAATGGTGTTGGGCCGCGGGCTCGACCTCCTCCAGGCCCTGGTACTCGCTCTGTCTCAAGAGTTGGCGGTGCTGGTGTTGGGGCTGGTGCTGGTGCTGCTGTTGGTGCTGGGGCTGGGGCTGGGGCTGGGCTTGGGGCTGGGGCTGCTTCCTGTAGTAGCCGGCGTCGATGAGGAACGCGAGCTGCTGCTGCTGCTGCTCCTCCGGTTTCGGGCCGCGCTGCAACAGCTGCGGCTCCACCTCCTCCAGCAGCAGGTGCTTGATGTGCTGGGTCTTCTTCAGCCGCTTCTGCGCGGCTTCGGCTCGTAGGGCCTCCGCGGCCTTGGGCAGGTAAACCTGTCGTCACGAAAAAGCCCTTTATATAACCGATCGACTTGAGCGCAACCGTCTTTCCCTTCCTTTGGGCTTAATCGTCGAAAAATCGCAACGATCGAGAGATGTTCGTTCGCCGCTTTACGTCGCGGAGAAAACTCGAAAGTTCCGCTTGCCAGTTCTGGAACATCGACGAGCACTGTAGTATTAATTGCAATTAGCATTACCGATCACCCGTATTGCTGATACGACGGATTTACCACTGTAACGATAACGCGTTTTGCACTCTTCGACAAAAGTTAGTTGCGTATCGAACGCGAAACTCTAATGCTTCCTAGCAATTTCACAGTTGCGTATACGAATGCGCTGTGCTCGAATTGTTAGCCGCGTTGAGTACAGTAATTTAGCACGGGACTTTTCACGCTCGATTTCTTACTGGCAGTTAGCGACGCGGCCTTTTTCAAATCGCAGCTGGGCATCTTGAATAATTAGCTGTAACGCGCTTTCCGCAAATTTTCCCGAATCCGAGCGAGAGAGAAAGCAGGATCGCGAGCCGAGCTCTCGTTTATAATTTCGCGTGCCAGACGTTAACGTCGCGGCACTTTTCGGCTGATGGCGAACTAAAGTAATTATCAACGTAAAAAATTGCTTGCTCAACTAATAGTGCTTAAAACTTTTCTAAATATCAAGCAGCTGCTCTTAAATTTAGTGTTTATGGATACGTATGAACACGTACTGACATTTTTATCGCACACTTTGTTTTTACAACACGTCTTTAAATTTAGTGTAACGGCTAGTGTTTTTGCTAAAACGCAAAGCCGATACTGTTCTTGATTATAACGACCGGCAATTCCGATGAAGTTGCATTTTCCCACTTTTTTATAACGAAGTTTGCGAGCAGCCGATTTCGCGACTGGGGATTTTCGGGAGCCGCGATATTATCCGCCGTTAAATTGCTTGACTTTTTCAGCTCGTGCGAATGAAAATAGGTATCGAGCACACAGACCAAGCGCATTGTTATAAATCAATGGAAGGTTTTAAGTGCCGTTTTAGCGTTTGGGGTTTATCACGCGTTATCGGCTCGTAAATTAATAGCGTTTACAACGAAGCCACAAAACTGAGCGTGAAAAATCGGCGACTGTCTATTTCTACATATAATTCATATTAAGTACTGAAATAATTTAATAAATCTGATAAATCATTCGCTAAACGTTTTTATTTCCCAATAGTTTTGTGCAACGCGTACTTTCTTGCGCGCGATATAAAAAATTTCGATTCCTAACATAAAAAATGTGTTGAAAATTCGCTTTTGCGTTGTGAAACTGAGTAACAAGCAGCCGATACCGTAAACTGCAGCGTCACGTTTGGAAAGTTTAAATTCAATAAAAATTGTTCTTCTTTCTTCCCCGTCAAATTAAGACATCACACGGTCATGACTGCGCGGCTCGAGCACAATTTTTTACTCGGCCGATGTTTTGAAAGTCCCGCCGACGTTGCGTCTCAATGTTGCAAGCCCCGTAATTTAAATCTCCGTAAAAGCCAAGAGCCTTTAATTGAAAATATGTCCAACGAATGCAAACAGCCGCAGTAATCCGAAGTTGCGGCGCTCGGCCGCGCGGGAGGGATTAACGACTCGCGGGGCGTGTTTTCTGAAAATCTTCGAAACCGTTGCCGGCGTTGGCGCGAGTTGGCGCGAGTTCCCGCTCGGTTTCGTCGATCTTGGACTTTCGCCGATCGAGGAAGGGCTTACGCAATGCGGTACGAACCTCGGGCGCGGGCAGGGGCACCTTGTTGGGCAGCAGGTACTGGACGACGGGAGCGCTGTCGGGGTCGATTCGTCGAGCCTCGGCCTGCGCCCTGGCCGCTTGCTTGGCCTCGCTTTGGGCCTTGGCGCGGGCTTGCTGGTGGGCCTTGTAGAGGGCCAGCGCCTGGGCGTTGGCTATGGCCTGGGCCTGAGCCTGGGCGCGCTGCTGGTTCTTCTCGAAGTTCAACGCGTAGTGGTGGGCCTCCTCCTGAGCACGCAGATGGGCTCGCTGCTGGGCCTGCAGCTTCAGGATCGCGTCCGCGTGGGCCTTGTATTCCGCGGCCTCGTGGGCGCGACGCTGCTCGGCTACGAGGGCAGTTGCTTGGGCCTTCAGCCGGGCTTTGTAGGCGCTCTCGGGGTCCTTAGGGCGTACCTGTGTTCCCCGTTCGCGAGGCACAACGACACACATGTAGCTTGACGTCGAGCGAGCACACGCCCAACCAACGGCTTTCGCAATAACAATTCGGCAAGAGTAGCGATAATGACGTAACACTCGAGGCAGATTACTTCGAGACTTTTAAAAAGCGCTTGGCAGGCTCTCGTCAAGCTCTTTCTTAAAACTTTTTTTAGCAGTTTCCCCCAAAGTCCGATCCGTATCCGTACCGTGCGAGCCACTCGCTTTCAGTTTGCCGTTTCGCAGGGGCCGATAAGACGAGGTCCCTTGGATCTCTTATAAAAATCAAGGAATATCTGTGCTTGTCCCCGGCTGCGCTCGCGAAACGCCATTCGAGCATTGCGAAACGATAGCTCGTGCTCGCGAAACAGCTAAAAACAATAAGGCCAGCCCCGAGCGCTAATCGAAATTGTCATAGATAATATTATTAGCATATCTCTGTGCCACGATCGATCTCTCCTCTCTTTTTTCAGCATTCAATTTGTCCGCGCGTAATTGTGCTCCTCTGAATGGGCGTCGTGGGGTGGCTTCTTTTCGAGCGACTCCCATTATTAGTTGCTCGATGCTTGCGAAGCAATCGGCCCGGCGAGCTCCAACACATCTTCGCGTCTTCGAAGCGGAGTGCAGCGGGGCCCGACGCGGGCCTCAACTCCGCTCAATTGAATGGGGAGGTGAAGCAAGAGGCGTTCCGATTCTTGAAAAATGAGGAATTTCCGCGGACAACGAGGCCGAGTTGCGATCGGCTCTCTTTACGCGCTGGAATTAGTCGTATTCCGTAGAATCGGCGACAATAATGCATTCTTGAATAAACAGCAAAAAGTAAATTAGTCAAGGACGGGAGACTCGGTCTCCTTTTACCGTAGCCTGACACACAGGTATGCGGGACGTTCGTTAAAACAAGCCATGCCCGAATGGATTAATTAAGGAAAGGTACGGCAAGAGTAGCGGTGGTGTACGTAAAAGGCGCCGAGAGCCGTGTACTTAATGTTTTTGCGGGCTTCTTTCCCCCCGTTTTTCCGAGTAAATTAGTGCGTTAAAATGTATACTTTGCATACATTAATCACTCAGAAGGAGACAGTTGGTTATGCAAATTTGCATATTTTAATATTCGGAGCCGCTCGAGCGGCTTATCATTCCGCAGCTAATGTCAATGTTTGCATTAGAAAATTGTTTGTAAATATAGCGAACGAAAGCGCGGAGCGGTTTAGGAGTTTTGGAGTAAACATCGCCAGTTGCTAAACAGGCAATGGTCGGATTATTTTTTTAACGGAATTATTAAAACTCTGCAGGCGAGCTATGCTTTTTTCCGTTGGACCGTCGATTAGCATCGTCATCACTTTTCACGCTCGACGTTCAAGTTCACTCGCTAACCAACATCATCGTCGACTTGGCATTTATATTTAATTATCGCCCAATTAGGAATAGTCCAACTGTAATTCGTGGCCGTTACGAATGTCGATGTTTTCGTTGTAAAAGCGACCTTCCTAATAATTGGTTCGAGCTATTTATTTTCCAACGGCTGCGAATGCATCGTCCGGCGTTTCTGCGGAAAAGCTGCTTTTCCGCCCGTAAATAGCGGCCGGCGGTCTCGTAAGGCCAGGCCACTTTAGGCCTGGATCGAGGCCTTACAAATCGAGAAATGCCATGAAAACGAGAGACCGGGGACTCGAGCTGCAGGATCCGCGATATTTAAATCGAAGCCAGCAAAAAAGTTTGACGTCGCTTGGCGTTAACGCGGCGTTACTCGACGCGTACGCGTTGATATTAAAATTTTCAATATTATTACGTGTTTCATAAAGCTATCGCGAGTCGTAACGCGGCCGTAAAAGCATTTTTCAGTTTACCAAACCACGATACTAAAATCTTGCAATTAACAAATTTTTGACTCGGAAGCACGTAGTCGCTCTCGCGAACAAACTTTGAGCGCCGGGGCGAACTGATAAAGCCGAATGGCACGTTCACTTTCTTACAAAATCTTTGCACTCTCGCGGTGGTAAAAACCAAATACTCATACCATTATTAATTTACGTTCAGTCAAATGCGGTTTTACGATCAGCCTCGTTGATGCTGGAAAAATGGCGCGGACACGCTCTCTCGACAATGTCCTCCGGGTGCCCATTTTTTTATTATTGGCCGGCCAATCGGACTGGCGTAAACCGTTTTTTCGCGCGCCTTGCCAAGCCAACGGGTTACGACTCTTGAATTTAACATCTTGCTCGCGGCTTCGGTCCTTTAATGCGGCCCATTATTCTTATCCCGACGAACGAATAATGTCAACGAATCAAATCGTAAATTTCGATCGCCGCCGCGCGCTTGTATTCGTGCTAATAGGTTATTGGGCGTTAGGGCACTGCACCTCTCACGGGGCCTGTTTTACGGGGCCAGTCGAGAGTGCGGCTGTTACCGGGGACAATTAGAGAAACAAAGATGTCGGAGATATGTAAGCGCGGAAACAGCTGTGGCATAAAAAATCCATTTTTTGCATGGATATTTTGCACACGGTAACGATATAATAAATAAATAAATAAATAAACAAATAAATAATAAATATGCCGGCATACTGTGTAGAATGTTTGGGAACCGGGATAAAACCAGTACAATAGATTCGCAATAAAGTTTAATCATCGATAAAATTAACTTGGTTTCTATCTTTTTTATTGCATCTGTAATGGCTCGTTACTTTATCCTGAAAATCGCAATGTAAATATATATATATATATATATACATATCGAGACGATTAGGAAACCGATCAAAGCTTTTCTCGAAAAGTCCACGTCTCTCGATAAAGGCAGTTAATTCTTGTTTATTAGGCGCCTCGTGCAATCCAGGCGCAAACTCGGCGACATTTACTTTAAGGACGATCGATTCTTCTTCTTCCACGCTAGATTCGACATTTCGAAGAAAAGGTTTGAAGACGATTGTTTTCCTCCCCTTTTCCGTCTAGTAATCTCTTTCGATGCTTTATCGTCGACGCCTTTCGAGATGCCCCAACTTGGTTCGACCCCGAAACCAGTAGCCCTTGACTCTGCTCGAGCATTACTTTGCAACTTGTCGAATTTGCGAAACAATTTGCGAGTCAATATTTGCTCATCCGATAAAAAAGCTCGGGCACGTCGATCGATCAGCGAGCAAATACGCCTGTCATCGTTTCCTTCGGAGCCTCGAGTTTAATTAGTTGCGCGAATGCGCGCCGCCTCCCTATCGGCCCCCAGTGTTTGTCCCCGTCGAAAGCACTTACCCGCTCCTGGCGTCCGGCCTCGCTAACAGCCTCGCCCTGTCGGATTTGGTCGAGGGCGCTCTGCTGTCGGTGCTTCTCGTTAGCGATGCGTATCTGCTCGAGGGCGGCGTCCTGGTGCTTGTAGTGGGAGGCCTGAGCGATCTTCTGGAAGGCGATTGCCTGGGCCTCGGCCTGGGCCTGGGCGCGCACTATCGACTCGGGGTTCTGCTGCTGCTGGTGGACTTGCTGCTCGTCCTCGTAGCCGTACTGAATGGGCACGGCCTGATGATAGCGCAGATGGCCCTGCGGCTGGGGCTCGGTCGGCTGGGGCTGGGGTGGGGGGTCCGGGTGGTGGATGCGGATCTCCGGCGGGGTTTGCGGCTGCGGTTGAGGCTGCGGCTGAGTCTGAGGTTGGGGATGGGCCTGGGGCTGCTCCTCGACCGGGTAGTAAAGCTGCTGCTGTATCGGCCTTCGCGGCGAAGTCTCCACGTGGTACTGCTCGACCTCGAGCGGTATCTCCTAGATGCGAACAGATTTAAATACTCGGACGTGCTGGCGGTGAGCTCGAAGCTGAGGAGGGCCCGGCTCGGTCCCTTTCGTTCCGATCGCCCGGCTGAAGAAGGCCAAGCAGCGGCGAATCGCGAACGCTCGTTCGTAGCGCCAGAGCGGATTAACCTACCTGACCGATAAGTATGCAAATAAATGCACATACATCAGGGGCAGCTGCCGATCGAACCCCGTTGACTCGTTATCGCTTATGTTAACCGAAAATAATTTGCAATGCCGCACGTGATAAAGTGCGTAATTTAATGCTCGCAATGTTCGTTGATTATGTAAATAGTCATTAGCGAAAGACACTCGTAGCAATACGTTTACAGAATTATGCGATTAAGTTTTGCTGAAAATTTGTTGCCGTCTAATTGAAAGTATCGCAATTAATCATGGCTTTTTAATTTTGCGCGGATAGCCGTAATAATTCCGCAGTTCCGTAGTTCCGCAGGCATAACGTGAAAGCATTCTTTGGAATTTAGAACGATTCCGAGAAAGTCCCGCCGCTCCGTGAAATTAAGTTTTGCACTTTTTGCAACGAGACTTCGCTCGGCAGCAAAATGTGCATTACGCACGTCGAGGAGCCGTGGGATTTTGTTGGCGACGTCGTTGCTAAGGGATTAAATCGCGGTGAAAACGAGAGTGGAGGTATTGTTGTATTTTTCAAAGACTGGATGATATTTTTGACCAGGAGGCTCTTGCCTCGGCTCTAGAGGAGTGGATTTACCTGGATGGGCTTGTGCTGCAGGGATGCGGGCCTCTCGGCCAGGCGTGTCAGCTCCTGCTCGATGAGAGCGCCGAGTCGTGCTCGAGGCACATGCTGCGGCTGCTGGTGTTGCTGTTGCTGGTGGTGGTGGTGATGCTGCTGCTGCTGCTGCTGCTGCTGATGTTGCTGCTGCTGCTGCTGGGCCTCAAGGTACTGCTGTAGTAGGCCAAGGTACTCCGGAGCGAGCTGTTGGCGTGCATGGAAGGTGTGAGGCGTTAGCGATTTATTTTCGCGCTATTCAAATTTCGTTACGTGATCTAAGGTTTGGGTTAACGATCGGGATAGAAAGTCTAAGTGTTGCCACATTTCGCAATGTATAAAAAGTTGAGCATGGGAAACCTAGTGTGACTGGTTTACTCTTGAAAAGCGAAAATCGAAAAGCGAAAATCGAAAAGCGAAAATCGAAAAGCGAAGAGCAAAAGCGAAACGCGAAACTAACGGGAGCAAGCAAAGACGGCTAGGGATCGACGAATGCCGCGGGCCTGACCTTCGTTCCTAGTTTCTAGCTCTGGTTATATAAAAAGTGATATTTTAGTCATTGAGAAAGGAGAGAATTTTCGCATATTTTGTTGAAAAAAGCGAGTGTGCTTGATACATGGGAAAGTTGAGACATATTCCGCGCGAGTTGACGAAATAACATGGGAAAGTATATATTGTATTAACTAACAAGTAGAAAAACTCTTTCGTACACACACCTACACGTGTACATCTACACCTGGCGTTCGAGGCGGTGCGCGCCTCCGAGCACGTGTGGCACACATACGCGTTCCACAAATTACGTATTATAAAACGAAAATTGTGAAAATATTTGGTTTATTACGATGCCAAGCGGCCATCGGCATCTCGTCGTCGTCGTCGTCGTCGTCGTCGTCGTCGTCAACGTCGTCATTTTGTAATGTCCGACTCGCGATTACGACGCGGAATAAAGGGTAATTGGTGATCCAATTTGTAAAGGTTGGCCTATTTCGATAGGCTGGCACGAACGGTAGTCGAAATCACGATTATAGCCCGTTTATGCTAATCGATCGATCGCCCGCTCGCTCGCTCGCGCCCAATATAATCGCGGCGACGTAATTATCCTTAGATTTATGTGTTGGCATTATTAAGTTTTAATTCGATGCTTTGTTGGTAGATGCTCGAGTGCGTAAAGTGAGAAGAAAAGAGATAAAACGGCAGAGCCGTTGCTCGCGTTATTATTATTTAATTAATTTTTTCGAATCGCGAATTTATATTTAAGTATCGGCATCATAAGAAGTTAATGTTGCGTCCGCAATAACTGCTTTTCAATAAAAATCGACAGTTTCTAACGGGCATAAATATTAATGAAACTTTAAGAAAGTGAAATGAGCGAGAGAAAGAGCAGCCGGGAGATGCGAGGGACGTTAGAGCTGAGACAAGGATGAAAACAAGGTGCGCTGGAAAGGAATATCGACTGGCGTTAGATAATTTTGCTCGGCTTTGGCTCCGAGGATTAACAAACCGAAGGACCGACAGACCGAAGAGGGGTGGATGCACTCGCTCCGATCGAAATCGAGTCGCCGGGGGAGGGGAGCGAAGGGGATCGGTGATCCGAGATCGAAAATTGCGCACCGGCGGTGACCAGAGGCCGCGCGTTTCCGAAGATCCTGGCTCGCGTCGTTAAAGGTAATACTACGTAGTAGTCGGCCGCGCTCGTAATTACGTAAATAAATAGCAGCTCTTAGGAGGCGAGATTAGCTGGCCCAATCCTCGTGGATGTTCGTTAATTCGCGGCAATTACTCATAGCCAAAGGCCGTGGGAAAGTTGAAAAAAAATGAGCGAATCTGAAGGGAGACGAGGTAGAGAGTCCGATCGACGAGGCGGTCGTCGAGAGGAGCCGCAGCCGCAGCCGAGAGCCGATTTTTACCGCTAGCGGAAGGGAGTCCCGCTCGCGCAACGGCCCCGGAGATTGTGCACGTAGGAGCGAGCGGGGGGCCGGTAGGTGTAGAGTCGCAGCGGGTTTCGGTCCGGTGCGCAGCGCGATGCGAGGCCGATCGCGGCGCGAAATCGCGAAAGCGAGCGCACACCGGTTAGGGCCCGGCCGCGCTCGTTTTAAACCGGTCAGAATGCACTATTGCACTTACGCAACCGCGCGCGCCTCGGCGGTTGAGCGCGTAAAGCACGCGAGCGCCGCTCTCGGGGGGAGCGGAGCGGAGCGAGCCCCGGGGGCAGGCGCAGGAAGCACCGGCAGCGACGGGAGGAGGAGGAGGAGGAGGAGGAGAGATAGGAGAGCGACGCTTCACCCGCGACGCGCGCCTCGTCTTCGTGATCGGCTGCAGCCGCCGCCGACTATCCCCGAAATTACAAGTGCTGGGGGCTTACGTAAGGCCCCGCGATAGCCGAGCCCAGGACAATGCGGAATGGGAATTTCAGCTCAGGAGCTTATGCGCGACGATAGCGGCGGAGGAGGCATTAATTTCTCTCCGCGGGGATACTGCAAATTGCATCTTATGCCAGCGAACTGCAACTGCAAACTGCAAACTGCTCTCATTTTTCATTCGCGTCTCCGACGCTTACTTCTGCGCCGCCGCCGCCGCCGCCGCCGCCGCTGCATTCTACGTTGCACGGTTAAATAATATGTTTCGTTCTGTAAACGAAGCATGAAATTCTTCCTAACGTTCACGCATCCAATCTTTCCCGATGGTTGGGGAAGGCCAATCGCTTTTTCCGTAATTTATTCGCGATGCCGCGTGTTTTTCAGTTTCGCCCGTATTACTCTTCGGCTGCGCGCGGATAGAGAAATCACGGGAATTAAATTACATTTTTATGTAAATACATCAAACCGAATTAAGTAATCAATGCTGCTGACTGTTGCGGAGAGGAAGTTTGTACGTGTAATTACGTTTTAAATAACTTTTTACTTGAAAAGTTTTGTATTTAATTAACGCAAAATGGCTTTTAATGCGATTTCTTTTTTATCGCGCGTTGTATCTCATTTTCTCTTCGCGTGCGTTTTCCTTTCGCGTTACGCTTAAAGAGGGAAATATGACGATTAAGATTTTCTGTCGCACGGCGATGTCAAAATGTTGAGCAACGTTCGACCGGATTAAATCGCGATAAATTTTCTTTTTTCAGCTGCGCCGTTTTCAAATTTCTCACACCTCCTTGCGAATCGTACACAGGCGGCGGCGGTGGCGGCGGCGACGGCGTCTACTTGGGGAAGGGGGGCATTGTAATAAAGTTTTAATATGCAAAGTAGCTTGCTTTCAAATTAATGTTGTGATTTTCCAAGCTTATTATTTTCTTGCGAAACACCGTTTAAGGAAAAGCGCAGACTTTTATATTGTGAAACTGCCGCTAGAAAATGAATCCGCATTATCAAAAAAACTCTCGGAATTAATAACACAGAAGGAAAGTTGCGCGATACATTTACTTAAGCAGAAACACGAGCTTTTGTAATTTATTAAACAGATATGGCACTCGCAGCTATTCCAGAAACAAAGTTGCACCAGGCCATTTTCTAATTTCTAAAAGATAATATTTATCGGGAGTTGGATCAATTGAATTAGTTTATTTAACGACTGTCCGCTTACGTGCCGTTCCGAGGCTTTTTTCAATATCGCGCTCTCGCGGATGACACTTTCTTTTTAAGCGCGCAACATTTCAATAGAGGCCTTACATAAACGGGAATGCTTCTTACAAAAGAGCCTCTCTCGGCTTTATTATAATGTAAAATTGTTCGGCTTATTGCAGTTATCAATCATTCGTTCTTCCCGCAGTTAAGGCTCGCGAAATAATTGCTAATTTTATCTATCTTCATTACACAGGCCGTCGTCTCGCGAAAGTGACACGATTTAATGTGGTGCACGAGCGTAAAACAAAAGGCTCGCAACTTTCTTTCAAGACGACTCGGCGGCTTGTCTGCTAGAAATCCAAAGTTATTGCTGAGCCAGAAAATGTCGAAACCAGCTAGTTAACATTATTTACTCATTTTACAAAAATTTTCCCTCGAATCGTCGTTGGTTGGCATTTTTTATCCGGAATAGCTAACATTACGTCACGCGGTAATGTTATGCATTGTCATCGCGCACGCGTGACGCAACCGCGGCGTTGTTCCCCCCATTCAATTATTAATAAAGCGTTTAATTGATCGAGGCCTCGTTACCAATTCTCCTAAATTATCGAGCTTATTAATGCATCTTAAACGAGAGGAAATTTATGCGCGGTAATGGATTTAAGAAGCGATTTTATATCCGTCGTAATAAACCGCAATAAATCCGACAAATAAACTCCCTTTCGCATTCACGCACGGAAACTTTATATCCATTTATAGAGGCTAAGTCTTGGCTCGATCGCTTTTATTCAGCGCTTATTGTAGAGGCGCGCGATGTCTCGTTATTGCGGGATGCGTTTTCCGCGGCGGCGGTGGCCCGATTTTTGCACGTCAGCGTTGCGCGCAGCTCGAAAAAGGATGAATCACACAACAGTTGGCATCTCTCGCTCTGGAAAAGCCGTGGAAAATACCGGTTGCCGAGCTAATGGAACGGCCTGGGAATGTAAATTAGCGAGTAGAAATAATAGAGCAGGTAGTCGGCCGCGTTAAATAAAATTATTATATCATTAATTATATATGCAAAAATTTGAAACGCAACTTACGTAATAATAATGGCTTCGGGTGAGAGATTTCAGCCGAATATTTAAGGGGAACGGGGAGCGATCGCTTACGTCTCTTGGAATCAGGTCGGAGGCACAGCCGCGATAGGCATTGTACGCGGACTCATTGGGATCGATGATCGATGCTGATCGCTGATCGCCGCTCCGATTCTTTGCTAATATCTCGCCCGAGCCGGATATGATAAAATAGCGTGCGTGAGAAATTAGTTGTAACTCGATTTTATGCATGTGGAATCAATTAAACGTGAGTTTAGAAAGGAATAAAGTCAGAAGTCTCACAATTATACAGATATCCTAGATATTCGCGGAGTCGCGCCGGCGCTGAAATCTGATATCTGCGGATAAGAGCGCGAGTCGGAGTCGGATAAAGCAGACCTATTTTCCGAGATAAAGAACGTAAAATAAAAGGGGACTGCCAAGCTGACCCGCTTAGATTTAATAAGTGGCTTTTCGGTATTATAATCCCGGCGGTATGTCTGATCTTTCGAAAGTCCGCCAAGTCCGCGCGCTCGATGATAGTCGTCGGGTCGGGGTCTGAATTTTCACTTTCGAATGGAATCGAAGGACCCCCGGATAAAGTTCCCCGGCGATAAGAGCGATTGTCGGCCACCCCCTCGCGGAGGAGGGGGGGGGATACCGCGCTGATAACAAGCTTCCGCGCACCGTCTAATGGGAGCCACGAACAATTTTTCGACACCATATTAGCCGTGAGACGCATGATGCAAGACTATCACTCGAGATAATATACCCATTGTTGAGTAATTTTCCGATTCCCCGGGATAAGATCGCAGCCAGGCTACGGGCATTTCGAGCAGAACGTTTGTCAATAAGGTAAAAGTACCGACCGAGTGCCAGCCAGCGAGCCAACCGCTCTCGAGCTGTGCACCGGTTAACCTTGATTGTGCTCGCGGGGGGTGGGCCGGAGTCAGCGCTCGAGATTCCTTCGAGTGCTCGGGAAAGCCATCGCGCGCACTCACCTCCTGGACTTCGTCGCCGTGGCGCACGATGAACTGAGCCCGTGGGGCCGCGGCGCCGTAGACGGCGCTCGCCGAGATGGGCGACCTCTTGGCCGGGATGGGCTCCTCCTTGTCCTTGGCTTCGGTGGGCGCCGGGCTGCAGGCGGCCACCGCCAGTAGACCTGAAACGTCGACAAGGTCGTTGCACTCGGGCTCGCTCCCACGGAGGCCGCGGCCCGCGTGGGAAAGAGCCGGGGCTCCCGCACGTGCGGCGCCTGGCGGATACGCGATCCAACTTTCCCCGCGCTCCTATGCAACTTTCCCGCGGCGGCGGCGGAGCTGTCCGCCCTCCAGCGGTTTGCGGCAACCGCGCGTCGTCCCCGTCGCTCGCGGCGGCGGCTTTCTCACGCGCACCCCCGAGGCTGGGTGCGTGCCCGGGGCCCGGGATCGGGGCCACGGATTTTCCCGCGGAGGCGTGTTACGCGTCGTCGGTCCGACTCCTCTCCCCTTGGCGCGAGCCTGCGACGCGTCTCTTTACTTTTTCTTTCCCGCCGATCGCCTGGAATCGCTCGGAAAATCGTAGCTCGAGTCCGCTCGCGTACACACGCACACAATACCGAGCCAGCCGACGAGAAAAAGCGGTCTCGGGAGTTTTGTCGGAAAACTCGTAATTCCGGACACGCGCGTGACACCTACTTTGCGACTCTTTGGCGACGCGCCACCTTCGCCAGCGGGGAAAACGTCCGCGCCTCGCTCGAGTTTCAGGTTGCTATGGCCGTCGTCGGCCGGCCGTGCAGGAGTCGCGCCGGAGCCGTCCAGGAACAGGTTGCAAGGTTGCGCCAAAATCAGGGCTCGCATTACGCGCGTTAACGATCCTTTATCAGCAGCTGAGAGTTAGAGAAGCAGCCGGGCACGCACCTGGACGCGTATCTGGGTTAGCGGGAGCCATTTTTTATTCTTTATCGGAGGCTGCGATAACTCGTCGTGACTCGCGTAACGGCCGCGATTGTTGTTAAGGCATCTTTTCCGATCGATCAGGTTTGCAAGCGGCCTCGTATCGGGCAATCGCTCGCGGATATAATAATGAGAAAGCGATCAAAACCAAAAATTAGCGCGGAACTTTCGTACAATAATATTATCGACATAACCAGGAAGTAAACATACCTTTCCGATTAGTCGCAGCCGCGTCCGACTCGGCGGCGCTCGTTACTTAATGCTCACTTATCCGTTTCAAGATAAATACAATTAGCAAGCGCGTATTAGCGTTAGTTTTGGTAAACAACTTTCGATGGGAGGCGCGCGTTTTATAATAAACTTTAGCAGAAATTTCGTAAAAAGCGCTGGGCTGGAAACCGAAAGCAATTAAAGGCGCTTGTAGGGGCCCGCGGATGTGTTTACGTATTAGCATGTAGGATGTTATTTATCGACTCGACTACATCCTTATCTCTCGGTTATGCTCGCCGCGGCGCTGTGTTCCGTCACGCTCAGCTCGATTTAAATAAGAAAAGGAAATTAAAAGAGTTATAATGACGGTGCAGAGAGCGGGTGCGGGTACGGCACCCGGTCCATTTAACATTTAACGCTCGCAATTTCTTCTGCGAGCGGAAAATTATTATACAAGTTCATTAACGCTCGTTATTATGTTCTGGGCCTGAATATAATAATGCCGTGGAATTAGCCTGGCCTTTTTTTTCGACATTTTAGACTTTTCCGGTATTTCACTATCTCTTCAGTCTTACGCTTATGCGGTGAATAAAATTATTGATTTATAGTTGTTTTGACCCGGAAGCATTAACCACGTAACCGGACTCTAAAGGTTCTTATGTATCTGTGCGCTCGCATCGGGACTACCAACCGCCGATTCCATATTAAAATAATCAATCGCGCATTGGATTGTTGCATTGTTACGCACGCTCCGGCAATAGTATGTATCTTTTCGCGTATCCGCGTTCGCTCAGCGCGTTAGATGGGGTTGAACAAAGAGCCTCGGACAATGGCCCAAAAGCGACCTTCGTATCTAAGAGTAAGAGTCCGATTTAAAATCACTGATCGCGACGAATGCGCATCGTTTTAAGCAAACAACCAACCGCCTTCGCGAATAAAGCCGACGTCCCTCCTGCCCTTTAAAAGGTTGCGCAAATTTCGCGCCAAAACGTTTGCAACCGTGGGTAGTCAGAGGAGACCAATCGATCGATAATAAGTCGACGACAACTGATTACGAATTGCGAGTCACGTGAAATTGAATAATCCAATCAAATACCTCCATCGTAGGATCAAAGCGCGATCTCACGAAAGAGCAAAGAACAACCAAGGATCGACAAAGTCCAACTCGGAATCTAACATTGGGACGTTAAGATCGTAATTATTGACTCAAAAGTGGCTCGCGGCAAAAAGTGCGCGGGGAAATAAATTCCGTGCCGCGAACAAAGAATTATTATCAGTGAGACTATTGCAGCGAGAGAGAGAGAGAGAGAGCAAAAGAGTGTTCTTCCGAACGCGGATACCCGCGTGCAAAGTCCGACTGCAAAGTAATAGTCGGGAGCTGTTTTAAGGTGGCGGCTTTAAGAGAGGTAAAC
This sequence comes from Platyscapa corneri, assembly GCA_018907185.1. Taxonomy (NCBI): domain Eukaryota; kingdom Metazoa; phylum Arthropoda; class Insecta; order Hymenoptera; family Agaonidae; genus Platyscapa; species Platyscapa corneri. The sequence goes on from JACCHW010000012.1 coordinate 4,268,081, forward strand.
GGCGTGAAATGAGATAATAAAGTGTAAAATTAGAAATGACACGCTTTGACAAGTGTAAAAAGATTAGCGCTGTTCTTTGGAGGCGAGAAAAAGGCCGCTGCTGAGCGCTTGAATAGGTTCGCGCGCGTGCACCGAGCAACGCGGCACTCGCTCGCCCGCCCGCCCGAGCTAAGGGAAATTGCAGGATCGAGACGCGAAACGTAAAACGAGCGTTGCAAAAGGTACGCGCGCCGCCGTCGTCGATCGAGATGAGGCCCGCGCGCGCCGAGAGAGCGCGAGCGCGGAAGGAGCCGGGGACGCGGCAATGCACTCGGAAATTAGAAATCGGCTTTGATTACGAGCCGTGGATGCGCGCGCGCGCGCGCGATCCCCGATCCTACCCGAGCGTTGCGCGATCGCGAGGCGCCGAGGCGAGTGGCGAGCAGCGCGCGCATCATCGCGTTTCCGCGACTTTCCTTCTTCCGCGACCCGCCGCTCGCTCCTCGCGGCCCAAGCGTTAGAAAGGGCGCTCGCTCGCTCGGCGTTTCCCAAGCGGCGGCCCTGCACGCGCGCACTCACCTGCAATGACGAGCTGCCGCCACATGGTGCGCGAGGACGACGGGCGAGACGGTCTCCGGGAGCGGTGAGACAGTGGTGGAGAGCTGCAGGGAAGGCGAAAGGCGTGAGGCCTCGTGAGCGAGTGTCTTTGGGGAAAGGGCTGCGCGCGGCTTTATAGACGGGAGCGCGGCCGCGGCGCCAAAGGGGGCAGGAGTAGAGGAACGCACGCTGCCGCCGTCGTTGGGGAAAGGCCACTGCTCGGCGTCTCCGCGGACTTTCCAACAATGGTCCTCCATTGTCCCGGATTCGCTCGGGCCCGGCCCTTACGCAACCGCTGCGCGCTTTCTTCCGCAAGCTCCGCAGGACTGAGCGCGCAGACGGCGAAAAGGGCCTCGGCCCGCTCCGGCCCTCGGTCTCTCGCGAGCCTATTTCCGAATCTCGTCCTCGAGCTCGCCTGGGCGCTCGGTGCGGGTGGCATCGGAGGGGAGGGCCAGGCGCAGCAGCGCCATTCTCGCCGGCAATCCGTCTCCTCGCTTCCCCTCCTGCGAGCTCGGCTTTCCTCGAAAGCTCTTGGGCGAGGCGCGAGCTTTCGACGCCGATCAAAGACGCCTCCCCGACGAGGACGAGCAACGCGGTCGGGGGAGCGGCAGCGGCAGCGGCAGCCTCGGTTTCGCCATCCGCGCTCCGCCGTTATTTTTGCGCGGAAATTGGCGCTCGTGCGCGAGCTCTCGTTTTCACCCACGCGCTCGTCGGCTGAATCTGAAACGACGACGAGGAGGTTGCGCAAGCTGCGCCCGTCGCGTGCGTTTCAGAGCCGCGCGTTTAATCGCGATTATGTACGCGACGACGTGTGCGGCGCCTGTGACAAATCGACGAGCAGCAGCGAGCGGCGACGCGGGAGTTTGGAAAGGGGGGTCGCGAGATCGTTGGCCTTGCCGGCGCACTTGCTGCGGCTGGACAGGGGCGAGGATCGTCGGTCACGTGTACCGCGCACCCTTGAACGCGCGCAGGGCAGGGCTGGGCGCTCGTCGAGCAGCCGCGAGTGCACCGGACTCAAGGCCAGCCCCCCGGCCCGATACGAGCGCCGGATTGATAACCGAGAAGAGCTCGGGGGGTATCGCGTCCGATACGGCAGCTGCCGGCAGCGCGCGATTATCAATCAATGCTCTGATAAAAGGCGGCCTCGCGCCAAAGGGAAAAGCAGCAATGAGGTGCATTGGTGGTGGCTCGACGGGCACACAGAAGCGGATAACGGCCGCGTTCTTTTCGTTTTCGCAAGACTCTACCGGCGAGTAGAGCCGCTGCTGTTGAACAAGCGTCATATTTATCGAAACAGGATTCTGTTAATAGCGAGCAATGACTCACTATACTGTCATTACCAATTCAGTACTCGCATTTTTAATCTGAATACCATTCACTTTGCTCCAAATTAGTTCCTTTAAATAATAGGATGTAGGATACGTATCTGGTGGAATTTCAGTTTGTCCCGGAGAATTCTTCGTTGCGGCCCCATTCCTTTCGATTATCGCAACTGGACTTTCAAATAAGCACATTCTTCAATTCTTTCCCCCGTTTCGGCTAAAATTATGACTTTACTTATTGAAACGCGTAATTTGAGATTTTTTATCGGCGAGATAGTCGAGTCAAGGTCGAGAACGCGTGTCTGCAAACAGGAATTTTCACTTTTTTTCATTCTCATTTTTATCGAGCCCGACTTGGCTGGCGGATCTATTATTTAACGATTTACGCTCAAAATGCAGCCTTTTATCTTTCCTATTTAATAACACGTCTTGATGTTTCGAGTAAAAAAGCCAGTAACACCTCGTTCCGTCGGTTATTGCATATTATTATGTGGGAGTGATATGCAAATGCGTTGCACAAAAAAGAAAAGAAGGATAAATTTATTCGTTCTTTTTGAGGCGCATGCCTAAGCCACAATGAGAAGAAAGAGAATGAAATTTCACGCGGGCAGTTACAGTGCAATTTGCAGTCCAGTCGGTAACACAAGCTACACTTGACAAAGGTTTTGCCTTGATTTTGCAGGATGCCTCGGACGAGGATTGGCTTACCGGAGAAGGACGTGACGCTGTCTTGAATGCAGCCGATGCACCGGAAGTAGACGTTGATTTACTCCGGTGGAGAAAAGCACCGCGAGCTATTCCCCCCATCGACGTTCTCAGGGAAACTCAATCTCGTTTAATGGACTACTTGATGCAGCCTTGCCCAATGACGAAATAATAATTACCGCCGCTATTTTATTCCTCCTAGTTGGCCTAGTCTTGTCAATCCGATCCTGTGCTTTGCCTACACACATTCGACATACCGACACGAATGTTTTTGTTTCTTTTTACGTACGACCACGTGCTCGCTCGTTACATTGTATTAAGTTGTTACATTGGGGGTTTTTTTGGGCTTTCAATTGCTTTGTATCGAAAGCCACCGCTAGTTAGCGGAAGTTCGATGCAATTTCTTCCTTGCTCTTTGTCTTTGTTCTTTTTTGTTTTTATTTTTATTGGGCACTTAACTTGTATTGCATCAAGTCTCTTATAAAATACGCGAGATAAGTCAAAGTTTACAATCGACGTCTAATGATGTATTGAATTGTCGCGCAACTCAATGCTGTCGTATTAATTTGTAAAACGGCAGTTGTACCTTTTTAATTTGCCGTGCTCGGCAATTGTTCCTCCCAGTGAAATTAGTCGTTGCGCCGCGAGCAAAAAACAGGACGCTCGGTTTAAAACGAGACTAATACGCTTCTTATAAAAGGAAATCATCACTTTACGAATCGTTTACGATTTACAATCAATTAGAAATGTAACAGAACACAAATGTATGATGTCATCGACGAAATATGTTCCCCCTTCCTGTGATCTAATAATATTGACTCCGTAAAAGCAAATTTCGACTCGCTCTAACGATTTTTTATGGAAAGAGTTAATAGATACGTTTAAAGGAATAATGCAATATTACTCTAATGGGCAAAATTATTTTTCGCGTAAACTTAATAAGAAATTCCGAATGGAATTAAATGCGCGTAAATTATTTGTTTTTCGTTTTTTTTTCTATTGCGATGTACATTCGAAGGAATTTTCAAAAAAACGACATTTAAAAAAGGTCAGGGAGCGACAACTGGATATCATTTTTAAACGACTCATGTTAAAAGTAATCCGAGCTGCTTGTCATACGGATATTTTATAGTTTAAAATGCGTTTAAAAATGCAAAATGTAAGTGCGTAATGTAACAGATTGCTCTAAATACTGTTATACACAGGCATGTTTAAGTCTTACGTATTTTAATTTGTTGTATAAAGTGTAATCGAATACGTCGGAGGTTTTTAATGAAAATAAAATTATCTTATGCAATTCAAAATCAGGATTTGTTTACCGATCGTAGATACTTTTGTAACGCACTACTCGCAAATACACTTGAGCTTTGAATAAATTAAAAGATTTTCTTATTAAATAGTGCATCGATGAGAGCGTGAAATTTGCTGGAATTTTCTTCAGTATTTAAAAGGAATTCATTAAAAGTGTACGTGGAAACACAATTATAATAATGAGATACCTCGACAAAATCTATGAAATTTAAAACAATTACTGGCATTAATTTTTCTTATTAAATATTAGTTATAAAATTTCCAGCTATGTCCTTGGAAAAAGAAGTTTTACTCCAACTATTTACTTTAATAATTCAAAATATATAAAAGATTAAAATTAACGTATACTTTTATAGACCGATTAAAACTCACTGAAAGATAGAACGACTTACAGAATTAAAATTGATTTTTCAGTGAGAATCTTACGTAATGTGGTATCATTTATTCTTGAATATATTTTTTATGCAAAAGTCACTGTGAAAAAATTTTAATTTTACATTGGAAATTATTAAGTCTTAAAATGCCAATTTTGTTTTAAGGTATCGCATAAAATATTTTCAAAAATTTGTACTTTTCATCATTATAGTACCTTGACTTTTAAATTAAATTCATTTTATTACGAGCAGCGTTTACTTACTCTCAAATAATAATGGAAGTTTTTTTGCATCAAGATGATACATCAATATACGTGTTTTTTTATGTGCAATTAAATATACTACACCAACTTTTTATTTTATTAAATAAATTTATGCGAAATTAAGTACAAATATTACACGTAGTTTCAAAAAGAATATTATTTAACGAAAGTTACGAGTTATAATTTAATTTATCATTCACTTATCGTGCACTTCCAGGTCAGTGTTCGAACAAATTTTATCGAACTTACTAAATTGTGCATTCGTTATCAATGTAATCGTTGTTCGTTGTCCTTAATAAGTTTACGAATGAAATTGAAATGCTACAAAAAATTTGGAATAACGCAACGAAGCTTTTGGAAGCAACGAGCTATAACGAAAGTTATTAAATTACGTATGCTTTCGGTCATCTTACGAACGAAATATTTTTTGTTCGATTCTCAAGTTATACGTAGCTTATCTTGGTATGGTTATTACAATATCGACCTTTCGTAGATATCGATATGGACTTGTTCGAATTGTAAAGCCGGTCTGGTCTGACCTAGTCATGATCGGCATTGGTGAAACTGAATCGAAGCAAACTGGGCAAGAACAAATGGTTTTTGTTAAGTAGTGAGAGTTTATTGGAACTCGATTGCGTCTCGGTGCCCATTCGGCTGAATTTCAATGTGAAAATTTTGATTTTCACGTAGCCGTACTAGTGCCAAGGATCGCCGTGGTATCTCGGGATCTCTTAGGTACGTCGAGTGATAATTTGTATTTAGAGTAAATACCTTGATATCACTTTTGCTTTTAAAACTTGGCTGTATAGCTGAATTCTGTCGTCGACTTTCAAGCTTCGCAACTTATAAATGCATATAACGTTAAGTGCTTTTCGCGATCGCTTGCTTTTTTCAGTTTCGACTTTTCATTTCCCTCTGTCTCTTTGCTTCGTTTAGTCAGTGCAGTGGCTAATCCATTCAAGGTTGTGCTGCAGTTCCAATTCACCCTTTATCGAGAAAAACATTTTCAAATTCGATTTATTTTATAATACTTCATTCGCTTTTACTTTTCTATGCAGTTTTTATAAATTTCATTGTTTATTATTACATTATATTATTATTATAGCTCTTTGGCATTTTCATACAAATAATTGCCACGTACTTTTAACATAAAAATTAACGACTATTATAGATTTCTCAACTTATATTGAATTTTGGTCTTTTTTATTAAAGAGCACTTGCTGAATTTGAATTTAATATTCAAGTTAAATGTAATTTTACGTTTTAAATTAAGCGATTAAAAAATTCGTTAAATATTTTTTTATTGATGTATCATATTTATTTTTTTCGAATTTAGCGCCTTAAATATTATGAAATCTCATCTCTTTTAAATTAAGTAAATTGTAATTGCCTATTTCAGTAGATAAAAGTGATATAAATCAACTTATGTTAGTATTACATGATTAATTCTTCTTAATTAGATTAGAAAGTGTTAAAATTCGCAAAGAATGTTATATTGTATTTGATATAATAAAAAAGAGTTGAATTGCTGTAAACTGTATTGTTGCAGAGAGTGGGATAAAATAACAATAGCGTAGATGTGCTACTCAGTGTGGACTGACCGCTTACTAGTGACCTTAACTTATTTTCATTCTGAATGAAACATTACACTATTAAACTAAAGCTGAATTTTTCACAAACAAATGTAACTATATATTTGTGCTCTTAATGTAGGCGAGTATTTAAAGGTATCTTTAGCAATCTTTAAAAGCATATTACTCAATAAAGGGAAATGTTTAATTAGTTCAAGTAATGCACCATATTTCTAGTAATATAGACAATTTTCAAATATTATTTATTAATGCTTCTACCCGCGTACAGTTTTTTCTAATGCTCTAATCATTATTTCGCATTAATGTTACAGTCAATTTATAATTAAGAATTAATTATGCTTTTATGAAAATAATTCGTAGACTCGATATTAAGTTGTTTTATAACTTAAATGTAACTAAACGCGAACGAGGATACGAATGTTACTAATCTTACTTTTCCCCCAAAGTCATCGTGTTTGAATAAGAAACGTCAATATCGCACTCTCTTTTTGTATTCCATTACAAAAACGAGCGCTGAAAAAATAATGCGAGAAATTTGTAATACACGAGTAATGTTGCATATTACGAGATTGTTGACGTTAAATATATATCAAATCTTTAATCTCACACTTCGAAATATTTCCTTAACAGTCACCTCTCACAAAACAGAGTAACCGCAAACGACGCCAGGGGCAAACTTTGTGCCAGATGGTGAGAGCATGCGCACTTCCACCTGATGGTCTGGATTATGGTCTAAGACCCTATAACGGGCTCTATATCTATATATAGTGCGTCAAGCAATAGGCTATCGCATTTAACTTATTTTAATATTTAAAAACCAATGAAATTATTTATTTAGCCCCATGGGGCTAAATGAATAAATAAAAATTTGAATTATTTAATCTGTATAATCATTATTTTTAGATATTCAAGTAAAAACAAAAAATTTCCCGAAGCTTGTAAAAGATCCTTAAAATTGCATGCATACATGTTTGAAAAATTATATAAATTTGATAAGTAATTAATTTTTGTTTTTTCAATCTATGCGTACGATACCGATTTTTAAGAGGTGCATGTTTCTTTTTTATATATTATTCAGACTTATTATTCTTTTTAGAAAACTTTTATTAATGGAAAAAAACATCGAGTCTGAGGCGCGCGCATGTGTATAAACATAAAGCTATCACACTTATGCATGAGGTAAAGTTTGAGGGATAAAATTTCGTTACGAGGAAAATAATGAAAGTTTTGACCATAATCTGAAAAGATTGAGTGAAATTTTTATTTTGACAAAACTATTACATTACAGCTTAAATATAAACTATAAAAAGTTATGAAAATTGTCATGGAGGCTACGTGTGACTGTGCGTGTACGTACAGCCGATCATCTATCGATGTATACCAATACTTTAAATCTTGTTAAAAAGAGAAAGTATGCATTGCGCACACTCGGAACCGTCGGACATCCGCCATGATGGATTTGTAATGCCAGCGCCAACTAGCCGCCGCAACTGCAGCATCATCAATATACACACTTACGCATCGATTATATGTTCATGTGCACCCACACGCCGCACATGCACGCAAACGTACATACGAATTGATCATATTGTGGACGGCATCAGTACAGTCGAAAAAATTATAATTTATTGAAAGATATATGTGTATATGCATATGCATTTATGCTAATGGGTATACATATATGAATCTTTCAAAAAAATTTTTCACCGCAATTACGTATCAGGCCAGTATTTGTACGTTTTGTTGTGAGTGAACTCGATGACGTGCACGGTTCAACCTAAGTGCGAGAAGAAGACAGACATACTATTGCCGTGCCGAATAAGTTGGGCTAAGGGAGTCTATGATCAATGATGTTGTGAATTGTTAAAAGAGGTATATTTGTTTGTATGAAGCGGACTCGCGGCGAATCGCGGGCCCGTCGTTCATTAACGTTTGGAAAGAGGAAGCTCTGTTGATTTGTATAACGGAAGTGTAAGTAGAGAGAATGGAAGGGAACGGCGAGCAAGGCATCGCCGTTCAGGAAAACCCCGGTAACAACGAACAACAAGAGCATAACGTTGACCATGATGTCGGCATGGAAGAATCCGAAGATTACTATTACGAGGGCGACGACTATAGACATTTCGCGCCTAGAGGCCGAGGTGGATTTAGGTACTAAATTTTACAGATGATTGTGATTCAATGATTGTGTTTCCGTCTTAGCGTCAGTCATTATTCTCTTGAGATTTCAGTCATTTCTTATCGCGTGCTCCCGTTTCTGTATTCGGTAAGGTTAAATAACCTTGCGATTTACAATGAACAGTTGAAATATTCACGTTCATTTGTTTTATATGTTATATCATTTTTAATAAAAAGATTTAACAGTGATAATACACCTAATTTGCCATAATAATATAATAAAATATTTTATAATAAAATATTACGATTTCATTCCGCACTTTGTAATGTATGATTCTTTTAAATATAATGGCAACAATCATTATTTCATAATGTTTATTCGCTACAATAAGCGATAACGATTTAAGGGGAAGAGGAGGCGGCGGCCGAGGATTTGACTATTCTCCAAGAGGAGGACCACCCAGGTTCAGAGGTAGAGGAGGATTTGGGCCTCGAGGAGGTCCAATGTATAGAGGTGCCAATAACGGGTATCCTTATGAAGGGCCACCACCACCTCGTCCTCCCCCCAATTGTCCTCCAGGACCATCGGGGCCTCGGTTTAGAGGTCCACCACCACCATTTGATCCTAGTTGGGGTCCCATGGGACCACCACCACCCAACATAATGGGACCTCCAAATATTATGGGTCATCCACAGGGAGGAATGGTAAAGTAGTATCACGCGGAGACGTTTAAAGATATATAATGCTAAAAAAGTTGAATTTTGCTTTTGTATAGCCCCCACCACACATGATGAATGGACCCATTGGTAGCGGAGCAGGTCCAGGACCATATGGACCACCAGGACCAGGAATGGGACCTCCAAATATGAACAACGTAAACTAATAGCTTATTTTGATTTTCTCGCTCCACAGAATTTTGGTAAGTAAATTCTGTGCATTGTTAAATATACATTTTTTTTTTATAGATTCCAGGTCAACAGCAACCTCAACATCAGCAGATGCAGCAGCAAAGCAACATTCCAGGACTTGACCTCAATGGGGAGGTATGGGTAGAGACAAAAACACAAGATGGAAAATTTTATTATTATAATATTAGATCTCGCGAAACTACGTGGACCAAACCAGAAGGACCAAACGTAAAAGTAATGGTGCAAGATCAGGTATGTAAAATAATATGTACCACAGTAGCTTTACAAATCTGAAAAAATCATAAATTATATTTTAAATAATTATCATAGTTGGAACAATTGGTACACGGGGCATCGAAGCAGTCATCCGGTGGTGCAGTAGCTGCTTCTCCAGTGAACACGATGGGACAACAGCAACAGCAACAAGGAAACAGCGGAAGTGGTGAGGTAAGGATGCAACAGCAAGGTAGTGAGGCACCCTCTTCTGCCCCTTCTGCTACAGCCAATGCTAACGACACAGACTCGAGTCAAGTAAGTACAGCTCCTCCAGGTACTGCTATCACAACTGGTCCTGCAGCTGGATCAACTGAGCCTATGGATACTTCAAATTCATCATCAGAAGGAGCAGCGCAGCAGATGGGACAGGCTCCACAGACAAATGGTAATTGAAAATTCTTTTAGAATTTTATCTTAAATTTTTTTTATATCAATACTACATCAAATCTTGAATTAGGTACTAATGTCGCTGTAGCATCTGTCGCACCTTCTGCGCCAATCAACACATCTACCATGAACACAAACAATTCAATGATGCAACCTCCACCCATGATGCCTATGCAACACAGAATGCCAACACAATATGGTGGAGGGATGCCAACTCCATTCGGAGCACCTTCTGGAGCACCTTTTGGAATGCCACCACCAAGCTTTCAACCTTTTGGCGCAGGTTATGGCCCCCCTCCTCAAGCTAATTGGGGTAAATGCAATAAAATTCACTATATAAGTTGTTAAAAATTTTGTTAATATGTGTAAATTTACGATTGAAAAATTAATTTTTTAGGCATGCCTCAAATGCCACATGCTATGCAGCAACCAATAACTTCTGCTCAATCAGTGTCAAATGAGGATCCTAGTATCTTAGCACAGATAGATTCTGAAATTGTTTCTAATGCTATGGTATGGACTGAACATCGAGCACCAGATGGCAGATCATATTTCTATAACAGTAAAGCTGGAGAATCTGTTTGGGAAAAGCCTCAAGTTTTAAAAGATTTTGAATGTATGTTCTATAATAAATTTAAAAAAATTATAAATACTAATTTCACAATACTGTTTAATTAATCAAAAATATTTTGTTATGTTATATTTTAGCTGCTAAAGCTGCTCTAATGAGACAAAAAAGTGAAGAGGCAGCCGCATCTGCATCGTCAGCTGCTAATAATTCATCATCATCGACATCAGGGTCGGCGACCACGACAACAACGTCAGTTGTTAATAGTAATGATAATGCAACGTCAGTTGGTTCTGAAACCAAGGTGTCTAGTAGTATTGAAAATAACGATTCAGGCGCAGCAGATGGATCAGATCCTACCAAAGCAAAGAAAGAAGATTTAGCAGTTAAAGAAGCAGCTAAACCTCAAGACAAATCTAGACCAGTGTCTAGTACTCCAGTTCCTGGTACCCCATGGTAACGAAGTTTTTATATTTCAATTATTTCTATCGGTTTCTTATACAATATTATTCACCCATTTTAATAAATTTTAATACTTTCAAGGATAAACTATGTGTACAGAGTAATTTTTATTTAAACGAACAAAAATTAATACAAACTTTTAGTTTTCGTTGTTGTAATTTTGTTACATTTTACAGGTGCGTAGTATGGACGGGAGATGGTCGTGTGTTCTTTTACAATCCATCTTCCAGGATCTCAGTTTGGGAAAGGCCGGATGATCTCATTGGTAGAATAGATGTTGATAAAATGGTAGCTACTCCACCAGATGCAAGTGCTACTGCTAATGCAACAGTAAAAAATGAACATCGATCGGAAGATACAAGCGAAAGCAGTGGTGACGAAGAGCGACCTACACCTGCCAAGAAAATTAAATTAGATGATGCAAAAGGTTCAAAAAATAAATTATCTAACCCTTTTATATCGTATTTTTAGTAAAATTATTTAACACTATAATATTAATACAATGTGTAGTTAATTCTGTGAAAGTCGAAGAGGAAGAGGAAAAAGAAAGCAAAAAGACAATCGATATTGGAAAAGAAGCAGCCATAGAAGCTGAAGTTCGAGCAGCTAGAGAAAGAGCTATCGTACCCTTAGATACTAGGATAAAATCATTTAAAGAGATGCTTACCGAAAAAGACGTAATAATCATTTTTTAAAACAATTAGAAATGATTTTTTAGGTTAACTGTAATAATTGATCTATTGTTTATGATTTTTCTAATTAGGTATCAGCATTCAGTACGTGGGAAAAAGAATTACACAAAATTGTATTTGATCCCCGTTACTTATTATTGACGTCGAAAGAGAGAAAGCAGGTGTTTGAGAAATATGTGAAAGAACGCGCGGAGGAAGAACGTCGGGAGAAAAGGAACAAGATGAAAGAGCGAAAAGAACAATTTCAAAAATTACTCGAAGAAGCTAATCTTCATGGAAAGTAAGCAAAGGGTTTTCGCATTAAATATTATCGAATTATTTTCCATGTTTATATATTTTATTTTAATCGTCGGCATTGTTTTGTTTTGATAATTTAGATCATCATTTAGTGATTTTGCTCAAAAGCATGGTCGTGACGAGCGCTTTAAGAATGTTGAAAAAATGCGAGAACGCGAAAGTTTATTCAACGAATATTTACTGGAAGTGCGAAAACGAGAAAAAGAGGAGAAAGCAGCTAAGCGAGAACAGGTATGTATTTTATTTTTAATCTTGCTTATACTAATCAATTATTTTAAATTTAGCTCTTGTGATCACATCGACGTTATATAATATAACGTAAAGTCAGTAATCGCAGATTTTTACAGATTTTAAATCGATAGAAAATAAAAGAGGGCGTAAAACCTTTTGTTTTGTTTTTTACGTACTGCCCTTATAATGCATGCAAATACAGTAAAGTTAGCAAATTGTAAAAATAACGAGATTAAAATTTCTAAATAATTGTTTTTGTGAAGATTTTTTCAATAGTTTCTATCGATTGCTATTTTTTTACATAAATCATATACATAAGTAGTACATTAAAAAACTCATTTTATCTCGGGACAAGGTTACTCGAAATCTATGAAATAAAAAACTTTATAAAAATGTATTTTTTCAGGTTTAATGTATACTTTCTTTCAGGTCAAGTAGGTATGTTGACATATTTTTAGTTCCACTAGTACGTCTCGGTAATTTGTTTCCATAATACGATAAATAATATTTTTATATAATCGCTGAGGATTGCAAAGACTATCTCCAAGATGATCTTTTTCTATACTTCAAAAAGTAGAATTATATGCGCATAGACGAATATGTATGCGTATGAGCATGAAAAGATAAGAGACAAAAGAAAAGAGAGAAAAACAATAGCTGAATTATAGAAAAAGATCAATAGAATCAAGTTGTGAGGGACAGAGAAATAAAAATTGTTAGTATGTGATCCGGTTCCTTGTGTGTATACTCATGTGTTCTGAACTCTCCACCAGTCAGTCAGTCGGGATGCAGGCAGGACAGGTTCCGTATGTGGAGTACAGGGTGGCATCTTGGTTGCGCTCTCTGAAGCAGCTGCACGGTGGCATGGATGAGATGTCATCTAACCATCTCCACCTACACACACCGCGCGGCACCGTTGGCACCCTCGCGCGCTGCATTCTTTACTCCAAAGCAGAGTCATGAGAATGAACGAACTCGGTATTTGTATATTACTCGTAATCCTCGTTACTTGAATCAAGAACAACAAAATCAGATAATAAAACTACCTAAGAGTGTAGAGAAATAGAAAGAAATCTTAAAAATTTTTCATTTGTACAAGTTGAAGTCTAAATTTTCATCGGTTTTTCTCTTGAATAAGCTTTGCATTTGTGATAGAAAATCGCGACAATTGGAACAGAAATCGCAGCCGGTATATTCGCCACAGAGGACACCAAGTTGCAGCAACGAGAGGAACAAGTTTCGAATGGATACGCACTTTTTATATACGGTTATATATTATATTTTCACGAGAAATCAATAATTCATTATTTTTTAAAATTATTTTGCTGAAATTTGGATTCTCTAGGGTGAATGTGCGTAGTTATTGCGCTGTAGTTACTTGTAATTCAATAGAAACGCTTGAATTTTCATTCGCTTCTTTTGATTACTTTTATTACGCGCATGTGCGAGCTAATAATTTTTCATTTATCGTTACGAGGATGATAATTAAATCGGTTTTTTTTTTTTACAAAAAAACTAGAATTTTATAGTGTAATTTGATTACGATTACGTTACACGTGACTCGTTTAATAGAAAACTATATAATTCTAGCTTCACACTATTGCTATTACAAAATTTATGGTTCCAATAATACGTGTTAAATTTATTACTTGTATTAAATTGGTTTTTATTGACAAATTTTATATCTTCATTAAATAAAACAATATTCAAAACAATAAGTTTAATTTGACACTGGAGAAGGATCTACGAAATAATTATTACACGCTTATTTGAACAGAGAATCAAGCAATTTTATTAAATTTTGTTTCTTTATAAAAGCAAGAATCTTATTTCAATTACGTAACAAATCAGTAAGAGTGAATTTTTTTTAAAGATTTAAAAAAATTTTTTTTTGAACGAGTACTTGAATAAACATTAGAAGAAAACGCAAGCGATATGATCGCTTAACAAAGGCATTAAACAAATGTTTTATTGTTTTAAACAGATGGCCTTTATATTTAATTTGGATTTCTTTTACCCAGACATCTTGAGTTAAAATAAGTACTCGGAATATTTAATTTTTTATTTGTCATAGTGTAAGTTATCAAATATTTAAATTATCAAAAATTTGATTCTTTTAAATGCTTGACACGGAAATGATTCAAAAACAGTTTGTAATATTTTACTGCAGGTTTTTATACGCGCGATATTAAAAACACAAATTTTATGTATTATCAAGAATTTATTTTTTCTTAAAAGGAAAAAATCTTAAAACCCAGTATGTAGAATAATATAGAGCTTTTTTGCCGTTTAATAATGATTTTTATGATTGTAATAATGACTATAATAATAAGAATATTAATAATAATACTATTAATGATAATTATAATGATAATATTATAATAATAATAATAAAATAATAATAATATAATAATAATAATAATAACAACAATAATAATTATAATTTTATTCTATTTAGGGGATATTAATCTTCAACTAATTGTGCATTACATTTCAGCAGGCTGAAGGCGGCAGACAGACTCTATTAATATTTTATAGCTGTTGGAAAATTGTTAAATTTTATACTAAATTATTAATGAATAGAAGCTATGACGTAGATTTTTTAATAATGTAAAACATATAAATATATAGTATAAAGCTTAACAATGTCAACGGACCATGTATATTATACACTCTATTATTTTTCAGCAATATAATCTTAATTCTTTCAGCAAAATGAGCAGCAGAGAATTGCAAACTGCAACCAGCATAATAAAATATAATTCGTCATCGCGCGCGAATATTTATATGTATGTAACCAAAGAAAACTAAAAAAGGAGCCTTAAAAAATAGAAACCACCTACGTAGAACTCCTTCGTAACTCATGTCAACGACAAATATACATTTATAAGCTTATCGACACAAATGCATGCGAGAAATACAATATGTTAATGTTTTTAGTATTATACGTGTACGTATGTATGCGTGCATATATACCTCGTGAAAACGCACACCAGCGCCAAACACACAATACACTGACACCGACACCCACGTATACACATGAAAATAAATAAAGCGAGAAAAAGCTAATGCGTTCCAGTAGCACTGAATTATAAGCGAAAAATAAAAAATAACCCAAGTTTCGTGCCGACACAAAACTCTTGCATACGCTGCTTACAGGTGAAAAAGGATTTCCTGGCTATGCTGCGGGAACACAAGGACATTGATCGTCATTCGCACTGGAGTGACTGCAAGAAGCGCCTGGAATCCGATTGGCGTTATAGAAACGTTGACTCCGCGAGTACGCGCGAGGACTGGTTCCGCGACTACGTGCGAACTCTGAAGGACGAGCGCAGGAAGGAGAAGGAAAAGGAAAAGGAGCGGGAGCGCGAGGCTAAAGAGGAAAGGCACAGGGAAAAGGAGCATCACAAAGAGAAAAAAGACAAGGACAGAGACAAGTCCGAGAAAAAGGAGAGGAAGGAGGAGAAGAGCAGCAAAAAGGAAAAGAAGGAAAAGGAAAGGGAGAGGGAGAGGGAGAGGGAGAGGGAGAGGGAGAGGGACAGGGAGCGGGACAGAGACAGGGACAAGGACAAGGACAAGGACAAGGACAAGGACAAGGATAAGGATAAGGACAAGGACAGGGATAAGGATAGAGATAAAGATAAGGATAAGGATAAGGATAAGGAGGAGGGCAGCTCGTCCAAGAAGAAGCGCAAGAGCGATGAAAATCACGAGAAGGAGAAAGATAAAAAGGAAGTACACGTGGAGAAAGAGAGCGGCGAGATTGACGACGCCGAGGAAAATAATCACAAGGATACCCCCAACAAAGATAATGATAATGTAAGATTTTTTTCGCCTACTCGTTCACTCGAACCATCCGCCCTTCTTGTTTTATAAATCCCACGAAACTGGCGTAATTATAATTAGAAATTCTATTTAGAATCATTTTGATTATAATCAGTCTAGATTAACTTTCCAATAATATTGTCTGAATTAATCATCATCTAGGTGTTAACGTATATTTTCTTATGAATTCATTCATATTTAAATAATGACTAACTTAACGAGGATTTAAAATATTTAGATTGTTTCATTTCAAACACCTCTGGTGATTAAATTGATATGTTTTGCATCAGGTCAGTATTAATCGTTGCTCATTACGAGGCTTTGTAATTTACTTAAATAATTTAGAACGAATAATTTCTTGAAACCTTGTGTCGATATAAAAATTAACATTCAAGATAAAGAATAAATCGTAATGTACTCTTGAGCTATTTCTTATGATGTGCTCCACTAGTTAGGTATTGTATACCAATGATTATAATATTATTTAGACTTAAGAAAGAAAGTATCAAAAAATCGACAATTAAAAGAAATAACAATACAACATTTTTTAAATAGACAATCTATTAATATCAAAATAAAAATTTTAAGGTTTCACGTTAACCCAGCATAATTTTTTGGTATTCCAGAGAAACGTTGAACAAAGAATGCGTTTAAAAAAGTCTTCATGCGTATCCAAAAATTTTCTAAAATCTAAGCGTAAAAATGTAAGTTTACATTCATTAAATTATCTTAAAAATTATAAAAATTAAATTTTTTTTTGAGAACTCTTTTTTGTAAATATATTTATGTAATTAAATTATATTCATTTGAATTACCAATTATATTTATTTAATTATTTCATAAATATTGTAGCGCCAAAGTAAAAATATTTCAGGGAAAATGCTTTTTAAATTTTAATATCGCCATCAAGCCATGTCAAGTATATTTTATTCCGTTTGAAAAGCTGTAATTTAGTCAATCCTTTAAATTTTTAGATCTAATATCTTTCAGAATGTTCTTAACGTAATGAGGCTTTAATGAAATAAAAGGTGAATATAAATATTAATAAATATAAATATTATTTTTGCTTGAAGTATTGGCATAACTACTTTAAATTTATAATTATTCAAAATAATTTTTTAACCATGTATGTATAAAGACTTTCAGCATTTTTGTGTTGCATGTATGTAAACTAAACTTATATTTTTTATCACAAATATAAATGTCAATATTAAAGATTTTAAATGCAATAACGAACACTTATTGTAACTGAAATAGTTTAGTTTAATACATATTGAATTACAAGTGTAAAAAAAATTTAGAAAGAATGAACAGATAGAGCTTTGTTTGGTTATATAAAACGTAGGCAATTTATTTTATAACTTATGCTATTTTATAACTTATGCGTCTTTCGAACTTTGATTAGAATAACGCATCTTGAAATATAACAAAGTTCTGTTCAGAAATCAAAAGATAAAATAAAAGACTATTTATATTTTGATGCACGAAATATTTTGAATTCATATTTCTCAATTCAGGAAAGTTACCGTCATGAAGATGATGAAGATGATAAGTCGGATTCAGCAGCGGCTGCTGCAGCAGAGGAAGACCGTGAAAAACAAAAAAGAGATCGAGAGAGAAGAGCGGAGGCGAGTCTTCGAGAGCGGGAGCGAGAAGTCCAGAGGACTTTAGCCACACACCTTAGGGATCGCGACAAAGAAAGACAACACCACCGACACACCGAAGCCGTGCAACATTTTAATGCACTTTTAGCTGATTTGGTAAGAAGATTGCTATTTAAATTTATTCTATTGCAACACATCTTCGTAACTATAATAAAAACTTTTATCCAATCGTTCAGGTGAGAAATGGGGATCTCGCCTGGCGCGAAGCGAAGCGACAATTACGAAAGGATCATCGATGGGAACTAGTCGACACCTTGGATCGAGAAGAAAAGGAGAGATTATTTAACGAACACGTTGAACAATTGGGTCGGAAGAAACGTGATAAGTTTAGAGAACTTTTGAACGAAGTTGGAGCTTCCACTGAATTAACAGCGTCGTGGAAAGACGTTAAAAAGTTGCTAAAGGACGACCCTCGGTACCTTAAGTTTTCGTCCAGTGATAGGGTGAGGGCAAGTCAATTTTTTTTTTCATAATAAATGTTTTCGTATATATATTATTTATTTTTAATTTATCGTATATTTGATATAATAGAAATGTGAGAAGGAGTTTAAGGAGTACATAAAAGACAAATTGGTAGCAGCAAAAGCCGACTTTCGTGAATTGCTGCAAGAAACGAAATTAATAACTGATAAAACGTATAAAAAAGTGCAAGAAAGCAGTGGCCATTTAACGGAAATCGAGGATATTCTAAAGAAGGATAAACGATTTCTGGTACTTGAAGCTGCTTCATCCGAGAGAACGCGGTTGCTGATGGGATACTTGGAGGAATTGGCTCGTAGAGGTCCGCCTCCACCTCCCACTGCATCTGAGCCATCTCGAAGACCCACTGTAAAGTAAGTGATCTCAATATTCTTATTATTATTTAGTATACCAAGTATGGAATATAATGATTCTCATGTTGCCCAATTAATTATTTACAGTTGAGAGGTTAACAATAGTATTTTTACGAAACAAAAGTGAGCGATTTTCTTAGTGTCAAAAACCATAAAGGTTGTGGAGTGAACACGTGTTGCCTCACGCAATCATCGCTGTTGTTATACATAGTCATCAACAAATAATGCAACCAAATATAAAGAAACTGTATATAAGTACAAGTTTAAACTGAAAATTAAAATTTGAATGCGAGTGAGAAAGAACTACTATTATATTTTAACTAATATTTGGAAAGCATTTTCATTGTCTCCAAAAGTTTGAATAGTAATAACCGTAAAGTTCTCACTGATGAGATATTACTGAACAATCACTCAAGACTTGTTCGATAGTGTCATCGATTTTTTATAACTCAATTGACCTGCATTGATAGCAAGTAATAGATTTGTTATTTTCTTGTTTATCTTAAGCAACAGTAATACAATAAAATGAAGTAAACTAAATTTTATTCACTGACTTATTAATCTTCCTTTATTTCTCCTTGTGCTTGAATTATAACAAACATTTTAAATATGAATTTATTTAATTACAGCTTATTTTATACGTGCAGCAAATAATATGACTGATTAGATATTTATATGTAAAATATGACCGCATTTATAATTTAATTATATTATATTTGCAAGGCTTCACGAGTATAATCGTATATATACGTGAAATAACAAATTTTTTTGTCTAATCAATTAATCATAAATTCCATTACAATTTTAATATTAAAAATAACAAGTAACTACATAAAAGTAATTTATTTTTTGCATTCAGATTTAATATTCTAAAATTATTCCGATTTATGTTGGAGTTTATAATTACTTTGTATTATTTGCAGAAATATACACTATTTAATAAACTTTCTTTTTCATCGAAAAACAAAACATTCGCATTATAATTATTTGCAGACTACTTAGGACGAAATATATATTTTAGTACATCAAAAATAGATATTTTTTATTATATACTATTTGAAGAAGCAACCGAACTAATAATTAATAATGACAAATTTTAGTAGAAGCTCTAAAAATTAAAATTTTATGATTCTGCTTTACCTTATTTATATTTAAGTGTCATTTATTTATGGCCTAATGTATTTTTTATGCCTTTTAATAATAAAAATAAGATCTCATAATAATTTACTACAAAAAGATACGTTTAAGTATTGAACTGAATCGTAATTAAATTAAGAAGGTACAGGTGCTAAGGATTTAAAGTATATTAATAACAACAACAACAACAACAACAACAATAATCATAATAATAGTAGTAGTAGTAGTAGTAATTATAACAATACTAGTTTTATATTTACTGAAATAATTTCTGCAACCTTTTAAAATGATAATTTTTTTGAAAGTAAATAAATAATCAAAAAATAATTTTTGACATTCAAATTGATAAAAAAGAAAACGAAGATTTTAATTTCTAATAATCTACAATAAATATAATTTTGAGGCATTGAAAATAATTACATGAAATTTTGAAATTTGTTATTGATTAAAATAATAATCATAATGAAATTTTGATTTTGTAGTGTATTGGTTGTTAGTTTTTAGTTTTTACGAATTTTGATGAGATTAAAAAGAATAATAATTGATCCGAAGTGCTTCAAGTAAAAATCTTATCATCAGTAAATTAATTAAATTTTAATTAAAAACTAGACCTGCTTATAAAAAGAAAATAAAATATTTAATATTTGGTAAATTTTCATTAAAAATTATATAATTTTTTGACTTTAATAGAATTTCTTTATAAAAAAGCTATTAAAAGAATCAATTTTTTTTTAATATTAACTAGCGAATTTTTAAACAGTTATTTTTTTATAAATTCAAATATTTTCTGCTTAGTTCATTTTATTCTTCAAAGAAAAATTTACAGAATAGTTTAAATAAATAAAGGTTGCATTTTCAAACATTCTAGATAAAAGGTTTCTTAAAATTTTGACAACCAATGGACCGGCAAATACTATAGTAATAGCATAACTAACCGTTCAAATTACTGTGTTTAAATTTCCAACTGTAACGATAATATAGCATCGTTTTTTAGTTTTTAATTAGTAAGTTTATTTTTTTTTATAAACAGATATTTGTTGGTTTAGGTATGTTAATTTTTTAAATAAATTTTTTATAAACATAATCAAAATATATTTTTATAAAATAATTGTTTCTGCTTCGTAATTTTAAAAGGATTTAGGTTATACGTATTAATAATAAAAATATAATTACTAAAAGAATATAATTTTTTATTTCAAAACGTAGATATGAAAATTTAATTGTCATATTATTAACTATTTAAAATTTTTAAATATACTTTTTAAAAATGGAAAGTTTTTTGATAGTATTATTGTATATAATTACAAACACCGAAATTAAATTACTTCGGAAGAATTTATGAATATTTTTAATTGAAAAAAAATTATAATTAAAATCAAATTTATTTATAAATAATAACCGGTATGTATTTAATTCAATAAATCAGTTTTAGGTTATTGAAATTTGTTAAGTTTAAATTTGATATTATTTTATTTTATGTTTCATAATGTTAATTAAAAAGAAATTTGAACGTTTAATAAAATAAAAAAAATTTTATTTTCCAATTTAATAATATATGTTTATATTAAAAAATATTACAGAACAAAATAATAATATGGAGTTTGACCCTGTAGTTGAAAAACATTACAAAGGTCATAATGGAACAATAACAGGGTTGTCATTTCATCCAGAGACAAAAAAAATTGTTTCAAGTAGTGTTGATAAAACATTGATGGTATGGCAAATTGCTGATTCGACAAGAGCATATAGATTTCATGCTCATAAAGATGAAGTTACAGATGTAAATTATGCTCCTTCTGGAGAAGTTTTTGCCAGTGCATCTAAAGATAGAACAGTGAGAATATGGGTACCAAAAGTTAGAGGAGAATCTTTAGATTTTATACCCCATCAAGGTACTGTAAGATCTATACAGTTTAATCCTGATGGTAACAAGGTACACTTTTTAATATTAAAATTTATGTTTGTTCAATAAGCAGTATACGTATTAAAAAATATTTGTTTAGTTGTTAACTTCCTCAGATGATAAAAGTGTAAAATTATGGATGGTTTGTCAAAGAAGATTTTTAATGTCATTCACGGGCCATACAAATTGGGTGAAATATGCTAGGTTTTCACCAGATGGAAAGCTTATTGTATCATGTAGTGATGATAAAAGTATAAAAATATGGGATATTGCAAGTAATCAATGTATAAAAACATTCAATGAAATTAAAGGTATAAAACAAATTTCTTGAATCAAAACATTAATAAAGATAATCAACTTTTTAAAATGATATAATTTTACTTTTAATTGAAATTATATAGTAATTTATATTAAACTATTTTTAAAGCATCATTCACTGATGTTGAATTTCACCCTCATGGAGATGCTGTTGGTGCAGCTACCACAGATGGTACTATAAAAATCTTTGATTTGAAATCAGGATTTTTACAGCAATGTTATGATGCTCATGAAGGCTCAGTGCATAAAGCAAGATTTCATCCAAATGGAAAATTTATGTTAACAGCTTCACAAGATTCCACAATGAAGGTATAAGATAATAGAAAATTTTTTTTTTAAATATTAAAACATCTTACGTTGTATTGTTTAAAGGTGCTTGATTTATTAGAAGGCAGACCGATTTATACACTTAAAGGTCATAATAGCGGTGTAACTGCCATAACATTTTCAAAAGAAGGAGATTTTTTTGCTTCTGGTAGTTCTGATCGTCAACTTTTTGTTTGGAAATCCAACTTTGATAAAGGTGAAAAACCTATAATGAATTATCAAAAACTTATACCATTTGACCCAAAATTAAAATTACAGGATGTGACGCTTGAAACATGTGAAATAATTGATAGTGTAACTTCAGAACATATAATAGATCAAATGAAGGTAAAATTCAATGTAAAATTATTTGTAAAATAATGTCCGAGGTCTTAAGATTATATTTTATAATTACAGATTGTACAAAGTGAAGAAAACATAACTAACACTTTAAAAGTACCTGACGAACAACTAAATTGTAAAAATAATACTTTATCAATGTCAAATGAGTTAAAAAAGTATGATATCATTAAAGCTCTCAAAGAAGAAATAAAAATCTTGTATAATAATGTAACAAACTTGGAAGAAAGATTAAATGTAGTTGAAGATCAATATAAACAGTAAATTTTTTTATATTTTATTTTTGTATCTTACATTGTGCTAATTGTATTGCAATAAATTATTTATCAGCCTAGTTTTTAAAATTTAAAAAATTTTTAAAATATGTAGGTGTACGTATTTAAAATTATATTTTTTATATTAAATATTTGTAAAAACGATTAATAAAATTTTTTAATGTACAACGTAATAGTATGGAAAAACTTTGTTACTGTTATGAATTTATTTTTGTACTCCAATAAATGAGCATGATTTCCCAGTCTTCTTGATACATTCCAATACTTCATTTTGATTAAGATTTGTTGTTACAAATACTTTTTTACTTGGAAGGTCAATTTTTACATTAGTAATATCTGTAATTGTTAGAAATTAGTTAAAATTTATTAATACGAATTCTTGTATATAATGATATAAATACCTGTAATTTTCCCAAGAACTCGTTGTACTGCATTAGAGCATCCTTCACATGTCATATTAACACTGTATTCATAAGTCTAAAATTAAAAGTAATTGTTTTAAATAATTATAACATAAAAAATATAAAATGGAAGGAAGAAATCACTTACTTGTTGAGCCATATTTTTCCGTTTCGTAAATTTATTTTATCTGAAAATATGTAAAAGAAATTCAGTTTAATATCACTAATTTATCAAACATTATTTGTTAAAAGTTAATTATAAACTCTTATCTTATTTTTTTTAATTATCATTAACTTATTATCGTAACATTAAAATGACGTGTTGATAAGAAATCGTCAATGAAAGAAAGTAAAATTAAACTAGATTAAAGAGATTTAGACATAAACCTGCGTTCATACATAGACTTACTATGATTATACATGAGTATTGACAGTTTATTCTACAATATGGTATTTTTTCGTTCTATTTTTCATAAATATTCAGCAATAAATTCTAAAAATTCTAAATTATTGATTTACCTTAGGATATATATTGTATATTCTAATTTTTTGTCCACTAGAAATTTTATAAAGTGAAATAAAAATATATAGATTAATTGAAAAACCCTAGGCCAATAATCGGAAGATACATAGAGTTAAAGCTTGCCCCTCACGGTTAACGAACTCACATGTAATTCTAGTAACTATAGATATAATGTATTGTATTAAAAAATAAAATAAGCACAAGCGCTACGGTGCTGATGTTTAGAACTATACATGTATACACAACTTATCTATTAATCACGTTTAAGTTATTATCGTTGTTATCAAATATTAAAACATGTATAAACAATTATGTATTTTAAAGAATGTAAATACTTAAAATAAAATTTTTTACTATCAATGTGTCTGTTTAAATAAAATACTAGATATACCTTTAAAAAAGGTGTTGTTTTTATTCACTAGCAATGTATAAATTATCATAAAAAATTAGTAAAAATAATAACGAATAATTATTGACCAGAGACAATGGATAAAATATAAATAGATTATAGTTTTAGCAGTTGTTGACAATGGAAGAAGATAAAATAGCAATAATAAGTGTGGCTACAGAAGTAAAAATAATAAATATTGCTTATGCTACTGGTTGGACTGCAGAAGATCTATGTATTAAGGTTAGAGTCGTAATTCTCAATAATTTCTTTGGCATTGGTATTCAAATAATGATGGTTTGTTTTCAAAATTTATTTTGTAGATATGTCAACAGTTTGGGATAGGTCCTGTTGCTCGACATCTTTTTGCATTAAGAAATCGTTCAACAAAGAATTGGTATCACTCTGGGTACAAATTTGATGGAAAAGAAAAACATAAATTTGATTTTAGATTAAGGTTTAAACCATCTAGTCTTCGTAGATTAAAACAGATAGATGTAAAGGCATATGACTATTATTTTCAGCAAGCAAGAGGTGATGTTTTAGAGAATAAAGTTCCAGATATTGTATATGAAAAGCATAAACGAGAATTGATTGGTTTAGGTGTTTGTGATATGTACAGGTACAAATTTTATACTTATTGTTTTATTAATGTTATTGTTATTATAAATTTTTATTTATAAATTTGAAGAGTTATGTTGGAGAAAGATGTTGCACGTGAAATTGTAGAATCAGATTATAAGAAATATATTCCGAAAGAATGTATCAAAAGGCATTCATTTTTTATAAAAAAGCCTATTCACAATGCTTTGGCTCGAATATCAGGACACGATGCCTCTTTTGTTAAAGAACAATACCTTAATCAATTTGAAAGTATGGCTCCTAATTATTTATGCGAGGAATATAAGGCTTTAATGGATAAAGGACTACCTAATCCACCTCTTCGGGTATTATTAAGGATTAATGCTATTGAGGTAAAATATTGTCAGTTAGATGAAAACAACAATAATTGGAAAGTATTGTGTGCTATTGAAGATCTTTGTTTCGTTTCTATTAGGTAAAGGTTTGATTATCTTTATTATTTATCCTCATTTAATTTAAAATTTGAATTATATTTTTTGTTTAAAATATTCGTATATATAGGC
Organism: Platyscapa corneri; assembly: GCA_018907185.1. Lineage (NCBI taxonomy): Eukaryota > Metazoa > Arthropoda > Insecta > Hymenoptera > Agaonidae > Platyscapa > Platyscapa corneri. The sequence continues at coordinate 4,293,242 of JACCHW010000012.1, forward strand.
AAGATAATACTGTAGAAGTATCAAGAAAAAATGGAATTCCATCTTATCTTAAATTTAATACAAATTCATTACTAATGTCATTTGTCTCTGTACTCGATGGATATTATCGATTATCTATAAAATGGACTTTTAATTTGTGTGGAGATGCTGTTACAACTAGTTTAGAACGTTTGCATAAACTGAAATGTCATGGACCTGTAGGGTAAGAATTATATAAAAAAGGTCGAATTTAAAAAAATTTTTAAAATGTAAATCAAATAATGTTAAATGTATAATTTATGAAATTTAGAGGAGAATTTTCATATTCAAAACTTGAAGAAAAGAGAGCTAATAGACCGGGAACATTTATTTTACGCGAGAGCGAGTCAAAGTATGATGCATTTTATTTGGATGCCTGTGGAAAAGATTCGAAACCTCGAACACGAAGAATCGAGAAACTTGGTCCTGAAGATTTCGCATTATCAGATTCTATGCAACGATTTAAATCTATTGCTCAGTTAGTAGCTGCCCATCAAGATCCCGAAAATTCATTATACCTTAACGAGTGTTTGCCTCCTTCAGAATATGGTACATATACCATTACAACTATTTTATTTCGTTTCCAAAAAATGCGTTATTATCGAGGTTTAAAAAGATTTTGACGAATTTGAAATTTTTATGTATAGATAAATCACCATTATTGATATGTGCGCCTGAAGGATTGGGAAGTGATGTTGCTGCAGATGAAGATATTATTGCTGGAGTACTAGAAGGAAGGCCGTGTTGCGTATCACCTCATGAGTTACAGGTGTACAAAGCACAGCCTTTTCCTAAGTGTAAGGACAGTCAAGCGCGGATAAATTCGTCATCTTGCGGAGGTCCTACTACAACACTTTACAGAGCCATGTGGCGGGTTAGCAAAGGCAAAAGGTTAGAGATCGCCATCAAATTATTAAGAGAAGACGAAGGTCAGCCAACAAAAGAGTTCTTAAAATTAGCACAAAAGTGGGGTCAATTAAGGTCAAGTGCTCTTGTAAGGTATGCGATTTAAAATTACGAATAAAGTGACAAACTATGCATTACTATTGATTATAACACTCGTTTCAATTTTTAACAGATTATACGGCATAACTCTTGCACCCGCAGTCGGTATGTTATTAGAGCTTGTCAAATTGGGACCTCTTGATGCTTATTTGCGCAATAATTCCCCACAAACTATTAAGACGGTTGACATGGTCGAAGCTGCTGCATGTCTCGCTACTGCAGTATGGCACTTGGTAATTTTTTGTTACGTAATAAATATATTTAATTTAATATTGGAACCTTTTTATTAATTTATTGATTAATGTAGGAAGAAAATGGCGTTGTGCATGGAAATATTCGGTGCCGAAAATTATTAGTACATGCGCATACGGACAATAGTTTTATAATAAAATTGGCTGACTCTGGGATATTTAGTTATAAGCCAGCTGAGTATGTAGCTTCCACTATACAGTGTATCACATTTTTATTATAAATTAAAATCAATATTAAATTGAAAAAATCATTAAATTTTAGCGTTCACTGGTTACCGCCGGAGTGTTACGGTAATCCAGATTTAGCTAGACGTAACATACAAGCGGATGTCTGGGCTGTAGCTACAACTCTGTGGGAAATTTTTTCGAGGGGAACAATTTTACCATCCCAAAATGATCCTGACACCATAAAAAAGGTCTGTAATATTGTAAAAACTATCGCATTTTTATAATAAAAAAAAAACTGTATTGCCCTTATAATAATAGAATTTTTTCGTACCATTAATAGTTTTATGCGAGTGGAAAAAGATTACCAATACCGAGTGGTTGTCCACCCGAAGTTTACAAACTGATGACTGATTGTTGGGGTGAAATAGGAGGCTCGAGAAAACAACCTCAAGCTATAATGCGAGACATTAATCAAATCAAGTATCAAGTGTACAACTCTCGAAGAAGTCACGCGTATGCTATTGCGTTTCCAAAACGAGCGAATGATTCAGAGCTCATAGACGATGATTTTAGCGAGGTTACCGAGCATAATTCATCGTCTGACTGCGAATCAAGAGCCAGCAGTCTTCTGACGGATCGCACAAGTTTGCCTTGGGATGATTCTGAAGATAATATTGGAGGTACGTTTAGAATATTGAATTTTTATCATTTGAAATAATTATTAGGAAACGCAGAAAGAGAAAATTACAAATTAAAAATACGACGTGGAATTGTTCGCAATTTATTATCGAGCCTCGTACAAGCTTCTAGTGGCAAATAACTTTTTAAATTATTTTACCCTGTGTTCATTATTTATACTAATTAATTACCTTGCAATCCTCGATGAAATCTTTTTGGCCATTCTTCGTAGGTCTTTATCATTATCGTCTATATATTTTTATTATGTAAATTGATTATTTTCTTTGAAAAACATTTAATTAAGGTCAAACCGAATGGAGTGGCATACCGTTTCAAGATACAGATGATGTTCTCTCTACCTACTTGGGTTGGTGGGCAAAAACAAGTGGCAGTTGCGATGATCCTGGCGATAACGGATACGACAACGATGGTGGATTACTAGGACAAATGCAAAGTATTTTCGAATTGGATGCCGACTGTAATGTTATTCTACAAGGCCGTATAGGCCAAGGTTTTTACGGAGAGGTCTATCTTGGCACATTAGAAAGGGATAGTGGTAAAGATGCTGAGCCCCAGCAGGTAGCTGTGAAGAAGTTGAAAATGCGAGCACTCGAAGCAGACTTGCGTGATTTTGAACGTGAAATTGACATAATGAAGGTAATGGAACTTCTTTACTCTTTATTCGCAATGTTCATTAAGAGTCATTAAAGAAAATATCGTGATAAATAAAAAATATGCTTTTCAGACTCTGAAACATCCAAATGTAGTTGAAATTTTGGGAGTAATATCCGAACCCGAGGTGTGCTTAGTAATGGAATTTGTTAAACACGGCTCGTTACAGAGTTATTTAGCCATACACCGCGAGAGTCTGACTCATAAAAGATTATTGGGATTTGCTCTTGACATCGCGACTGGAATGGATTATTTGGGACGAAAGAGTGTAGTTCATCGTGATCTTGCCGCCAGGAATATACTGGTTGCTGACGACAACCGAGTCAAGATTAGTGATTTTGGTCTTGCACAAGTGACGGGAAAGAACGATTATTATATTCTGCAAACTAATAGAGATCTCCCAATTAAGTGGTAATAAATTAATAAATAATTTTTAATGGATAAATAATAACAACGTAAATAAAAATAGTAATAGAAATTTGGAAAATTTAGTATTCGAGTAACGTATTATTCTTTTAATGTATAATTTAAGGTATGCACCAGAAAGTCTAAGAGATGGCAAATTTTCACCTCGATCTGATGTTTGGTCATTTGGTGTTACTATGTATGAGACTTTTAGCTTTGGAGAGGATCCAAAACTACCAGAATTCGGCAATAACAGTGTTATTAACATTGAAGAATCGGGAAAAGGTGTAAATACTTTGGAAGAAGAAGGAAGTGCGGACTTATTAAAGGCGTTGGAAAGAGGTACGCGATTACCTTGTCCAGTTACGTGTCCGCAAGAAGTTTACGTAAAAGTAATGTATCCTTGCTGGCATATTGACAGTCATCAACGTCCTGATTTCGCAAAACTTTGCAAAGATATCAGAGATTTAATAAATAATGAGTATTAACGCTTATACGTGCCATTATGTAATTATAAAATCGAGATTTATAAAAATTTACAAATCAAATTTCTTAACAAATTTAGATTCAATATGTAATTAATAATCAGTTTATGCGATAATAATTAATACTAGTATTTAATTAGCATTTTTTTACCGTTGTTAATAATTTAATTTTTAGAATAATCAATGCTAGCGTTTTGGTGCATTTTAGACTGATTACTAATTATAATTTTGTTTATTGTTAGTTATTTGAAAAGTGATAATTATTGATGAAATATATTATAGAATTAAACATGTAATTATATGTACAATTGTACGTATTTTGTATACTTTTCTTACTGAAATACTATTAAATCTGTTGTATTTTCAAACAATGAATTGAAATTTTAGTATTATTAGAGTTGTACAATATTTAAAAATAGTTAAATGTTTGAAATTACATCTAAATTAAGCATTATTTCGGTAAGAATTGCTCGTGAGTATATAAAATTTGTTTATAAATCAGTTAATTTTTAAATATAGAGTTTTATTTCATTTTTATATCGTAAAATAAAGTATACAATTTTTTATTAAAAGTTCTTATTGTGTAATGTTATTTTTATCACCATGGAAGGTTCTTTTGAATCTGTAGATAAACTTTGACGGAATAATTGAGCGTGTTGCCATGCCGTTTCTCCCTTACCTCCACGAAGTATGGCACTCAGTCTTAGATTAATTGCACCATGAAAGTCTGTTGTTTGAAAGTTTCCTGTTATCATTTTTGTTAAAATGTACTGTTCTTTCATTTGCGCGTCACGGTAAAAGGTTCCTTCAAGTTCCCAATCTATAGTTGCTTCATGGAAAGTCGCAGTCGTTGCTTGTAAATTCACGCTATTTATGACGGTTTTGTTAGCATTTTCGACAGCAAAAGACCAGGTTATCTTGCCTTCTTTTGATTCGGGTGCCCTGGCTAAGTAAATCATTTTCCAATCTTCTTCTTTTTTCATGAAAACTCCACCGTTTAAAAGTTCAACACCATTTTGCCATTTTTGTTTCGTTTCTAAAATTTTGTCATTGGTTACATCTCGAGTTGTATAAGAATCACCATTAATAGAATAGATAAGCTCAAAATTTGTAATTTTTTGAGGAATTTTCCATTTTACTGGTTTATAACTGACATTCTAAAATATTTACATCAAATAAATTATTTTAACATTTTTTAAAATAGAATTAATAACTTTTATTAAATTAAATCCTTAATAATAAAGATGATATTTTATCTCACCCCTATTTCACCTCGAGACATTCTCCAAGCTTGAGATCCAGAAATTCTACCCCCATAATTTGATTCATTTTCTAATGTTTCGCTCGGTTTCTTGTAACCAGGAGGTGCATTTATCATATTAGCAAGTTCAAACGCACTACGTCTAATCACGAATTTTTTTCTGATACTACTATACTCATTACTATTTTGACGGCTTAAATTTAATTTATTAATAAATAGCATTAGCGTTACTTCTGAACAAAGATTTCTCCGTTTCATGACTTCGTTATAACTGTTAGTATATCGCCAAGTAACATCTTGTATTTCATCTTTAGAAAAGGCTATAATATATGACAATTTCTTACCCCAACCTTTTTCATACATTAATGGACGATCCATTACATTTTCACAAACATCTGCATGAATCCATCTATTGTTTGCAATTGACCAGACCTGTAATTTCATATTAAATTTATTTTTTATGAACACTTTTTACTGTTTTTTAATTTGCTATAAGCTAACCTCTGTCCAAACATGATCTGTTTGATCATAAACAAGCCGTGCATCAAATCCAACAGTACGACATATGAGAGTAAAGCAATTAGCCCATTCTCCACATCTGCCTTGTCTAGTATATAATAATGGTTCAGGATCTGTATATCGAGGAAATTCACTTTCACAACTACAACTTTTGCATCTGAAATAAAATGGAATGAACTTGTTAAATATGAAATTTCATGAAATAAATTTAAAAAATGATAGTTTAAACTTTTGTACTTATGAATTTCTATTCTTGATATCTGAGGATTAGGAGAATATCTATCTTGATAAAAAGAACATTCTCCCTTACAATTTTTACATACAGGACTATCAACCCACTTAAAAAAACTGTGTTTAAACCAGTTTAACAATTCACTTAATAACAAATCTTCGAATACAACATAATCTTGATCATTTTTAATTTTCATTTCTCTAAAGAAAAAGGTATAATTTATTTTTTGTTTAAGTTTAAAAACTTTTGTTATATATTGTGATTTTACTTTTGTATTTTACGTAAATTTTCCAAAGCAGTAATTTGTATTTTTGCAAAAGGTAATATAGATTTAACTTTATTTTGTAAACTCTTATCTTCGTATCGTAGTACAGCCTGAAAATGATTTACCAGTTGTTTTAAAAAAGTATTTTCATTGGACTGTAGTGTTTGTTTAAGTCTTTTTTCTTGTATTTGTATCGGAGACTGCAGTGGTATATTTGATTGCCTTTGTGTAATTGCAGAAATACAAGGCAATGGTTGAGTTTTTACAGGTTGTGGTATATCTTTTACAAGATTATATAATTCTTGTATACCTTCCAAAGAAGCATTTAATGGTAACAAAAAACCATCGCCGTCCTAATAATTTACAAATTTATACGTAAAAAATTTTAAACGAATGTTTATTATTATATAATTTATTATTACGTTAGTATTTTTAAATACCTCAATAAAACCTGCTTCAAGAAGGCACTCAATTGCACCTGCAGCAGGCAAAAGTTTGTTTGCAACAATTGTATTTGCTAGACGAATTTTTCTATAATTTGATTCATTTGGATGTGTCAATATATTTTTACACACTTTTGAAAGTATTAGTAGTGCTTCATTCTTTACACTCTCTTCATTGCCTTTTAAAATTATAATGCAGTGTTTCAAGTTACCAGACATTTTCACTTTTTAAGATTTCTAAAAACTAAGATTTCTAAAAATTAAAATTTATAAAAATTAAGAATATGTAATTAAGATCGATTAAAGTATTTCATACTAACTTAATAAATATTCAAATCCATACAATGTGCAGCAGATTAATAGTAATGTCAGATTGTTAAAATATATAGTAAACAGGTGGTCAATATTGGTAAAATTATGAAATTATGTTCATTATAATCCTGTTATATCTTATCCTTAAGTTTGATTTGATGTGGGATTGATCTGAGAATGAGCAGTAGAAAGAGATTGAACTGGTAAAAGCAGCGCCACAACTGATACGTGCGGCAGTTGTGCTTAAGTAATTACAAGTGTTAATTTCGTAAAGCAAGTGAAATTATATTTTCGTTTCAATTAAATTGTTATGTATATATCTACTTGCCTTATTATTGAACTATCATTTAGTGATCCTGACTGTATGGCAATAGGATTTTTAATAATACATATATTTCATATCAATAAAAATTATTGTGAAAGCGTGATTATTTTATTATTGTAACGAAGAAATAAAGAATGTGAAACGTGCCTATTCGAATTCATTATACATTATATTTAAAATTTTTTTAAATTCCACGAAATCTATATTATATGAATAATAGAAATGAATAGAAAGTCTAGTCAATTCAAATTAAAAAAGAATTATTTCTAGACACATTTTTATATTAGAAAAACATTATTGGTATTAACGAAATTTCGATTACTTTGGAGTCCATGAGATATCAACTGAAGATTGATGAATCATTAATTTCATTAAAATTTCACGAGCTTTACATTTCACATCTTTTGTAATAATCTTTTATAATAATGAGATTTTAGTAATCCTTTTATTTGATTTGAATTTTCATTTAAAATATAAGTTAAAGTTTAAGAATACGTACTTAGTGTAAGTTTGGCCGATCAGCAATTGTATATTCTGTTAATATTTTATACAGAAACAAAATTATGCGGAGCACAAAAAATATTAATATCAATGCATCAAAATTATAGGAGATGTGTTCTTTTAGTTGTTTGTTTCAGATTCTGAATCTGAACATCTAGAATTAAAGTTTAAATAATCCAATTATTATACTTAATTATTTGTTAATCCTCCTTTTACTAGTCCTATACCCAACTAAAATATTCACTTGCGAAACGAGTTGATATAATTAACTATACATAGTGTTTTAAATGTAGGTGAAGAGTTAATAAAACAAGGAAGCACATACACGAGTTTCGATAAATATCGATTTGATAAACTTTAAAATAACGTCAGTAAAATATTATGCCAAATTTTTGATAAAATTATTGTTATTGTAATGTCTTGTTTCTTTAAATTAGTCAATGATACAGTTTATGTAATTGTATATAATTATAATATTTTACAAGTAATTTTAAATTATAAATTTTTGTATGAAATCAGTCTCGTAGTAAGATTTTGATTTATCTATTACGAGATGACTGGTATAACTCGCACTTGATAAAAGCTACATTATATTTCTAATTTTTATTTTATATTGAAGTCATTGTTAAGAATATCTTGGTTCTTACGGTATTTTTCAAAAAACAATGTTGTTCTGATTTCGCACTGCAAAATCGCACTGCAAACAGGACTCTTGTTTTTGTTTATAGATTATGTTTCTTGCTGGGACCCGAAAAATCGATTCAATGATTTATTGAACCATCGTCGAGTGAAAAAATTCGTAATTTGAAGTCACTGTACAAGTAGCAAGCATTGCTTTCAAGAAATCTGGGTTATCGCTGTAACAGGAATAAATTAAATTGGAGGAAAAAGACTTAAGTATCTATTGTAACAGCATTTAATTTTATTGTCATTTTCGTGATATTAAAGTATAATGGTCAAACGGCGAAGAAATCGTTATTGATTGAAAAACGTATAAAAGCACAACTCGATTGGACGCTAAAAAATTGATTCGAATTGATTGAGATTGGAGGAAAGTAATTTTTACTGACGATGCTTTCTTTTGGGTACATGTTATTCAATGAACTTGGCTTAATGCCATCAACCGACTTGCGCAGTAAAGATGTACGATGTTTGAAGCTACTTCTTAGACGAGAATTTGGCAGACTGTGGTTATATTTTATAAGCACTTTAAGTGCTGAAGAAATATTCAGAATTTATGAAAAAGTTTTAGTAATATAATCTACTATATATCGCTTTATCGAAAATAGCGTTTTACAAAATAATGAGGAACGGGCCATTTTTTATAACGAAAAGAAGAGAAAAGAAAAATAAAATTGATGGGTTGAATTAATTGTTGTCATCTGGGCTCGCTCAAATATCCGTCGATCCAGTTATTGATTAAAAGAGCTTAAAGCAATTTAAAAGGTGTCTTAAAAGATCATCCGAATCACCATCATTTTTAGATGCGATACTAATAATTCAATAAGAAATCAAAATACAGAAAATTGTCTTGATATCAAACGAAAGATACACGAATAACGTAGCGACTTTGTTAATCGTCATAATTTCAAGAAAAAATGCCATTAATTTATAATTAGTCTATTTTTACGGACATTAAAAAGACAGAAATTTTTAAAAACAAAATCTCCAGATTTTAAAAACAATCAGTACGTTACAATGTTTTAACGAAATTATGATAATTTAGATCTTACCAAACTTGTAAACACGTTAGTTTTAATTCAATATAAATCAGTGATACAAGATTTTTACACTAAATTCTTGACATCTGATTATTTAAGCATACGAAATAAACATGAACTTTTTCCATCATTTTTTATCCCTTCGTAGTTTTAAAGTTAGGTACTTTTGCGGGTCAAATGCGTATAATACAAGACGAGTTTTATAAGTATACGTATTGCCAATTAGCATTAATAAATATTTGTATATTGTGAAATAAGATCTTTTTCTTCAATTTATTTCGAAGATTCGCACAAATCGATTTTAGTGCACTTGTAATAAGAAATAAATTTCATTTAATTTTATTCTCCTATGAATTTTTCGAGATTTTCTTTAAATTAAAAAATAATAATATCTATTTTTACGTAATTTGTATGATCGCGCAAAATTTTTACCAATTTAGACTAATGCTTTTGTTTTAGCGCCATGCATTTCTCATCAAAATATATTCATTTAAATTTGTCCAAACATTTTCGTAAAATAAAGTTAAGCAAGCAAGGTATACGACATAATTCGTTCGAGTCGCACAACATAATTTAATATACATTGCATGCCATATCTATATATTTAGAAATATAAGTACACGAATTCAATTTGTGTTTGAATAGAGCAACATTTATAAATATTTTACGAGCGGATTTGATTAAAACTTTGCTCTCGCTTTATTCTAAATTTATTTTTATCGAGTGATTAGGTACTTATATTGATGAATATTTGGATGAGAGCAACACTAGTCACCACGACTACAGCAGGTTGGGGCAATAATCAAGGAAAGTACTGCAGGTTTAATACGCGGGCCAAACTACTGAATACGTAGACATCAGAGGACAATATTTATCAGGTTTGATCGAAGCTGCGCAAGCCAGTCGCACAAGCAAGCTCTAATTATATAATTATTTAAAAGGCGGCGAAGGAAATAGCTCATCGAATCTAATCTAATTACCAGAGATTGTGGCTCGATATCAGCTGCGGATTAACTGCTTCAAATACCACTTACTTCAGTGACGGATCGGCTTTCTTTAGCACAGTGAAGCATCAGACTGCAAGGTTCGACTCTGGCCGACGAAGAGGCAAATGGGGCAGACTTTGCAAATTCTGAATTATTAAACAAACCCGGCAGTCGAAATTCGCAGATGTTTTCTTAATTTTAGGAAAATTATACAGGAAAATCCAATAGGAAGTGTAGCGAATTTGCTGGAGTTGATTGCCGAACTCTACGGGGGGAGCTGCATTTGATTTATCGTTTCACCAGTGCAGAAATAATACCAGCTTTGCATTTGTAGGCGCGCAACGTGTTTGGATATTATTATAAATTGCAATTAATGTCTATATCTAAGACTGAAACTGAGTGGAGGTCTCGAGCGTGGGAAGCGGCACTCGTGCGTCTGAATCGCGCGTCGATCAGGATCCCGTGTCCCGTGTCGGCCGATTTGTCGATACTCGGAGTCGAGTGGAACTCCGAGTCGAGCTCGAAGTTGAACTTGAAGTTGAACTCGCCTATAGCGTCTGTGGAAATCATTTATCTATGGAAACGTCGGCCAGAGTGTAGGATCTGGAGTTAATCCAAATAATTTCTTTCCTCGAGGAATTTCGCAGAATTTACAAAGGATACTAATTGCAGTTTACGATAACTGCGCGACACCGAACCTTATTCTTTTAATTCTTTTAACCAGCCGACCACATTTTTCTTCCCCCAACACACTTCTGCCTCGTTTTCCCGAGTGATAATAACCCATGCCCGCACTTATCCAATGACAATTTATTTACACATTTATTATTACACCGAAACTACTCGGACTTTTCTCTCTCGTGACAAGTGATAACCCACGAATGTAATTTAAAACAACTAACAACTATGATACCAATGCGGGAGATGCTCTTGTTGGCTGCTCGTTATATAATAACCGAGTACAAACGACACGTGCATTTTTAACCATTTTCTCGACATATCTGCACGTTAATAATTCAACGTGCAAAATGTGCAATCGTACAAACAAATATTCAAGAGACGATTGTTACAATATTTTCGCGTATAATTAAGGATATATGTCAATAAGCAACGTATTGTTATTTTAAATCTTTACCATAGAAATTGAAATTTGCTGGGAAATTTGCTATTCAAGATATTTTCGCATCGTCTCTTGACTTTTTATATAACGATATCCTTTGAAACAGCAAAGTAGGATCAATCGGCACAACTTCGTTACTTATATTCATTTCAGCATTTTTGCTTGAGAGAACTAGATTTTTTCTTTTCAACGTTATTCTTGAGATATTTTTATCTACTACTCTTATCAAAGCCCAATTCGTGTTCAAATCTTGATTATAAGCTATTGCCTGATAATTTTGCAGACGTAAAGTAATTACAAATGCTCTAAAAAATAAAATACATTTTTGAGAGTGTCATTGTAATTTTAAGGGCTCGATTGCTTTTACATCGTTATATCTTACAGTAGTTGTGTAATAAGTTTTACGAGTGCCTTACAGTTTTGGTCAACGTAGTTTTAACAATTGTTGGCAGCAACTAACGATAATATCATCGAGAGGTTTCGCAATAATCGAAATATCAGAAAATTAAATTAAATAAATTTATGCTTAAATTTATCCTATAATAATGTTAAATTAAGCATTGAATTAAAACGATTTGGTTCATTTACGATAAATGAACCTAACCAAACAAATTAATAGTGCCCAATGATGTTGTTAAATAAATACGATATAAATTTTTAAATATAAAAGCATTTTAAATAAATAGCGCCTTTAATGCAGAATGCGCAACAATTAAATCGCGAATTATCCATTCTTTTTCATTCGTGAATCCTTCAGGAATAATCGCAACGAAAACAATGTATTCGGAGTTATACCAAAGTTCCATTGAGAGCAATATAATAGTACTACTTTTGGATTAATTTATTCTTTAAAATCATGCTCGCTAATATTTACGAATAAACTATTCAAAATTTTTACTAAGTGTTCAGTGAAAGTTAACATAGAGAAAAGAATTTATGCTAAAATCCATGAATATTTATGCTTCAATAAAGTCCTAAATGTTTCAACGTGTATCGCCGAAAAATCTCTTTTAATCTACTACCGTCCATAACGTATTTTGCATATCCTATAGAAGTTATTAAAGTATTAAATCTGCTAAATAATAGAACTTAAAAAGGTTATCATCGTTTTTACGAGGGGCTGATATTATTTTACTTTCAAATATAAAAATGTGTTCATAGCTATGGAGAGGTTATGCGTATTAATACACTACTTAAATAAACTACGTATGCATGCAAGTATTAGAATAATTATGATTAAAAAGTTATCAACGCGTTGCTTTAAAGTAAAATGTATTATTTTATATTGAAATTATTAATGGTTATTTTAAAGGAAAAATTACACGTTGAGAAAAAGTAATGCAGACTGAGTATGTACCGTTAGATTTTTTTACGTTCGGTTGCGAATGATTGTTCTTTAAGAAAAATTTCTCATCTATGATTTCAAGAAAACTTATTCGAATTGGCTCAGATCTTAGCTGAAAATACTGGTTAACCAACAATTTTTCACTAATTTATTAAAAGAGATAAATAAATATATTAATAGTTTTACCATCGCGATCTGTGCTGGCAGAAAAATATAAAAAGTTTTGGGTATTTGTCGCGTTCGTATAGCATTATAAATTTAAAAATAATAGTTAAAAAATGAACGAGTGCAGTTGCAAGTGTATTCAGGAGTTAATGAATTATTTAACTGTATGTGTTCTTGCAAAATTTATTATCAACAAAGAGAGAAAAAAGGAGGTCTCGGTAAAGGAATAATTTAAAAAGACGTAAGTAAAGTTGTAGTAATATTAAGCTCCTGAAAACGTAGAGTTTTCTGTTATTGTAATTAATTTTATTCGTATTATAATCAGTTTAACACTAATAGTCTGTAAGTTTACCGAGTTTCACAGAAAATTATCGTTAATGTTATTTGAAAAAGTTGCAGTTTTATTCGTAATTTTTTAGCGTTATTACAATATTTATCCACAGTAGGTTTTAAACTTAATAATAGGCATCTTGTAAAATGACATTCTTTTTTTCGAATCTCTATCTCTGATTTTGCCTAATTATTTTCAGAAAAGTGCGATATTATTTCAATATGCGGATTCAAATTTTGGGCAAATTTCAAATAAAAATTACAACCTGTCGAACTCAAAATCTTAACAGATAAATAGCTAAGCGAGGAAGACGAAGTCGATACTCTTTTGTCTGCTGTCTCTCGACTGTGCGATGCATTACGTTTATTGTGCACAAGTGACTTGTACTTCCTCATTCCAAAGTACATTTTATGCCAACGTTTTATACTAGTTTCAAGGGGATTTTTCATTACCTGTTCGTTGTAAATTTTGCTTAAGATGCAAAGTCGCTTCGTTATAAATGATCCACCTGTAGATCACATTTTTCTGTGTATTTGTAACTTAATTTACAACAGTGTTTTTTCTTAAATTAGCAAGAACAACGTTAATGATGTCATAAAAGGAATAATGTAACAGTAGCTTTAAAAACATTTTAAACATTCACTGTAAATATTTATACGATAAACTTTTCATTTCTCGACTCCTTTCGTTGAGAAGATGAAAACCACATAAGTTTAAATGAAAACTTCTCGAAAGTTGATTTGCGACAACGACATTTTATTTCAGCCTTTACTTTTTGCTAAATGTATAATTTGAAAGAATTGAAGTAATAACCCGAGTCCGAGTGATGTTTAATTTTTGGTACAGTCGCGCAAGATGATTATGAACTCTGTCAAAGCTGATAAAATAAAGAAATTCGAAGATTTTTATTTAACGATAAAATTTATCTTAATGTACGGTCTCGTGATAGATACTTGGTCAGAGTCGTCGCGTAAAATTGTGGCTGTTTCGACGGTCACCGCACACCAGCGCGTGTTCGGCGAGGAGAGTATTTCGATGGATTGACCGAGAGTTACTCTGAAAGCTCTGAAATTCCCCGCTGACAATAACCCAATATTATTTAAAAATATTTCGCGATACGATAAACGAATGACGCTGATTTCGCTTTGATCCTTGTGATTGAACATCCGATCGAATAAGCGTGTGTTGTTTTATGGCTGGAAATGCTCCGTTCTTTTAATATAATAAACGCACGTGATACTTTACATTACAAACAAAATAGTTTTATAACAATATCGCGTAAATGTTTATTGCAAAAATAGTACAAATTATAGTCGAGGACTTTAGCGAAGTTTAGAACTTTAAATTTACGTTTTCACGCGTATACTCATAGGCGCTTATAAATAAATAAATAAATAAATAAATATGCGAATATGTGTGCAATCGTTGTAAACTGAGACTATATTGTTTTTGCAGACAAAAGTTTTTAAATTGACTATCGAATGATAACATTTTTCATTAGAAGAATTTAATATCACTATTGATATAAATTTCATCGAAAAAGTATTGCCAGTATTGTTAAGAACGGAAAAATATCTTAGTCAGTTTAAAAGTTAATAATATCTCTGCGCTGATTTCAAAAACAAAGTTAAGTGGAATACTCCGTTGAAATGAAAAGCACCAACTTAAAAATGGGTTGGAGGGAGAAAAGTGAGACAAGCTCCGTTCAATGAGAAATATCGACAATAGAGAGGAAGTGACGCAAAGCCAAAGTGTCGTACTTAGACATCAAGCATCACACGGTATCAGAACAATAATGTAGCATTAAGAGGGACAGTAATCGAGTGCTTAAATCTAAAAAGCGAGAGTGGAAAGGCCAATATTCCTAATGTACAAAATAACAGTAAAAAGCACAAGAGTCGCGAGTTGCGAGGAGAGATAAGTCGGAATAGAAAAGATTTCCAAGTCGAGTCAAAGCTTGTGCGCGATGAGAGCTGTAGTTTAGTAACGAATACAAATAGTTTGCTTAACACTTGGAGAAACTATTCGGATAAGTTATTAAACGCTCGTATCCATCAGACCGAAATAGGTTGCGCTGAAATACGTACTGTGGCATTAAACGCAGAGGAAGCTGGTATTGAGGAAGTACTTGTTGCCACTGCGAAATTAAAAAACGTTCGCATTTAGCGTTTGACAGCTTAATTATTCGAGGAACAGCAACGAAGTTAGACGTCAAAATTAATTCGTCGATTTTTAGAACGCGGAGTGGAGCAAAATAAGCTACGCCCAAGAAACACCGAAATTGTATTTTAATATTTGGACACGGAGCGAACCCAGTTGCAAAAATTGCAGAAGCTTATCAATATTCTCCGCGCGTTACGTACACGCGCGTTTTAATTAATATTTTATCGAAGAGAATTACCCTTTACGCAGAAGAGTAGAAGATAGGGCTTGGAATTGCTAATAAGGGCTCCAATCTAATTGGTTATCAAAAATATAAAATGCTTAAATTATTGGATATAGGCGCTTGGGAAAAATGGACGCTTTACTAATTAACGTGCATCGATTATTCATGCACTTGGAAATGGTAGACAATTTAATGAAAATAACTAAAATGTATTAAGTTCCGGCTCGATTTAGAACATCGTAAAGGATGAGTAAATTAAAATAATTGTTTTAATGATAATCAAAGTACAGCAAGAGTGGGGAATAATTTATTAGAATATTCAGTTGTTTCACTTACTTCGCTAATTTAATTTAATTTCGAAATACGTTATTTAATTCTCACTGGAGAGTAAAAAATGGGTTTTTATATGGTATAACTCAAGTACTAACGAATATAGATGATCTAGATTTAGTGAGAGATAGTAAAGAAATCTTGATTAAAAGTACGAAACTTTTATTAAAAGAAAAAAAGAAGTGGAATTAAAAATGAAGGTGAATTAAACTAAGTATATAGTTATTGGTATAGTACCATTTCATTACGAACTTGCTGACTTCAAAGTATCTAACAAGACCTCAAGGAATGTAGCTACATTTAAATATTTCGCTTTTATTATAATGCTCAGAAAATGAAACACGAAAACAAAGAAAAATTTAATTCCAAAAATGCTTACTCTTATTTTATTGTAAAAGTTATCGTCGAAAGCTTAGTTATCGACTTATAAATCGAGAGACAGAAGACGCGTGAAGCGATCAAATTCGAGTTATCCACAAAGAATAACTGACAGGCATATTTGCAGAAATAATAACGAAGATAGTAAAATACATAAACAATCTCGTAACGATAAGTAAATAATGTAATGAAATTTTATAATTCTGCGAGGATAAGCAAGTTGCACAAACCCTGATACTTTAAATTTCGTGGATTAATAATAAATAAATATGAGAGCAGGACATAAAAATTTTTTAGAATAACGGTAACGCAGAAGACCTTTAGATAAACTAAGATAAAGTTGGATTTAAGAGAATTAAAGTATGACCAAGTATTTTGAGTGGATTAGGGATAGATGACGACGTGATGAACTTTCAAGTTTCTAACGTTACTTGAATAATAAAAATAATAACTAAATTAAAAGTTCCATAACGGGTGTGACGGTCCTTGTAATTAATAAAGTAAGCCACTACGAAAGAGCGTTTTTTATCATTAATGCTACATTTTAATTATAAAACACATTCCAAGATACGTATTTTTATCAATAGTAAAGGAGCGGATAAAAAATTGATCGTCAAAGCTGCACTCGCATCGGCGATTTGGCGCAAGCTGGGGACGTAACGTTGGCTCACGAGTAACGGAACTTGGAAGGCTGCGATTTTATTCGAATATCCTAATTTGGTCTTTGAACATCGTGGCTGTGCGTGTGCGTCGCATTTCACCCAGCAACTTTGTACACCAGTAATGAAAATTCTCTAAATTATCATTTCTCCACTCCCCAGAGCTTTTCGGCATAAAAATAGTTTCTGTGGGAGTAGTCGCGGTGTCCCCTGAAAGTTATAACGAAAGACGAGGGTAATTTTTAAAGTTGTTTTGCAAAGTGGTATTTCCAGTTGCAGGAGTCGCGCGGTAACACATTGTCACGTGCAGCGCTGACGCGCACGTGCCCTCGTGGTTTAGAGCGTGACGCGAACAGCCGAGCATCGCGAATCGAATGATACACATGTGGATCTTAGACAGCGATTTAGCGCGTAACGCTGACACCAGGATTCGACCTAACGAACATTACCACGGGCTCGGCCGAGGGGCTAAATCGGACACGCTGACACGGGCTCGGGATTGACTAACTACGTTTGCGGCCTTCCGAGCGACGTTCCACAAGAAGACGTAACAACGCGGCCCGCTGGAGCTTTCGACGGCTAAGTTCGAGCTCTCGTTGCCGAGCTGCGGATTTATTCGGCTGCCGCGTTCGACACCCCCGTCCGAGTTGGAGCCACACCTGCAGCAGGCATCCGCTTGCGACTGCGTTTTGAATCGCTCAAACGAACACAAAGTTGTCGTTGTCTCAGTAAGTCCTTTTAATCCGGTCAAACGCAGTTATTGACTTTTGCTCCTGTGGATGTTATTAAATTATTTACAAGACGTGCCTTAGTCATTATTTAAAAACGCAAATTAAACCTTTTCAACGTATAATAAAATTTAAATCTGAGAGTTTGCATAAATTTTGCGAATAGTTTTAATAAGTTTAAAACTCTCGACTAACAAATAAAGCGAAAAGTTTAATATTCAATCAAATTATGCAAAATTAAATAATCTATATACTTGCATTTTATCGCGCATTTATTTTTTGTACGCTTTTCAATTATTTTAGCACAAGGTTTTATTTTTTTAAATCAACTTGTACGAATTGAAATTACATTTTATGCCCCCCCCCTCCCCTCCTCGAAGAAGATTACAGCGTCGTCAAACTTTTGGAAACTGTTATTGTCATTATTCTTACTCTTCTTATCGTCGTTGCGTTACATATTCTTGTGCATTCCGAAGCGAACTAAAAATTCGGGCAGAAATTGTTTGGCTTTACTTAGCGTTGCATTAAATCATCGTATTTTTAATTTTTGGACGTAAAATTTACTTTTTTAATTAGGAAAGTGTTTTTTCCTTTCACGTTGGGAAGTTTCAATACCGTATTAAAAAGCCATCCAATTAGTGTAAATATGTACAATTTTAGTTTTAAAAATGTTCGCAGTTTTTCACGAGAATCTCATAAGTAAGAGCAAGGATTTTAATGATCGATTAACGCACATTTTACCGCGGCTACACCCTAACGATTCTTCCAACATTATAATTTCCATACGTTGTTTTGACATTCTTCTCAATCCACTGGCAATTGACAAAACTCTCGGTAATTACACAAATATTGTTACTTCGTGTGTTAGTCGCTTGTTCGCGCAGGACTCGGTGCAACGGAGTTACCGGGGCTATAGTTGGGGAGGGTCCGGAAGCGATGACGTGATGTTGCCAAAAAGTAGGTTTATTGTTCCGTGACCGGGCGCAGACTTCTCGAGTGCATGTGCGTGTGTGTCTGTGTCGAAGCAGTCCGAGGTATCGACGAGAAGCGGCCCGCGTGAAAGAAACTAAAGCAGTGGCCCGAGCTATTGCTCTAGAATTTCTGCGGACTTACGGTCTTAATCTGCCACTTGGCAATCTGCGGATGAGCCACGTATCGCTGATCGACGGGGTCACGTCATGGCGCGGTGACAAGATGCGTCATCGTCATACGTGACGGTATAAATAATTGAATTGATTGTTATAAAATGTGGTCGTTCATAATTTACGCAAATATCGAACAGTGACATTGAATGATATTAATCGAAAATGGCACACTTTTATTAGATATTTCGTATCTGCAAACTCTTATTTCACGTTACGCTTATTTTAAAATACAGGATTAGTAAACCGTAGCGATAGATTCTTCAAATATTAAAGGCAGCCATTTGTAATTAGTATTATGATCGATACAGATGCTTGAAAAAAGCTGCTCCTCCGTCTTTAATTAAATTTATAAGTAAAATACAACACTATTTTAAATATTAGAAAGAGTATTTTAATGCAACTAATTGACGCAATAATAATTGTGGTTTTTAACGAAAACAGTTTTGCTCTGGATATATTTCGCTGTAAATAATAATTCCGTTTTATCCTGTGTAGGTCTGCTAGATTCATCAGCAAGACTGCACACACCGAGTCTGTCTTAGAAGCTAAAAGGAAAGGCGCAGAACTAAATTTACTGTAAGTACTAATCCACCGTTAAGTTTGCTGCCTGTCGTTGATCGAGAAACATGTATTTATTATACCAGTCAAGAATTGATGTTGTCTCGAGGAAAGTCGGCGACTCGCCCTGATACCGAATAAGTTAATATCTTTTTTAATTTACAAATGCACTTACTCGACCGCAGATATCAAACGTAAAGGGATTAAAGTCGAAGGAGTGCAAGCAGATTTTGAGAAAAGATATCGAGTCGCGAAAACGTGTAAATTACAGTTGCACGCGTGAGTTCTAATGCCACGTCACTAGAACCATACAAGTAAATACGATCGAATTTGTAAATTATAAAACTCACGAATGCACTTTGCTTTTCCTATAAATATCACGCATTTATAACGTTTCGCGATAAATTGCCATTGAGTTAATCGATTATTCTACACGGTGAATCATTAATATTCGGATAAAACAGTATCGTTCGTTATTAAACATCATCGTATAACTTGTATACTTAAGCAAGCTACTCATGTTGACAAAAGCTTCTTCGAATACAAGTACTGTGTAAATTTAGTTTATTTATGCGACAGCAACGATAAAACAATAACTTTCATGACGCATAATTTCAGAACATAATTATTTACACGTAATTGAAATTGTCTGTACATTAAAATAAAAAAACCAAAAAAAAATGGAGTTTTCAAAGTATTAAACAGGCTCACATAGATTTGCATAACTAGAACGGCATTGTTTATCCGACAGAAGTGTCATCAGCAGAAACTCAAGATCTACATTTCACTAATTTTCTTATTCAAAATAGTATGCAGGCCAGCTGTACTTATATAGTGTTTTTTGAAATATTTGACTCCGAAAAGATTATTATTTTTGGTCGCGGGAAGTTCTTTTCAGAAGTTTTAGATTAAAGTTGAGCGCGAGATGAAGAAAATTGAAACGGAAGACACGCGAATGTCTTTCATCGCAAATACTTTTAACATGACCTCCGCCTGATAATATCAAGGGTTGAATTTTTTAAATAAACCATCGACCAGTGAAAATATGTGAGAGCACTGTAATCTTTATCGACAAAACTGTTTGTAAAAACATCTTGTACTCTCGTAAAGCCGGCCTACGACCACAAACACACACTTGTACAGTCAACTGTGGAGCTTCCGTTCGTACGAAGCTCCGAAGAGGAGCTGCACGTTTGATGCCGATTTCCAGACGCGAGGGTTTCTCACGCTGCATTAATATTCGATACAGGGTTCAAGTGCTGAAGAAGCATTGGAAATTTACGAAGAAAGCTTGGCCATAATCGGCTGAAGGATGGTTTGTTGGAAAAACAGCGATTGCGCCCTTACAAACGACGATCGTGTGAAATTGCTGAGTAAAACTTATATTAGATCGGTCGTGTTGCCCGTGCGGTTGTTCGCGGAGCAGCGACTTCGCAAAGGACAAGCATTTGGTTGAAAACAGTTGTTGCGACTGATTTAGCGCTCGACTCTGTTGTCCGTTTAACGCGAATTATGCCCAGGAAAATTTGATAAATCGTCACCACAATGGAATAGTCGACTTTAATATTCTGGCTGGAGTTGCTCGTGACCGTAAATACGCACACGTATTTTAAAATTAGTTGCTTATAAATTAAGCTGGTCTTATTAGTTGAACCGCGGTAACTATTGCACATGCAGTCAATAAAATGATTTCGCAAATGTTCGGTTAATCGAGCCGATAGACAATTCGAGTATTCAGAGGCTTATTTGGGAAAAGTGGAGAAGGAAAGTGTTGCTGCAGTATCAAATAGCTTTTATCGTTTTAGCTTTTATTATTCATTGTATTCGGTGTACGTTTTAACTTGTGATAAAGATAGAAAAGAGAAATGGTACAATGATCTACGCGGATGGCGGGGGTGGTGATGAAATCCGCTTGTGAGGTTTTAACGTTTCTCAGCAAATTGAAATAGCCGATAAATTGGAAGACACAAGAAAGTTACCTTCGACGCATTAATGGTAGAACATTTTAAAGCTGAGCCAAGAATCAGCTTGGGAAATATGGAAAGTTGGAGGAAACCAATTCGATTAAAGCCGCAATTCGTACGCTTCTGTAACATCTTAACACTTGGTTCGAGCTTCACAATTAACAGTCGTGTACGTATAATTTTAGAACTTTTCAAGCAGCAGGTGGGAAAGGTCAAAAGTCGAGCGACGAAAGGCGCTGAAAAATAATATCGGTACATTTTTCGACGATCTTTGTGTCCGCGGCTGTCGCCGGTATTCGACGTTAAACGTAAACTCGCGTCCTATTAAGTTATTTTTGTCCTCGTTCTTAAAAAACGAAACGATTGCAGGGAGGAAATTCTGCTTTGATGTAATTTTCCCCAGGGGGCGCATATCTCCGTTTTCTGTTGCTACAATAACACTCGTGCATCCCTCGGGTGATTCCTGCAGACCGTAATGTGCGGGTACTTGGGACGGATTTTAACATTTTCATTTTCAATTAAACGTTCGCGTTGCTTAAACACCAGCGCACCGATGTTATTAACTCTCGTCCGCGAGCCTTGGGCGCGAAAATCGAGTGCCGCAGCCCATAGTTTTCAGAAAATTCGAATGCGCGCAGCGTTATTCAGTTTAGTTTAAAACTGCGCTTGTAATAACCGCTCGGAACAATCAATAGCTTTTCTTTTAAAAAACAACGCCACGGCCTTTTCAGTTTTTTTAGGGTATTTAGTTTCATAACAAGCAGACCTAAAATAAACTATCTTTCGAAATAAATATTTGCTTGATAAAAATGTCATTATTTTAAAATACAACTTCTATATTTAACTTTCATAAGAGCCTATTGTTTTTTATTGCCGGCGAGTGCTTCAAAATTTTGCGCATATTTCTCGTAAATAAATATTTTACTTGCAATATGTAAAACCTCTCGTAAAGTTTTCGAGCAATTCTAGTTTTTATGGTTTTCCGTATAAATCACTTCAGCCGGCTGCAGTATTTTTCGTTTTCGGCCTGTCAGAATCCATGTAACCGTCCGCCGAAGCGCTCTTTTACTTTTGACATTATCGGGCCGATTGTCTCTCCGTTATCCCGAATTAAAAATTAAAAATAGATCCGCTTGGCAGTTGGCAGCAGTTGGGCGACAACGCCGGGAGAGAGTCGCGGCGTCACGGGCGTTGGGCGTTTAACTTCTTCTTTGGCCGTCGTTCGCTTCGCCTCGCTTCGCGTGCCGTTTACGTTTGCAATCCAGATTTGCGCTTGCATTTCACGTTCGACGCCTTTCCGCGCCAAGAGTGCGCTGCCGCTAATGCATTCGTTATGATAAACACGTGTGATGTATGAAAGTAGTTTGACGTTAACGATAATGCCCGGACTAAAGAGGCGTATATGTCGGCCGAGGGAAATTTACGTCGATCGGGGAGGAAGTTTTATCGGCGCCCAGAGATCCGTTCCCGGCCTCGCCATAATCACGGCGCTTGTTTCGGTGGAAAAAACCAGAGACGTGCTTAATACACATTCGCTGCCGCGATTAAAGCCCGTATCTCGCGCTTGATAAATAGCCACAATTTTTCCTCGCGAGATTGGAATCGAGAAGGAGCGAGGACGTGCGAACGAATGCATTTATGAGTCGCGCCGATTACAATGGTGAGGTGGTGAAGCTATCCAAGTGTCCTGGCAGCTGGTGACCGATCAATTTCGCTTGCCCCTCGGCCTAGAAAAACTGTGCGGGCAAAGTTCGCACCTCGGGCTCGTGGAGGGCATAAATCACCGGAGGAAACTGCCTCCCCCCGCCCTCGGCCATCACCGTCCCAGTCACGAGTGCCGCAATGAGTGGCAAGAGACCGCCTCTAAAAAGTAACCGCAGTGTCACTTATTTCGTTCGACGCCGAATCGAATGCCATTATTTGTATTTTCTTCGCCTGTCGCCGGCAAACCCTCGCGCCTCGTTTGTTTGTTCTGCGAAGCCGCGCTTGTTATTATACGCGCTCCGCGGCAAATGCTTTTTTAAGTATCAGCCGTCAGATTCGTCGCTCGGTGCCCTTCTCTGCGACTTGAGCAGTTACAACTTCCCCCCCCCTCCCCTATTCTCTTCGGTACACATTAATAGCTATTAATTAAACGCGGCAAGTCGATTTCTGCATTCAATGAAATCTACTTCTCGTCTTTGTTAAAATTTTAAACGTCAACGCGTAAAAAGTTTACACATTATCACTGTATTCAAAGTAAGAGTATAGTTAGAGGAGGGAATCGCGAGTGAATAAAATCACTTTATCAGTTCTTTTAAAAACGAAAATCGAGGGAAAAATAGTTGAAAAATGGTTGATGGTACATCAGGCGCACATCAATGTTTCGCCAACAAATTTGTAAATACTTTCTGATGCTTTGCGACGCTTTTTTAATACGATGGGCAAATGTAACGTAATATTCGAAACGTAAATAACGATACAGCCAACGTACTAAAATTAATAAATTTCTTTAAATAGTACGTAATAATACTCCTTGCTAAATTGCAAATAGTTTTTAAGGGAAACAAGTGCTTGTCCAGGGCGTCATCGACAACACCCGAGTAAATTAAAACATTTGATCGGTTTTGATGTAAATAAAGGCAGCGTCGTAATGGATTTTGAAGTCTTTATTTTTGAAAAATCTTTTTTACTATTGCGCGATTGTTTTAAAAAATAGCAAATAGTTTTAACCATAGTGGTTGTTCGTTATTCGTTATTCGTTTTTACGACTATTTTATTCGTGACGTTGTTCCTAATTACTTTTGTCGTCTTTAATAAAAATTGAAGGAAGCAGAATATTTTATTTTAGTTATTTAGAGCTGAAATAGATTTTTAATCATACTTTTAATATAATGATTGATTTGTGTTCACCCGCGTCGACAAGTGCACAAAAACATATAATAAAAAAGAAACGGATTAAAGGTTTATTATTATTGATTTTTTATTGATGAAAAAATGAATTATTGACTCTTGGTTATTTAAGTAGCCACTAAATGCGCACATTATTATTTTTATTTAATAATTCGGTGTTTTTCCAGCGCCGTGACGGCGGAGTGGGGAATTGTAATTGTGGTGCTTAGTTTGGAAAAGTTCACTGTCAACTTGTCAATTATGAAGGCCTGTAAGCGCGAAGCTTGGCCAATTCGAGCCAGAACTATAGCAAATTACGGTACATTATTATTCCGAAGCTGTCATAAGCACGAAGGCTAATATTTTTACCCGCTATTGCGTATTGCTTGGAGTAAATAAAAATTTTGCTTTTTTACGCAACCCGTGAAAGTGAGCGGCAGCAACATACTAACTTCCGAACGACAAATGTGACTTAGAGTTGTGGTTCGCTCTCATTATTATTCCATATTTCCACGCTTCTACTCAAATCTGCGGAAATCGCAAATTTTTCGCGGTTACATCGCGCGGGAAAAGGGCAAAATCCTCTAGCTGCTTTTGTAATTAAAAAAACACCATTGCGAAGTTCCTTGCGTATTATTTGAAGAGGACGGATGGATAGCAAAGGAAATTCGAGCGGTCGGTCAAAAGCATTTGTTATCGCATCAAAATCAATACAACACAATATTTCGGATTGAATTTGTACGATTTCAAAGTGTTGAAAGCAGCGATGATACTACATTATTATTTCTAAGTGTTTCAAGTTGATTGATGTATTTCAACGCGCAACATCCATAAGGATCTCGATGTCATAAGTATTGGAAACGGGATATCGAATTCAGTAGGATAGGGCTAGACGAGTGTACGAGTGCTGTGATCGGCAATGCAGCTTAAATTCACTTTAAAGTATTGGAAGCTAAGAATCGGTACGCGCGTCCTTGTTTTACAGGCAAATTTTATACGTCACTTTAATATCTCATCTTTTGGAACAATATCCAGCGTTCGATTTACGCGGCCGTTATTGATTATTTATAATCGTCACAGGTAATTTGATTATACAGAATTATATTTGATGTAATTCTGTAGTAATTATACGCGCGTGTAATTTATCGAGTCGGATTATCGAGATGGAAGAGTAATTTGGAACTTGTAGGAGGACTTTCGTGTAAAATATTGTTAAAAATATTTTTGGGGAACGAGTTAATAGAAATTCCTGCTCGACTGCTCGAAAAATCAATATCAGAATTAAAATTTCGCACCATAGCTGTCGCCGCGGAAATCTGCAAATTTACGAGAATTATTATGCGTTGAAATATTTAAAAACTTTGTCTTTATGGGGGACGAACGCGTAACGCTTCAAATAGCATACGTAGCTTTTTATTCGGTGATATTTCGAACCGTCGAAAAGTACGAGGTGCAAGGGAATTTAGGGCAGCCCTATTTCAGCCTTTAGACGATAATGGCGTATTTGAAAATGTTCGACTCTCGAAAATACATAGAATATCATTATTGATTTGAAAAAAAAGCACGTACTTGGAAAACTATTTGCTCATTTTGCGGTGTTCGACATCAGCCGGATAATTTTAAAACTATTAGGCTGTAATACATGCTTTTAGATAAAGCGAAGCTGGCCAAGCACGTTCCCGCACTGTTTGAAAAACTTTCCAACAATATTTTTCGAGCGCGGGGGGCCCACGATCACGTGGCTTTTCGTAATTTTGGTTTTCATCTATCATACTTCCGTAATACTTGGTACGCAAATTCGCCCTCACCACCTCCTATCTCGAGCTATAAAAGAAAATATTTACGTTGTATCAAGGTGCCGCTCCGATAACGCGCCCAAGAAAATCTCGAAAAATCTTTGGATGAATTCCGTAAGACTGCAAAACTCGAGGGCGGTAATTATTTTAAAAATTCATCACGAAACTAAAATTGTTGGTCTTGGATAAGTATTTTATTAGGAGCTCCTGGCTTATAATTCTTTTAAAAAATTTATCGACGAATGGCGAGTCCTTTCGTACAAATTAATTTTCAATACATTTCCCGATAATTTACTCTTGGACGTATTGTTGAGGGAAAATATAAGGTCAAGATTGTCACCCGAGCGACGGCTGTAAATAAACTACAGCCTACTTTTGCGGCCGACTAAAGTTCTGAAAATAATAGTCCGAAGAATTACCGATGTCTCCGCTTATCCCCTGCCAATCTCGAATAAACATTTTTTACACGAGAGATGCTTTTCACGCGTTTGGCCTAGCCGAGAATACGGATGCGCGTGCAACTTGTTTTCGCAGCATTAGGCGTTAACCGTTTCTGGCTTCTCGTTTCCCGTTTCCCGTTTCCCGTTTCCCGTTTCTCCTTTCTGCAGCCCCTAATAGACGCGAAAATTGCTCGCATGCAAATAGATGCTCCGAGAGGGCAAAAAAGCGAGATATCGCGTTTTAAAAGTGCCATTGCTCCTGGAAACGAATCGGAAGAAAAAAGGCGAACATAAATTTTTATTGGGCAGGGACTCCAGGGCGAGATGCGAATCGCCCCCTGCTCTTCTTGCCGCTTCCGACTCTCGCGGCTTACAACCGCACGAGAGCGCGACGCGCATTCGCTCGACACTGGCCTCTCCGATAATAAAGAGCCCCACGTACAATGTAAGTGGTTGGCTCGATTCCAGGTGACGTTTTTGCCCTGGCGCTTCGCCGTCGAGCTCGACGACGAGTCTTTCTTTATTTTTGGAATTGCGAATGCACTCGCACCCCCGCACGCGCACACGCAGCGAAATTTCGACAGCGACGAGAGTCGCTCGCTCCGTCCATTACTCACCGCTGCGGCCCTCAACTAATTATTTATCGGCGATCCGTCAGTGGCTTGAGCGACGTACGCAATGCGTTCGGAGAGTCGCGACCCCTCGAAATTCGTCCGGATTTAGCAAAAGCGTTGGCTCGCCCCTCTCCCCCGAGCTCTTTTAACGGCTCCCCCTTTAACGCTACTCGGGGCAAATTTTCCATCAACGGTACTTCCAAAGAAAATGCGCGCGACCATTCGGATCTATTTCCGCGTTCAGGCTTGGTCAGAAAGGGTGTTATTTCGTCCGAAGAAATTTATCGGTTTAGGTGTCTACGGGAAATCCCCGGCTAGTCGATGCAGCTTGGAAAATCGTCCAATAAACAGCACCGAGTGCTCGTTGCGACCTCGTAGTCTCGCAGCTCAATGACGGATTTCCCTGCATTTCTAATGTTGAAAAATAGCGCATAATTACTGGAATTAGAGGTTAATGACGCGTAAAGCTTTCGGAGGGGTTGTGCGCGAACCGAGAAAGATAATTCGGTAGCGCCCCGTAAATTGAAAGCAGCAGGATTGTTCTCTATTGGCTGCGGAACATTCTGTTATGGTCGTAAAATCGATATCCTCCCTATTTCTAAGCGAGATATTGTAGCAAAACGTATTCGATGCTCTTCGCGGCTGTTTAAAAAACGGCCTGCGTCCGGCGACTGCTGCTTTCAAGAATCAATCCAATGGCAGTCCTTCCGTTTTAGTCCGCACTTTTAACGCACTTGTGCGCGCGCGCGCGCGAGCTTTTACACGCACCTTTTTGCCCCTCAAATAATAGTGCGTGTTCGTTTTTCAACGTTCAAGTTTTATCCACCACTGCTGCGCTAAACCAATGCCCAGTAATGCGTCGAACAAGCGGCTTTTTAGGGACTACTGCAGCCACTATGATCTATCCCAATTACGATCGGCTTTATAACACAATGCGACGCTTAAATAATTTTCAAAATCGATCACGTTCGTTACTTAAATTGCGCTTCACGGGCTTCTAATTTAAAATTAATCGCAAAAATATTCAGGTGGCAATAGCCGTGTATAAATAAGTTTTGATTAGCTGCATTGATTTGAAAAAACTAAAGTATCGTCCCAAGCTGCGATTGCGCGTAAACCTTAGGAGCTCGAGGAAGACGCTCGCGTTTGTTTGGCCGCAACTGATAATAGAACATCAATCTGGCAGCAGCGAGTCGCTATTGTATTTAAATTCATTATTTTACAGTGAACATCGTCTTGTATATAATGCAAATACGTGCATTTGTACGGGATTGAAACTAAGCGTTTAATTCTTATACAATTTCCAGGCTGTTGAATAACTTAATTTTCTTGGAGGAATTATCGTTTGTATTTATTACGCATATTAACGAACTCGAAAACACTTTTAAATGCTTGGAAAACCTTAATTAGTTTTTCAATTTAATTCAATTACAAAGTAAATATCCGGAATCGTTGAATATCGATTTCAAAAGCTTTTCGCTTTTTCGCTTAATAAATACATAATGTAGAAATTAAAAAAGACCACTGTAGCTAGAAATAAAGCTGAGGGAGTAGCGATAAAAGTTTTATGGAAACACAGCCGAGGTAGTCTATTCAATGTAAAGACTATTCACAGAGGAGTTGTATTTTTTTTTTTTTTTTTTTTTGTCGAAAATTAATCTTCTTACGGGTAAAATTTCTAGGGGAAAACTGCCACGTTATTTCTGTGTACCTAAGCCGCGTAAGGTGCAGGGCGTTGGAGCGTTCGGCTCCTGGACAAGACAAACAGGTCGAAAAGAGTAAGTAAAAGAACAAGTATTTCCTTAAAAAATTCTCTTTGCGTCCCATTGAAAAATGATCGCCAAAACAAAAGGGTATCGTTTTTTTCGGACTTTTTTCGAGGAAGTGGCTCACCCTTTTCGGCGTTGCGCACTCAACACAAGAACTTAGTCCGACTGCCAATTTTTGATTCGGGGCATTTTCAGATTCAAACCTTTTATAATACAGCTTATTAGGTACAATGCACGTTTACAATAAATTTTGTCAACTTATGCCTCGTTGTAGGTTCGTTGTTCCTGTCGGCAACTTGGGAACTTAGTACATTATCCTTTGAACTCGGATGGAAGAAAACCTCTAGTTTTCTCAAACCGATAAAATTAACATTCTAATTTCATCGAATCGCTTTGCACATTTTAGTAGATGTACGTATCGTAGAGAATGCACTACGAATACTATAATGCGCTATGTGCTTAAAAGTGCAATCCGGATTTGTATCATTGACTCGATTTCTGTTTGGAGACTCGCAGGGCTGTTCTGTGAAAACTGCATAGAGAATTAGTAAGACCTGATTTTAAGAAATGGGTTTATATCTCACGTACTATTGTCAGTGGAATTTCGAATCGGCAAATGTTTCTCTGATTTTTTAAAGAGAGAACATTCATAAGATTGTGTACGAGCAAACGATCATGTTTCAGAAGTTAGACGATTGTAAAAGTCATGAATCACGTTTAATAATATCCTGCAACGAATTTCGTTGTATTAGTCGAGCTCTATTTAAGTTTGTTTTATTCGTTCTTACGGTTCGAATGAAACGAATACCGTTTAATTTGATCGTAATTTATTCACAAAAATTATACATTATACGTTGGCTTTCATGCCGTTATCATCCGAACAATTGCTTTCCAAAAAAATACCACAATATACGTTTTCCTGATTAATAACTTTTGCAATAAATAATACGAATAATATTTAAATTTATCTAGTAAAAAGTTTCACGTTTCTAAAAATAGCTTAGCGGCACGTACTCTTTTGTTTTGTATAAATAATTCAACGAGTCCAGATATTTTGAAATAATCAGCATTCTCTTTATAATTTAAAATTTTTTAAAAGATTATATTTTGTAAAACGGAATAAAAATTTCTTATTTATGGCATAAAATATTCTACGCCATGAATTTTTCAATCTGTTTATAACCTTCGATCCTTATGTGCGTAATTCATAAATTTAATTAGAAACTGCATCATACTGTCATTAATATTTAGATTCGGGCATAAACTCGATCATTAGTTAATATTTCATCGACGTCTGTACGACAACGCTTTTAAGCTAATTAAAATTTAATCATTTCAAAAGATCGTATTCAAAAAAATAATCGCAATAATTTGCACGAGTGAAAATCGTGCGACGATAATAGTAAAATATAAATGCCGTTTCCTCTTCTTCCAAGACAAATAAAATTACGTCTCAACGCTCTTTTTAGCATTTATGCAGGGCCATTTAATACACGCGATCGCGAGGTTCGATCGTTTTATCTCGTCGAGAGCAAAGACTTTATTCCAGGCTATAAAGTGCGCATTAACAACAGCTATTCTTATTCGCCGGGCTTCACGTCTCGTTCGATTGGTCCCGATTTTTGAATTTGCAACCAGAAAAAGCTAATTCGGATCGAATCGAAAGTTAAGTGGACGAGGAGTCGGAATCAGTCGCAATTTGTCGATTGCAATCTACGAGAGCTCGTTTCCGCTATTTTTTAATTTATCCGGCAGTTTGAAAGAAGTTAATAGTACCGCCGAGTTAATTTTTAGGTTAATTCAAGCTGTTTATCAGGAGGATTCCCCGAGTGTCTTCGTCCTGCCGCGGGAAAAAGCAGCCCTCGCTTGCCGCCTGCGCTCGGCGCTCCTTTTTCTCCCCCGCGACTGTCGCCTCGACTGGATTTAAGTTTTATCTACGCTCTGGAAACAATGCAAAAAGTTGGCCGTCTGCTCGGCGGTCGGCGGTCGGCTGACGCGTGACCTTTTTTCGCCACGGAACATCGTGCTATCGCTCGGCCGAGACTCGCCGCCTCGAACGCTTCTTAATCACGACTATCCGACGCACTTTCGTTCGGCGATCCCTCGCACCGATTTCCCCATGTATTTTGCGGCTCTCGCAACCGATGTCTGCGTACTCCTCGCCTCGCGTTCGGCGTAATCGTTCGCGAGCAAGCGGATGCGAGTCGAGCAGTGCATCAACCGGCAGATTTTCATTCAACTTTTATTCGCGCCCCGTATTCAGGAGGCGCCTCTCGTGCGCGCTGTTTCGAGGATTGGCGCAAAGAGCATACATCACGTCTCCGAGTTCGGAGGATTAAACTCCCGGTTCTCTGGCCGTGACGCGTATTAGCCGCTCAAGAGAACAGCGTTCGGTGCTCTTCGGCGATTGCAGCTAGAAAAGCTAGGCTGGAAAAGCTCGGTCTCTTCCCCACCGGATCTAGTTCTTAATTAATGGGCAGAGATCCGGGACAGGCCGCCTGCAGTTGGCACTCCGGCGCTCGCGCTGTTTTTCTAGCGTAATCTAAAAAACCATGCTTGATTAAAGCTCGTCTTAGGGTAGGCGTGCGTCAAACGTAGGATGCTGGTTTGGAACGTGCAGGAGGTGCAGCGAGTGAAGAGTCCGGAGCGGCATGCGTTCGCTCGTTCGCAATGAGCGAATACGTTTATTACCGAGCGGCGAGCACGGGCTGTCACAGTGACGGCTTTCGCAATCAACTCTCGAGCCGACAATTCCAGCTTTCGTCGGAGGGTATCAACTAAGCTGGTTCACCAACTTGATCGCTTTCCCCGTGGAAATGTGCGCCAGCAGCAGCTTCCACTATTACGAATAATAACGCTCCTCGTTGCTTTCAAGAAATAAGAACGAGTTCGCCGCCGAGAATAAAAGCCGAGGCGATGGTCAAAAGTTAATTTTCGTTCCTCGTCGCAACTTTACGAATAGTTTCGAGTCACACCGGCATCGGAGTCTTTCGTAATGCGCGGCTGAGCTGGAGCTCCGTAAATTACGCGATTTGGAATTTACGATGGGCTTCCAACGAATTCGCCTCGATTTGCACTCACGGGTGTGCGCGTGTGGCCGTGCGTGCGCGCGCGCGCCTGCGTGCCAGATATGGAGATGGAGATAGGATCCTCGACATTGTTCAGCAGAGACCGAGACTAGTGTTCCCGAATCTAATAAGCCGAGGCTTGTTAGCGTTACGAGGGAAGCTGTCAAAATACGTTGTCACGTACCAATGTCTGTCCTAACTTAATCAGGTCTTCGGCCCGTGTGTATGTCCTCCCCCCCCCCACCTACACACATTTTCCGTACACTCGAAATAAGTACATTTTTCATCGAATCAATTTCGAATATATAATTGCGATTACCCGCGCTTCCTCTAATACGAGTTGCAATCGATCTGTGTATTTTGTCGACATTTTTTACGTAGTCAACTTTCGCGCGATATTATACGAGGGACGTGTCAGTTACGTACACGTGTACTCGGATATATTATATCGATATGTAAGAAATTATGTAACAAACAACCTTTTGGACTCAATTTCTGCTCGAAGCTTCCGATGAATTTTACGAAATCTTACAAACGTGGATTGTTTCTATCGACGTTTATATCGATTTTTTCGTCCTGTGCACGTCCAAATTTTCATTTAATATTTAGATAAAGTTTTAGAAAATGCACTTATGTGCAGCTATTCAATTTATTTGTCTGTCCAAATTTTTTTTTATTTAATTATTTTCTCAGCACTTAATGACGGATACAGTTTCTTCGCATTATCATTTCATCATTCTTTTATTTTCTATTTAATATATTAAGAGCAGTTTTCTGTGGAATATTTAGAATTTATTTAAAAATATTTCCCGTGATTTATTCTAGAATTTAAATTGAGTTACAGGCAATATTATTTCAAAAATAATATCTGCGCATTATGTTGCTATAACCGAGTTTTAGTAGTACATTAGTAGTTAAAATAAGTACTAGTAGTTAAAATTTAATCTGATTATTATTTATTATTTTGTTTCATCATCATCACTGACAATACCGACGGAGATGTTATTTTTCATTTCAACAGTTTTATTATAAGGTTTTAACTCAAAATTTAGTTTCACTTCATTACATTGAGCCGTACTTTTATTATATTTGTATAAATTTGAAAACCTGTTTTAACATTAAAAAGAATGTATTTTAATTCGCTGGAGGTATTTAGAGTTTTTCCTTATTGTATTATATTCTTGTGCACATTGAGGTATTTTTGTAACGACAAAGACAATTATTTCAGTCAATGGTTCAACTGAAAATCGCCACATTTAATTTTTTTTATTCAAGACAGGATTCCTTTAAAATTATGTGTCACATGAGACTTGGAAAGTTCCTTTTTAATATCTGTCTCCTTATAATTCTATTTGAAAACTTTTTGATCTGCTTTAACTTATAACTGAAATACAATTTGATAATTATTGCTCTCAGTTTAAAAATTTATTCGCAGAAAATAGAAACTGCAATAATTTTACAATCGTTTAATTTATAATCTTTTTTCCCTCTCTTTAAATTGTCTACATTATTTTCAAAGAGTGATTATTCGTCCATCCGTAAAAGAATGTCCGTTTAGTCCAAGCTATCTATCCTCTCTTCGCTACGCTGTTTATTAATTTGTTAGAATTGGCTTGGCTATTAAAATAAGATTTATTAGTTTTATTAAAAATTCTTTAAGCATGAATAAATATTTATTAATGAAGCAAGACTGTTTAGCGTGGACCGATCGATATCTTTATTTTTACTTATCCTCAATTCGTACCGAGTGATTTCATTTCTGATTTATGAATGAGAGACTATATTACCTACGGAATCTCGGAGTAATTTATGGTTGTAGTAGGATGGTCTGCTTAAATGACTTAAGTTTGCCAGTATAAGTTCATCAAACCTGCGTCTAAGCTTTAATGGATGCCCGTAACTACTTATTTGTATTTTCATAGTCACTTATAGCATCTAGAAGCTTTTCTGTTTATCTCTGAGTCGCGGATGCATTTAGCAGATTAATGCAGAAAAACCAAATAATAACATAAAGTATTCATAACTATAGTACGATGTCGTTAGTACAAACATTACTTTTCATTTTATAAAATTTTAGATCAAACGCAAGAAATTAATCTCAAATGATTCCGTCATCTTTACAATAAAATTTTAAACTAGAAAGTAATCGATCATAAATATTTTCTACTTTGAGTGGGAATTTCGCATCAAGCAAGTTTTCGAATACATAATTTAACTTATTTAATGCAGTGGCAACTCTTTGACTCTTCCAAGCAATTTTAACTCCGTATTTGCATATATAAACGTTTTTCAAACATAATAAACTTAGTGTATGATTCGTTTTAATTATAGTAAATTTAATTCCATGGCTTCTCTTTTGGCGTTTAAGGTAGTTTCGGCTAATACAACTTTGGTGATGAATCCTCAAGTCCGACACAAGACGAAACGTAATTATTATTTTGAGCAAAGACGGTTTCCAAAATGCCAGCAAAATGTAGATTGTAAATTAATTAACTAATTGAGTTCTTAAAGTTTTTTTTGTCCTTTTAAACTTTTATCTGACTAATTATAATAAAGAAAATGATAAAATTGATAATACCAGGGAAATTCTTTACTTTTTTTAAATTTAATCTTGAATATTTTTTTAATACAGTTAGAAACTTCGTAATCTATTGGAGCTGAGGTGAAAATATATAATAATTAAAATTTTTTACATAAAGCATATTTTTATTTTAATCGCTTCTCTCATTCTTTCAACTTAGAATATTTATGATAATCTCATATTTTCATTGAATATCACTTAATGTATTTTTAAAGCCTTTTAATAATTTATATCGTTAATATATTTTTAGATTAATGTACATTATTAATTTTAATAACATAAACATAATAATTTATTGAATAATATGCGTATATTTATATAATATGTTAAAAAACTTTATAAAATTTATAAATAACAAATTTAACGATTATATTTAATTCGTACATGTTGATTTGATGAATTTTTAATTTAATATAATTTTTACAGAATATATTATAATATGCTAAAAATACGAATAGCTTTCCCGCGTCTTATTTTTATAGTTCGTATCATGTTTTATTAAAATTAACAATTCTAACTAATTTTAAATCTTTGGAGAATCGTACATTTTCATTTTCAAAATTGCCACGAATAAAATAGTATCTAAGGATATAATAATAATATTATCCAACAAGATAGAGAATTAAAATTCAATTTTCAAAATTTAAGAATATTTTCAATTGATTATGAAAATTTTCAAAATCTTACGATGGATAAGGAATCCTAATATTGTACTACGGAATCTTATTCATCCACGTCTTCGTTCCAAAGTCACGCGACGAATACTCTAGTTTCTCTTTATTAGGGCGTATGTTTCTACATTAACTTCTTTTCCTTAGTTTTTTAAAATATTTCGTATTTAATGCACATTTTCCATCCAAACCTGGATTATTTGTTTGATTACATTTTTACAAAGGCCTGAAAAAGAATTTATTGCCTTAGTATTTATAGATTATTTTTTGTCGTCGTGATTCCTATAATTTAAATATTAACAAAAAAAAAAATAAATAAAAAAATTCTACTTAATTAATTAAGTTTATTAGATTAACTGGAACGTAATCGTACTTAATTTTTTGTCCTTCAATTTTTTTACCTAAAATTTGTTGAGGTTTTCTTTTGAAAATTTATAGAATATTTTTGAAAATATCGTCCTTGTCTTTTTTATGGAAATATTTTCAATCCTCTAGTGCAATATGTATCTTTCTTATTAAATATCGAAAGATCCTACGATGTCTATATTTAATTATATCAGAAATAGTAAATTTTTTTCATGAAATATAATGAATTTTGTATTTTACGAATGTTACCCGAGAAGAACTCGGTAAAAAAATTATGTATAAAATTTCTATAGTTTTCTTGAAGTCCAGAATTATGCAGTTTCTACGAGATTGTCTATA
The DNA here is from genome assembly GCA_018907185.1 of Platyscapa corneri. Taxonomy (NCBI): domain Eukaryota; kingdom Metazoa; phylum Arthropoda; class Insecta; order Hymenoptera; family Agaonidae; genus Platyscapa; species Platyscapa corneri. Next base: position 4,329,113 of record JACCHW010000012.1, read on the forward strand.
CATCGTTTGCAATTGTTCTGTGATTTTATATCGCACGAGGTAATTATGAATTTGTAAAATTTTATGAAATATTTAGTCCGATTTAAAAGTATATATCATCTTACTCATTAAACATCCGCTAAATTAAATTTTCAGCAGTACCTTTTTCAATTTTTGTTTACTTTTCATTATTTTTCGGATTTTTATCGAAGATGAGATAAAAATATTTGCGCGACTTTGAGATGTTCTACGTCTCAAATGAAACAGTGTAATAAAAATTTACAATAATGTAATAATTTAGAGTTTTAAAAAGTTTGAATCGTACTCTTGATAGTTTGTCCTATGTTGTATTTATTCTGAATCGTCTGTTACTTTATTCGCTACTTTATTTTATCGAATGAGTAATTTAAAGTTTTCACCGAACACGTTTCTAGACTTGTCTTTGATCATCTATATTCTGTATAGAACCTGTAATGGGTAATCCTTAACGTTTAGAATTTTGATATTTCCGGATTATGAAATGCGATATTTTCCGCTGGTAAGGTCAGCCGTAGTTATAATCTCCAGCGTTCAGGTGATATCTTTATAAACCAGCAGATTTTGGTAACATTTGATGTTGAAATGAGATTCAGGCTGCTTTATAATTCCATGGCAATAATGATTAATATATGACTTCGATACTCATGAATACTTATCGTGCACTCAAATACAAAATATTTAAATATAGTATTACGTAGATCCACTAAAAATGTCCAGACATCCAGATATTGAAAATTAAAATGCAAAAGATGATTTGTAATTTTTCGTTAAAACGCGATCTGCCTTTCCCCCTTTACACTATTTGTCTTTCTTTTTTCCTTATACAAGCGAAGCATTTGCTCGAAACTTAGACATAGTTTAAATTTTCTAATCCAAGTTGCTTAATACTAATTCCTTCTACAGATTTAACGCATTTAGCTTACTTTTTGTGATATTTATAATCCAAGATACGGATCGTTACTCGCTTTATTAATTAATTGTTTCTAGAAAATTTGCGCAATTCAATATTTTTAAACAGGCGTTTGTTTTTCTAACGATAGAAAATGCTTCCATCACTTACGGTCGTGCACATAATTAAAAAATTGTGCAATATTAAATAATGCGTTTCGATGTCTACGCATTGATTCAATTAGTAACTTGCTGTGCCGTTCAATCCAACTCCATCGTCTTCAACTATTTTAAAACGTATTCGAATCATTCTTATCGCCTTCTTTCCTGCCATCGCTGAGTTTCTTTCGTCAACTTTTATTCTTTCAATTTCTATTTTGCTGATGATTTGAAACTTATTCAAGAACCTTGCAACCTTCAGGACTAATCGTTAAAGTTTCTTGAAAGTTTTCCTCGAATATTTCCATTTAAACGAAGCAATATTAGTGCAAACAAGGAAGATATCACTCTATTCCATATTTCCTCCACAATTTAAAGCTGTTTTCATCCCACTGTTAAACTATCGCTAAAACGCTGTACATTTAGTTTAGGATAAATTGAAACGAGGATAAGTCCCGAGTCTTTGTTTGAAACACTTTGATCAATTATTATACATTGATATCTTTATCTTTAACGAATCGTCGTGCAATTCGAAAAATAAAATTTGGTTCTCAAAGCACCGGCTCATCCTTCATATTCAGCAACACATTTTCAAAGGAGCGGGATTTATTTATACACGCTTGCTGTTACGCATAAAATATAATTTTCATAAATTAGCTAAATATTAAATTAATGTTCTGTTCGATATCGAATTCCGCGATATTCTTTCGTTTGGAGCTGATGAGTTTTCAGATCCTTTGAGTCGCTCGGAGTGCAAGATACTCCAGATACCACGTCTTCACTCATTTCAGATTTGCTCACTCAGCCATTTATGCCATTTCTTGAGTGGTTGAGGCGTCAAAGAGCAATTAAGTTCGGCTCCCTTTTCTCGTACAACCTTAAATATCGCTAAATTTTTAGCGCTTCATCGATGAGCATTTTAAAAGCGTCTTCAGTCGTATTATATTCTTAAACTATTAGCGGTTGGAGATTTTCGCGGCTACTGGTAATATTATAGCAACTACTAAAGATCACAATGATCAATAATTTAGTTCATGTTATTTAATTATCAATATTTTGGTAAACTTTTTTAGGTTTCATTACCGAAATTAAGCTGATTTTGGAAGTATTTTATTTTACACGCTTCAGAATTTTACCGATTCACTTTCGCGTTTTTCAAAAGTTTCTCTAACTTTATAATAGTTAATCATTAAACAAGTTAATGCTTAAACTTGTTTTATACTTGTTCTTAAGGCACCGCTTATAAGATTATACGGTTCGAAATTTATCGTAAACATCTATTGAGCTATTAATATCTTTTTATACGATAGAAATATAGTTGTTGCAACTTCAGACTTTTTTATTACGAAATCTCCGCTATTGAAAAAGAAAGGATTGCAGCGCTTTATGCGAGTTGCTTCGTATTGTGTAGTCAAATATAAGGCTACGTTGGGCAGTTGCGTGTGTGTGTAAATGTATACGCGTAAGCGTATAAAACATGTATTGACCTTTTCTCTTCCCTCGCAGAACTGTTTTTGAGTTCGGGCGACTGAGGTAAGATGTTGGGTTGTTTATAGGAGAAACTGATCTGAGTCCAATGACATCATCGCAACTTTATTGTGCGCCGGAGGACCTTCTTGTGGAATAAGGCTTTCTCTTTTGCTTTCGTTGGCTGACTATGGCTTGCCATTGTTGCGAGGGTTGGCAGTGATCATATGTCGTCACTGCTTACTCGACGTTGAGAGAGAGAGAGAGAGAGAGAGAGAGAGAGAGAGAGCGCGATTTAGATAGACGTAGTGAGAAAGAGAAATAGAGCGATTGAGATAAAGAGAACAAAAGTAGGAGGTGGAGAGAAAGGGCGAAATTCTTTTTGGATTCTCTTCTGTTGCAAGCCACGTATCCTCATTTTCAGAGGTTTCTATTCGTCCTTCGCTCGTATTATATGTCCTATGTATACGTCTGCGCAAGGAAACGAGCGTGTGTTTCTCATCACTCGTATACGCATTTATTCAATACTTTCGTTCCTCCAGCAAACTTTATGTGCTCGCTGTAAGAAACTTGTGGCGCACTTACTTTTATATCATAGTTGCATTTTAATAAGAACAATAAAAAATTCTTGAATATTCAAGTTTGAAGAGAACAGCTGAGGGGCGAAAGTTAGCTTAACGCGCGAAATAAATGTTAATTAGAACGAGTATCAAGCTTGAAAAATATTTTTAATGATGAACAAGACCCTTAAGGTACGCATACGGAGTTTCATTTAATTTATCAATTAATTTTTGAAACATTTGTTCAAACTTTTTCAGTCAGTTCAACTTATTTCGGAGCTTTTGTTTTTTCTTTTAATTTATATCGATGAATATACATTTTTATACCGCTTCTTTTATTTATCAATTTAGAATGTAAGAAAAACGTAAGAATTAAGAGCGAATTGTTAGTTGAGTGCATTTTCTATGGGGATTCGGAACACGTAGCCTCCGTTTGAGTAGTTCAAAATACAATTATGTTGAAGATGTAAAAAGCTATGAAATGTAAAAAGCAATCGAGATTATGTTAAGAGAAAAAAGTGATAAAATTAATACATTTTTTAAATTTATAAGTAATTTTAATAAATGTAGTCCTCAACAACATCTTCAAATATTTGCTCATCCAGTTATACGCTCACATTTCTTTTAAATAAAAAGTTGGTCAAATTAATTTTATGTGCAATCTATTTCTCTCAAATAATTACACATTTTTTTTATTTATGTTTCTAATATTTATCTCTATATAATTACAAATCTTCATTTTTCATTTTTACATTGTTTGAAAAATTGCTCACTTAAAATTTTACTTTTAATTATATCCGACCTTTGTTCATCATATGCAGAAAAGAGCAAAACAAAATAACTATTATTTTTTTATATATAACATTACAAAACAAAATAACTAATTATTTTTTTTTTGAGTTGAGAAAAATTTCTCTCCATTAATCATTATATTAAAAACTAAATGTATGTATTATATTTAATATGAAAAATTATAATCAAATACATTTTCGAAAAGAAAAAGAGATATTTTTATATTCTTATCAAGAGACATAATAAATATTGATTCTTTGTGGGAGTATTTTTAAACAAATTCTATGCATTACTGGTGAAGGTAAAATCAAAATTGTCATTTACCCTAAATTAAATTAATCTTTTCTATTTCTCATATTGCAAAACTTAATGCCTTCTTATATTAAAAAAAATTAATTGTGATAAATTGTTTTAAAATATAGTTTATTAATTGATAAGCCTTGTGCTCTATTTCTTAGAATTTAGATTTAGAAAACTCTTTTGAGATCTTAATATTTTTTAAAATTCAACTACAGTGATAATAAAGAAATACATTAAAAATTTTAATGTATTTGTGAGATATACTTTATAGTATTTTAGAATATGTAATACGATCATTACTATGATATAGGTAATTGAATCGGCGTGTATGGTTTTGTAATAGTTGTAAACAAGTTTGTGGTTTAAATTTTATTAAAATTTATAAATAATATTCAATAAATTTCAATGAGTTGACTTTTTTAATTTGTGAAATAATTTCTTAAATTTATAATAGAAATGTATGAGAATTCGTTAAAATATACTATAAGAAAGGAATATATTTTTCTTATTTATGGAATTTTTCTATATTCAGTCTTTTGATTAAAAATGTTCGAGCCAAGTTTCTTTTAAAATATGATTCAATTCAATATGTTTAAAACGGGTTAAAATTTTTTTTATTCTATTTATTTGAACTCTTTCCATCAATTTTTAAAAAACAATTATTTACGTTTAAAAACTTTTTTATACGATTAATTCTATCTTTTATTACATTTCAAATGAATTAAATTACAGTATTTTGATGAAATATTTTACAAATACAATATTTGTAAAGTAATTTTAATTCCTTATTGATTTATTTTGTAAATTGTAGTAAATTCAGAAGAATATTTAATTTTATTTGTTAATTCTCTTTGTTAAATCTCCAGTAGAGTATTCTAATTTATTTTGTATGAGTATTAAGCATTTCAATGTAATTTTATGGTTATTAAATTTGTAAAAATTATTAAAAACCAGTCGTATTATTTTTAATTGCAATATATTATTTATAAATCAGAATGTAATTCGTTATTTATTCTTTAAAACATTTTTAACATAAATTGCTTTTATCGTAGTGTAGTTCAATTAAACGCCAAACTTATTAAATGTATTATTTTATGTAATTGTTAGAACGCTAGTTCTGTAAGTTTTGACATTTGCCTAAGACATTGTTTTACCTCACTATCTGTGATGCTGTCACGTATTGGTCGAAGAAATTACAAGTAGTAAGTCAACTAATGGACTCGGTTTTCCTCGTGGTAGAGAGCAATTAAAGCGAAAAGCAAAACAAAACCAAAGCTAATTGTCGACAAAATTTTTATAATAATTGTAATATATTCATATCGTTTTCAAGATTTGATTTAAAAGAAAATGTTGCAAAAATATGATTTTGAAGAGTATTTCGGAAAATACTTTCGAACGTGCGCTGCATTTGTGAATATATATGTTGAATGCTTATAAACCTTTTAATGATTATTTTATGGTTCATTTCCGTTAATAACTATTAATAATAGACTATTGTATACTTAGAATGAAAGTGAATTATTGGAAAACGTGAATTCCCATTCAAAATTTATCAATACAATATATATGTGCATTTATAATTCGCGTAGGTATACAGTACTTGGCATCGTTACTACATGCACCATCATTTTGAATTACTCTCATTGAATATAATTTCAAATCACTTTGTTTCTAACTTCGATATTTATAGATACAAAATCTACAATATCATAGTAAGTTTGCTAGTGGCATCAATACCCTCATTGATAATTTTGGCAATTTTTATTTGGTACATGCTAAATTTAATGCTTGCGCCATTAAAGATTACGGCTACTTCGGAATAACTTGAATCAACTATAAAATAATAAAATAAAAACTTTGGGAATATTATCTTGTAAGTCCAAATATCTATTAGCTGCACTGGAAATTATATTTTGTTCTTTTGGCCATTCCGTTGGTATTCCGAAAAAATTTGCACAAAAGACAACTAATCATTAATAAATAATATCCACAGTTACAATGTGGCAAATTTAAAATAGTTTGAATTTTTATAACATTTTTAGGTGCGACCGCGATCAGAGCTTTTTATAATTTTTATAAATGCAGAAAGTTCAGTTTTAATTCAATGAAAACTTTAATCATATGTAAATGCATTAGTGGGGGTGAGCAGTAGTTAAGTAAAATAAGTCGAGAGCCCTTAATTTTTTCCATTATTTGCCAGCGATTACTATTAAGTTTTGCGAAGTTTTATTAGTTTATCAGAATTGCTTTCTTATATCTTACGGTAAAACGAGAAAATGGAAAAATTGAAATAACATTAAAATCCTAAATCACTCTGTGTGATTTATAATTTAGCTTGTCTTTGGCAAATAAAGGACGCCTTTTTGTGTCGTTCCCTTGTGTTAAGATAAAAATACTCCCAAGAAAATGTGAACATTGTCAACATTGTGAATACATCTCTTTTTTACATTTGTCTACTTAGGTTCGTTGCATTTATTCTGCACACCTTTTTGCCTGTAATAAAAAAGCTCTTTCCTCTGCAAATATTGAAAGTTTTTTATTCATTTTCTATAATTAGCGAGTTGTATATAAAGTAACGCGATGCAGACTTATGTTTCTTATTTTAATAGCAATAACACTTGTTGAACAAACGAATGCAAACATGTGAAATTTAATAAAATCGATGAAAAATTGTTCGTTGGTTAACGAAAACTCAATGGTAAATAAAATGCTGCTATCTTCTGGATTCTATTTTTCATTGAAAAACTTTATGTGCATTAAAAGTCTTTCAAATAGTATCGATTTTACTTGGGAAAGTAAATTCATGTTCATTTAGCTCTAGTATCGAACGAGTGCCTGTGTAAGTTAGGTAGGTGCGAAAACTGTACGGTTAAGTGTTGATAAAACGTCGGTTAGCAGAAAAGGATCGGAGTGACGTAATTACTCGTCGCGGCACACTATGCGAGCACCATGGTTTTCTCTTGCACTATTTTGCTCCAGACTTTCTCTGTTCCGGCCCCTAGTGAACGCCCCACGGCACACCACTTCGTAATTCTCTTTCAAGAAGTGATTTCCATTTTTCGTTTTGAATGTACTTGCGAGTCTGAAACAGTGAAAAAGGGCCAGAAATGTTTTACAACGAGGCTCTCTACTACAGCTCGGGGAAATTCGAAACTTCCGCTAGAATTTAATAAAAACTATGAATAAAAGTTTAAATAAAAATATTTCCCTAAAAATACATCTGAAATTGAACCGAAAGTGTGGCAGACGTGTGCGCGTGTGCAGGCGTGCGCTGCAACATTGAGAACAGGTGTATTTAAGATGGCTTACTAATAATCGCGTACGACAAACGTATTGGAATATCAAGTAAGCATTTAAATTTTGTCAGACAGCAGAACTTCTTTAAATTCGCGCTTCGCTGAGCCTCTACGATTGTTATTTATTTCGAGACAGCTGTTTCTTATTTAAATGCTGGAACAAAAACCATCTGTCAACTGTTAACTATCACTCGACAATTTGCTCGCTTTTTTGTCTGCTTCGAACATAAAATGCATGTTTATAGTTGAAAGTATTTGAAACAATTTAAATAACCAGTGCTACCTTTTTTAAGGTTTTTTTTAAGTTTTTTAAACGAATAATTTCGAGAGCGAATACATTTTTCGAAAATTCGTAATTTCTCGCGTTAAATGCGTAAAGTCACGCGTTTATGAATTCGTGCAATTTTCGTAAGAATCGAATTCACTTTCGCGATCTATTGCGCACTCGTATGTATAGTCTCACGGTCTGGTTCATTCCGTCAAAACGAATAGCTTCTTGTAATTTTGACGTACCTTACGCGCATCTATCCTCTGCATTGAAACTGTTTTATTTCCTCAAGTCGGTTTGTCGAAAACTCGAATTATTCATTTAGGATGCACACGAACTCGCATAGATTTCTCCGTACGTATCAAGGAGCAGCCGTAACAAGCTTGTCTAAAAAACTTTTTGCAATTTCTTCGATGCTCGTCGAGCAATTGCATTTAAAGCGATATTGTATTTATTAGATTAATAACGAGGAGACTCGTAAAAGTTTTATCAAATACAAGTAACTAGATTGCGTCCGATCCGACGTCTAGATACGTCGGGTCTGCGACTTCGATTTTTAATTACATTGCGGCGCGAGTTCCTCGATTGCGCCACCATTCCATTTACGGTATATTAACCAAGGCGAGTGGAATTTATCGAAATATAATATATAATACAGCCTGTCTATTGGAATTAAATACGTAAATGCTTAAACGGTGAATTACGATGGATTTTATTTTTTTCCGAATTCTGTGGATACTATTTGATAGAGTTTTTATGAATTTTCTTCCAAGTCATACGGATTTTTGAAAGCTTCGTTGAAGCGCATTACTGAAAGGTTCGAGATTTTTCCAACGGAAAAAAATACGGACTTTTCAGTTTGTAAATTGCACGGAATATTTTTCCATCGCATTTTGTTTTAACAAACCACACGCTTCGAACAACACTAATATTTTCGATTGTTTGTAAGAAAGAAAATTTCAAGTTCATTTGCACGCGTGACTCGGGCTTCTTCCAGCTTTTCGATATACTATCAAACGCGATATTAATAATCTAAATACGTTTGTTCGATGATTCTGTAATTTTCACTTGTTTCTTTGACATTGTATAGTCAAGAATGGGTAATAGAAGTTGCATTCTTCTGCTCTGGATTGACGAAAACTTCATCATAAGCTCTGAGTTTGAGCTTATTATTATTGAATATGCTGTTGCCAGGTATATGCGAGTAATATATATATATATATATATAGAATGAGCTGCACTATAACCCACATCAAAACTTTCTTTGATATGCGTCATCGTGCGCTGCTTCATATCAGAGTTGCTCTTTCAATGCAAACAAGTTGTCTTCGCTTATTTCAGATTATTGAGAATTTTTCGCGCTGAAATATCGGTAAGCGGATGTCTATAATGAAGCTCCTTTCAAACAATTTTATCGTTCACTAATTCATCGTTGTGTTGTTTTTCTATTAACAACAATTTTCGAATGTGTTTCGGTTGTTAAATTATATTTCAACAGCTAAAAGTCTAGCAAACTAAATGATTTTTACGATAAACATTAATCATTACTCGATTATCCCATCTACTGCTTCTACATTACTCCAGATTTAACTTATTATTTAATACGTCGACTTAAAAATCCATCTTATCCAACTATCGGGATCTTGAAAACTCAAATTTTAATTAAAACGAATAATTTTTCTGTTGTGCATAATGTTTAATTAGGCCTTTAATTAACGCTGCGATAAAAAAGAAGCAAGAAAATAAAGAAAAGCAAACGAAGGGAGGTACTTGAGATTAATCTGATTAGGTTATTAATGTTGAGTAACTTATCAAAAGCAAAATGAGCGGGAGTTTCCTAAATTTTAATTTTATTCAAGGTATATTTTTTTATTTAATTTTCCAGTTCTCATTCAGTAGCGGTTATTGTTAGCAAGGAAATGTTTGTGATTTAAAATTATGATTAAATAATGTACCGCATTTTTTCTTAAAATGTTCTGATTCTTCTTTTATATACTAAGTAGGTTTTCGGAATATTTAAGAACGAGAGACACATAAGGTTGAGATGACCGATTTTAAACGCAGTACTGCAATGCAAGTGCATTTAAATATGAATATTCTAAATATCAGTTTAACCCACGGGGATCAGTTTTATTTTTAGTAACAAGACTGATTGAGAATATTATTTTCCAAAATTAGCTTTCGATATTTCGCCATTAATTTGGTTTAACTTATACAGTTTGAAAATACATCCGACCTTTTTGAAAAAGGATGAATATTTAGAGCACGAGTCATTCCCTTGTCCAGTATCGAGATAAAAGCTTTTGTAGTCCATGGCTCGACTGAAAAGTGTAGTCCTCTTATTAATTTATATCTTTGGATAAAAAACGAGGAGCAATTCTGCATTCAAAAGTATTTAATGCGAACTGACTCGTGCTCTGTTATTGAAATTTGATTTTATGAAATAGTCGAGGCTTATAAAATTCTTTAGTTCGGTGCTCTTTATCAAGCATTCGTTGAAAGAGTGTGTTATTAAAAGAAATGAAAAAGAGACAAAAGTTCCGAGAACATCCGTATAATTATTCCCTATTTTATGAACATCTGTTGTTCGCACTCTAGACGGTTACTCGGTTAAAAAACTTTGTTAAAAGAATTCGCACTTCGCAAGGTTTTTAGCTTCTTACAAGTTTTTTTATGCAGCTTTCTATGCTGGGAGATTCTTCGCTTCGTTCCCAGGAGATTGATTCTGCGAAGAAAATAACGTCGAATACAACCCAAGCCAGGGGATTTCTATGATGGCCCGTCTGCGAGGAGGAATGCGCTCCTAGTTGTTTAAAACCATAAGGAAGATTTTACCGTGTAAATATCTGCTAATTTAGCTGTAAGATGGTAGTTTACTTTGAAAAATCGCTTTCTACTACCTATAGCATTAGGTATACACGTGCAAATACTTTAATTGCTTTTATGGGCTGTTTCCTCGGTGAGCCCGACCATATCGATCGTTCTACTACTTGACTACTAGCAATTTCGTCGCGTGCTTAAGTCAGTGCCCACTCTATTCGAGGCATTCACATATAATCTTCAAATATTATTATAAGCTTTCTGTTTGCTAAATAGACGTTCCTCGATTATAAAAGTTATTTCATTTTTTATAAGACCTTCATGTTTTACGCGAATGAGGTTGTGTCTTCGCGTTTAAATGTACGACTACCATGTAGTTAGGTTCTGAATCATATAACCAACAATCAATCTATATCATATAGACTTCTTATTTATTTTCCAGAAGGTATCCGTTTTGATGTTATCTTAGCTGATCGGTAATATCAGTATTCTACTTTTGAAGTAAGACGAGATTGCCTGTCAGAGACTGGAGGAGATAAGTGATGTTCTCCGTATTCTACGTAATGAAGATAAATATTTATGTATATATATATGTATATACATAATATATTAAGGTATAATGTTATCTGTATAGAAAATTTTCAACACACAAACTCGCCAAATTCCAAATTTATAAATTCTTATTTTGTTTCGCTATCTATCTAACCTCTAATGTGTTGCTGATGTTTTATAATAGGTTTCACTTCGGGTATTATTTCTTGCTATGTATTTGCAAATACCGTGACATAAATATATAGCAATACGTAGCACTTTGATATAACAAAAATATTACGAATAATCATAATAATACACGGATTACATAATTTTGGTGCTAAATTAACATATCAATGATGTTTAGAAGAGTGGAAACGTTAGTTGTGACATAAGTAATGAATTTTTATTTTATGCAATAAATCTTGGCCAAAATTTATAATAATAGTCATAAAAATACAGAAAAAATTTTTTTTGTTAATTTCACCCGAAACAAATAGTAATAATAATACTAAAAATGATTTCATTAAAAAATATAACGAATACCAAGAAATAAAAAATTATATTAATTTGTTATACGCGCGAAATTTTGTTTAAAACTTTTAAACAAAGAAATATAGCGTAGGATGTGTCCATGTATGTATATCTAAATGTTTGTTTACTTTATTCATATTTCTGTGTACAAACGGATGATTTATGAAGCTTCAATGAAATTCTGAAAACGCATTGGTCTTACATTAATACTTTTTTATTTTTTTTTAGAGAAATGTATTTTTGAAAAAAACATTGTATTTGGTGATTTAAGGAGAAAATGTATTGTACATTATTGCATTGACTACCATAAATTAGGAATAAAAATCAAGTAAATAATTTTAGTTTAAATTTAGTTTTAAAATTAACTTAGACTTTTAATAAAACTTTAAGCACATACTTGTTCTAGAGAATTAAAAACAATTGTTTTTTTATGATTACAATTAACTTAAAAATACAATGAAATATTTGAAAGTATTTTAAAATTAAGTTTCTATAAAAATACTTTTACTTTATTTAACAGTCTTTTGTTAAAATGTTGAATATAATTAATTAGTACAAGGTAGTATTGGTATAGATAACTAGAATAAAAAGTTTTTAGAACCATTCTAAAGTTTTGAGATATTTTCGGTGGTTTAAATAAATTTAACAAGTGAATTATTCTGCATAATCTTATTCAATATTTTTAAACACATTTTGTTATATAGTTTTTTAGAGTTGAGATGAAACTGTAATTTTGCTAATTAAATTTTTACCGATTAACAAGTCAGTATTATATTAATGGTAAGTATAAAAAAATTTCAAAGAGCTAATATTTTCTTGCAAATTATTTTGAATTATGAGAAAAAATATGAATTAGTTCATTAACTTTGAAGAATTATAATATTAGTTGCCGTTAAAAAACTTCAAAGAATATTAATTAGGAATAAGTTTTGATGTTAAATTGAGCCGAGGACCTTTTTCTTGCCAAAGAGACACTTGCATTCTTCGTTAATTGATTGTCGATGGAATCAGTCGACTTATAACGATTAATAGTTAGAAAAAATCTTAAGAAGTGATATTTGGAAATAAATTATCGATCACTAATTAATTTCAGTTATAAAATCATTGTATTACATTTTTAAAAAATCCAGGCAAATAGGCAAAGCGAGCCATTGCGGCTTATTTGAAAATTTATCCAACTTTTAAAAATTGTTCCGGGAAGTTTAATCATGCCTACTAAACTAATACCTTTTAACGTATTTGAAAGAGTATTTAAAAAGCTTGGTAGATCGAATGGAATCATTCAATTTATTCTGTTTTAAGTAAAAGTTTCAACAAAATTTTTGGAAAATCCCTAAAAAGTGCTTTAGATAGTTCTTCTCTTTTTTAAAGTTTATATTCGCAGTAATTTGAAAGAACTTTTTTTGCGAGTAATACCATAGGAAAGACGACGGGCATACATGTGTTTGCAATGTGTTTGTGTTTGTGCGCGCGCGAATGTAAAAGTTACCGTTTAAATAATTTTCCTATTCCTTTTCCGTTTCTTTTTTCTTTTTTCTCATTTCCATGTTTTCTCGCTCTTGTAATACCTCATGCACGACGAATTCATTTATTATGGTGTAGAGTATGTTAACGCTGTCCTTAATTAACGTTAATAATTGATTGCGCAACGGATGAAACTTTGCCACGTGCTTTTATCACATTTACGCCAATCTGCGTCTCTTTGGTCTGCATTTCGCACAAAACAAGCTTCCGCGCTCGTATTCGACGCGCAATAAAATGAGAAAGCTAGGAAAAATAGAGAATCTGAAAAAGGAAGAGTGACTGGCCGAGTGAGAGAGAGTAGGAGGAGAAGAGGAGGCCAGACAAAGGGAGAGGCGAAATGCACACGAGACAAAAACGGAAGTGTTTTTCATTGCCTCGGTGACAGTATGTTCCTGTAATGTGAGATAAAATATTTATTCTTTTTCCCGTATACGTGTACTTGTCTCTATACTCGGCAAACACTACACTATCGCATTTATTTTAATATAAACGTAAAGTTAAATAAAGCGGAAAAACTTTTTTAGTCGAAACGAGTTAGAGGCAGGTATGCGCGCGCGGAATATAACGAGTAAAGTGCAAATGAAGAACGTGTCGAAATTTCAGATTGAAATTTATTCTTAGCGGGGAAACTTCTTGTTGGTAATAAAAGTAGCATTATGAAATCGCAAAGTCTCGCTCTGGCACTTGCGTTCGACCCTTTTCCTTAAACGTTTTCGCGCAACATGCAAGTCCAAGCTTATAGATGCATTTATCGGCGGGTTGACAATGCAACCTTCCGAATATGCACATAATTCCTGGTGAGAATTTCGCTTGGAGGCTCCATTTGTTTGAAGCTCCATTTCCTGATTGTATTCTCATAGAGTTATTTTTTCCGATTATCCCAAAAATAGCTTTTTTCTAGTTACAGTTTCGACACGGCTTTGGCATTTTGCGCTCTCGGATAACAGCTTTTAGCGAGAAATTGAATGTTCAAACTTTCTTTGAGCTCCAAACTTCGAGATATGCCTTTTTAAATTTACAAAACATTTTCAACGTCATCATCGGCATTATTATTTTTAAATACGTAGATTATTGCGTAAAGCTTAAATCGGTTTTCATTTGCGTATTCTTAATAAGCAACGCAGTACCCGAGGATTATTTTTAGTGCTGAAAAATTAAGCGGCCGGCGATCTATTTAATTCAACGTTTGCATTAATATTTCTTAATACATTTAAATATTGCGAGTGTTGCTTCGAAGTCGCTTCCAAATGCAACTATTATTAATTATAAAACGCAGCACAATCGAGATTTAATTAAGCATTACTAATGATTGAATTCCACCAATTTCGGCGAGTTTTTAAAATTTGATTAGACCATTTAAGAGAAGTTATCTTCCAACTTTCGAGCAAAATTTGAGAAAAGCCATTGAAATTGTTATTTTGCATGTAAAATTAAACTTGTATTTTTTATTGCGATTGAAATCAATCGACAGCACATAACCATAAAATTGCGAAAATCATAAACTAATTGGTTAGTCAGAAATTTTATTTTTGATAAAATATCGGATTTAATTATGTTTTTGAAAATGTATGCAATCTATGTGAAATGCATGTATTGTAAGCGAAACGAGTCTAATATAAGAACTTAATCCTATAGAATCTGTTCGAAATCTTATCTCACAAATCAATTGAACTTCAAATACAACAAACTTTCAATTAATCATGTTTTTATCGTGAAATGCTGTTACGTATTTAATTTTAGTTATGTTCATTTTAACACACATGCAAATGGATTGTATAGAAGAAATGTTGAAATTAAATTTAACTCGTACGATTTTTACATATTTTTTAAATTAAATTTTATCCAAATATTTTAAACTATATAAGTCGAAGAAAAAATGTAACACAAAATAGAAATACAGACTTATTTTACATTATTTGTTAAGGTAAAAAATTTAAAAGTAAAATTAATCTCAGTATTTGTAAATCATTGAAAAGTTGGATGATTTTTAAACAACTACATAAGCAGATTTATTTTATCATTTTTTAAAAAATTTAATTTTGCAAGATACGTGTACTGTAACAACGTAGCAACAAGTTTTGTAAAAAAACTTTTTTGGAAGTTTTTGTTTGTTCACTTGGCAACGCAACTTTTGGGAAACGCAAAATCGTAAAACGAATCCGAGGTCCACGCGCGCGGATAAATATATTTAATTATTGAATTATTTCCGAGTAAACAAATTGATAATAGATTCCGAGGAAAAACAATACTTTTCCCACTTTCTCAATCAAAGTGCATCTGCGCTAAATTTGGCGCATCCTTATCAAACCTTCGACAAGGATTATTTGGGGAGTAAAATTAATTTCGCCTCTAAAGTAAGACGCGCGCGGAATCGAAGAGTTGGTGGCCTCGAGCAAAAGCACCACCACCAGCAGCAGCAGCAGCAGCTTAAGCGAAAAATCGGAAAATCGGAGTGGTGCACGGCTAAAGATTAAACGGGAAATGAAAAGCAGCAGATCGAGTACACGTGTAAGGTGATTGGGAGGCAGTTACTTATTTACGGAGCGGTAAATCGTTGAGCGCGACTTTCTCGTGAATTTCATTCTCCGCTCTTGCCTGGCGTCTAAATATTGCACGAGCGACGCATACAGAAGCAGCGACTGTAAATCGCGAAGCGATCGGTTGATCAGTGGATTTGTAAATCCTGGCCTGTGTGTGCGCGGGCGAGTGGTGAGTGCGAGGGAAGGGAGGCGGTGCGCGTGCGCGTCCGCTTCTATTTTCCGGTTTCGCTCCTCGTTTCCCATATATTAGCTGTATCGGGTTGTCGGCGTATCTAAGCACTCGGGGAAAACTCGCCTCAGTGCGCTCGAAAGTCTCGGCCGGGGAGCAGCCACCAAGTGGCGGCACCGAGTGATTCCCTGCGCGTGCGCCTCGTGGCCTCTCCGTTGCTCTCTCTAGCTGTCTCACTCCCTCTCTCTCTCTCTCTCTCTCTCTCTCTCTCTGGGACTTTTAGGGATCGCTGCTGCTGCTGCTGCTGATTCGGCTGGCGCCGCCTGCGCCTCGCGCGACAGTATACCTTCGATCTGTCAGTCGAAACTTTCAGTCCGGACGGGGGAGATACGCGAATTCGGCTAGTGGCGCGCGCGTGTGATTTTTCCCGCCGTCGCGCCGTTTGTCGCTCTAATCGTTCTGTCCATTTGTCTCCTAGTGATTTATTATGTGACATGTGTATACGTAAGTGTATTGGCTCTCAAATTGTAGGCGCTTCTTCTTTTCCGAATTCCTCCGCTTAAACCAACAGCGTCCGTTTGGAGATGTGCTTCATTTTTTAAACGCTCAACGGCTATTGTCCACGGACACGTGCATTTTCATATTCTCAAACGGGCTAAGCGATTTGGCATTCGATTAAAGCAAAGGCCGTTTAGCGTTTAAAAATTGAGGCCGTATTATGGATTTTCTTCGGAGGAAAATGCGTCGAATGCTCTCGGCGAATATCGTTTAAAAAAATCTCGAAATTTGACTCAGCTAAGCTCGATTCGAGGCTTTTTTTCTTAGAACACAAATTGAAATTTATATATTTCAATACATCGGACTTGTTTGCAGACTAAGAGAAGAGTCAAAACCATTTTCCGATGAATAATTTCATCGAATACGTGGCTTTGACGTAAATTATTGCTCGTGTCAAGCAAATGAATGGCTTCTCTTGAAATCACAGACAAAGATTCTTGTATTAATGTAAGAACAGAAATTTAACGTTTATATAAGAACAACATTTATTTTCAATTAATAGTATTTGCCATAATCATTTTATTAAAATGAATCTCCTTAAGAATAACCGGAACGTTAATTTGCTTAGAATATTTGTTACCTTCGTGTGCTTGCGTGAAAAAAGGTTTGTTCGTTAAATTTAAAGTAAAGACACGTATAAATGACATCGACATTCATTACGCGCCTCTAAAAGTCATTAAACATCGATAATTTATAAGTACGAACGTGCAGTAAAATAACACAAAATGGACCGAAAATGCTTTCAAAGAACTCGTCAATCAATGCAGTCGTACGTTTGTAAATTGTAAAAGAAACGAAAAGCTCGCTCCTTTCCTTCGTTAGATTTTCAAACAATAGCTTTTTGAAGCACGCAATACGTAAGTGAATAGAGAAAAAATATAATTATTCGGGCAGGCTGGGGCTAACAGTGAACATCAAGCTCGTTGCACATCTGTTCTGAAAACGAATTTTATTACTCGACTAAATTCGAATCAAGCATTCTTTTCTCATTATGACGTAACGTAATTCTCGTTCGAAAGGAAAGGTTGTGCCAGGATTTTACCCAAATTTCACCTTCGACTCGTTTGATATCCGTTTTGATCGGTCAAGATTTATACGCCGGAGTACGTGCGGGGGGATCCTCAAAATTTCCTCATCCCTGTGCGAAAGTCGAAGCTCGTTTCATGGTTGGGTATCGTAAAAATGGAGAACGTATCAGGAAAATGCGAGCGATAATTTAGCAGGGAGATCCGGCGAGTCGCTCTTAATGCGCAGACGCTCGTTGCTAACGCTGCTACGCGAAGCGCTAAATGAAAAAAAGCAAATTTTCCGAAAAAATCGCACGAGACGATAAAGTCGGGGCTACTCATCGGAAAAAAGGAGAATTGCTTAGTTTACTTGTTTCTCCGACCTTTACGACTGAGCCGAGTGCGCGTCAGTCACGCGTCATAAAAGCCTATCCCTCTGGTATCCTCCGAAGGTTAAGCATCTCCCTGTCCTCAAACCCTCGGGTTTACGAGGGTTACAGAGGATAAGAGTCCACTTGACTGTAAGTTTCCCTCTTTCTTGTTTTGCTGCGAAATCGCCGAGGACAGCTGCCGAGAGCATTCGCAGAGGGCAATTAGAGGCCATCCACCGACGGCGACAGTCGCGAGCGAGAGCCGAACAACAGGAGCACGGAGGCCGGCCCCGATTGGCGGAGGGGAACAAGGGCCGTGGAGAGAAGCACAACGTCTCGCGACGAAGACGGCCGCCGAGATCGCGGGCTTCGCTTGTTAAACTCGCCAGTCGATACAGCGCCCCTAGGAAGCCGGCCACCCCTCCGAGAGGCGCCCAAGCCCTCCTTTTGTGTGTGTGTATGCGCGCGTGAGATTGCGGACACGCAGCCAGGGGAGCGTTTCGGGCCGGGCTCATCCTTTCCACGAGTGCACGCACGCAACCTTCCTCGACCCTCGACGCTCGTCGGGGCAAACGAGCGCGAGTGAAAAGTAAAGCCGTCGCAGCTTTTGCGGCCGGCGGTTGGCAGTGCCAGGATAAACAGAAGCTCGGAGCATTTCGAGGAGACAAATTCTCGGGAAATTCGCTTCGAGTGTTTGATCGGCCAAGGGCGAAATGAGCGCTGATTAGGAACCGGAGCTCGAGGAGCCGCGCAGTCCGGTGTCTCCGAATAAATAAACTCTGCGGCAACAAAGTCGAGTGTCCGGAGAGGATCGAGAAAATATGAGTATGCGAAGAAGAAGCTCTTCACCCAGGTGTTGCTGCTGGGCGTCGTAAAGGAGTTGCCTGCCGGAGCGCGAGGCAAGTGACACGACTCGCTTTTCGTCGAGGCGGGTTTAAGCGTAAAAAGCAAGAGGACGATGTGGACAAAGCATACACGGGACAAAGACGAAAAATGAGGTGCATCCTTCTCGCTTTGAGTCTCCTGTTTGCTGGTAAGTTTATTTATGTTTTCTGACGTGCGGACGGCGCGCGAGAGACTCGCACCCGGTCGTTCTCCCGAGTTGTCGATTATTGTCCTCGTGCCCCCTCGCGAGGCATTTTCCTAGGGAGCTCGAGCGTTTCGCAACGCCGCTCCTAAAGAACGCGCGGAGAGCCGTTGCGTCCGGATCGAAGCGCAGGACGACCAATCGGAAAACACTTCCTCGGCGTTTTAATTACTTTTTAGAGCCGAAACAGCGTTTGATTTGCATGCGCCAAGTTTCTATTGATCTGGAGACCGGAGCTGCGATTTATAAAGCACCGTATCGCTGTTCGAGGGCATTTTTCGATGCGTTAAATAAATCTCTGTGCTTGTTCTTTCATTTAATTTGAAAACGAGACACTGGGGCTGAACTCGAATTCGAATTCGAGATAAAAATTTGCTTTCAAGGAGCTTTCCGTTTAAAGCGAAATCTGTCTTGGCGTGCGTTATCGCGATAAGTAAACAAATAGGAGAAAAATGATAAGCTGCCGAGCGAGAGTCTCCGGCCCCAACTGGGTATTCTTAAGCGTGCGTATTTTGCGAGGAGCAGTTCCGTCATTGCGATGTAAGACTACGTTACGTTCGACCTCGAGCGCAATTGCACAACCAATGGAATGAAATTTATCGCTGGGTTCTCGGGTTCTAATACAATTTCTGCTGGCGCTACTCGCACGATCCTCGTTCTCAATTTTAAGACTATTAAAAGCAATTTTCCAAAACGAGTAAATAAATAAGCCATACATAATAAGCGAGCTCGTCAAGTCTGTTGGTACGAAATGTTCTCATTCAAAAATGCTTGTTGCGTCGTCGGGCGTCCAAGTTGGCGCTCCGAGAGAAAATCGTTAATTTTCATTTGAAAGAAACGAACGAACTCGTGCATACGTTGTACGAATGCACAACCGCGGCGTTACGTAAAAGTAATCAAACAGTCTATGCATACTTTGAGCAAACTTTCGAAAATCTGTTGTTCCCGAGTTTCTTTAAAAGGCGCAACCCCGGCGAAGGCAACCGTGGCCGCACGCAATTTAAAGAAAAACTTTAATTTTCAATTACGAGGCTTCGCGTGATAGAATCGCTTGTTATAGTTCGCGCGGGCAATTCCGGTAACCCTCGATTCTCTCTCTCTCTCTCTCTCTGCGAATTCGAAGCTCGAAGCTTTAATCAGCGCGCAAAAGTGCGTGAGAAAATCTCGACGGACAATTCCAGACTCGTTCTTCGTGTTTATCTTGTGCGCGGGGCATACATGTTTGCTCGTGCGCCGCCCCACGACAAATTCATCCGGCGATGCATAAAATGACTTTATTTCCAGGCAAATATTGCTGTTCTGCGATGCAGCTCCTGCCCGAAAATAAAAATAATAACCCGCATTCGCGTGTGGGCGTGTGGCCGCGCGCGCGCGGGCGCGGAGCGGCGGCCAGGGGAGGGATAAGAGTTGACAAAGTGGTCGCGGGTGCGAGACCAGCACGTCCTTTACATAATTTCTTTTGCAAACACAGCGTTTCGCCTCGCCGCGTCCTCCCGACACTCTGACCGTGAAATTTTATAAGCAATAAAGAGAGATTCGAGTAAAGTTAGACGCGCCTTAATGCGCTAATTAGATTTTCATCCCGCGTACGCGAAAAATAATTTCGCTTGTTTGCGCTCTGGAAAAAGCTGATTTCATTTAGGCAAATCCACGCGAGCTGGTTTGGACGGAAAAATGAGACGCAGGAGCTTTCACATCAATTTCAGCCCATGTGTGCGTCTAAATTGTAAATACTGCGTTTTTCGTACTTTATTCCGGGCTCGTGTCCTCTCTTGCACAATGAAATAATATTAAATAGTTTCGGAAGGATAACGGGAGCTGGTGATTCGAACGTCTGCTGCAAGTTGAATTTCATCGTTTATTTCATTCATCGGCTGAGCGAAATAATCAAAAGTGGAAAAATAAGCAAAGTATGGCCGAGCGCTACTCGTAATTTTCACTCGACCAAATCAAATTTTCATTTTATAAACGTATTCGTTGAAGATTAAAGCAAAGTTCATCGAATGCTGACCGTTAAATGGCTTAATGCGACTGCATAGTGACTCAATTCTAATTACCGTCTGTTTGATTATAATTTGCGGTCCATAATGTAGTTTTTTGTAAACGCACGTGGAAATTAATTTCCATCGGTTCCATCCGAATTTCAGCGCAAGATGTTGGGCCGTTTTTTGCTGTTGTGGTATTTAAAATTTTTAAATACGCAAAGATGGAAAAAGTGTAGCGATTAATCATTCCGAAAACACGACATTAGTTATTAAATTTTTCCGCGCCCAGCTCGATTGTTTTTATTAATTTTCAGCCGGATTATAATTTAATAATAGTTTTGAAAATACGAAAGAAACCTTATTCCTTAAATTCATCTATTCTCAAATCTGAATATGTAAATAAGAGGGGTTGAACTTTTATAAGGCAAATATTATCCGTGTTTTCGTGCAACCTGATTTTTTCCTCACGCATAGAATATTATATTAAAAATTACCGTATCGTCCGCATTATACTTATCGAGTGCACACTACTTGTAAATTGTTATAAAGTAGTCCGGCGTCTCGTAAAAGATACAATACAAGAGCCATACATTTGTGTAAAAGGATGATCTAGTAAAGCTCTTTTCGAAAGTGAAATACGTAATATTCTGTGTCTGTAAATAGAGCATTTCAAAGACATTTTTTTAAAGCAGAAGAAAGACGCACTCCTTAAAGTAAATTGCACGTTTGAACATAAGACTGATTTGTTGCTCAATGTTGCTTTCTTCTCCTTCTTCTTCTTCTTCTTCTTCTTCTATTTTGTAGTTCGGAGCCTCGGAGTGTGTACGTGCACTCGCATCGCCATTGTATCCGTCACAGTATTCACACTTTAATGTATTAGCTCTGGTTTGCCAGTTCTCTTGTACGATTTAGCTCTCTTTTCTTATCCTGGAGTGGTGCTCTTTTAGTTCAATTTCGAGATTTCTCATGCGTCGATTGAAATGGGAAAAATTCTTTTTCCAATTTGACGGGCAATGGCGGCGGCGGCGCTACAGCGGCAAGAAATTTGTAAAGAGGGGCTGACCGGAAACGAGGAGGTAAAGAAGACCGAATACAAAAAGCGTTGAACAAGGAAAGGAAAATTATTTTTCCGGACAATGGTATGACTTACTCCCCTGCGTACAATTGATAATGAAACCTGAGTAGTTTTAACCAATAATAAATTTAGCGCAACGTGTATCCTAGAATGTTTTGTACAAGAGCTTCCTGACCGAGAATCAAAAATATTTTTCAACCGAGACGTCATTCAGCGCCACGTACTATAAAAACAAGTATATTAATCGAGCCAAACTTTTGAAATAAATTTTTATTTTGTTTTTGATTATGAGACTTTCAACAGAGTTTTCTTTTTACCATTTGATTTAAATTTCGTTCTTTTTTTTTTTTATAAATTTTGCTTCAGGTCGAACGGGTATTTTCTCCCCCTATCATTCGATTTTTATCGTTAAAAATAAAATAATTCCACGGGAGAGCAAACGACAAAAGCAACTTAATATTAAAATAATTTTTGAAAATAGCTCGCGTGGAAAAACAAATCTTCAACTTAATTCAAGAAAATTGATCGACTTGTAAATTTACGCGATTATTTTCACGGCAGCCCGATAATAAATGCCATTGATGGCTATAACCGCCGCAAGTAATTACGTGAATTTATCGCGTTTAAAATTACAATTAAATACAACCTAATGATATAAGTTGAAGATTTCGATCGTAAAAACATATTTACTTTTTAAAATATAAATTTTACGATTCTTTCTATCTTATTTATGCCACGAGTGTACCTTTATTCGTAGAATAAAAACGAGCAGCATTGCCGGAGATATAATTAAAAGTGGATAAGTTTAACTCCGCATTGCAGTTATACGTGTTATTGTGCATTTATATTTACCTTCCAGGTTGAATATGAATATTAATTTACACTACTTAATAAGCATGGACACGTGGTTGTTGCTCGTACAGCCGACTCTTTGTTTTCTTTACGACGCAAACGCAAAATTTTAATATTTCCATCCGAAACTTTGAACGTTCAATCATTATGTCTCCGCATTATGTATTTATAGCAACCAAGTTCTTTTATAAGCTTAATTATTGGTAATGTCATTCCGCCGTGTTAAAAACTTTTGTACCATTAGATAAATTCTGCAAAATTTAAAAACGTCAACTCGCTACCTTCTAAAACTCGTGTTTCTTTATTATTATGGCGAAAATGATGAAAACGGACAATAAGGATGTAAAAGTGTAAAATCTAGCCGCCTCTGCCTTTTAAATGTACTTGTACAGAAGAGCAGTTTGTTCAACGTCTTGAGACTTTCCTTACCAAAGTCCATAAACTTGCACGAAGGTGGATGGAAATGTATGAAAGGGACGGAGCGAGGCTTAGGGTCCGTATGTGTATTCGTGAAAAAGTTTGCTCGCACTTTCGCCCGCAACACACTTCCCGAACCCTTTTGCAGACTTACTCGTACATTCATACAGTAATGCATTGCATCAAACCCCCTCCCCTCTTTCCATCACTGGCTTTCACAACTTTCCGGGTACATACACTCGGTGAAAGATGGATGGGTAGCAAGATAAAGATACTTAAACTGATACATAGAAAGGGAGGTGGGGAGGGGAGGGGGAAAGGAAAGAAAGAAAAGGGACTGTAGGGGAAAATTTTAAAAGTTTAGGGAGCACTAACCACTTTCGAGTTGACTCTCGCAGTACTAGCAGAATGTT
This sequence comes from Platyscapa corneri, assembly GCA_018907185.1. Lineage (NCBI taxonomy): Eukaryota > Metazoa > Arthropoda > Insecta > Hymenoptera > Agaonidae > Platyscapa > Platyscapa corneri. The sequence goes on from JACCHW010000012.1 coordinate 4,352,744, forward strand.
GACAACGAGCTGATGCCGAAAGAGACAGCGATTGTGGTAGCGAGCGAGCAAGGGAGAGGGGCAGAGAGCGAGAGTGAGGGAAGTGTGGTTAAGTAACGGAAACATTTGCACAGATCGTCAGATAGAATGGAAAGCCACTGCAGTATTTGGAGAACTGCGACGTGCAGAGGCAGAAGCAGATTTTCAGAAATATTTTTTTAACGGTTACACGTATCTGTTGCATTTTTTTTTTTTTTTGATTTTATCCCGACTGTAGTACATAACGCAGAAGGAGATTAGTGTTAGGGGGACGGAATCGGATGACAGCCGATAGAAGGGATGAAGCAAAACTGAAGAGTCGGATGTGCGCGTCGCAACCTTCCATGCAAACGATGTCGACTTAAGAGAAAGGAAAATTTTAATCCAAGTGCAAGCGTATAATCTAAGAAGAAACGCTCTTTTTAAAGATTAATTGGACTGGACTAATCTTGCACAAAAGTAAATAGAGGAATAACAGCTATAAGCGTCTTGCACTTTGCATAGATCAAAGCATTCGTTAAATGAATGTTTTATTCCGAATTAGCGGCAAACTTTGCGTCTGGCTTTACAAATTTTCAATTCGATTATTTACATTTCACGATCGTCTGCTCAACTATGTAAGAACAATAATGTATTTTGATTTATTTTTTCGAAAGTTTATGAATGCATAATGTACGAGTTTATTTGCATAGTCGCTTTTAAAAGGCTTATGCACTCCGTATAAACAACACTGATTAATTTATAATGTTATTAAAATAATGGACAAAACTTATAAATAAAGATGTGAATTAGGCTAAGCATTTGTGTTTATAACTCGTGTTTCACGCCCGCGTTAAATTAACGCCTGGATAATATTTTTACTCGTTTTACGATTAAAATATGAATCTATAAATTGTAAAGATCGATTTTCATCAAATGGAGTTTTTCAAAAAATTGCCTCTGTAGGTTATTAACTTTGCAGTCAAAATTCTAATGAAAATAAAAGTAGTATAGCATAATATTTTTTTAAATTACAAGCAAATTTTTAATCGCGCAATTCGCTAAAATTAAATTACGGACTATCGAATTTTGTCCGTCAAAAATAATAATTTATAAAAAGTATAACGCTTAAATAAAGACAATAATTCTTTATCTATTTTGTATTTCGCGAATGCAATAGTTATTACAAGCATCAATATTAATAGTTATTAGTTATCATGAACAGTTATTTTATCTACGCATAATTTAAATGATTTCCGTTTTTCATCTCTGTATTATTATCAATAAATTGCTGTTGTATTTCAAAATACTTTATCATAAAAATAATGAAGATTTTAATTTTAAATAATCGTTAACAAAATATTTATTTTTTATGTTTTTTTTTTAATTTACGTTAGTATTTATGAGTGCAATAAATGTATTAAACTTTATTTTATTTTAAAAAGTATCTTTCTAGTTTTATTTTTAAAGTTGTAAATAGTAGAAAATTACTATTTTAAAATGGTTTTTAAATAGGAAAAAAGTTATAAAATTAAAGCATTTCTTTCAAAAATTCTGCTACAGCCAATTAAGTCAAGTCTCAAATAATTCGCAACTTTAGAAATGATAAATATTTTATTGCTTTCGCTTTACTATCATCTAACAGAAATAACGCGAATGAGAATATAAGAATATATCGCTGCAAAGCTATCAAATATTGATTATTAAATATCACATGCATAAAATATTCAATTATCTGAAGGGAAAACCAGTTAACAATAACAGTTAATAAGTCATTTACGTATTTCAGTATAAATTAGAATAGTTTATTAGTTTCTGATACGGAGCAAATACAGTTCTTTAAATAATTATTCAAATAAAGTTTCACCGAAGAATAATGAAATAAATTTAATTAGATTTATACATAAACATTAGATTATTATATATAATAATGCAATGTATAATTTAAATTCTGAAAAATAAGTTTTTTTCAACGAAAAATACACGGAGACAGTAGTCCTTTGAGACCAATTATGTAAAACTCATATTTAACGAAATATTGTCACAAATTATTAAATTGGTTACGAATTAATAATATCTCATTCAAGTTGGAAATTATTATATTCTAAAATATAAAATAATAATTTTGACTGTGGGATTTTTGCAGATTAACGTTTTGTCCTCTTTTATCGAAAATTGCTTATGGCTTTGCTAAATTTTGCTCGTTAATCTTTTTTTCATTAAGTCTTCTGATTATTTAATCCTAATGTTTATTGGTCCAGCGTTTTATAATACAGTAAATAATTGCCCTGTTGTAAATACGCACAAATTATTTGTACATTTAGTAATCCTTATGGATAATAATGTAAAATATCGTTTCAAATATTAACATTAAGACGGTAATTATTCTTTTAATGATTTATTTCCGTAGAATATTAAATTTACCAAAAGATATAACCGACGCAAATGTAACTGTTGTTTCGGTCACGGATTCTCGCAAAATTAAAATATTGATCAATTTTGTATTTAAATTGGCTCTCATAACTATTCATATGTACTTATTTAGATTCATAATTGGAAGATTGACAAACTTTTAAATAATGATAAGTGTAAAGTCGGTAGTTAAATTTATAAATTAACAAGTTCTTCGTTCGAATGCAGCTGCAAATTTATTTTACTAGTTATTCTTATAATTGTAACAAGATTATTTTTTTCCTTGTCTTTTTTGTATTTTCATCGATTTTTATTCATCAGTTTCTATTTGATGTAAAATTATGGAAATAAATCTCTTTATTTTAAATACGTATATTACTATTTGCGAATAAAAATAGTAAATAAAGTTAGTAAATAAATTAATTATGGTACCGTTCTCGAATTGTATTTACATTTTCAAAAATACAATGGGATTAAATTTTATCAGGCTAAATTAATATTGAAGTAGACCGACGTGTATAAAATTAATATCAGCAGTAGTACACCATTCGTACGTATAACTCGCTAAATTGGTTTAATCAACTCTGATTTGTCTTACGTTAATAAAGCATTTTTTTAAATTATAGCCGTGTGTAGATTTGCATGTAACGCATACGCATAAATATTCTTAATTCATTATAAATTGTTATTGTCTAGATTCCAGAGACTGTATTTATGTGTAAATTAATAATTATTCGCTAAAGCAGTTTCTCATGGCTTTCCCCTTTACTCCTGTGTTTTTGACTTTAGGCAGTAGTTTTGAAAGAAATATTAATTTCATGGCAGTTAAATTTTCTTACAATCGTTGATAATTCTTAAAAACAACAGTTAAGGTTTTGTGTTGTAGCGATTGTTGTAAAGCGCTCTAGTTTCCAAGATTTACTTGGCTCTACTCTGAATTTCTATTACATTATTAAAATTTAATTGTAACTTAGGAAACGTACACGAGCTAATAAGGCAAAATAGGCTTAAACTAATAGCGTTTAAGATACAGAGTTCATGGAGATAATCTCTTAAATTACGGCTTTACAGCTATCGTCTTATTATGATTCCGATTTTCATTTTTAAAAAAAGATCGCGTTTTTTTCGTGAATTGAAAAATGTTAAAAGTCTACATCAGCTTTTAAATTAATATTTTTTACGTAAAGCGTTTGAGAAAAACTGTTAGTTCTTAATGTGAAATTGGTTTTACTAATTTTGTTTAACTTTCAAAATTTCGAATTCGAGATGTTATACGGCGAGGTGGAACGTGGCAATTAAAAAATAATTATGGCCTTTTTGTAATTTTGAACGGTGTTACGTTTTTCGAATAATCGCTGTACTTCTATGAAAACGATATAACAATGTAATTGTTGTTGCTTTTAATCAAGCTCCTTTATCAACAAAGCAAATCTCGAGAAAACTAATAAATATCGTACTATAAGTTACTTTTACAATTGCAGAATAACTTTGAAATTCGAATTTTCGGATAATCACCAAGAATGATTCTAAAAACGCAAGAAGGCGATTATAGTCTAGGAAAAATACGAAACTTAAATTCATTTCAATTTTCTCTCTACGCTTAAATCGATCTCGCGAAACTATTTAATTTTTTTCAACCAACAGTTTGTACTTATTTTTACGACGAATCATTAAATAACTTGACTTACATTTTGTACGTATCACAATAAAATTTGCATGACACTGTTCGTGGTACTTGGATATTAATGAATTTAAAAAAGGCACTGCACCCCTATCTTTTGATTATAGCCTTCGCTTAACGCGTTAAATAATTTGTAGTAAATATCAAATTACGCTATTAGGAATGACAGGAAAAGTTAAGTGCTTCTCGCGATTACCTTATAAATAAAGTTGTTAATAAATAAGATTTCATTCTTGCACGCAACTGTGCATTTTTTAAATTAAAAAGTAATAAAATCGAAAAGATTATAAAATTGTTTAAAAATACGAACTGAACTCAAAATATTGGAATTGCAGTTAATGAAAAGATTATTTTAAGACTTACTGTGCTCTCGTAAACTTGTGAGCTGAATTTAGAGCCGAACCGAAAACAATACGTAATAATACATTTGTATTTATAAAATGCCGAGCCAGTCTTATACTTATTTCAATTAGCTTTCATGGCTCTAATTAAATTTCGACGTTTATCTCATTAATAAGCGAACGACGATCGAACACTAAATTATCTTACTCCTAAAATATTGAGTACGGACAAAAGCGTTATTCTTGCATCGCCGTTTAGATTTAAAGCCTTTTTTAATTGCATTCGTGCGTGTAAGTCGTAGCCTAATGTAAGAAAATGCAGCGCAGGTGAAAAAGGAGCTATTCGACAATGACGCTTTGTCCTAGACGCGCCTATAAAGCACAATATGTCCGTATAACGAGATTAAGATTTGGAGTAAATTATTGCTGGAAATTTTCACGATGCACTTAATCGATAATTAGTTTGCCGCCAATAAAGTAACGCAATCTTGAGACGCTGATCAGGTGATAAGGCTCGTAATCCTCTCTTGGAGCATCGCCGTAAAAATTAGAAATGCCAGGGGAAGATTTGGAACGAGGGAAGAGAATTTAAAAGTAACGTTATCGCAACTTTCCTCAAATTATTCTCTATAAAACACGAGGCTTTTCAAAAGAATCCGAGAGAGCGCCATTTGCAAATTAAAAGTTATGCGAACTTACGAGACCATTTCGCTCTCTCTCTCTCTCTCTCTCTCTCGAAACAGCAATTCGGAGTTGGGAAACGAAGGTATACGAGACGGGTTATAATCTCGAAACGACTGTTGTCCGCTGAAGAAATAATTGCGGCGGCTTCGGTCGGAATGGAGGAAGGGGAAAAAGGATTGAAAGGCAATAGAAAGTGGTTCAGAGCTTGTAGTCTTGAGAGACATTTGACGCGCGTACACAGTCGAGTGGGGAAGTATGGGGGCGAGGCTTATCTACTCGACAAGTGTCCCATTAAAACGATCTTCCCGTCACGAGGATTGAATGCGAATGCGCATAAAGACGCATTAAAACTGCGCGCTGAATCGGCTCGGCTCACCCACTCTCTCTCTCTCTCTCTCTCTCTCTCTATTTTTTACGCACACTGCCGCGTACTCGCGCGCTTGTGCGTCAGACAGTTGGAGTTCAGTCGGCATTTTTACAGCTGCGACGCGCGAATATAATCTAAAGCTTCCACAGAGAGAAGTTCGTTACACGTAAAGCCCCTATGAATATTAATTTCTTTTTATTTGTCGCGGCTGCGAGAATACGAGCGCGCGTGAAAGACAGAGAGGGGAAGAAAAGAGAGAGAGAGAGAGAGAGAGGGGGGGGCGATATCTACTTTGTATTAAATCCACACATAAAGCGAGAAGCGCCCTTACGCCGAGTCAACTGCGCGACAACCGTTTCTTTGCAGCCCTTGCATATCAATTTGCAACTGCAGCTAATAGTGGCCGTAGCAGCGTTTTAAGCTTTAGAACTTCTCGCTTTTTTAATTCGATGTCGACTGTCCTTTTATTGTCGCACCCGTTAAGCCTTCGCACTCGCTGCTTGCTAATAAGACGGAATGCCCTTGCATTGTCCAAGTTGGAATCCGCATTAGTATTTATGTAAATGATATAAAGTTTGGCTTGATTTCACGGCGATTCTCGGTAGAAAATGACTTTGGGGTTTCAACCGAATATTCAAGTTAATGCGAAAAGAAAAAGAGTGCCCCAGTGAACCTGTCTTTTAATGCCCATTTCAAGCTGATTTTTATTCTGTAGCGTATTTTCGTACACTTATTATTTGAATTTTCTCATTACTTTCAAATCGCCCTATTTTTAGGTGAAAATTAAAATTGCGACAAGCATTTTTAAATGATATTCGTAAAGAAGATCCGGCTTTGAAGGCTTAATCTTCGCGCTGCTTCTTTGTATTCGAATGAACGTAATCAAGCTTTTAATCTTCGTTACATCATACTTTTCAATTAAAAATTACTCGTTAATTATTATTAATGAATTTGAATTAAAATCTGAAAAATCACGAAAAACTCAAATAAACGATTTATTAATAATAATTCGATCGCTCGCGCGGAATTTAAAACACAGCGTGTCTGCTAATAATTTTATTTTAGATAAAGAATTTTATTTACTCAACGTTCATCTTGCCGATATTTTCTTTCGATTATTTTCACGAGGCTCATAAAGGAGGATGAAAAACATTTATAACGCGTATTTTTCTTCAAATTAGCGCAGCTCTGTCTGATTTTAAAGTTAAAGAAAACACTTAATTTTTATAATTAAAGATAAATTTAATTAAATTATAATTAAATTTTGTTCGTGTTATTTATCTCGCGTGCTTTGAATTATGTAGCTGTAAGACTTTGAACCGCCACGTTCTCGTTATACAATGAAAAATAATAGAAATGTATGCTGCAGACGTGTAATATTTTTCGTATAATTGAAAAGAAAGGGAAGAATTTGATTATTTATCGTGATATGCCTTATTTTACACACATATATATATATATATATTTTAGTATTTTTGTCTCCATTTGCTTTTATTTACACATTCGCGGTTATAATAAAAATATAAGGCGCATCGTTTTTTAAATTATCCGCAATAATTCAGTATTTCACTCGACTTTTTATCGTTTAGTAATTAAAAAAGCATTTGTTAGGATGAAAGATTACTATTGAGATCTGCAAATATAAAACATGTTTGTTGTAAATTATTGTTGGTTCGAACAATGCGGCAACTGCATTGGAGTGCAGAAAAAATGAATATTAATATTAAAGTAAACGAATTAAACTAATTAAGCAGCTTTAAATTAATACATCATAATAGAGCGAAGAGCGAAGATTGAATTACGGGTTAACAGCGACTGAAATGGTCGCAGAAAAGGAAATTTCAGCCGAGAGTTGTATGCGCGAGTAGACGCACAAAGACTATCGAGGATGTTTTGGTCCCAGGTTTTATCATTGATTCCGTAAATCGCTCGGAAGTAGCTAAATTTCGACTCCACCGCCAGTGTAACGTTTTAATTTGTTTGTACTTTGCCGGCTTCCGAGGCTTGCGAACATAAATACAGGTTAGGGCCGCTGGTAGATGTGCGCAGTGCGTACACACGCGTCTACTTCCTAGACAAAAGAGTGGATTTACAGTTGCGAAACTCGATTTTCGCAAGTTTAAATGGAGATATCGGCGAGATCCAGCCGGGAAAAATAGGAAAAGTTAAAGGATAGTTTTAACAGCTCACGGTGGAGTGTCAGCTACAGATGTAAGATTTTATCGGTGATCAAATTTTTCGTCGCTTCCCGATCTTTCCAGCTAGACATCAGGCGCTGCTGCTGGTCTGAGCCGCGAGCCGAACGATAAACACTCGCGAGTTTGGCCTCGTTTCGGAGTTCATCGAAGGTTGGTTAAACGCGGAAGACGCGGCGACGAACGACTGTCGGAGGCGAAGCGGAAATGAGAGCGGCCGGAGGGCGGCACCGGGCCGGGGGGGGGGCGGCGGGTGAACGGAAGGAGGACCAGAAAAGGCAAGAGCGAGACGAGAGTCGGTCGGAAAGAGCCGAACTAAGTGGGAGAGACAGATAGGAAGAGCTGATAAGGTACCGGGAATATTCGGAAAACAGGAGGAATTAGAATAGTCAAAGGGAGTTATACACGAGTGGCAGGATTGCGAGAGAAAGATGAATTGAGACAATAAGAGGGCCGTCGGACGACAAAAGACACAAAGGTGGAAGCAAAGTAAATTGCGTCGTAGTTTACGCTCTAAAAGCTTTTAAGAAAGATGCCCAGCGCAGAGCATTACGGAAAAACAGTCAGCCAATTTTTACCTTAATGAGAATCTAGCTACCTTTTGCGAAGAGAAATTTATGCGGCTCAACTCTCCGCCGACCTCCGGACTCTCCTCTCCTTTTTATTCTCCCGCCTATTAATTTATTACGTATCGTGAAATCGCGATTGCGATTGCAATTGCAGGAACATTTTGGAATCGTTCGCTGCTGTTCGCTGTGCCTGGGAGTTCGGCGCGTGTGCTGTGAAACCGCCGATGAAAATTTTGACTGGTCTTAGAATCAATTATAATTTCGCAAAAGTTACGCGCAACTTTTTAAAAATGAATTCCATCTTAAAAATTCTCTTCCCGGCAGCGACGAGCTCCAATTTCCTCGGTCGCACCTCACGCGACGTATTAGTAATCGCATTATTCAATTTTTGATTCGGATAGTAGATCTGCTTCTGGATTAAGCATTATTATAATGGCAGTTTCCAAGTTTACATGTCACAGGAGCGGAGGAGCGGAGCAACGGGGAAACCGAGTGCCTGAAATTATCTAGAAGTCCTAGTTTTCCGAGCGAACTTTGCTATTTGAAGTTTATCGAAGTTTAAAAATATATCTTTCAGTTCGCCACAAATTATAAGTTTAAAACTTAATTGTTATTCCGAATTGATTAGTCGGTGCACGCACTAATATTGTGGCTCGATTATGCGCCACGGCCCGACCTTCCTACTTAAATTTGGCGAATGCCCTTTCATTACTAGACAGATGTTTGGTGTATCATTAAATGGTATCGGCGGAAAATGGGAATTACTTTACTCGGTCGAGTAAAGCGTATATTTATCAAAAGCCCCACTCCAAGATAAGAGCACGCATCAACGTTTTAACAAACAGACATTTTTCGAAAATTTGATCGAAATCTAAAAGAGCTTTGTCTTCGTTCTAATGCCACCGGGGACAATTTTTTCGAAACGAACCGAAATTTTATAAATTGTAGAACGATGTTATTGAGAGGAGCACTGAAAAATTACAACGAGGGTATTGTTATGCAAATATTCGTCCGACTGCGAAAAGTCAGTACGACGTGTGTCGATCATCTTCTGGAAGCTACGAGCGCGGAAAGCTACTCGCTACTCGTACCGTATGTTCCTGGGAATGAAGTATCGGCGGGGCTTGAAAATCTCCGTTCCGTAGTCTTTCCTCGTGAAAGGGGACCGATGATGAAGGAATGCAGTCGCAGGGGATGAACAGAAAAATGCAAAGAGTGAATTTTGCATTTTCCATCGGGTACGAAGTTGCATCGAGGTGGATGATCTGGCCCGGGAAAACGCGAAAGAGAGAGATTCCACGCATGGGCGGGTCGTTTGGCTGTCAACTTTGACGGCGGCGACTCTGGGGATGACGCATAGCAGAGGAGCAAAGAGCAAAGCCCGACTCGTCGTGGAGCTGCGACACAGCGATCCGGTGGGGTGATTCAGGTGGTTGTTCTCGGCCTCGGGTGAATTCTCTCTAGGATTTGTCGCAAGACTTTCTAGTTTGCAAGTCCGATGCGACCCTTTTCATACTGCCGCGCAGAGGAACGGCGCGCCAATCAGGCTTTGCCATCTCTCTCTCTCTCTCTCTCTCTCTCTTGCGGTGCTGCTGTCTGCTTTCCCCGTGCAGCTGTCGCCCTAGTCGTGCGTACCGCAAGGAGAAACGTTTTCGGCAACGCGGACCCCACGGATGAGCTGCAACTGCGCGAGTCGAAACGGAGAAATCAGCTTACACGAGGCTGAATAGTCGCGGCACGTGCAGCGTTTTATGCACTTCCAATCTACCGACATCGAAATCTTAAAAGACGATTGAATCTTAATAAATTGCCATTCTCCGAGCAATTGTATTTCAAGAATAAAAGATTCCATGATGTTTTAGCAAAATTTAACCCGTAAAATTGACACTGAGTTGAAAGAAGTTAAGTAAAAGTTGCTAAAACTCATTTCATTACTAACGTATTTCATTGAGTTTTGTACAAAGCTGCCAAGTTTTTTAAGTTTATACCAGATTTTAAAAAATAATTTTCTTGCGACGACTAACTAAAACGAACGGTCACTCATCATTTTTAACTTCTCGAATTGAAATTAATCATTACGTATACATCGACTTGGCGAGATTCAATTTTTTAAATTCGGAATATTTGCATTGTTAACGATTAAAAAATCCGCCCATCTGCGCGTGTAAACGCATTGAAATAATTTTTAATATTTTTCGACCATTAAATTAAACCAATAGCTTTTCATACTTTTGAATCACGCAAAGATTTAACGATTACCAAAATATTATTCTGAACTCGTTGGAGCAAATTTCTCCACAGAGATGAGTTTTTATTAAATTTTTTCATTACCATAATGAGCCTTTTGATAAACTTTGAGTGCTTTTTAATAAATAACGCACTCAGCATCGTATACAATTTAAAAATTCCACACTCATTCGTGATTATCTTAAAATAAGAAATCTTTTTTAATTTTATGACGAGCAGTGTATATATTTTTTTAACTTATTTGACAAAAGAATACCTAAAAATATATTTGTTTAAGATTTTAATACAATTAAGTTTAATTATGTAATCATTAAATTTACATGCAGATCCAAGAATAATTTATAAGTGTATTTTTTATAAACTGATAATAAATAAAAAATCAAATACAACGGCAAAAGGGTCGGAAGCATAATAGTTAATTTTGATGTCACTTGTAAATTAATTTTCCATCTAAAAAAGATCGTACATTTTTCGAATATCAACATTCTTCTAAAATTAAAACTCGGTTGCTGTTTCAGTTATGCCTCGATTAAATAGACGGTTTTATTATAAACGTGTTATAGGCGAATCGATACACATTGTACAGTTCGATAATACGTTATCTGTCATAAATTTTTACGAAACCCTTGTCATTCAGCGAATTTTCGAAAATTACTTCCGCGTTTTATATCACACCTGCCTTTACAGCATTAACTTTTAGTTGAAATAAAGTTGGATCTTATTAGTTTTACATCGCAAGTCTTAATTACTAATGTTGGAATATTCTGATGCTGATACCGTAACGCATTAAGCTTTTATTTTAGAAATTTACCCTCAAGCTACAAAGACTGCGATAACGAAAGAAAATATACACAGCAACGTCACACTGCAGAGAATATAATCAAATATAGCTGAGGCGCGGCATGGAAATTCCGAGCGGCGTACATCGGACGTTCCATCCTCGCCTCGTTCATTCTGCTTTCGTTTCGGCTAAAAGGCAGCGATAAATAAGAAAATGAGAGAGCGAGAGAGAGAGAGAGGAGTAATACAGTTCCCGAGGAGAAATCCCACCACGTTGAAGGAATATTCCCTGGCCAGCGCAGCAGAACCCCGTTCATCGCCGTGCGGAGCGTCGTTTAAGATCCACTCGAGCTTCAGCTACGTGGAAAAACGTCGACCGCAAGACATCAACCATCACCGAACGCAAAGAACTCGCTGGCCTCCGATTGAGAGCCGCTCGCTCCCGGGGATCCATCAGTCGCTCTCGTGTAATTTTCTCGCTCTCCTCCTCTCATCAGTCCCCGGAAATTTTGGTCCGCCGTATCCCCAATACCAATCCCCAGCAGCTATAACTCAGCGTAATTATGTATCTGTCCTATTAGCTTAGACCGTCCTCCTACTTCTTGAGCGTTCGGAGAGCGTCGGAAGTCACCCTTGGAAGCAAAGTTTCTTTCACAACTGTTTTCAGGAGATAGAGCTTGCGGAGACGTTCGGGGGGGGGGGGGAGGTGCGTTATTACGATTGACGACGCATCCAGGGCTGGCATTGGACGGGCATCGGGATTTGATTTGAGAATTAACTCAATAAATCAACAATGTGTGCAAATAAAACCTAACAAGTTGTCGGTACTGCACGATTTAAACTTACTCGATTCGCAAGCTTCAGCTTTATTCTAAGATTTGTGATTTGACGATCGGGGACGCGGGGTAAGAAGGTTGCGCGTTTCAAGCTGGCAAATAGTGCGAATATACGTATAGAATGGAGGTAAAGGGAGAGCGACTGCAGTAGTCGATGCTTTTCAATGAAACTCGACCGGGTAACTTTCCAGCGCGTTAGCGTAGCATGTAGAAAGAGATTAATCGCGAGCATCCTGGATGGCCGGGTGGGTGGGGGGGGGAGGAAAGGGGACGAGAGAAGCTGGGAAGTAGGCTTTCAATGTAAACTTATGAGGTTTTTCCAGACGGAATAAATTTAATAATGTTATTCCGTTTCCAAACTACTCGACGAGAGTATTGGCAATTTCGGAAAATTAAAGTTTTGTTTCTCGCTAAAGATACGCTATCTACGAAAACTTAGCTACTCGTGTTTTTATAAACCGTACGTAACAAGGATCAAAAGTAAAACTAAAGGATCAGAGGCAGCGAAGGAGAGGAAAAGTACTTGGCGCTAACCCTCGAAAAGACTGGGCATTTGTTTTTCGTTCAAGCCCATTGTTCGAAGCGAGCAGCCAATCTGCTGTGCAAAATGAAAAACCCCCACACGAGCTTATAGCAAAAAGACGTTCGCTATTGATAATTTCTAAGAATTTCTTCGTGCCTCGACGCTCGACGATTGGGATGGATCGTTGTTGCAGTTCGCAACGTACACATCACCGCGATCCGGATATAAGTACAGTACACGCTCTATTTTGAATTGGCCCGCTACGATTCGCGAGCGCCATATTCTGCAGACGGACAACGATTTCAGCGACACAACTACGTGCAACTGTACGCATCGGGTCGCGTCGATAGTTGTAAAGTAACGCCAATGATCGGTGGCATTGAACAGCCACCGATGACAAATATAACGCGGCATTTGAAAACTATCTCGAACAGATTTTTCGCTTATTTCGAGATAACTGGCTATTAATCAAGCTAAGTATTTAGACGCGCTGCTTCGAGTGTACGTCGACGAGACGGATTGGTAGGAGGAACCGGAAAAGGCGGCCAATCACGCGGGAAACCGGTTGATATTCTTTCAGAAGCAACTCATCGGAGCAACTTTTCATCCAGGAAAACGAGCGAGAATCCGCAAGAGGCGACCGCGCGCCTCCTGGAGCTCCGCGGGGACGATCGCTCTCCTCGTTTCTTCATTTAGGCGCTAGTCCCGGTTCGTTTCCTTTGCCCAAGGCTCCTCGTTTCGTCGATTTAATTTCCGCTCGAGGGCTGAACCGGAGAATGAGTCGGTAAGCACTCGAGGCTTCTTCTCCTTCATTTGTCACGCGGTCACTTATGTTTATTTATGCCAGACGATGACGCGCGCAACGAGTTCCGAGGAGAGATGAGCGCTCCTAAGTATAAAAGCATGGGCTTTTCTCAGCAGCTCGCCATTTCGACCCTCCTCCAGTGGAAATTATCAATGTGCTTAATCCAGGCCTCGTGGCAAGGGCTTTTGTCCCGAGCCACCTTAATTTTTTTCTTTTCTCGCTTCGGAGTCTTCGCAGGCACTTGGTCCATTTCCGCGGCTCCAGCTGCTTCTCCGTTTCATCCCATTTTTTATTGGTTCTCTCAGCCCCATCTCTCTTGCCGACGCGGGGAGGGGGGGGAGTGGAGGAAGGGCAGCCGAACCATGCAGCGGCCAATCTCTATATATTTTCGTCGACTCCTGCTGCACTTTTTAATCTATCCGCTCTCCCGCTCCTTCGATCTCCGCGCGGAAATCCACCGTAAATTGTTGGATACAATTGTGCCTGGTAATTGCGCCATGTGTTTTTGGTCGCTCGCACTCGCGTACTCGCGCATACGTGCTTATGGCATTTGACCCTAAATCATGGAAGTAATCCGCTCGGGCCGCTTAGACGCGGAAAGCACCGAATAAACGAAACTCGGGGCATTTGCGGGCCCGCGGCGCGTGTTGTCTGCACAACTCCTTGTGTACGTTGTTCGTTGCACGTTGCATGTTGCACCATTGTACGTGCTAAGCTTAGGCATCGCATACTTAGAGAGCCGGAAGATCCCCGACTGATTTAAGGAGATTCCGGGGAGGGATTCGTTTGTTTAGTTGCAGCAACTTGTTCCAACTACTAGCGATTCGCTCTACAAGCTTTTCTTCGTCAGCGATTTATTAGCGTGGAAACTTCTGGGTGAGAAAACTGATGTCTGGCTTTGTCTGCGTGCCTGTAAACGAGCGCACGGATAGTGATCTACGTCGACGTTAATGTTTTAAACGTTTAGCGGTAGCCCGTCTTTTCTGTGTACCGGTTATAACGGCGCACAAGAGCGGAAAGAGAACGTTAAAGTCAGAGATAAGTACGAGGACTGTAGCCGAAAGTAAGGTTAAGGATCTCTCGTTGTGAAACGAACCTGCCGGAGTCGATGCTGAAATACGGAATTACTCCTACTCGACTCGACATCGGGAAATATCTGTATTTGCCGATCGGCGAACTGTGAAACAACGCGGCGGCGACTGCAAGCACGAATTGTCGATAAATTAGAACTGTTTGTAAATTTCTTAATAAAAACAATTTACATCTACTCTCGCTCGCAATTCCCTGAAAATCTGCGGTAAAAAGGAGTCTGCCCAAAACGATCGTCTAAACTACAACAATCGACAGATGCTATTCGTTTCAAAATCATTCTTCGCTTCGGCCTTTTTCACAATACATTAACATTTTTCATTGAATGGACGTCAGATTATCCGATAAACTCGTGTCTAGATTACAAGGTTTAAGCGACTAAAATACTTGAAATGTTTCTCCCATTATAGTCGAGAGAGTCCGTACTTAATCCCTTGGCCGTTTCTAGAATTCTTTTTTTTACTACTATTTTCTCCTTCGGGTAATTACAATGTCCATTCTCGTGCAAAAAATCCGAACTTGTACGGGTATAGTCATTTTTATTTCTTTTTTTGCGCTGGAATGAGTTCGTTACTCGCGCAATGAAATTATACTCTGTAAAAGGCTTCCTACGCTTCGACCACTTCAGCGATATCGAAGCTTCCAGATGTCTTGTTAATCTTTACACACGTGGCCTCGTTTTCCATCACACGCCCCCTCCTCCTCGTTCGGTCCTTTTTCCATTCCTCGCTGTTATTCCCTACTATTTCTTCAATTAGCGCTTTTACCGATTACCGAAGATTCGAGGATCGTCGTCTATTGAAATGAAAAACCGCGTCACCTACGTCGTGTCGGGGATTTAGAGGTCCTGGGCTCGCGGGCTTTAAGAAGCTGCGCTGTTGGGGAACGTGGTACCTCGGAGCACTTAAGTTTAACCAGTTATTAAAGTTAATAAGATCTGCGCCCCGGAGAACTTTTGTGCTTCTTCAGATGTAGTAACTCGGTAATTGGAATTTTGTTTTTCAATTAGCATTAGACAAATACGAGAGTCTGCTGTTATCCGTTGCAACTGCCGGCGATTCATAATATTGGCTTTTCTACTCGTTCACTGCGAATCGGACGATCCGCGTGTATTTGATATCGAGTATTTAAGCAAGCCGAAATTTTAATCTCATTACTAGCAATCGGAATCCGCTTGTCTCTTGAATTTTCATTCAAATACACCCAAATGCACTTAGGCTCCTCGAGCGAGCTAATATTCTCTCGCTGCGATCAAAGTTTCGCACGGAGATTGGGAACAGACCTTCGATAGCTGCTCCGTTAAATAGCGTTGACATCCACTTGATACCCGAAAATTGGGTTGAACACCGTTTCCGAGTGGGAAAGGAAAAGGCTCGAAGGCTCTCTCCGTGCCCCCTTTCGTTGAACAGGCCAGAAATGTTGGTACGAGCTCCGGAGTCAGGTGGTTACGTCTCCTTCGCACGCACCCCCCCCCCCTACTATTGTCGGCGCGATTCCTAAATCAGCTCCCCTCGTTCGATAATTGCGACTAACTAACGGGGCGAGCGATGCGCGTCGTGCCAACCACGACTGTTTACCACGACCAAGAAAAGAAGACTTTGGCTGGGGGCGCATATTAGCAATGGTGGAGAATCAACCCTATCTTTCGCCGGACTCGAGGTTCGCGTACATCTATCGTATACAAGGTAGAGGGCATTCCTCTTGGGAGTGCGGTTCGAGCTTCGGAGTCTCCTCCGGATCACCCAAGACCGTTGAAGGAGTGACCTCCTTCCTGGCACTTTACAAGTGCGCTACGGTTCCGCCGCCCGAACTCCGCGTCTCGTGGGCGCCTTGCGGCTTCTCGCTCAAATTGCTTTCTCAAATTGTGCTTCCCAACTTCTCGGTGCAGCATTTTTTTCGGCTTGTGAAGCGCGTACGAGTCGCCTAATAAAAAGCCTCCGAAAAGTCTATCCATCACTGCCTTATCCCTCGTCTCTCTCGCTCTGCCTCTCCGTTTACTTTGGCGCTTAATGTCGCGTCCCGCTGTTGCGATGAAAGATCTGGAAACGGGGCTTGTGGTGGAAGCTGGAGGCGTCTGGCGTGAGATACACTCCGATAATAATATTCGTGCTTTTCTTGGTGCGCTTGTCATCTCTCAATCATACGAGAGGAAGTCGGATAGAAATCGCGCGGAGCTTCGTACACGAACACGCGTGTCTACCGAGACACACTTTCGACTTGAATTATAAGCATACGTTCGCATTGCTCTTGCCATTTCTACTAATGCACGATTCATTTAAACGAATGCGATTATAAACTGTTTGCGAATTGAAAATTATTCAAAAATTTAATCGTGATATCGGATACTCGTACTTTATTCACACGATTGAAGAAGTTCTCGTTTAATGCTTAGGTTATAAAAATTCTTATCTCGATTACTCGAATTTCTTTCTTTAACGAAATAATTTTCCCCAGCGTTTTATATTTATTATGATTTTTAATACTCCGTTTAAGAGTAATAATTTTCGAAGCATTGTAGCAACTTAGCCAACTGCGAGATTCATTTACCTCCATAAATATTTCACATCGTGTCTTGATTTGCACGCGCATAATTGAACTACGTGGTGCAGATTCAAAGCAACTTTCTTTCACACGGAAAACATTGAAAAATTTGTTTCGGAAGGGAAAATATTATAATATTAAATTAGCGTTTCCTCGGTAGATATTTTTCAACGCCAATTAATGCGTAAACTCGTGTATAATTTAATGTCTTGGCCTTTAACATCCGAGAATAACTAATGTTTAAGTTACAAAGTAATGTTAAAATGGCGTAATTAAATTGCCAGGTGATGCTGTTAAAAGTAAAGATGTATATTAATGCGCAGGTAATTTAAAAACATATGAAACATCTTTAGTTTCTGTATAAAAAAGTTGATTACTCTATAAACTGCGGCTCGGCCTTTTAAAAAGCAAATATTTTTTATTTCGCCTGGTTCGTTCTTTCTTTCTTTTAAACCGCTTACCGGAATTCTTAGCGTCAGAAATTCATAAAAAGAAGCGTAAAAACGATCCCCGACTCCGTTTCTATATTTATATACATTGATATATTTGAATATTTAAATGCGAGGGTATAACTACATATAGGAGTATTAACAGTGAGCGTAAAAGCATGCTTAAAGCGAGTTTTCCTCGCGCTGACTTTTAAAAGGAAAACAAACAGGCGAGAGAGCAGAGGAGATAAGAAGAAGAAGAAGAAGACGGCGAGCGGGAGAAGGAAAATCCGAAATGAATAATGCGAAAGAAGCCGGGATGCTGTATAATAAACGAAAATGAAGTATCGCTCGTTAACCTTTACCGTAAAAACGAATAGACGTATCGATCGATCGAGCACCGCGTGTTCAATTAAATCCAACAATTTGAATAGCAATGCTCGGAGCACGTCGGCCGAATGCGTGGGCGCGCGGGTAGACGTAGCGAGCGAGCGAGAGAGGCACGGCAATCTGCTTTTCTATCTAGATAATGCACACGAGCAGAGTCAAAGGTGATTGAATATTCGAGGGGCGGCGGATTCGATTTACGGTTAACTGCGATAGTTAGGTGCAGTGGCTGCATCCTCTCCGAGCGCCACGCACACTCGAGCCAAATTATGGGCTGATTAGCTGATTAGGAGGCGGCCGATGTGTGCGAGCGAGCGCGCGACCCAATGGGAGCGGGACGGGGCTGGCTAAAAGAGTGCGCCGGCAGCTGAAATTAAATTTGGCGCGTGGATTGCAGGTTCGGCCAGGTGCAGAAGCGACGATGACGAGCAGCATCTGGAGCAACACCTCGAGCCGCTCAATCGGGGCCCGTACTTCGACCCCGTGGCCTCTCCCAACGTCACCGCCCTCGTCGGCAAGACTGCGGTGCTCAACTGCCGCGTTCATAATTTGGGAAACCGTACGGTATGTACCAATATCCTGCAAGAACGTGCAGCCTCTTCTTCCTGTGTTCTCTGTTCCGCGTTCCGTGTTCGCTGTGTTCTCTGCTCTAGCCTAGATCCCGCAATTTCTCAATTTATAGTCGAGTTTTACAACTCTTCGACCGCTAGATTATCGCGAGCGTCACTTTAGTCGCTAACCTCGACGCTAAATCCCGTGGATTGGACCACGGACGGCGCACTTTGCTGCGTATTTAGTACGTGACTAATAAAATGGCCGCTCAAGAAGTGGAAAATAAAGAGAATTACTGTGAGAGTAGTGACTTAAGTGCAGCTGCTGAGACTACAAAATTTGCGCAAGTACTCTATTTGAAGTAGTAAATTCGCGAATTTTCCTGTAAAATTGCAAAGTTTAAACAGAAAAGACTATTTTGCGGGCGGCCATTTAACCGGGGATAATGAAACCGCAAGATTTTCCGGAATCGTAAAAAGTTAGTTGTAACTTGGAAAAATTGTTTACATAAGCTTCGTCTATTTCGATACGGCGATAAATAAGTTTATCTTACAATAACGGCACCACGCAATGGCGGTAGTTATATATGCGAAAATTTATTAAAACGCAGTATAAAAGATATCAAATCCAAAATTTCGGCTATAAATTTTCGTAAAGATACAACTAAGTAGTTATAATTTTGAAAACTTTTATATATGGACACGGCTTACTTTTCACCGTATAATTCAGTAGTATAAAGCATAAATGACCATCCAAAACATTATAAGTTTAACTTATACAATACATAAAAGCGCAACTTCGGTGTAATAAACTTGCAATTACGCTCGCGAAAATTACAGTATTTTGATAAAAAATAAGCGGGGAAAAAAAAATAAGCTCGAGCTATTTTATTTACGGGCTTATCTTTATTTCTATCCTTGCGTTTTTTAGCCGGGACTCGGGTTGATATTTGAAACATTATGTTAATGTCGCGAGAAGAGCCAAGAGTCGATTTGCAAGATGACGAAGATTTCATAAACTTTCGATCGAAAAAATTCTCGAAACCGGGCAGACGCTCAAATTTGCCGACCTTTTTCAAAGGCTTACTTCTATAGAACTCGGCCCTTAATTTTCATTCCTAATGTCAATTTTATAAAATTCTTTGTTACTTTGACGCACACTCGAGTTTTCGCGCGAATAATATCAACGCGAATTCCCGCCTAAAACGAATTATACATTTTAAAGATAAATTGTATTTTGCTTAAAATACACTCGAAATGCATTATTCTCGCAATATGATATGAAAATTTATTATATTTCTTATTCGTAGTTCAGAAGACATTGAGATTGTTTGGCGATAATATTTGACGACACTGAATAAAAAAATAGTCAGCTGCTTGCACGTAACAGTTGCTCGCTTAAATTGTTAAATTATAAATCGAATACTATTTTACACGCATAATTTAATATTTATTTAACATCGCAACATCACTAAATGTTGCTATAAATATGTCGGCTTAACGAAGGATCGACATTATTTTATTATTATAATACTGATTTAATTCAAGAATACGCAATGAAGATATTTCATATTTTAAATTATAAAGTTAATAGTCGCATTTTCATGTGTAATTATATGTGAGTTATAAAACTCTCGGCTCGACCGCCCTATTATTTTCTAAATTCAAATGCAAGGATACGGGGAAACGCGTAGCTCATTTCGTAAGATCTCAGATAAGGTGATATTTTTAACCTCAACAATCAAGAAAGAATGTTAACATCATTATCCGTCGATCTAGAGGTAAACAAGTGCCACGGGCGAATTTCCACTTTCTCGTTTACAGGATTCATTATTTTTTTTTTTTTTTTATTATTATCTACATCTTTTTTGCTTTTACGCGTTTAGAAAATGTTATTTTTGAATGTGACTCGCTCAAACATTATCCAAACACAGAGGCTCAGACGGGTTGTGAAGCTTAGCATCAGCAAATGTTTGATTTTTGCCCTTTGATCGGCGAAAGTGTCATTCGAGGTATACAGGAACGCGGCGGAGTTTTTAATAACATTCGTACGCATCGGCGTTAATTCGAAAAGCGTTAATCAATCATGAAAACGCGCAGGAGCCGGCAACTCTTTATACACCCAAAGCTGAAATATAAATTATTTCGAGGGCGAGCAAACGGCCGCACCGATATTCGTAAATCCTTCTATTTCTCCGACTGATGCATAAATATGCACAGTTTTGTTTTAGGAAACGACATTTGATGCCTTACAAATAATTTAATTATCGTCTAATTAACGTGTTTCTGACGTTTCGTTATTTAGCGGCGCGCGCGATACGGAAATAGATTTTTTTCGCTTGATTTCCAGTTTTCGAATGCGTGAAATAAATGCACCGAAATAAATGGATTTTCCCTATAGCGCTTCGAATTATTATCTCCGTTGATAAACGAGTATGCGCGGCCGGCACGACGATATTTTACGTCTCAACATTCGCTGCTTTTTACCTTTTCAGATGTTTGCATTTTTTACGCGACGCCACGCACTTTTAAAATCAATGCATCTTGAAATGAAAGCAGCCGCCTGGAAACGCTGTAAATTTTTTAATACGTACGCTCGACTCCACGCGTGTGGGCTTAATCGATGTGCTAATGAAAGACGATTCATCATCGACTGCTATTTTCTTGGGAAAAAATGATACGAGCAAATCGACCATCGACTTTTGCGCAACCAGCGACTTTCCGTGGAACTTTCGTCCTCGCGACGAGCAGCGAGAAAAGAAGCGGGCGATTAAGAAATGCAATTACTCGCGCACTTAAGGAAACAGAAAGTGGCCTATTTGGAAAAATATCGGCGCCTCGAAGCAAAAGAGAGGCGGCGGAGCTCGTGCTGCGCACGCGAGCAATTTTTCAAATCGGAAGCTGAGCCAGAGCAGCAGGCAGCCGGAGAGAAGAGCGGCGCGAGTCGGGCACGTAATGCAGCCCTCGCTTGTTTTTCCGTAATCCCCGAGCGCCTATTTTTCCGCGAAACAAGGGCGCAATGCAGCAGCTAAGAGTCGCTCGTTAGGGGGCCGGTGCTGGCTCGACTTAACCTTCCCGGCGAAGCGAACGGAGCGAAGTTTGCCGACAGGAACCGGGACCTTTCGCCGCTTCTTCCCTGTCGTTACTCCTGTGCACGGCGTCGACGGCGGCGGGGCTGACTGTTACGCGATTACGAGGGGCGGGAGACCGACGCCGTACGCGATAGATGGGCGCGTAAAACAAGCCGTTCGCGTCCCATTCCCAGCGATAAATCCCGGCAAGCACCGCGAGTTTATGTTCTACAATAGGCCTCTCTCCAACTTATTTACAACTGCTTTTACGGAGCTTGCGATTCCGAAGGATAGATTTTTTACACGCTTGTTGGCGCGCCACTTTACCGGCTTTCCCCTTGGGGGTATCGGGCTTGTTACGAGTTTCTCCGTCTTCCTCGCGCACGCATCTTGATACATTTTTCTCTCTTTCTCGAAAAATAGGAGATATTTCTTTTTTTATTGGCACGTCGTTCGATTCAATTTGATAGTCTCGTTGCTTGTACGCCATAAGCAGAGTCTACAGTAGTAACATACGCTTCCGATCAGACTCGCCGCACTTTCCGAGACCTAATACAAGTTTCATCTTCAAAATGCGTTATTTCATCTTCGCTTGTTTAGGTGGAAAGCCTCGTATAGCTGTGCAGCATTAACGACAATTAATAATAATGGAAGCGATGAAGAATATTAATGGTTTTTATTTCGCGTGTAATCTGTGCAAAGTCATTAATTTACAGCTTACTCGCTACTTTGTGTCATCGACTATTTAAACTGAATTTTTTACGATTAAATTGCACTATATTCCTGAAAAGATTAAATCTGTAATCATGAAAATTCATCAAGGGCTAAAAAATTGTCAATTGACTATAAATCAGTCTGCTGCGGTGACGGCCGTAAAATCAATTTTTTGGACTATTACAAACAATTATACGAACTATTATTTTTGTAAGCACGGCTTTTTCATTGTTTTTCAAGCACAAAGTGTTGCAAATTAAATGCCTAGAGGGAAGCATTCTATTTTAGAATTATAAATCATCCACATCATTGGATTGTTGAGTAAATTGCAATGGATTAATTTAATCGGCGTTTACAAATGTACCAGTACCGTTATTTACCCAAAAGAGTCAAATTTAATGATTAGTAACATCAAATCATAGAATTTAATTAATTAAACAAATAATTAGATTGAACACACAAAGTCATAAATATATAAAATCTTCCTTTTTAATGGTAACGTGAGAGATAAAAAATTTAAAACTCATCGAAAATAATTTAAAAAGTATACGCCGATAGTGTAGTCGGACTGATATGTTGGGTGAGAGAGAAATTATTTGTAATAAATAATTTTTCCTATTATTCAACCAAATTAACGTTTACTTCGTATCAACAAAGATCGCAGAAAGCGAAGGAGATATTTATAGTTTTTCAGTGATATTGATTTTAAAACAGCATTTGTATCGTAATCTAAATTATTATTAGCCAGAATTTGATATTTCAAAATATCCAGAATGCATTGTTTTAACAAAAATGAAAATCTTTATTTCATATAAATTCAATTTAATTACTCTAATAATTTCGCTATTAGTTCAAGCGTAATAGAATTATTAAAGTACATCAGACTTTATTATTTCAAAATTAAGGTTGACTTTTACGTCCATTTTGCATTTGAACGCTGATTACTATTATCTGGAATAAATTATTTTATATTTTAATATCGTAAGAAAGACAACCGCTTAAAATATACGGCGCAATCGATTAGTCGGTTTAATATGTATTTCATATTGCATTGCAATTATGCTGCCAAGGTTTGCGTAGAATAATATCCCGGCAATCGTAGAAGCGAACATAACAACTTAACTCTTAAATTTGCATTTTAAGTTCTGTAAAAGCGTTGCCGGTCCAACTCAAGTTTCGACAGTTAGACGAGTGTGCGAAAGAAACGAAAAGTCTCACCTTAAATAGTGGAGTCGGCTCTTGCAAAGTAGAGGCCAGCGTCAAAAAATACGAGCACTAGGAGGAGCGGAGAAAGAGAGAGAGAGAGAGAGAGAGGAGGGGGAAGTAAGCAGCTTCGTCGTCTTATTAATTTCGTGTAATTAGAGCTTGACATGCTCGATACGAGTGTCGTATTTAGCGCTAGTTATCTCCGGTTATAGGGAGGGTCGGGGCGCGAAAATCGGAGGGAGGGGGACGGGAATGGGATTAATAGGGACCGCTATTTCACGCCGCGGAAGAATTCAGAGCGCGGTGACTGGAATTTTTTAATTCAATATAAAATTTCACGGCTTCGATGTCGATGCGCACGCCAACGTTAGCTTTTACAAGTCCAAAGCGATTCCATGGCAGCGCCAACAAAAAACGAATGGAATTTTCTTGTCGATCGCTCGTCACTCATTTCCCGATTAGAGATTCAGTTGCTCTTTCGTCTCTGGCTGCGCATTCGCAGAAGCAATTACGAAAAGAGCAACGATCCTTTTCTTTTTCTCTTTCGCTCGCCTCGGCTCTATCTCTAATGCAAAATAGACAAAGAGGGACGGAAACGGAGGTAAGTAAAAGCATTTCGTAGAAACGAGAGTAGAGAGTTAAGTCTGACGATTAAGCGATGCGATCTTTCGCGTAGTAATTAACGTCAAAAAGCCGCCTCAAGCGTAACTCGTACGTGCGTTTCGGTGCGACTGCAATTTGCCAAGTAATAATTGATACAAGTGCAAGAATCATTAAGAATAATTGGACTATCTAGATGACTCGCGATCACATTTTAGATCCGGCGGTGCATTTGCTCCGCTGCGTCTCTCTAGATGTCAAACTAATTCAGTGATTAGTGAAATAAGGAAATTAGAGATTACGGGGAAAAATTCTTAATTGCTTATTGTTCTTCATCGGTCTCAAAATTAACTGGCTTTTTCAAATACAATTATGATTAAATTTAATCAATTGTCTGTTCAAACCGGAACTTCTTTCGCGGGTAAACGCAATTTTTTAATTTGCGCAAGGCATGGATTTCACGCACACGCGCGCGCGCGCCCCTATACACGTATGTATTACAGAAAGAATGCTTTAAATAGAAATGGAAAATTAATCGTGATGTAGCTTCGTATTATTAAACGAAATTCCACATAATATTTTTGAATGGAGGAATTTAAATATTATCAGTGATAGACGAATACAATAATATATATATATATATATATATATAATATATATATAAATGGTTCAGTTGGAGCTGAAAGTAAAGCAAAAGGTAACATTTTTTTAACTTTAAAGAAATTTTGACATTTTCAAATTATGATTTACGTCATAAATCCTTCACGGTTTTAAATAGTATTTTATCGTTGCTGTGATCTCATTTTTTCAAACACCTAGAGAAACTTCAACATTTGACAAATGCTCTTCGGTATCTGGCAAACAATGAAACTTCAGAATCAAACGAGTAAAGGTCTTTGCTGCTTGTTCGAGCAAATATTCGCTACTTTACTAGAATTTTGCCGTTTAATTTCGCATTTTCATACAGCGGTTGTTGCGCACTTACTTGATATTAAAAACTACAATTGCAACTGAAAATTTCTAGTTAAAGGAAATCCTTTAATAGTAAGTAGACGTCATTGTCAAGATTTATCGATGATATATCCGTTTGATGCTCGAATACCTAAATTCTCGAATTTTATTGTGGGAAAAAGTATAGGCATTTTCGTTGGTCGGAATTTGTGGCTTCATGAACGATGCCTCTTATCCATAATGCCCATATTTCTATGAAATCGACTAAAACATGCATGAAACGTTAGACGAACCTGGTGTACCCGAAATTATTAAACTAAACTCTTCGGAGGCATTCTCGTGTGCTGGACATTTTTAAGATACTCCTGTGCTGTAAATATTTCTGGTATAAAGAAGATCAGCGTGCATTGGAAAAATGCGAATGGGAATTTCTGCCAAGAAAAAGGTGCAAGACGATAAATAAAGCCGCGGAAAAAGAGATAAGAAATAAATAAAAGAGAATTATTGAAGAAGCAGTTTACGACATCTTGGCTGAGGTCGAGCACGGAGAGTTAGAGACGTTTGAGACATACATAGACAAATAGAAAGCGAAAAAATAGAAAAGAAAAATAATAAACCGGGGCAGGGGCTGAAAAGGGGGGTGGGAAGTGCAGTATCGTGAACAATATTTACGATGTCTTATTCTTTCTTTTGCCTTGCTCTTGTGCCGCAGGTCTCGTGGGTAAGACACACGGACATTCACTTGCTGACGGTGGGCAATGACACTTACATATCCGACCAGAGGTTCATCGCCTCGCACTTTCCAAGGACCGAGGACTGGACCCTCCAAGTCAAGTACCCGCAACGGCAGGATTCCGGCTCGTACGAGTGTCAAGTCTCGACGACACCGCCTATTGGTCACTCCATGCACCTCTCGGTGGTCGGTTAGTTACCTTTCACTTCTTTGCTCCGGTCGGGGCCATCCTCGTCCTTATTTGTCAAGTTCTTGGCGTCTAAGCCACTTACTCAGCTTTAAGATGGCGAACGTGTCGAGCGGTAAAAGCTTTCTCCTCCGATTAAAGCACCTTCCAATGCCTTTTGACAACCTGTTTGATTATTTTCCAAGTTGCTACTTTCTTAAATTAAACGCGTCGGTCTCGAGATTTAATTCTGAATAATAATAATAATAAGTGGCGAGCTCTTGTCCGATCTCGAATTTTAAAAATCGAGCAGGGAGACTTTTTAAATTCTCCAAAAACTCTTTTGCGCGGAATAACCTAATTGCAAATACTGCGCATTTGTAATTCTGTCGGGCCCGCGGAGCATTCACAGAGGTAACGAAATATTGTTCACAAATTCGAGGTTAGAGCCAAAAATATCGGCGCGGCGGCGGCGGCGGCGCATTCGTAAGACTTGGACAATGAATCAAACGTCGTGTGGCGCAACAAAGAAAATTAAGATTTCATATTATTATTAGTATTACAATTTTCTTCAACCTCTCCTCTGCTCTACACTTGGAAATATCTTGGCTCCACACGAACATCATTACCAAATGCATATTCTTGCATCATTTTTCATTTCCGCAATTACTATTTAAAATGCATTCGTATTTGCGCTTTATATTTTTTGTACGAAGGAAATTAAACGAAAAAGAGAAGAGGGTAGGAGGAAAATAATTCTTCACAACCTTTGAATTTATTAAAGGACAAGTTATTAAAAAACGACAAAAATATTTTAAATTATAAAGCATAAATTTTCATAAATTTATGTAAATGAGTAAAAATATACGAATCGCATAGTTAAAAATGATAATTGAGTTCGTTTTTGTTCGAAAAAAACTTAACAACATTTTATCCGTTACGGTCTTATAAAAATCATTAAAACTAATCGTGAAATAGAATTATTTATTGTTTATACAAAACTAATTTCCATACATTGCATTACTAAATAAGGATTTATGTAATTACTAAGACTTTAAATTAAGATCTGGATTATGCATAAAAATTATAAAATATTATTTTTTGAAAACAAATTGTCATTGTATCGGTCTACTATTTATTCGAATTTTATTCATTATTAATTTGGAAATAAAAAATAATTTAAATTTATCTCTGCATGGGCTTAATTTAGTGCAATTTTTAATCTCTAATAAAAAAATTCTTCATTAGAGATAAAATATAAAAATGAAAAATTTTTGCTTATTTTGAAAATTAGTTTTTTAAATTAAATATTTAACTTTTTTTCATATTATTTTAAAATCCACAGTAGTATTAAGAAAATAATGCTCATCAATGCGCTTTTGATAATAAAGTTTTGATGCAACGAGTAAATTGCAATTTCGTGTAATGTTAATAAATTCAAAAATATTTCTTTGACCTCTACAAGTATAATACATACGCATAAATAATAATCTTCGTCAGTTTTTTAAATTTATGACAATTCTATTTCGTAGCTGCATTTTTCATTAAATGAATCGTAATTAATAGGATGATTTTAATTATTTAAAACATCGTTGAATTTGAAAAAGTTATTCTTTATTCGTATACCAAAATGCATTTTAATTTTTTTTATATACTATCTAAAAATTAAGTGTTTTGGCCTTAATTTCTTAAAAATATAAAAATCGATAGATTCATTGCAACACTGGAAATTTAGTAGATGCTAAAGATAATATATAGTCGGAAGAAGAAACGCTGAAACCATTAAAAACGGAAAGTAAAAAATTGATCGATTTTAATAAATTTCAGATACTGTATAAAAAAATCGTTACACTTGTCAAGATTAACTAAAATTTAATATGAATGAAACGCTACATTTTTCCATAAAGGTAGACGCGTTCGTTTACATTTGCATAAAATCAATACTTCTTCATTCTAGGAAATTATTTTTATTGGCATAAATATTTACTGAAAAAGTTGTTAATATTGTTTTCCTAATTTGTAAATAAATTCAACAGAGCAACGCGAGCAATAGCGAGCTCTAATATTTTGGAAGTTCACGAGTTTAACCCTTCACTCCAATGGAACTTGAACAGTTATTATTACAACATTATCACGTTCACTTTAACCGTAAATATCTGTACGGGGTTGCAAAATTGAAGTGCGCGTAAACATTTTAATAAAAGCATCAAAAGAACTTTAAGTAATTGCGAAAATTAAAAATCACGGCCTTGATAATTAAAAGCGGTGAAAAACTTAAAAACCTTAGGTTTAAAAGATTTACAATTTATTGAAACTACAAGCTTTACGTTCCTCGTGTAATATTTGTTTAAAATAATATTTATTTTAAATGCGAGTACACGATGTATCTTTATGATAAAAACCACTTTAATAAAGTAATTAGAATTGATAATTAAAAATATTCTAAGTAGTTCCGTAATTAAGGTGATATAGCAGCTTTATCATTTAATAGGAGCTCCCGAGTATACCGTTTATTTAAAAATAAAGACAAAAATGGCAGGAGCACTTTATTTGCAATATTAAATTTTTTAAATTGTTAGCTTTCGACATTCATGGTCGTGTAATATAACGTCAGTTATGTCAATATAGAGTATAAAACATCTACAGAAGATTGATAAAATGCGCCGTGCATATTTATAAAAGAAAGTTAAAATCATTGCTAAAATTATTGCCAAACACAATAGAAAATATTTGAAAATTGTTTAAATTTTCCAATTGCCAATAATTATTGCTTTTCTTTAAAAATAGGTGCGACAGCAGTCGGCAGTTGACTCGCATTTGATAATAAAAAGTTTAAATCTTTCTCAGCTTAATAAATATTGCCACAGAAATTCGGCAAGAATAAACATTATTCTGCACGAAATCTTATTTAACCGTTAAATTTATTACACACTATTTTAAGCATGCAAAGTTTTTTAAAACTCAATATTTTATTAATACTGATGCATTACTAAATTAAATATTCTACTTTGTTATGCAGCGACGTAAAACAAGCATTAAAGTTTGTTTTAGTTTTTTAATTATTATTTTTACTTTATTTTTAATGAAATTTGTATGCGATACGAAGCTCGGCATATTTAAAACTGATGCATTTCATATGAAAGATGATAGTATATATATGGAAGTATTTACTTTATCTCTAGATAAAAGTTCGCAGTAATTTTATTAGAACAAAATGAATTTGAAGAATAAAGTTCGGCGCATCTCGCTCGTGCATGATACTCAATGTCTTGTTAAATAATGCAGTTAATGTTGCGTATGCCTGAGTCGAACCTTTAATCTCGCGAATTTGAAATGCAACGTATTTATATTTGAAGGGCATGGATAACAACATATTTAACGTGCAATGGTGCAACTTTGGAGTTCTTATTATTCGAATCAGTGCAGTAGCTTTTTTCAAATTCTTTCGGAAAATGGGTTGGAAAATTACATGGAATGTACCGTGTTTCGTGATATCTGCATTGACATTTCTAAGCTCGGTGCATTCGGTGATCATTTGTCATTTGCCCTATTGTGTTGGAATACGTACACAGCGAATGTATTTCACGCAGTTGATATTTGCAACGCATAAAGTACCAAGTAAGTGACAGGGGGTTTTTATAATTTTGCTTTAATTTTTAAAAGCCTGTGCAAGTGCAAGTAAAAAGCTTCCGAGTACTTCTGTTCTGGTATAAAAAAGTACACGCACTCGTTCCATTTATGATTATGAAAGTTACGAGAAGTTTTCATTCCATTGAACAGCCGGCTGTTCTTCAGATTTAGCACAGAATTTAGTATTATTATATATATGATTACTGCAAAACTGAATACGCGTAGACGTTCACACGCGATATTTCGAAACTTTTAAAGAGATATTTTTTAACAGCACACACACGTACGCGCGCGCAGAGTTTAATAAATTAAAGTTCGTCTAAAAAATAGCAAAGAGAATACGAGGAGGCGTCTGCTCGGAAAGTATTACAATTCAAAATATATATTTGCGGAAAATACACAAATTATTTAGTAAACTGAATAAAAATATATTCTGTGGAGCAGAAGGTAATTTCTATTTGTCTCCGGGCTCGCCAATTATTTCCAAATAAAAGAGAGGAATGCTCAAAGGATTAAAATTAAAGAACAACGAGGAGAGAGGAGCAGAAGCAGCGTGTAAAGGTAACCAGTATGAGTAAATTTAAAAATTTGGGTGGAGCCGGAGGGGAAAACTGTACCGCGCCCTGACACGGGAGACGAGAATCTGAATTAAAATTCCGAGGGGCGGCGATGCGATCCGCCCGTCATTACCAGTGATCAGCAGCAGCAGCAGCAGCAGCAGCAGCAGCAGCGTCTATTACAAATAACTCAGAGCACCTTTAAATTTGCACACAGAGCCGAAGACCGAAATCCTCGGAGACGTGGACATGTACATAAATAGAGGCAGCACTATGAACCTGACCTGCGTGGTGTTGCACAGCCCGGAGCCGCCGCCGGCCATCGTCTGGACACACGATAAACAGGTCATTTTTCCTCTCTATTTTTCCACCTTTCCACCTGTCTGCAAATCTTTATTCGCGGATAATTCGACCTAGTTTCAGCCTCATAATGCATCCGCTATCGCTGCGGGTGCCGGCGAACTATTATGAAATTGATAACACATTAATGCCTCACATTTATAAGTTATTTTATGCCCCCCGAGCTCCGATCCGAGGAACGTTCTCGAGTCGGGTCGGCCTTCTCGTTATCAATTATTGAAGAGGCTCGCGACGTCTTTAACGAACCAAAAAGATTAGCTGCTCGTTATTAGATAATCGCGATAATCGTAGGGCTGGCATTGTTTGTGTGCGTGTTAGTGCATTAGGCCGAACGCGAAACGAGTAGAGTTGCAGCGCGCGTTTTCGTTGCATTAACGTTGATTAGACGCGTCTTGGGTGTTGTTTTAATCAAGAAAAGCAAATATCGCTGTTTTTTCCAGTCGGGCCTCTTTCGAGTCTTAAAAATAAATTCCGATAGTTTTTTATTGGCTCACGTGCGTCTTACGAAACAAGTGCAAAAAACCAGCGACAAATATTTCCCTAGAAAATATTCCGCTGAAAATTATCAACTATCTCCTCTTTGGTTTTAATAAAAGTGTGGATTTTGGTAAACGAGAGGCGCGTCAAAGCTGTCGAGCCGGCGCAGGTTTAAAATGACTCGAGAAATTTGGAAAATCAATTGGCAACGAATTCTGACGAGACTTCGATTAAAAAATATGTCTGTTTACCGACACCACGTAACGCATAATTAATTAACGCGTATTAAGTTTCGAACAAACACAATAAGCGACTGGTTTTTATCAGATAAATTTCGCAGCCGTCATTGGTGAATTACATTATTGGTTTTGGGACGATGCAATATTGTAATTCGGGAAGTGAAACGAATGAGAGATTTGCATTGTTCGAGGACTATTTTTAATTAAAATTTATCCGCGTAGAACCAATAGGGTATATCGCGTGGCAGAACTAAGTATTGTATATTCTCTTTGTATTGGACTTTCAAAAATGCAAATAATAATACTAAAAATAATAAATGATACGAAATATATTTGAATTTGAATAGAAGGAAATGGAAAAATTCGTCCTCCGCATTCGCGACAATGAATTCGGAAATTTAATATTTTGTAAATGCGATTTTGGCTCGGTAATGTGGGAACACGAATGTTTCTTAATAATTTAAGGTCGCCGAGGAAGGAACACAAGTAGCAGCGACTCGAGCTTAAAAATTATTTTCAAACCCGTTTCATTGAAATAAGTTAAGCATTTTACTTTAGCTAATGAATTCTAAAGAGTGGACTCGCGGTAAAATTTGGTGATCGGGACTCCGATATAAGAGTGGCTTATCCGCACTGAGGTTGAATTTACGGGACGTAAGAATTTTAAGGCGCCAGATATTTTAGCTTTAATATTTATATTAGTTTGATAAGTACGATAAAGATCTTATCGTTTCAGTTGTGTACAAATGGCACCGAAAATAAACTATAAAATATTCGATACACTTTTATACGGATCTCAAATTTTTAATGCGCCGAATATATGGCGCAGAATAACTGTCTTAAACATTCGGCAACCTTATATTTTCTTGGTCTATTCGGATGCGTAACGACCACTAAAACAAGCGACTACTCTTTACGAGCATACACTTTTTAAAATGTAATACTTTAATAATACTTGTAAATCTTGGCAAATTTTCCGATTGTTTCCCCTTCTTAAAAAGCCGTAGAACGATCTTATAAATTTCCTCGATCCACGGCTGAAACAACATTCGCGGCACCTTAAATTTCTAATTGTCCTGTTTTTATCATTGCGTGCGTCAGCTTTTTAACACCGCGCTTATTAAAAACAATTCAAGTATATCATTCGGCTCGTAAAGAAGTTATTTTATTAGTACAGCCACTCGCAAAGTCAAACGAAGGGATCTGAAAGTTTGAACGCTTAATTTACGAGTTTCACAAACGCGCGCGCACCCACAACAGTTTGGAATTAATTACAAGGCATTTTTAATCGTTATATTTGCGCAGAGCATAAAGTGCCAAGTGTACGAGGGTTGACTCTCGTTATATTTGGCGCGATTCGATGCTACTGCAATCGAGTATCCGCGAATACACGAGTCCGTGGGTTGTGTTAGTGCCGCGCTAATTCTTCGGCTTTCTCCTTACGATAAAAGTCACGCGCGAGTTAAACTTTAGTCGATTGTTGCCGCGGGACGTTATTTGAAACAGGGAGTGGACGTTGCGCACCCAAAGAATTTGGCCGCGCGTCCGAAAACTATTCAATTCCGTGGATTACGATTGGCTAAGCTTTAGGATCGTCCAAAAATTAAACGCTTCCGCTAAAAAGTGTTTTTACGCAAAGTGTAGCGCAAAGCATTTGGCCCCGAGGACTGCTGCTAAATTAATGAGGCAGTACGATTGAAAATTAATCGGACGAAATGAAACTGTTTCGCTCGCGAAATGCTCTTTACAAATGGCTGTTATCGACGAGCTATTTTTCGTGCACGTACACGAGCCCAACTAAATTGCT
Source organism: Platyscapa corneri (assembly GCA_018907185.1). Classification (NCBI taxonomy): domain Eukaryota; kingdom Metazoa; phylum Arthropoda; class Insecta; order Hymenoptera; family Agaonidae; genus Platyscapa; species Platyscapa corneri. Next base: position 4,385,688 of record JACCHW010000012.1, read on the forward strand.
ATTCGTATGAAAAATTGACGACAGCCACTCTTCGAGTCGATAAAAACATTACCACTGCGGCCACTCGTATGTTATCGTTAAACGCAATGTAGTTAAGTTTTAAACGAGTAATGCGCCCGTTTAATTAATCGCAATTGATATCATTTTACAATTGGCGCAGTGAACGGAATATTTATCGGAGCGCTCGTGTCGTTGGGGATCGCGCGCAGAACCGGAGCTACTCGTCGAATTATAATAATGCAGTTAGCATTCGAGCGCCGTTCCAGCGCCGGACAGTTATTAAATTTTTCCGCGACCTTTTTCCATCGCCTCTCGCGCTTTTCAATTTCGCCCGCGAGCTCTTAAGTGCGGAGGCACTTGCTCGCCGTATCGTCTACACTTTTACGCGTTTTACGCGACTTTCCGCGCGGCCCGTATTTTATGTCGAGGGCGCAAGTTTCGCACGCTCCGACTGTCCGGCCCGTAAAGACTTCTGGTCGCGATGCGAAATTTTCCGGCAGCGCGCCACGCCTCGAATCTCGGGCTGGGCGGGTTCCCGATTTCAAGCCGCCTTGGCCCGGAAACTCACTAATGCCCCGGCCAACTTTGGCAACGTGCGTCGCAATGGAAAGGCCATAAAGCGCGGCCCGTCCCGCCGCGCGAAAAGTCGATAGGAGTCGCGCGTGTGTGCGCGCACAGCCGGCGTGACTCGCGCGATTGCGTGCGCGAGGGGAAGGAACCCGAGTCGCCTGTGAGTAATAAAGAGGGAAAGAAGCCGCACGTGTGCGGGAAGGCTCTAATAAAGTATCATCTACACTTTCGATGTGCGCAGGAGATCAATTACGATAGCCCGAGGGGTGGAGTGTCGGTGATCACGGAGAAGGGCGAGCAGACGACCTCGTACCTACTGATTCAGCGAGCCCAGCCTGCGGACAGTGGGAAGTACACCTGCCACCCGAGCAACGCCAACACCAAAACTGTCACGGTCCACGTGCTAAATGGTGCGTATAAAAAGCTTCCAATTACTTCAGCAGCCACTCCGGCCGCGCGCTCACGATCTAACGACCTTCTTTTTTCTCTCCCTCTCCTTCGTCTTCCGTCTTCCACCCCGTTCCTTCCTTCCTTCCTCCAGCCGCACCGACAATTATAGAGACAAGCCCTGATAAGCCGCGGGCAGTTCCCTTGCGCTTTCGCTCCCCTCGCAAATTGCCGCGTGTGCAAAGGAGCTATTGTTTACGGGAAAATGACAAACTACGCCGCGTTGTTAGTCCGACTTTTCATTTGCCCCCTTTCCCTGCTCTTTTTCAGTCCTCCCGATCAAAGCTACCGTTTAAGAGGGCCTTCCTTCCAGTAGTCGCTGCTGCATAATGCAACTGCGGATAAATCGAGGGCTTAATAACGCAAGATTTGTCTGGATTCGACGCTTCCGGGCCAATTTTTACCTCCGCCGCTAACTTTTCCCATCTTTCACCTGTAAATTATCGCCTCCCAAACAACACGGCTGCGTATCGCTTGCGAATCGAGGAGGGCCATACCTTTTGAAAAACTTTAAATATACTCGAGTAATAGCGCTGAATAAATCAGATTTCAAAAAGATCGAGAGCCTATATCGAGTTTCAAATTGTTTGACCGAAGCATCCAGTTGTTTCCATCCTTTTAATAGGCACTTTGAAATATTAGCTCGCAAACAATTTAAAGTTTATCGCAGATCTCGGATTTGAAAATGGCGAACGAGTTGATTATTTTTCGCAATATTCCAATGTAGCGGGAAAATAATACATTCTGTGCTCGCAGAGGAGATAAGAAACGCAGAGAGACAGAGAGAGAGAGAGAGAGAGAGAGAGAGCAGAGAAGAAAAATAGTGAAACAAGAAGAAAGAGAAAGGAAAAAGCAAAAGAACCATTTTTCTGCGTTATTCCATATAACCATTAGTCCTCTGGGATTTCTCGGACACTTGTCCAAAGTATACTTTTTGAGATATTGTGTTTCTTTGAAAAATGTCTGCTTAGCGCCAGGTTTCGACTCGACGTTTAAAAATATTGACCTTAAGAGTAGATGGATCGGATGAATGATAGTCTTACGAGAGGTTTCATTACGAAATCATGGAGAAATGATAAAACGCGGTAAAATGTAAACGACAATGTTACGTTCGGAATAACACGGGCATGCATTTATCATTAATAAGCCGTCCAGCAGTCCCTGTTATATCTATCAAGGATACGCGAAATACGTTGCATTCGAGGAACCAGTGCCTCGATGCGATATCATTATTTTTTATTTTTTCGCTTCTTACCTCGTCATTTTCGCTATGTACGATGAGAAATAAAATCAGAAATAAGGATAAGAGAAGACACAATTTTCAGCCATTCGTGTTATCTGATTTAGGTAAGCGTATGATAATGTGCATTTTGTAGCTGATAAGCGATCGAAGGATAAAAGTTTTGAACTCGTATTGAGGTCGAAAAAAATATTTCAATTCTATTCGAAAATATATAAGTTTCCGCTTAATATTGCGAAAGCTGAAGAACAAAAACATGAGCGATTGCTTAATCACGTTGTAGCTGTAGCATAGTTTAAAAGTGCGGATGAAAACTGTCGCGCGATGAAGCGTCTAGCGCAATACGAGACGTTTACATTATCCAAAAGTCAGAAGTAAATATTCGAGGGCCGCTAGAGAGGTTTCATTTTGAATTTATAATATTTACGAAAGAAAAATCGGAAACATATTTTTTCCGAAGATTGGAGAACGAAAAGTATTTTGCGACCATTATCAGCGAATAAGTTGGAGCCGACGCTTCGAAATGCGCTACCGGCATAAAGATGTTTAAGCTTTAAAATACTTATTTACAAAGGAGCTTGATTCTCCATTAAATCTGGGTTAGTAGACTACTAGGGATAAATATCAGGGGAGCTCGAAAAATTCCGAGTTAATAATGCAATCAACGATTATCTGTTTCTTTAACTCAACTTTGCGTTCACAAATTAACTGAAAATTACGGAATGAAGGGGACCTAAACGCACATAAAATTACCTTATTCCGTTAAACAATAGGGGGCGGGTCGAACGAAGCAGTCTTATCGAAAAATTCCGTAGACGCTCGGGTGGATAAGGAGTGCGGCGTTGTTCGGGTCGAAATTCAAGACGAAATAGGAAGGTAGAGGCAAATGAAGTTCGGCATAAGAAAAGTATCGGGGCGAGCGGTGAAAAACGACGAGCGAAGAGGAAATTAAGACGGTACATTTTGACGAATAATGGGCCAAAAGAAAGATCCGAGAAACGTATTTCATGTGAAAAAGCGATTCCCTTTTTCCGGAAAAGAAAGCGGATGACATCGCGGGCCCGGCAGGGAGGGGGAGAAGATCGAGCGGGCTTCAAAGGAGAATTTTTCATGACCACTTCTCCGAGTCACTCGAGCACAATGAATAAAAATACGTTTATTCGAAAAAGACGAAGCAGCATCGAAGCGCGGCAGCAGTCACAACTGCTTTCCTCGAATACATTTCCCTCTTGTTCGCTCGAGGATAAATGCCAGTGCAGTCACAAAAATCACGTGTGCCTGCGTCACACAAGATGTTGTTGCACCCGAGGTGGCACGAACCTGCCTTAATATTAGTCGGGGAATACGAAAAAGCCGAGGGGAGCAGCGCCGAATGCCCCGATGGAGGAAGAATTCCCAATAATTTTCGAGCCCCTTTCGTTGAGTGATGATATATAGATGAGGGATGATACCTCTTTTGGCGTCCGAGGGCCAGCCGTCGGACCAGGGAACCAGCGAACCAGGCACGGCACTGCATAAAAATTCAGGAACGAAGCTCTTAGCCGATAAACTGGCGCGTTCTGCTACTTACTTATACCGATGTCGTGATAATCCGACGGCCTTGAGCCAACAAGTATGCGGGTCATCGATGAAAATTTCATTTTCCTTCACCGGAGCATTAACGGACGCGATGTCACGACTGCAGGCAAGAATTGCTCCATCGCATAAATTATCACAATAAGCGCACATTAAAGGTTAATGTCGTCTTCGACAAGTCACAGCGATCGATATCACTTGCTGAATAAATCCAAGCACCCAAGTTACGTCTTAATTTTTATACAATTTTTATAAATAACAGTCGCAACGTCCATCGTTTTCCTGCAATAATCATGCCCCGCGTCTGAATACGGAATAAGATTTTCTCTATTTCTGATACGTAGATATTTATCGATACTTGGAGTTCTTTTTTCATACGGAATTCGCGCAGTTGTGGTTGATACGTGAAATTTTTACTAAAAACCTGCATAAGTTTAGACGTAAAACAGAATTTTCGAGCTGAAGGTTTATTAACGACATTTCCTCGATACGTATTCAGTAGTATGGTTAAATCTATTAAATTCAAAAGGAACTTTCCTTCGGCAATCGCGATTCTTATTTTCTTGTATCAACCATGATTTTATAAAATTTTTTTAGCTATTTTGACGCTAGAATTGCTTCGGAAAAATAAACAATTAAAAATGTAACGTGTGTGTGCATGCTACTGCCTTAGGGGTGGAAAACTATTATATATACATTTGCGCCATCTGCGACGTGCTTTTAGTGCGTTAATATCGTGGTTCCGCTACGTCTTGTTACGTGATTTCACGATCAGACCCTAACCTATACTTCGATATTGCAATCATGAATAAATGACACTATTTTATGACGAAAAATTACTATATTTCACAGCTCTTTATTGTTATTGTAATAACTACAATAGTCAATTTTATGAAAAGCACTAATTAAAAAATTACTTACGATTCATCAAAAAGTCTATATTTATTTTTGATTCGAGTGTATATTTTACTGTATATTTTACTTATATTGCGGTCTTTCTATTGCTGCACTAAAAAATTTGATTTACAGAAGACGAAAAATTGTATTTTTGTAAAAAAAGAAAGCAGCGAAGATAAAAAAGGTCTATACTATATTTCTCAAATATATTTCTCAAATTCAATAAATACGCTTGGAAATTGTTAATACATAATAAACGGAATATAAATTATTTTCGATTCATCAAGCATATATCGATGTTCAATAATGTTTTTGCATCGAAAAAAAATTAGAGATGAAAGTGCATTCGCTCGTAGTTTTAGATTATAGGGTTTGGAATTTTTTTATTAAATCAAATGTTGATGAAAAACATTTGATTCAATTATAAAATGAATTACACGTTCTCTCAATTAGTTAGTAAATTTTTTTCATTGTATGTAGCAATGATTTTTATTGCAGAAGCAGATTTTCATTAAAGAGTAATAATTTTTTAAAGTGCGTAGAAATTGCAGAAATTTTGAAAGATGTAGGATTTTCCTATTCGTAATATATCTCAAATAGATTTTCAATTAAATTATTTTGATATTTCAATGCCAAATCTACTTTCACTTTTAAAAAGAAAAACTGAAAAATTTGCCTATAAAAATAGTACGAACTGAAATTGGGAGATTATGCAACGAAAATCGAAAATGAAGTAATTTTATCGTAAAATTTGGAAAAGCTTAAATTATATTATTATTGTTCCATACAACAGAAGTGCCACTCCAAAGAAGGTGAATAATAAAAAATGATCTTTTTTGCATTTGGACGGCCTCGAGTTGATTTTCTCAGTTGTGCACTTGTGCGTTCAACCGTTGCTTATTTCCGTGTAATTATCCTTCCAACGTGTGATTAAACGTCATCTCGTGTTAAAAATGTTGCAGGGGAACATCCAGCAGCGATGCAACATGGCGGCCAGTTGAGACTCAGCAATCCCCCGTTCGTGGTAATGTTGGCGACTTTGTTGGCCTTCCGTAACAATCGCCACTGAACGAGGAAGAAGAGGACGAGGAGAAGGAAATACACGAGCTTGCGGTCAGTCGTTCATCGTGACAACTCACTATGTATATTTTATAATTCTTTATACTTTATAAGCCCGACCTTTTTCAATAAAACTCCCTTGCACTTTTCGTACTCCCACTTGTTTCCCTGCTCTTTCCTTTCACTTTACTTCCGAACCTCCGAGTAGAAATTTAAACGTGGTCGAAGCTTCCGCCGATATCGTCCGTAGATGAAACTGATAACGTCTGCAAATTAATCGGAAGTCTTTATGTTTATCCTAAAAGAAGTGCTTTTGTGAAAATAAATATTCGCTCGAAATGCGCGCGATATTTAGAAAGATTGATTGGCAGTCATTGTTAAACTCGATGCGCGCGTTTGGATTAAAAATATTGTTTTTACCATTTTTTAATTCGACGCTATTTTATGGAATTCACGTTCAACAAAACAAGAATAGGAAAATGTTCAGTGATTGATGTGCAGAATTCATCCGAGGAGGGAATTTGACTCTAACTTTTCACTTAAACTGCATTATCCGAGCGCCGATGAAAGCAGCCCGTCGCAATTTGATGCTCGAAACGTCGCGCGTGCCTCGAGCTCTGCACTCATTTGGACATTGTAATTATTCGCTATTCCTTGTAGAAGTGTACATAAATTGCAGCCAGCGCCGGACTATTCAGCGACGTTATCACTTTTATCCACGACGAAACTACGGCTTCCCCAATATCAGTCAATCAAGTGGGGCGATACGAGGCCCAGAGCAACGACTCGCCGGCATCAGCGTCCTCTCGCTCAAATCTTTTAGAGTGTGATCTCGTCCCGCGAGTGAGAATAGTTTTATCCGGTGCGAGGACACGGCAAGAGATAGAGCCGACGTTTTTCCAAGTTGCGCCTTGCAGCTGCACTCTAATATTAATTGGATGCGGCAGGATAAACGAGCGGAGATCCACTTGGCGGATCGGGAAGAAATTTCACTCCAAGATATTTAGCGTTCACCTTTTACCGCGAGCAAGTAACAGCCGCGACGTGGCGCGTGTTTGCGGAGGAGTGACGGAATTGCACGCCACTACTTCCTCATCTAGGAATTTCAAAGCGAGCCTGCTATTTGGCTTTGGCGGGGAACCTTTGCCGAGTCAGTTTGCGGAGTCGGTCTCGCAGTCGTCGTGTTGTCGTCGATGCTCCCTTTAAATGAATACGCGCGCTCGGAAGATGCGAGAAAGGAGGAGAGCGCTTTTGCCGGCGCGCGCGAGCTACCAACCTCTGTGTGTGTGTGTGTGTGCGCGCGCGCGCGCGCGTATTGCATTATCGGTTACATTAGCGCTGTTTTCAATTTACGGCCGATTTATTTCCGAGTCGCCCGACACACATTGTATCGCTCACGGCTCTGCGCAGAAAACTGGACTCGTACACTAGCAAGGGACACACCCAAGCTCCAAACTTGGCTTGCTGACCCAACAACACTCGACGCTTTGTTGTTCGCTTACCAAATAATGAAATCCGCACTATTTTTAATGGTCATTGCTTTACGAAAACAAGGATCGTGCAAACGCGCGAGTTATTGCGTCGCGCTGTTAAGGTCGTCGGTATTACTCGGTAATGGCGCGCCTCGAGCGCTGCGGTCGAACAAAGAAAACGGGCCGGGAACTAATCACGAATTGGACAAAAAGCTCGATTAATGAAAAGACATTTGTTGCGATCTTCTTCGAGTGGAGGAGGCGAGTCTCGCGTTAAATTCAACGCCGCTCCCGGATTTCATTATTCGGTACTGAAAAATGAACAACTGCAAAGTTTTGCTCAAATCCGTAAGTTAAAGGGTAGATGCTTAAGCTCACGACTGATGTATTACACGCGCCGAATTCATAGCGGAGGGAAAATTCGAGTAATTTGATTTTCTTTTTTTATGTACGAGACAAACTGTGCTTGGATGTGCTCGCAAAATTTTTCCGTCTCACGAGCAGAGTTTCTCGAGTCTCTAATGCCATAACGGTACGTCTCAATTTTCTTCCACTTGCGCTGTTCGAGGGCGAGGAAGGAGAAGGAAAGGACAAAAAAGAAGATAAGAATAGAAAGTGCTACTTTGTCGTAGTTGGCGAGAGAAATCAAATCGGCGGAGTCGTGTACGAGCGGCTCTGCCTCGTAATGTCGGTGCGAAAATTTATTGTAAAGAGTTTGTACCGAGTGCGAAATATGATAACCACTTGACTATTCATAAGACGTAAGGACGTTTACAGAAAGGAGGCGGCGAAATGTTGACGACCGACTTGTCTTGGTCGTGCGACGCGCGCGACGACATTAGCTCAGACCGTTGACGCGCCTTCGAAAAACACATACTAATAAAGCCAAGCCTCCGTTAATTCCATTATTTCCCGTACAAGTGTGTAAGTTCATGTACTTATGATAGGTTTGTTGCACGTTACCTGAATGTACGTTCCAATTTGTGTCGTTCAACGAAAAATATCGAAAAATTTATTACGATAGAGCTGTCCGGCAATGCCATCGTGCGCGCGCAGCTCTCCTGTCTTCGCTACTTTACTGTTTACCGTTATTATTTACCCTCAGTTTGCTGTATTTTTTCGGAAATTTTCGTTAAAGATGTTTTTTAATAAAAATATTTACACCAAGCACCTGTGTATTCTTCTTTTTTCACATTGTCTCTGCCTTTGACACCACCAGTAGTCACAACGAACTACGCTTCGCACTAGTTTTACTCGAGCCAGTGCCCGAGCACTTTTAAGCAGTTGTCTCGCTCCAACTGCAGAATGTAATTATAAATAAATTCAATTAAAAATAAGCGATTTTCGGGAGTGAGTTATTGACCTGGTCGCAGACCGAAGGGTAGTTTCAATTATTTCAGTTTGGGCTTGAATTCGTTCGTTACGCCAAATTGAATTTTGGTTCGGTGTCTCATTAAAACCAGATTCACAGAGACGGACGTTGCAAGGATAGTTTTGCGCGGGCAAAATAATTATTATCGATAAACGAGCCTCGCTACCATCGTTCTTATTTCGCTACGTATTGCAATTTTTTACGCGCGTGCTGCTACGCTGAGAGCGAGAGAAAAATTCAATCCGCGGTGGAAAGTAATACGTATAACGTCAAAATTTGAATCCGCGGGCTAAATCGAGTGTTGAATGAAACATCTTTCATAGCACGTGAGAATAAGTACTGCCTGCGGTTTTTGATTTCTTTTCAGAATCGCTGGTATAAATTTTTAAGAATCTACTTTGCGATCGCCCGGAAGGAAATACGGAATTTACAACTTGCGGTATAAATAATATTTAAAGAGGGATTCGTTGCTTATCAATTTTTCACAAATCTTCCACTATTCACTCGATGTTGCAGCGAACGCGATACTTTCCAAGTCGTTTTAAAAATAAATTTTCTTTCCTTTTACACTTGATATTATGCTTTCGAGTGATTAATTATCGCACGCCAAAAAACTCGGAAGCTTAAATATTTGTTTCACTTTTGGATTTTATTATCGTCATCCTTGCAATTAATTTATTGTTGCGATTATCGTTATCGGTACGATCTGAGCCAACGAACCCAGTGCTGTTAAAGTGTTTAAAATTATAAAATGTTTATTTTTTAATTTCACTCGACACAGTTTCGGACAGCCTTTTTTTAACAGATTAGCGTCTTAAATTTTACTTAGTATTTTTTAAACGTTAATTCTTTAATACAAGATTAATTATAAAAACAATTTGCTTTTCAATAAGTGATTTAACTTCCATTGAAGTGAATGAAAATGAAAATGAAACAATAAAGTTGATTCGAAGTATTGTAAAAATCTGTAACAACAAACAACAATAGAACGAAATATTGAAAAATACGAAAGTTTACGAATAAAATTAAAAAATTTATTTGAAAAAAAAATTTAATACCGAGCGGGATTTAAAATTTATTCGAAAATTCGTATTACGAATGCAGACGATAAATTAGCGCCATTGATTCCCATTGACTTCCATGGTGAAAACGAGAACGAAAACAAGAGCTTTTAGCCTCGTGACGCGGGCATCCGGTCAAGAAACGTCGACGCACACGTGGACGGAAAAAGTGAAAAGGAAAAAGGAAAAGATGAAATCCAATGGGAGTAGCCGAGCGTACATTATGGACCGTCCAATTTTCAGCGCGAGGGAACAAACAGACGTCGGTGGACATGCAAAGCAAAGCGAATTACCGCTAGAATTGCCCGCGGCCGCGCGCATTTCCATGTAAACACAAACAATTATACGCACATTCGTCTTTACGCTAGCGTGTCGGTGCAATTTTATCAGCTGCAGCGACTGCCGAAGCCCGAGTATAACTCAGCGCCGGTGCGCCGCTAGTGCCCGGCCCCAGGGGTGAAATCGCAATTTTGCTCCTCGTGCACGTCAGCCGGGTCGGAGAGAGGATCTGCATCGTTTCATCGGCTGAAACCCTGGAAGCTCGGGCTCACACGCTCGGCGCGGGAGGGAGGGGCGAGGGGTCCGATTCAAACGAGGATTTACCGCGGCCGAACCTTTTCTGGATTACGGAGATCCGGTGGATAACGTCAGCTTCGCGTCGCGACGCTCCCCCTCGGCGGCTAAGCAAGAGCGAAGACGGTTGCGCGCCCAGCCATTCAAGGAGACGCCTTCAGAGAGATTCGCTGGTCCGACGTCTGGGCGCAATAAGCGGAGACGCCTCGCCGAACCGGCGAACGACGAGCGAACGACGTCGGCTGCCTGACGAGACGTCCTCAGAGACACAGAGACGCAGAGCGCCGCCCTTAGCTTCATCCTCGTGCGCTTCTATTTTTCCAGCTTCAATAGTTCAAGTGAGCCTGCATTCGTGTTCCGGGGAATAGTGCCGGTACGAGCGGGACTCGAGTGGTAATTACGTCGAAACTGCATACGCGGTCCGATGGAAACTGATCTCGAAACTTTTTGTCGGCGGAAATTTATCGAGGTACGCCTGGGCTAGTTTTAAGCCATAGTCGGTGCAGCGCACCACAGAGACGCCGCGAACAATAGTCTCCGTCGTGTGTCGAACCTCGAGCGCTCGTGTTTGCGCGGAACAAGTCGTACGTCGAATTTAATCGCAAGCGGCTGTGTGTGTCTGAGATTTGTCGAGCGTTCGCTCAAGGACACAGCGCACTTCCGCTGAATGCCGAGTTTTTGAAATCCCGCAGAAATCCGGGTGTCGGCGCTCCTTATTTCCCGACAATTTTATTTCTGTCCGCAATAATGTCTGGATATCTGCGAACTTTGCGGCCCGACGTCCCGACTGGTGGAAAAATCCCAGTCCGGGCGGCGCTCCGAAGCTACAATTTAAAATATTCCGTATGAAAAGGGGAACGAGTATATTAGCCAGCCGCGGAAAAGAGCTTAATTAGGATTCACAAACACCGACCGAGATTACAAGCCGAGTTATCATAGGACTCGTAATAAAAAGTGCAGCAAGCATCTCGAGTGCCCTCGGCGAGGGCTGGCAGCTCTAATACTTTTAGAGGGAAAGCTCCTCTCTAAGTACGGAGGAAAGTAACGTGTAAGCTTAAATGAGAAGCCGGCCTCGGAGACAAGACGCGGAGAAAGGCTTTCTGCGCGGCAACCGCGCGCAACAACGCGTTGAAAGCAATTGAGAAAGTGGAATAATAAAAATGAAGTAACACGCGAGGAGATTCGAAAAGAAATTCCACGCGTCGAGGACTCAAGATTGACAAATAAGTTGGGCAGAATGTAAAGAGAAAGTAGCATAAGGACGGGTACGGTAAGACGAGAGAGAGAGAGAGAGAGAGAGAGTAATGTGTCTGACGCTGGATAAAAGGAAAAGGGTCTTTCCTTGGCTTACGCTCGCTGCCGTACAACTGTGTATACTTAATAGACTCGTAGACGTAAATTCAGATTTAAATGCAGTTCTACAGGCTAACGCTTCAAGCTCCGGACTTTCTTCCTTTTTAGCAAAACATACTCCGTATACGTACGTATAGTAAGGGGACGACGTTTTCTTCCATTCTGTTTTCCATTTTTCTTCCTGGACGTCGGTACGTATATCCGCGCTTTACGTGATTTCGCGCGCCTTGGAAATCCAGGAAAATACTGGAGGTGTGTGTTTCGGTGTACCAATCGGGGCCTTCTTTCGGACGCTAAAAATTATCGATGCTGGCGCTGTCCAAGTTTTTTCATTTAAACCGCTCCGGCGAATATTAGCAAAAATATTTTTTCCGAGGAAAATATTTAAACGACCGGAATTGAAATTCGCATCACAAGTTCAATGATATATCCAAAACTTGATGGGAAAGCCCGAGGCGAGCCGAGAGCCAAGCTTCGGCCCCTAATGGGGATCATTTGAATTTTCAGACCTTATTCTCACTTTTTATAAAATTGAGTTTTCCTTAAACTTTCCAAATTACATCTCGCTCTTAACCTTTTAACCTGATAAAACATAAAATTCTCGACGAATTTTTAAAACTAAATCGAGATTAATGAATTAAACGGCATCGCAGCTGCGCTTCATCAAGATTATTTTATTAGTTGTTTGTTGTTGTATTCGGAACGAATCCTCGTACCGCGACAAGTGCACAAGAGATCGTTGTCCTCTCTCCTTGAAAACAATGACTTTAACGCGTTCTGATCGCGTGTTTTGAGTTTTTTATTGTCTTCTTAATTCTGCGCGAGCGATTATTTGTCAAGAAATTTGCCGAGCGATTCACACGAGCTTTTTATCTCGAAAAATGTGTGTCTCAAAAATATTTTACACCCTAATACACTTTCATTAGCGCAGTCTATTCTATAAATATTAATAGGAAAAATGCGAGTGCATAAAATTTCAACAGAGTTGGAAATTGCTCGGAAAATCAGCTCGTATTTTACGCTTTTTTCTAGCTCTAAGGTTCTAAAGAAATTTCGCTCTAAAATTTCGCAAAAATTCAAAGAGAGTTTGACTTTCAGAGAGCGGCGCGCATTCGATGAAGAATGATTACGCAAAAAGCTGAACAGCGGCTCTGAGCCGGAGGAACTGCACTTCCTCCTCCTCGCTTAATGACAAAACGACAAAAGTATACTCCCTTCCCTGGTGGAAGAATTCAATTTGTCACTGCCGAACAGTCCATCCGCGCGTGTATTCTGATGCGTTGCGCCGGTCAAAAGTGTCCCTCTTAATTTTGGCCGCTGCAGGCGCGGTCGTCGGCCTGGCGTACGTCGAGGAGTGTGCACGTGGACGGAGATGGAGTCGAACAAAAGGTAAGAAGAAGCCGGCCTGGAGGGTGGGTACGGACGGGGTCTCGAGGGGAGCCACGGCAGATTGGTCCGCTGGCACGCTTCAAGTTTTCGCAGAGGATTTTCCGGAATTCATCCCCAAGGCATGTGTATTGTCTAGTTTACGGCGCGGCCCGTTCGGCTGGAATCTGAATCGGAGGGTCAAGTCTTCCATTTTCTTCCGCACATACTCTCGAAGCGTAAGGCGCAGCTCCTCGCCATTTCTTTTTCTTTCCCCTTTTTATCAGCGGCTTTTCTTTTTTTGTTCCGAGGCTTACCTCGAAACCCAGCATCGATTCATGAGAAGCGCCAGGAGTCCTCGTTGTCGTCGTCATTCCCTCTTCCAACGTCTAATGGATCCCTCGATCCGTGAAACTAACGATCCACTTGTCAGACTTCTCTCGCGCGCTCCCTCCCTGCCCCCCCCCTCACCCTCCATCGATACCCTGTATATGTGCGGAGGCTTCCACGTCAAATCGGCTGGTAAAACAATAAATATCCTTCAATCCTCGGGCGCGTTAAGTATTTGCTACTAAAAGCTTTTAAACAAAAAATTTCGATCTTTATCTTTATTCGCCGTAAGGTAATTTCGAGTCATAAATCATTTTTCCATTTATCATCCTTTCACTTGTAACTGAATCTTAATCAGTTCCGCCAATATTCGCTCCGGAACAGTTTCGTACTAAAACGATTAATTTGTAATTTCCAGACACTAGCTGCTTGTTTATTGAGAAATTTGAGTGCCTGATTTATCGCTAAATTATCAAGTTGCGATTGGGGAGTGGTACAAGGAGGACGAAACTTTAAATTTAATATCCCCGCGCTTAGCACTAGCAAACGCAAAATAAGATTTTCCAGAATTCACTTTACAAACTGGACACTTTTTCCTTATTAGAGCTAATGCAATAAAAAGGAGAGCCGCGATGTCCGGACTTGGAAACTTCAAAATAGCTTCTCAAAAGCATCCGTGCAACGCTTAAGGTAAAGCACTAGATCAAGAAGTGACTTTGGAGAAGACTTGACCACTTTATTCGGAAGCCTTCGTTCGCCAGGCGTGGCTGCAATAGGTGCTCGCACTAATTGCGCTATTGGAGCTTTCGGCCGAGGTTTCTTTTTACTCCAAATCTCGATCGGAGCCCGACGCACCCGCACACTCGACCACTGCCAATATTACGCAGCTCACCTACGATTGTAAGCTTCACGCGAGAGTGAATGCAGGCGAAGGAAGTCGATTCCGTGTCAAGTTTTATGGTCACTGGACGACGGACTTGGGCTCGGCTTCGTGTAATAGCCAATACAGCGCCTGTCTCTTTGTCTCTGCGTCAAGTGCAGGACGCGCTAATGCACCGGCAGCACGTGTAATTTGTCGTGCCCCGAGCTCGTTAGCAGCGCAGCCAGGCGTCCTTAATCAAATTAAAAATTTAAAAAAAGCGTAAAGGCCAGGCAAAAATTGTCGACGTTGTTTAATAAGATTCAGCTATCGGCGCTTTTATTTCGGCCTCCATAAATCTTGAGGCGGGTTCAAGTGTTGTCCGGTTTCTGATCGCACGGAGGCCCGTGTTATCACTAGCTGCACGCGACGGCGACATGCGTCTCTCGGCTTACTACAAAGGGAAGCTCGAGCTCCGGCAACTGCGTGCTTTTCGCAGAAGCACGGGAAGGAAGCGTGAAATAAAAGGGCGAAAGGGGAAACTCAAAGATGCGGTATTTCGTGTTTTTTCTTTGGCCGTCGTCTCGATCTCCTCATTTTGAAAGCCGCAGCTCGAGGGCGAGCGTCAGAGGCGTTGTAGTTCCCATTCGGCGGCTCTTCTCGTTTCTCTCGTGTCACAAGTCAGGAGAAATGAAGGGAGCGCGCGTAATTACGACGACAATTAGTGCACGCGACATGCGGGAGATGCGAGAGGTAACTGCCCCTCGTTGAATACAAATCACTTAGGGTCACGTTCGTGAAAGTGCACCAGGAGCAATTGCACTAGCCTGGCACTGCACGGCAATAAACCAATAAGCTGCAGTGCCTGCTGGCCCGTCTGTTCTATTTCTAGTTTCCAAATTTCCAGTTTCCGTTTTTGGGTCGTCCTTGGACTGTTTCTCCGAATTATTCTTTCGAGCTCGAATCAAGAGTACGTCTTTTGCCGGAGGAGGATCTATAGAAATTAAATATTGCGGTGACGCTCTTTTCAAAGTTTCGTCGCTAACTTCTGTTTCGATAAGCTTTCGGTGATCGTGGACGACTAGCCATTTCAGGGGAATAACCTGTCGCCGTTCCTTCTAAGCCGAAACACAATTGCTACTCGACAATTCTTCGTCCGCTGCTCTCCAATCGCTAGTTAATAATAAACAAGTATCAGCCGCGAGGCTGATTTATGGAACCCCGATTCTATTCGCTTCAACGAGGAAAGTTTGTCGGTAATCATTAGAAGTGATTAAATACAGAATCAAATTGTGAAATTCCTACCGAATATTTTGTATTATTACCTTGAATTTTAAACTCCGTTAATTCAAACGCTTAAAATTAATCGTTTCATTTTTCTTCATCGGCGTGTGTTATGCGCGCAAAACTTGTTGCCGTGAATAATGCAAATAAATTAATATTACGGGAAGGCATCGCTGGACGTCTCGAGTGTTATCGAAGTAATTTAAGCGAAAGAAATAAACGTGAATTATTAAGGTTTTTACGCTGACTGACCCAACGGTAAATTTTTAAGGCTTTTTTCCACATCGCGCATTAATGGGCTGTTTCTCGGTAAGGGATAAGCTTCCGCTCCACGAGAAATAGACATTATCGTTATTTAACCGAAATTTGTAAGATAGCAGGTCTTTTTAAATGGTGGGACTGCACGAGGAAAGGAAACGGGATCGCGTGTCAAGAAAAAGTAACGAAAGGGGAACGGAGGATGGAGATATCGAAATGGCAAGTTAAGTATTTATAGAGCGACGCACGAAAATAGAACGGAATATAATCGTTTGGCAAGATTTGACGAGTCGGAAAGAGCCAAGTAAAAGTGATCATCGAGCTTTAAGTTTATGTGGGACAGTCAGTAGCTGTCACCGGCTTTCTCTTAAAACCCAACCTCCAACTTTCGTCATATTTCCAAGTGGATGGAAAGGAATCGCTTTTAATTGAAAGGGTTGACGAAGAATCGAGTCTGCCGCCTCGTAAATCGTAAATCATTGTTGTTACCTCAGCTTCTCATTTTCATCGAGGAGGAAAATAAATTTCACGAGTTTCTACCTCTGCTACTGGTACTTTCTCTAGCCCCCTTCATCTCCTCCCTTAGAGACCTCCATCCTTATCGAGCGATCATAAACAGCGATAATATAAACATAAATCTTGTTTCCGGCAATATTATTTGTTTGCTTAGTATCTGTTTTTCCATTTGAACTTTCAGCAACTCAAACTTTTTCTAAGCACATCAGTTCTACATTAGCCGAGCATCTCCCACGAGGAACAAACAATGAACGGAGAAATTACAATTTCTGGATATCTTAATTTAGGCATTACAATGTATTCCAGAGACAAATTATTAAAAAATATTCACGTCCTATTAAAAGTTCTAATTATTTTTTTCATTTTTCTCCCTCGTATCTTTAAATTTTGCAGTACGTCTATCAAATCAGGCTCTCCTCGCTTCTTTTTATTCTTTGTCTTCTCATCAGTTTCCCGTTTCTCTACATTTTAATGTAGAGACATCGATTTTCCTTCTCCTTCTATTCTTCGGACTCGTCCTTGCTTATTCTCACGTATTTCACCCCTCATTATTCTCCTAGTAACTTCAATTCTAATTCTGTGTTCACCTTCAATAATTTTTGCATATGTTGTATAACATTTCAATTCATTCTCTCCTCTTCGATATTCCTTTCTCGCACGCGTTCTGCCTCTTCAAATTCCCAACTTTTGACATTCATTCTTGACTTTCTTCTCTCCAAGTTTTGCTTTTGCTTTTGCTTTTCTCTTGTCGTGTTTTTAATATCTTGATTTTGCTCGAAATAAATTCTTCATGCCTCTCTATTTTATTCACTAACTTGACTCTTACTTACACGTGTGTGCAAATACATATAAATATACGTAACCGCGTCTAGATAAATACAGATAAAGTTCTAGCACTTTCTATAGAAAATTTCTATTTGAAAAAGTTTATAACCAAGTCTATTACAAACCATGACGAATGAATGTAATTTAAAAAAGTAATTAAAAGTCATGACAAGACTTCTGTCTTTCAAGGATGGTCCTGAGCTCGGTCTTTAACCTGTAAAGCTCACAAAATTGAATGTTTTAAATAATACATATATATATATATGTGTATGCAGAAAACGAATCGCTGTTAAATTACGAAAGTAGACGATTAATTATAATGCGAATAAATTTAAAAAACTTTCTGTACCAAATGCTTTACTAGAACGTATTAATTTAGAATTTAATGTTGTTTCTTTTTCGAATACTTTGTACCACTTATAATTGAATATTTGAATTATTATGTTTCACCGAATTCAGTTTTGAAATGCTTTCAAAATTCTTGATTTTACAAATAAAATTTATATCGTCAAATAATTTAAAAGTTAAATGTCGAATAAAAATTTGAATCCATAATATTATTTAGGTCAAATAAAGAATTTCAGTTTTTGATAAAATTTAGAAAATGCGTTATGTCGCTTTAAAACTCAAAATGTACGGAAAAAATGTGTTTTACTGAAAATTGGCTGAGTTAACGTCATTAATGAATATTTACATAAAATAACTATTAAAATTTCCTTATTTTCCATCTATTTTCACATATTCATCAAGACATGAAATTTCAGCGACCTTTTTCCAACCTTTCCTTTTATTGTAAGCATTCTTATATTTTTTATTAAGCATCTTTCCTTGGCTTAGCAATAATATATATTCGACGGACTTATAAAGAACGAAATCATATAGACCGCAATACTCTTCTTTATTATTTAAAATTAATTAATTAAACAGGTTTTTATATTACTTTTGGAGATACTAATTTTAAACATTAAATCAGCGTACTGAGTAAACACACAGGAGCACACACAAGCACATAAAATAAACATTATTCTATTGAATTTATAAAATTCCTTAATTCGGGACAATCGAGACTCTTGGCGAATTAGAATTTTGAAATAAATTTTGACCAATTATCATTCTTAGAGGCTATAAATATCAAAAAAGATAATTGCTCAAATCTATCTGCAGAAGAAGAAAATCTATTACATGGAACAATACTATTTTTGTGAAAGGATATATGATTTATTCTACGGTTAGAAATCTATTGTCCATTGAAAACAGAATCAATTTACAGCAGGAACAATTTTCCTTGAATGCAGACATCATATAATTTTTTATGATATTAAAATATTATTGCAATCATGATTTATGATGATTTATGATTCAGGCTTAAGAAAATATTCTTCTAAAATACTTCCAGTGTTTATGCATGTACGTGTTTACGTATGTATGCGTAAGAGCGTCATTAATATGCATGAGCATAATTTAAATTATATATGGATTTTACTGCATCGTTTGGGTACATTTAAATATTAAATATTAAAATTAAACAGCTAATATTATTTAATTGCATGAACTCGAGAATTTATTTATACGTGTGTGTGCTAATATTTAATTATAAAATGTCTTATAGTTGCGAATGAGGCCATATATGTGCACACGTGTAAATACACATGTGCATATGTTTGTGAGTATAGTTTTCAATGGTTTCATTTTCAAATATCGTATAATTTTCTAATTATCAATGCCATCGCGGTATTGTAAATATCTCTGTACAAAAAGTTTAAACCAATCTGGAATTTCCTCGTCTTCGATTTACATCTTTTTAATTGTACAATAAGCTATTCAAATACCGAAGACAACTTATTTGAAATAAAGAAAAATCAAAATTTACAATAGGAACTTTACGGTTAATGTAAAACTTGATGAATTCATCTTAAAAGTGTAAATTACAAATAGTTTTTATTTTTGAGCCGAAAAAACTGTACAGATCAGAAATGTTTTTCCTAAATTACGTTTCATTTTCAGATAAATAAATGCTATTTACGAGAAGCATATTTTGATGTTGAAAAGAATCTTCTACATATATAGTATGAGTATATTATGTAGATTTCGTCTTCAAAAAGTTGTTCATAAATAGATTATTCTTTTTCCTTTCAATATCCATTTTCTTTAATAAATATTAGGTTTCGTAAAAATTGAACCATAACAATTTTCTCTTTACTTTTGAGCTCGACATATTTTATCCATTATTTTATATTTTATAACAATTTTCAAAAACAAAACTTTGAAAGATAAAAAGACAAATTAAACGAAAAATATTTTCGGTTTATTTCGCGAGTCAATATTGCAATTAAATGTGCAGTCGATGTCTTCCCATTTACTTGCGACTAATAACGAGAAAAGCTGCAAAAAATTATAAAAAGCAAAAATTTAATTCAGAAAAGTTGTCAATATTTTATCTCGCCAATGATGCTTAGTTACGTTGGCTAATTTTATTTATTATAAGCAAATTTTAACCTTTTTCTATGTAAAAAGGCTATGTCGTACTTGTACCTCAAGATAATCCAGGGAAAAGATGGTTCGTCTGGAAAGAAACAAGAAATATCTAACGAGATTATGCGCTGATCCGTATAATCATATAATCCAGCGAGTGAAAACAATATTTAAAAAATTTTTCCGTCGAGTCTTTTTACTGCAAAATATATGCCGCCTGCGGCAACTATTGCGTTAAAATTGAACGAATCTATCATTCCCGGCGCTTGTTTTTTAACAACAGAAATTTCCATTTTTTCATCCTTACAAAATTAGAGGCGACATCGCGGCTCTATAATAATTAATATTATAACGATAGCGCAGTCGATTGATCGTCGGGAGGATTTCCTCGGGAAAATTTTTTAAAGTAATCAGTGCTTCGAGAAAAAGAAAAATAAAAACAGCGTGGCGTTAAATTTCAGTCAAGAGTATAATAATTATCAAATTAGTTGAAAATAACGTTAGTCATTGAAAAAGTAGCGCGATAAAAAGTGAATTATTTGATATTTCTGCTTTTAGAAGAATTAAAAGAAACGAATTAAAAACTGTGTACTGGAATACGTATTAATATTAACCGCCTCTTTTGTATAAAATGCGTGTGTTGGAATTTTAACGTGTATTCTTCAACGCATTACGTATTCAAGCTAACGCGCTTTATTATCAAAATTTACATGCATTATTAATAAAAGAGCGCTGGTCGTGTTTAAGAGTTCCGAATCCAAGGCGCTATTTACCCAAATGCGAGATATCCCTGATGTGCGCTACCATTCGGCTAATTATTTGACCGCAAACAGGTTAATTCGAAGGAAAATAGGGCGCTAAGCGGTTCGCCGGGTCGCGCAGTCCCGAGCGCTGCACCGTTTGCGAAATTTATCGCGGCGAACTCGAGTCTCGGTCTCGCAGACGCGCGCACAAAAGAATAATTCCTGCCCCCGATAAGCGGTTCTCAGCAACTAACAATGCGTCTGATTTACTCCGAACGCGTGATCGCACTTAATAAACAAGCCGCCTAAGCGGATAAGGAACGGCCGCTCTCTCGGGGCGAGCGTCAGGGTCCATCGATCTCGACGCGCACCGAGAACCGAACGATACGCGTCTCCGAGATTGTCCTGATTTTTCGAGCCCGCGGTTAGGCGTGGCGCGGCCCCGATAAGCAGCCCCGAGGCGAACCTCCCGCGCACGTACTCCTTCCTGAGATCGAATTTATGCACGCGCACACATTATTCACACGCGGCCGGAATTTAAGTGCACGTCCGGACGCGCGGCTCTCGCGTATTTCACCGAATGTTTCAATTAGCCAAATTAAGCCGCGCGCCCTCGTCACCGCGTACGAGCACAGCGCGGCTGCTCGATAAAATGCGGCGGCACGAATTCGGTGGAGCCCAGGGGGAGGCCCTTGGCACTCGCCTCACCCCTCCCGGCTCACTCTGACGTCTCGAAATCCGGCTTCCCGGCGCTTCCGGGCGCTTCCCGGTGTTCAGGTAACGTCGCTCTTCGCATATTTGCCCTCGGCTTTACCCCAACTGGTCTCCGCCTACATTTATTTCACGCGCAACTCCAACATTTTTCGTCGGTCCCCGTCCGCAATTTTTTTAATTGACCCGAAACATTGAACTGTTGGGGAATAAGTACCTACTTATCTCCGGTACTGCCATTTCCCGCTCCAAATTGCTAGCTTGCAGCTACCAATTGCTCCCGGTTACAATTCGCTATGAAATTTGCCCCGCAGCAAAGGCTTTTCCTGCGCAAACTACCCCCACGATGCAAAGAATACGAGTGCGTATTTTATTCCGGTTCTCTAAATTCGATGATAAAATCCCTATGATCCTTCATTACTGATAAACTAATGCTCGTTCTCAGGGACTATTGGGGCAGATTATTCCATCTTTGGATTTTCAGATTCAAATTTTATAGCCTCCCTCTTGCAAAAACTGACCGAGAAGTTTTTACGTCTGTCTCCAGTGTTTTATTCTTATAAATAAATTCAAAACTTGAGAAATAAAAATAAATTTCAGCCCCGATTCTTCGAATGTCCCATTTGACATAAACAAGACGAAGCTTACTTTTTATCGTTTAATTCATTAAACTCAAGTGTACTCCGAACATACGAGCAGAATGGAAACAAACTATATTTCTCTTGTAAAATCAATTAACCGAGACTTTTCACGTATCTTACATTTTTATTCGACTCAAATTCATTTAACTCATCGACGCAATGCAAGACTCCCTTGACATTTACGGTTTATTAAAAAATTTGCCAAATTCACTATTCAAAGTTATCTAGTTATTTTCATATCACATTGCTGCGTTGTGCTCGTTAAAATTATAGATTACAATACTCGACCGACTAAGACGCACTTTTGCACGTAAGAATATTACACGTACAGACTGTGAAATGTTAATAGCTTCGATCGAAGAAAAATGACGTCGATAATAGAAATTCTTCGATCATTTTCAGGTACTTAATAATCCGGTTAGATATTATAAGCGTGAGAACGAGATTTTTCAACTTAATTTTGCTCCATCAAATATTTGAAGAGCATTTTCCAGTGGCGCGTTTAACAGCGCGTCCGAGGACGAGCAACCGAACACAATCCGAAAATCTTTTCAAATTACAGCGAAATAACGAAGCCTCCTCGATTATCCTCGTTCTGCCCTTATTAGCCGGAGAAGGCAAAAGTCGCGAATCGACTTAACATTCATGCCGAATAAAGGATCCCAGAACCGGAGAAGCAGCAGCGACGACTGGAGCTCCTCTCGTTTCAACGGCTTCTGAGCGTCAGAGGAGCCGTCCTCAGCGGTAAGCTGAAAGCGCGCCATAAAAGACATAAATCGGCGCCTCGTGAGAGGCATCCGCAAAAAGCCGACAAGCGCTGGCCCTGGCCGGCACTTGTGCACGATCGGGCCTCCCCCGCACTCGCCGTCCTCCCTCTAAATCGACCACCCGGGGCTTTATTTCATTACCGAGCGCACCTCGGGCAACGGCCGCCCGCGCACCGCTAATCCCGCACGCACGCAGGCAAACAATGGCCCTCGGAGTGCGTCGGAGTCTTCCGAATAAACTGGCTCGGCACGTTTGATGCATCGAGCCGCTCGCATACCCGACGACGTGGCTCCGGTCCGCGGCTAATTCGCTGCGAAGCTCAAACACCCGTAGGCAACGACGGCGCCTTTGCCGATGAGCGCTCATGCGTGCCCGGCCACCTCGGCACTTGTGTCCGATGCGCTTATTTTTTGCCCCTTTTCATCCCCTTCCCCGTGATAACGTTAACGCGTACTTCTCTCATGGCCGGCGAGCGCTTGGGCCGCGGCTGACATCGAAGAGCGCCTCTGTTGGTTAACGAACGGGGTGATTGATGTTTACTTCCTTCGGGGCTTCGCGTGACGACTGCCCCGAGACTCAAGACTGTGTACCTACCCAGAGAGGGGAACCGGGAATTACCGCTTTTGTTTCGCAACCGACGACTTTAGCGTCCCTTTATTACGCCACTTTTCATACATTTAGCCGATAAGCCGCCGTTACGGAAAATAACGAATCTGTGAAAGCGAGTTCTGTTTCCGGGCGCGAGCAAAAGTAATTATTTCTTTGGTATGCGACGTTAATTACAGTCCGTGTGTTGCTTTCTTAATCAATATTCGAAGCTAAATTTGCGGCGTCAGCTGCAGCACTGGATCGATTATTACGGGTCGGTATTGGCTGCGAGCGCGCAGCTCGCGTATCCCACGAGGTATAAGTATTATTAGCGAATAAGTGACATGGCTTAAGGAATCGTTCAAAATTTCATTAGATGCTGAAAAATTTCAGTTTTCAGTAGACGAAGTTGCAGCATTTATTGCACGTGCAAAACGTTGCAGTTTCGGATCAACTGATGGGAACAGACGAATTTTTCACAATGTTTCATTTAAATTCGCCATCTTTCGGTTAGGACGAAAAACTGCGCTAACTTTAGCTTTTTTTCGATAATTCCTTTTCGCGATATACGCATTTTTGTTTTAAAATTATATCTCGTTACAATTTGTTTGGAAAAGGATTTACGATTATACGGTCTTCGAATTGTTTCTTTAAGCCGCAGACGTTATTAAAGCTAACGATTAATATTTTAACACTCATCAAAGTGTTTTATAATTCTTATTATAAATAGTACGGACCAATTAATTATCTTTATGAACGCATTGAAATCTATTTGGTTTTACTTAAAATTAAAAGTTTAAAAGTAAATACACGCGCACTGATGATTCATTCGAAAATAGAACGAAAACGAAATCTTTGCTTAATATTTTAAACTTGTCTTTACTCATAATGATCGTAAAATAGTAATTTTTCAAATGAGATTTCTAATTATGACTCTAATTAATAAAATCATTTAATAAAATTAGTTTGAAGTTCCAATCGTTTTCAAAATCTTAGATTTATACAAGTCTTAGACATTTGCCGTAGCATAAATTATATACTCCTTTTTGAAAAGCGGTCGGACAATTGTCAAAATAAATCATTTGAAAAGCAATCGCCAAGCACTGATTTTAAACGCGAAATTAAGAAAATAATTATTATACTAAATTAACTCGGGTGCTTTAGCGTTTCGTAATAGACTTAAATTATTAAATAGTAACTTTAAGCCTAATCAAGATAGTTTGTTGCTATCGCTAAAATATACAGTTTGCAGATAATAATTTATGGAAGCCAAAACCTATGACGTCAGGCTAAGGGCGTAGCTTTATCGTTAAGGTGCTAAAGAACATTTCCAGGGGGGCAATCAAAATCTGTGATCCGAAAACCGGAGTTCCTTCTTTATGTGGTATTTGATGTCAGGTAGCTTGGCTCTGTAGTAAAAAGTGTAATATCAAAGTAACGAGTGCACGAAAATTATTCTATTTTATTGCCGTAAAATTTTATTCTTCCCTGCTTGTTTATTGTAAATATGCTTGTTGTATATTAAAAATCAATTTTTAAGCAGCTGCAGAGTCGACTGCTCTAAGCATTATTTATTTAAAATTAACAATCGTTGCGGAGGTAAAATTTTATTTACATTTTGCTGCTTTACATTGTTCGCCATTTTATTTGATGGATTTTGGAGTAACTTGGGTATTAATTTATTTAGGGCCACAGTAATGTTTTTACTTTAAAAACTGAAGTTAATTTACGAAGGAGATTAAAGTGCTAATTGGTCGAGAGAAAAAGTGCAAACACCGCTTCTAACTCTTCCGCCTCTAGTTTGAATAAATAATAATTTAAGAACTGCAACTGCAAAAGGAAGAAGGCGCGTCACGTGCCAAGACTTTTCTATGGTAGAAGTAAAATTGTAAGTCACGTGGGAGAGCGCAAAATACCCTAGAGTGTAAACGTGTAAACCGAGTTACCCTGTACAGGCGTTGACGAAAACTCTTTACCAAATGTTCAGTAACCTTTCGCTTTCAGCACTCGATATCGTTCGATTTCACATGTTCGGAAACTCTTGACTTTTACTCGCATGTAAAAAATGCGCCCCGTCGCCGACACCCACGGCCCTTCACTAATTTACGTTTAACATCAAATCAAACGATGTAAATATACTTTAGGATTCGTTTGTAAGAATTCGCAAGCTAAAAAAAGTACAGTTGTTAGTTGGCTGTAGTTAGACTGTCTTAGACAATTAGCTTTATGGGATTAAATTATTTTTGCAAAAGAGCGAAATAGAGAGAGAGAGAGAAATGAGGTAAAGCAAAAAAAAGGTTGCGAAATTTTGTTATACCTTACATTTTCCATTTCAAAAAATGTCACAATTGGATTTTTCGCGTTTACTTGTTAGTCGTATACTGTTTTATCTTTCACTGAATTAACATTATAATATATTATCTACAGTTGGCGCTTGATGACGAGGACGAGGCAAAATGATTTCGGAAAATCTTGCACGATTTTTCTCTGCGATCATGTGGCGATAAGCGATTGCAGGTGAATGCTTTGTACGCATAAAACGCCTGTACACTTCTTCATGTGTTATAACTCGGAGGTACAACAGCTATGACATCTTAATATCACAGAGTACGACATAAATTTTTAAATAATAATAAGTTGCGTGTTTGGGCTGCAATGAAGATTCCATGTAAAAGCGACGTACCCGTTGCTTCGAGTCTACTGTCTCTGTCTCAATAAAATGTCAAGTCGGTGAAACGCGCTTATTCGTTACGCGCTGTCAGAGAGAACGAGAAAGAAGCTGAAAGAAATTTTTATCGTCTATTAACGATTCGACGCGCGCAAATAGTGTAACCAATGATTGTAATTTCGTCGGAAACTATCGACTGCTGTAGTTACACAAACTTCATATTGTTACGCTGGTGCATGTTTGCCCTTTAAAGGCAGTTGCTTTTTCTCTTAGTTATTAATCATAACATTATACGTGTTTACTTAATTATATTACCCTTTCGTACTCAAGACTAGTGCACGAGCATTTGATGACGAAGGTGCAGAGTAGATGCCACGTCTTCGCATCTGAAATAATGTGTGAGAAAATTAAATTATTTTACGAGACCTTGGTAGGGCGAGCGATAGAGGCACTGAAACTAAATGAATCGTTGAGTTTTACAGGACTAATTTTATTTCTAAAAGAGCGCAGTGAAAGTTTTTATCAGTATGTAAATTTCTTCTTGCGCGGGAATCACTCGAAGCCGAAATTCCGTGAATTAAAAAAATGCGAATTTGACTAATTTTTGCAAGAGCATGTTACGCCCGATCGAATCATGCATGCGCTATTCGAAACAAAGGATCGGTTTGTTAAAAAAGCGAGTGGACCATTGTAATTTTCTTTTTTCGTAGAATGGAATAGAGAGAGAGAGAGAGAGAGAGGGAATATGGATTTTGATTTAAAACGTTTACCGATGCGCTCTGTGTTTTGCGTCTACGATCTGAGAAAGTACGAGAAGTAAATCGACGAGCGGAATTTTATCCGCGACGGGAAACAAGAATTACGAAATCAATGAAATATGCTTTCGGCCCCCAATGCATGGCTCAGGCAGGATAGCTTTCGAAAGTGATTTCGAGGGTGGTTTCGGGGATGTTTAGGGGATTGGGATCGATTCGAGAGCGATTTCATCGGCGATTTCGACCGAGAGTCGTTTGCGCGAGCTTCGAGTTGATTGATGCCTTTCATTTTCAAACCGCGCCCCTGTAACATGCGCAGGCCGCACGTAATCAAAGGGGGCAAATGTGAAAATCATTGGATTTGGAACAATTGTAAAGCGAATGGAGCGAATGTTGGCAGGATGCGCGAGGTTGGAGCAGCCGATCGATGGAAGGAGCTCGTGCCGTCCGGGCGAGAACAATGTCCGTAAATGTTAATAAAGCTAATGACGAACGGATCGAGCGTCTTGTTGGAGCACTTGCAACACTTCCCGTTCCTAAAGTCCTGTCCCGAGGCCGGAGCGCGGGGGGTATTTTTTAATTAAATTTTTCGACGAGTCCTCGGCCGCCGCTGCAGTCATTTCTGCTGACCTTGAGTTGCAGCTGGAAGATCGAGTAGTGCAACGTTACGTGGGCGCTGACACGACTGCCTTCCCCCAAGAGTCGAGCTCTACCTTTGCTGCAGTTGCACGAGTGTCTTTCAGCAGACTTAACCACTTGAATAAATAGACCCGGGGACCTTTTAATACGTCACTTTTTAGCTGTCATAATAAAGTAGAACAGTGACGGAGAGAGCGGAAGTTGTAGGACCGGCTCAACGAGTCGAGCTAAAATTTCGCAAAGTGCGCGTTTTTTTATAAAACAGTTCCTCGCAAATATACGTTTTAACCTCATTTGTAACGAACCGCGAATGAAGTACCAAGTGATACTTCAACGTCCGCGGATGAACTTTCAAGAAAATATCTAATTTTCTGGATTTTCGAACCAATTTATTATCACTTTTTATTTTGAATTTTACTGGATTTTATCCGCGGAGAAATATTTATTCGAAAACGATCTTTTATTGAAAAATCATAAATTAAATTCTCGTCATTAATCTCGGAATAAATGTGTCGTATCCAATATCGTACCACCGAGCGTATAATCAGAAATTTCTTTTCATCTCCTAAATTTTCATCGTTACTTCGACAATTTTTAGCTCATAGTAGGTTTTTTGCCTTATATTAATAATAATAATAATAATAATAATAATAATAATAGCAATAACAACGATAATGCTAATAATAATAGTAGCGATAATAATTACATCTTAATGCAAGTAACTCAATATGCATCATCCGATGTCAAAAAGATTTATTTCCCCTCGCGTCGTCATATTTATGCAAGCGATTAGCGCAAATTTGTTGCGCTTTTGCATTGCTCGCGGCACAATAACGATAATAGCGCAAAAAGATCGAGGGATGCGAAGCAAGAGAACAAAGAAGGCCATTCGAGCTACGAGTAATGTAACGCGAATAAGTGAAAAGCCGAAGCTCCGAGGATAAAAATTCATATTGCGGCGAGTTGCTAATAGTAAAACAAATTCGATTGACTTTCGCTGCGCTAAAGTAAAGCTCCATTCGTTATCATGGGCTTTGGACCGCAACGTTCAATGCTAACAAACGGACGTCGGCCATTTTGTACGCGGTGATCAACATTTTTACACTTTTTTAGCGGAATCTTTGAAGGAGCGGAGCTGGCCAAAGTCAAATGACCAGAGGTCCGATCCTCCCTCGTCGCGTAGAAGAGGAGCACAGAAGCTCTTACCGCGATTGACGCGCACGAAACTGTCCGGAAATTTATGGTGTTTCATAACGAGCAGTTCTCGTTCCTCCCTATTCGCGATTCCGAAAAAGCCTCGAGTTTTACGTAGCCGACGCGAGGACGTGTGCCGATTCACGCTTATTAATTCCGCAGTCTCCTCTAATTAGCCAGGTAAGTTATTTGACGCCGCTTGGGAGTAATTATTGATTCGTCGTAGCTCCACGTCTCAGATACCGTCACTTTATGAATGTAAATACGACCTGTGCTAGGGGAAATTATCACGTGTTTAGATTCCCTTCTCCGGTGCACTTAGAGTCTACCGAACTCCCTAACGAATGACAAAAATGCGCGTAACGAGATTTCGGAGTGTCTCGAATGGATAATGCGTGCCGAGGCCTTGGAATCGTTCGAAATTCGCAGAGCGTAGTGGAGCGGCTAATCAGTAAACGATGCAAAGTACTCTATTTTACATTAGGAGTAAGCAATAGTTTCGCTTCAACGGAGAGAGCGACAGGATAGCCTGCAAAATGTTTGCTTATTTGATTTGGAATCGAAATTAAAGGAAGTTTATGAACATCTAGTTAGAGGAGAAATCGGCAAAGTTCCGAGTTGGAAGCGTTTGTTGGGTTTTGCAAGCAGCTCCTCGAGCTCCGCGCGGATCCCGGATTCGGGAAAAACGCAGAATAAGAGGGAGCTGGTTGGTTGAGTCATTTGCGATACACCGTCGTTTGAGAAATTTGAGAGAGAGAGAGAGAGAGAGAGAGAAAATAAGGCCGATGGCTCTTGAAAAACATCCGGAGCGAAGCTGGGTAAGTTCATTTCCCACGAGGTCATTCGATTAGCACTTTTATGGGCTCCCAGTTGGGCGCAGCTCAGTTTCGAGCGAACTTGCAAAAAGTTGCGATCGAGCGAGGAAAAGAAGATCGACGTCGCGCCACGTGTGCGGACGAGAGTGCGATATCAGCTGGTTAGTAGTTCGCATTCACGGGCCGGTGAAATCGATGGAAAAACTCGGACGCGGCGCAGACTCGCCGCCGAAAAGCCCTTACGCGCTCGACCGAGCGTGGAATTAAAAGCGCGAGCAGGGACTGGAAGAAACGCGGACGCACCCGCAGAAGGGGGCGGCTCTTCGCTGACACACATATCGCGCGCGGCGCACGCATCAAATTCACGACGTGCGCGCACGTCCCCTGCACGTGCCATCGGAATAATTAATGTCGGGACGGATTTTTTCACGTAGAGCACGCGCGAGTTTAACTGCGCACACGTGTGCGTCGGAGCGGAGTCGGAGCCCCGGGGGCACGTCTGTCGACGGCCTCGAGCTGTCGATGCAACGATCGCCTCAGTTTTTCCACGTGCCGCGAATTTTCGGCCGATGCGCGCGACCCGCCAAACTTCCAAAAGCCTTTCTTTGGGACCCTCGCGAGGCCGGGGTACGCGAGGGAGCGGCGTGATCGATGAATTTCCGACGCCTCGCTGCGGAGATTTGCGATCGCAAAGGAAAAGCTCCGATCGGAACTCGCCGCTGGCTTTTGATAAATCGACCGGCCCGAGCTTAACGAACGCCTTTCTCGCGCGCTAGTCTTTCAACTTTATTTTCCACTATATTTTGTTTAATTTTGCGTCTGCGGGCTCGGGGATTATTTTTCGGATATCGAATTTTCTGGGTATTAACGCCGGTGCCTGCCTGCCTATACGTGTGCCCATACACGCATACACGTATAGGCGTGCGAGCGCTGGATGACACCTGCTAGAGAAAAGGTTAAAATAGCGCGAGAGCTCTTTTTACCTTTATTTTTCCGCCAAAAGTTGAGAGCTCGTTATCTCCGTTCTCCTAAATCTCGGCAATTTTTACCACTTGGAGGGTTCGTTTCGCTCATTTCGTTCATTTCGTTCACTTTAACCGACTGTCGAGGGAGAAGTTCAGATTTTTAGGACGCATGCACGACTGCATATCTGCGAGCGAACGCTGTGATTTATGAAAACGTCGGTGTGTCGATATTGTTATAGCGCAGATCCTGTGCGCTGAAAGAGAAGTCTTCGGTTAAATAAGGAAAAGGGTGTACGAGAGGGAAGGTTAAGGAAGGTCCCTGGCACGAGGATCGGAAGCAATTCCGTGATTGTCGGATTCAAAAGATTTTATACAAAACTTCCCCTATAAATTGGGATTGTTATAGAACTTTTGAGTCAAGATGGTTTTGTCTTCGACTGATCGATACACGCGTATAAACACAAATGCAGAGAGGGATCGAAGGGGCCGGGGAAGAAGAAGTGCTCAAAATGGTATCGATCCTAGAGCTGCTTTTCGCATCCAGCATTTTCTGTGACGGCGAATTAACTTTATTTGATCTCGGCTCGTCCTCAAATATGTACACGCGTTAGCTTGTAATTTGTTGCCTTATTGGCCGGCCGGTGGCGATGAAACGAAACGAGTCAATTTATCGGAGTGATTCTGCATTAAAGACGCGCTACTTAAAACTAACTTCGGCGCTTCAACGTCACAACTAACTTTCTTATTTTATCATTTATTCATTAAATCGTTCGTATCCTACGGGATCAGAAGTTCGATTTTCTCTTCCTTCCGCCCCTTTTATCTCCCCTTCTGTTGCTTTAGCTTCAATTTTTTATTACCTCTGCCGGCGTCACCCTCCCGTGCCCTTTGACGCGATTTGTTTTCTCCTATCTACATCCATTCTTTTACATACACTTATCACGCGCTGAATTTTATATATATGCAAATTTTTTCTTTTTCGCGATCTTTTAATCGTATTTTTTGATCCCGATGATCCCCGAGAGTTTTTACGCCGATGAGCAGCGACATTATACCGCTTTCGGTGGCGTCTAACACCTCGTGGAGAGCCTTTCGATAAATGAAACGTTTGGAAAAATAAAAAGTATTCGAAGCAACTGCGTTTGCCGTAATTGGTCTTTTCGTCGTTTATTTTCTCAGCGCGTAAAAGCTTAGCTTTTGTCAAAAAGGCCAAACGCAATAATTGCTCTTCTATTCTCCGCTTAAACGGAAGCCAAAAACGTCTTCTCAACTATTATCATAAGTTTGCGTCAGCAGTCGAACAAGTTGGAGGCTTTGAAGGCCGAGAATAAATTTAGACGTTTCCACAACTCCCACTATCGTTTCGCTCGAATTGCTCACATTTTCACTTTGTATAATGAAAGCAATCTATTCTCCAAATTTATATTTGTCTCGAGAGCTAATTTATGCACTCGCATGCTTTATTTAAATGTCGGAGGTTCTGTTTTCGCTCGCGTTCTCGGCTCGGAATCTCGTTAAATCGCAGCAACTGCTTATGTTTAGTGTAATAGTTCGGTGCTCGGTTTGGCTCGGACGCGGCAGATACACTCAATAATCGGCGCACGAGTAATTCAGGGCGTAAACATCCAGCGGGGCTGGGAATGGGTTCTACGTGTCTCTCGCAGCCTTCCTCCACTTCTAATTCTAAGCACTGGGGGCTCGCATTAACGCGCCGCTATACCTCATTCGGCGGCGGCGGCGGCGGCGGCACTCCAGCCGGGGCCTGAGATCTTGGAAAAAGTTCCGATCATCCATCAGACGACACGCACCAAATTTCAGATTTCTCTGATCGACTTTTGCCATTCCGTTT
Source organism: Platyscapa corneri (assembly GCA_018907185.1). NCBI lineage: Eukaryota > Metazoa > Arthropoda > Insecta > Hymenoptera > Agaonidae > Platyscapa > Platyscapa corneri. Next base: position 4,417,552 of record JACCHW010000012.1, read on the forward strand.
CGCACTCGCTTTCGGGAATTCGGGCTCCTGCCTCCAACGGGAAATCCTCTCAGGAGTCGGAGAGAGACCGGGAGAAATGGAACATCTTGTCTTACTGCTTCATATACATATATTCGTGTAACGAGATTTATGACGTATCCCCAGGAGTGCATTCGTATTGCGCGCTCGTTTATTTTTTCTCAGGGGCAAAATCGATTTTGCTATGCATGGACTAGTTGCCACTGTATCGTTGGCCTGAAAATTATATTTTTAGTGCTTCGGGCTGCCAAAAAGTGGATTAATACACTCGCAAAGTCAAGAGTTTCCGTTTTTGCAAGCGAGGATAAATAAATCGCGATGTATATAATAAGCTCGGTGATAATTTAAAATTTTAAAAATGACTTCTCTAACGTGTGCGGGTCAATGATATTCTCGAGATTTATCTTTCTCTTTTCTCTTCCTTATATAAAGCGTTAATTTGAACTCTACACTCGTTAGAGCGAAATTTATGAGCACGAAGAACCGTAAAGAAGAGCCAAACGAAAAGTTATGGCTTATTTTCAAAAAATTTTAAACGCGCGTGTAATAAACTCGAAAGAATAAGACATCGTGTGTCGAAGGCTTCCTGCCACTGCCGTTTTAATTTTCCCTCCATAATGAATTTTATCGCAAGTTTTATAATTTTACATTTGACAACGATATTAATAGGAATGTTTCGAATAAATTTCGTTTATTGTCTCGAGCTTTAACCTTTACATCGTATTTGGCAATTTTTAAGTACGAATGTTTGCGCGTACAATTTTAAATGTAAAAAATATGCAATGCATAAAATGATAATTACGTTTGTTCGATAAAATTTTTAATCGAAAGGAAAATCGAGTATTGATTTTCAAACTCAATAATTGATGCGAAGGAAATAAAAATGACGATGTAGAAGAAACCATCAAATTTAACAAAACGTGTAAAAATAATTATTTTTATGTATAAAAATTCCAATTTAAAAGAATATACTTTTATTGCTTTTTCCCTGTAATATTTTCAAATTTTTGCAAGTGAACTTATTTAAAAAAAACATGAAAAGGCTTTGTAGAAAAGTATATGAAACGCATACATTTATTAGAGCAATTCGTGTATAAACTGACAAATTATCTGCAACGATTTTGAATTTTTTGCTTCTTAGATTATACTGTTGCACGTCAATCACAAAATGAATTGAAAATAATTATTCAGAAGCGATTTAAATACAAGGAAAAGTTATAAGCATTAATAAATTCATAAAATATTATTTTCTTGTTTTTAGTATTTAAGTACACATTGATTTTCCTTTTCTTTGCCTGCATAGATAATAACAAATTTTAATTCTTGCTTAATATTTGCGCGAATGTTTTTATTTTTTAATCGTAAGATAATTTAGTATTTTGGTGTATTAATTAAAATTTTTTCGAATATTGAAAACTAACATGGTTGATGATTCCGCGTGTCATCTTTTTCACATTATCTTAATTTTTTTACGGAATATTTATTACTCATATTTTTGATATAAGAATATTCTCTATTAATATGCTTTATAATAACAGCTAATATTGATTTTAATTAATAACCATCAATTGGTTGTTATTACTCAATTAGATTGCATCGATCGTTATAGGCGTTGATATATTAATTTAGCATTTCATTTTCTAAATGTTAAAATATCTCTCCGCTACTTTTCATTTATGTCGCAATTTATTATCTATTTACACACTGTGAACAATATTATTTTCACCAAAGCTTTTATACATTACATCAAATGTTTTTTCATTTTTCGGCTTGAAAAATGCAGCAATTTTAATCCGGTAAACTGACAGAATGAATTTTTAACTGTTACTTTTGAATTTAATTCTATTCGTTTATTTTATTAAGAAAAAACTGCAAAGTAACTTCACAGCAGTCGAATTTAATACCCGAAATTCCTTTGTGTTGACACCGAAAGTGAAATCAGTACAATCTTAATAAAGCAGGATTTTCCCGAGGAACTGGAGAAAATGGTGTAAGAAAAGTAAGAATGCTTCTCCTGTCGGTCATTATTATTTGGCGAATTTGGTGCTGGTTCCTTTTAATCACCGCGAAGCTCCATTCCCGAGTATAAAGGGGTTTGTTGTTGGGGAGATATCGGGCCCCGTCTATGATCGGATGGTTCGTAGTTCTGCTCAAAGGAATATTTGTTCGCAGCATTACGCTCAGATTCTTTTGCCAGTGGTGAAAATTGTTTCGATAGTGTTTTCCTTGGCGCGTAAACTTTCATATTATTCATTATTTGGTTCACCACAATAGCAGACTGTTTAACGCGTTTTTTCCGCATTCGTGCGCGTCTCTCCGTTGGCTGGTGCGAAGTATTTAAACGTGACTTTCAAAATCCAAGTCTCGCCAATATTGTTCGCGAAGAGTGAGAAATTACCTTGTTCGGTTACCTTGTATTCGGTTTAAGCCAACTCGGGCTACTAAAAATTATTTACTTTGTCTCGATAAAATCGCTGCGGCGAATAGTTTTAAAAATGTAGTACGCGCGGCGAAATCGTCTTTTCAACTCACGTTTAGACGTAAAGCTCATTTTTCTCGAGATAAAATGAAAGATTATCAAGTCCCTGGAAGTTTATTAATAACCTGCAGTTAGTTTTTATTAGTTCGTATTTTTTCACTCGTCCTCGCCTCGTGCTCCGTAACGGTAAGCGATGGCCGTGAGTTAAAGTTCCCCATTTTGAGTCTCAGCGTCATTAACCAGAGACAACGCACACCTTACTTTTTAAAACAAACCTTCTTTTGTCATGCGCGCGGGCGTTGATCTTTTTCTTTGCATCGTTTCCGCTGTTCAGCCCGCAGAGTGAGATTACCTTCGCATTCGGATTGGGGTGGGCATTACGTTTCGTGCTCGATGCACTTTGACAAATCCAGGAGGGAGGGAGTCGACGAGATGGCCAGAGCTGATATTTCGATGCGCCAAAAACTCTCCCTCTTTCCTACATTTGAAACGTATTGAAAGGATTTTCACGGGGAGCCACGTGCAAGATCCGAGCGATTTCTCTCCGTCGCTCCCGTTCCAGGTTTTCGGTTAAGTACGGACAGCAAAGGGATTCCCGGCTCGGACGGGCGATTGCTGTTTACCTTTTTTACGCATATGAATAAATTTTCATGAATTTTCTTCTTTTCATAAAACTCCTCAAAACGATTCAACTCATTTTTTGGCTCGTTCTTTACAAGTACAAATTTCCATTTCCGCAGCAGACGTAGTAATGTAGGGGGACCGACCAGCGATATTCGCGACGGGGGCGCTCAAGTTTTCAAAGGCTCATAATTAAAAAATATAAAGCTCTCTAGTCGGATTTTAAAATATCGGACTTGAGCGGAAAATTTGTGGACTGGGTTCGTTAATAATTTTTAATGAAATTAAAGAAACTGAACGAGGGTTGATAAACAATAATGAGTCGAGTTAGAAAAGTTTGCTCTGAATAATACGATTATGCAAATATCATGCTAACGTAAATTTAAATAGAATTATTAAGTTTTAATATAAAATATATATCAACTCGTTTTCCATAATAAGACGAATAACTCTATTAACGTATAATTGAAATTTCATCATACACTACGTTCCAATGATCAAGCAAGTAAAAGCTCTATATTGAGTTTTCTCTTCGCAAGAATAAATTTTTTTAATTTGACAGCATTCGCTCCTTAAGATAGCGCTTCTATTGATTCACAGCGAAATTTTCACCTCATTTCTTCAAAATTAATCGCGCACAAAAACTCACGAGAACTGCTTTAAATTTTTAAGTGTAGGCAGCTTTCGGTATATTAGCAATTTGATCGGATGCAAGTTTAAAAAAAAACCGAATAAAGATCTAACTCGTTGATGTGTTAATACAATTAATGGCGTTTCATAATGTAAAAAGGCGGATCCATTTACGATTAATATTACAGTTGTTGAATACTTATCATTAAAGCGTCAGTTCTCACACTTCTATTTTCACAACTTTCGTAACGATTTTAAATGCGATTATATTTGCTTTTATAAAATATTCGTAATTATGCGTGCTTTATTTTTTTAAGTATTTTTTCTGCCTGCAACAAGCATAACGTATTGTTTGTATTTCATTTTCCGCGAATAAATTTCCTTATCACGCGTTAATTTTCATAGTAAATGTATGTGCTGCAGAGAAAATGTTTACGTTTACAGAAAAATTACTTAGCTTACAGTTTTACTTCAAGAGGGTGGGTTGGATCATTAATATAACAAATAGTATATCAAATTTTGAAAATGGATTTCCATCAGTATGTATCATCGTAGGTCTCCATGAATCTTAAAACTTTTAATGATTTTTATACGGCGGACAATTTAATATCATTGAAAATCATATAGAAATATAAGTGCCTCCATGTTTTTACGGCTTTCTGAACTTTTATGTAATTTTAAGCATGAATTTAAATTGCCCATAAATTTGGAATCAACGCAAATGCATTCACTTTTATTCTTTATAAAGCAAGCGACACCCGGAAAAATGTTTACGATATGATAACTATTAATAAATACATCGATATTTACTAATTTAAAGTGAAATTACGAGACGCGAAGTTAAATCTCAACATTCAAGATTTATGAGATTAAATTACGAGCGGTCGGATTTATTTTTAAGTACCAGAATCTACCTTCCATGCTCTGATCAAAATCCATTCTCCAAAGCTCGTGTACTTTGCTTATAAAGAGGATAAGTGAATTACCTTATGATGACAGAAGATTGATACCGTTTTTACCGCAACTCATAATTGGGATAATTTTTAGCCGCGTGTAAAATTTTTCCCGATTTTATAACGACGTAGGATCGTCGACCAGAAGCATTCGATGGCTCGCATTCTTAAAGGGGAAGCCGCATCGATGCTTCGGATCGCACATTGAATAAAACGTACATTATTGATGTTAATATAGATGCAATACGAACAGAGCAGATGATAAATCTATGTTTCGACTTTGAAACGCATAATCAAAGTGAAAACGAAGAGATAATCCACGGATGAGCAATCGCATTACGAATAATATTCCTTTACAGAACTTTGGGTAGGAAATTTTTAATAGAACTTTTCTGATTCATTTAACAGCTCATAATTACAGGGGCGTGGATTATCTTTACTTTGCGCCAAATCTGTTTGTAAATTTCGTTAATAATCTACGCTTTTCATGTTCGAAAGACTCTTTACTTCTCGTTATTTCACAAATATTTTATGTACGAGCACCGATTTTATGCTTTCCATTACAACTTTATGCTTTATTCGCCTAGTTGCTGTCCGATTTAATTATCGTCAGAATATTGAGCGAATTCTACAAATTCTTTATTCGATGCTTTTCTAATTTTTTTATTCTTTTATTTACTCTTATTCATTTTATTGCAAATACTTTTCTGCTTGTTTTACGAGAGCTTTCGTTTCGTATTTCTGTAAAACTACGACCGCTACTTTTTTATATTTCAACTTTAAAATTACATAATAATACTAGGCTTTAAATATCTTATTAAAAAAAGCTTGCATTTGCTAAAAGTAATTTTCTTTTGCGACATTTTTATTAGTCGCGCTTGTTATTTGTACCGCGGTATTAAAATTTATTTATTTAGTTTTCTATAGGTTCTATTAAAAAGTTGAAGGTCTAAATTCTTGTAAGATAATCCAAGCTATCAGCGATCGTATATTTCATTTTTTTCTTTGTACACTTTCGCCTTTATCTCTTCCTTTGATTTTAATAAATTTTCCGGGTTTTTAATTACGTTTTCTCCATCCGCCATTAAATACAGATGATATGTATATTCTATTACTTAAGTTATACCATTTAAAATTATCTCTCTTTTGCGCTCTCGTATGAATCTGATAACGTATTTCAAAACTAAATTAAATCAGAGATGATAGCATGTCGCCTTCTTTTAATCTATTGTCTAAATCTGGAACGGTTCTGATAAATTGTTTCCTGTTCGCATTCTACCGATTCGCTATCATTCAGACATATTTATATTAATTAAACTATTTCCTTTCGTTACTTTAAATGGAATTAAATTTAGTCTATTGTAATTTTTCAATAAAATCCCGGGTCCGTTTAAAATATTTAAATATCTGAGGTTGAGCCTTATAAAAATTTTTCATGACTTTTTTTTATTGATTGCGCGACTATTAATATTTGATTGCTTGTCGCCATTTTACATAAAAATTCACATTGATAATCTTCGATTATATCTTCTACATACTGAAAAAATTTTATTAATAAGACTGTGCATAAAATTTTATGCTGGATTTTGAACAGAAAAATAAGTTTATAATGTAAGCGTGTATAACAAATTTTTTATTATTCCCTCAAAAATTTGAGTCTCGAATTTCCCTCTTAAATTTCTGATTGTTAACTGTTTTTTTTTCGAAAATTGCCTTTCATTCCGAGTATTATTTTTTTATAGATTAGCTCATTTGGTGATTCATTAGTCTATGCCGTTTATCATTATACGATTATTTACTCAGCCAAGTTTAATTCTTTTTAAAAACCAGGTTATTCGATATGGAATTCAGTTTTGTTCGATGTATCGTGTTATTTATAAATAAATTGCATTTTTTTATTTATCAAGTAAGCATTCAATAACTTATCAAAATAGTTTCCTCAGATTCTAAGTAAACTCTTTATTTTACATATAATCACACTTATCTTGCATCCGATTGGACGTGGCCGGGAAATCTTTACTGTTTGTATTCCACCCACATCTATTTATATTATTATTTAATATTATTTTATATATCATATATACGTATATTTTTTACGTCTTAAATTTCTTTTATCGTTCTATAGATTTTTTGCATTACATTTAAATATTTTACGATAGCGTGGATTGAAAAGATACGTTTTGTTATAGTCTAGTCTTATTTAAGCTTTCATCAACTTGTTTTTAATTTTGTACCCTCATTATAATAAAAGTATTCTACTTTTTAATCATAGATGTTTCAGTATTCGAATCTTTATCTTTATCATTAAGGATGATAGAAATTAAATGTTTAGTTGCTTGTTCGTTTGAGATTTGTTTTAAAGATTTCTTCTGATTGTCTTAGTCTTTTTATTTCAAATATTTGCTGTTAAATTGAATTGTCGAAGCGAAAGATTTAAAGATTTGCACTATTTTTCTTGATAAAGTAATAAAAAATTTTTAAAGCTAGTATCGATTTAAACTAAAATTTTTCATAAAATTCACACAAAATAATATTTATATTCCGAGGAAAGAATGTAACATATATATTTCCTTTTATATTTCTTGTCTTGCCTAATGACTTTTCAAAATATTTATTTATTCTTATTTGTAGCTATTCTCAATAATAAGCAGTGATTTGTAATCTATATTTTTAACATTGACCATCATTCATGCATAATTTAATAAATTATTAATTTGTATAATGCCAACTAGTTTCAATGCAACGTAATTATGTTTACTCAAGCTTTTAATCTACCCGACACGAATTTTCTTATGTAAATCTTATTTGTATTTAATTCGTAGCAACTGAACTTTCGAACAGCCATTTTTAAACACTTTGCGATGCTTTATTCACTTGTATAAATATATAAATAACTTTTATCAGCTGACATGATTTTCAATTTTTGAATGTAAAATATTTTATTCTGAAAATATTTTAATATTTTTTCGTGTTTGTGTTTCTGCTTATAATCTAGTTAAAACTATAATATTAATTTATCACATGCGTTTGCTCTTCTATGTTAATACTCGCTACTGCTAATGTATACTATTATAATTAAAAGCAGTATGTGCTATTTATGAGTCAAGTTACCCTTTGGGAAGATAATTCAAGTGCCCGTAATTGCACAATTGAAACCTTGTATTTTCATTTTTCTTAAACGTTATAATCCTCGTACGCTACATTAAAAAAGTTTAAAAATTGTTTTTCAATTTTATAAAAGTGTCACTCTCGTTCATTTTTAATAAAAAATTAGATTTTATAAAGATAAAACGACGATTGGTTTTTCTCAAATTTCTTAAAATTCTATACTCTCAGATAAATCCAATTATGAATGTAAATGGGTTATAAGAAAACAGTAGTGGGTAATTATTACCGGCGATGGAAGTTTACTTTTTGATAGTAATTATAAGCCTTATGTTATAGTGATAGTAATTATAAAGCTTGTTACGAAGTTTTCACGTCATCTGGGGATCACTACAACTTTTTTTGATTACAAGGCTTAGTCAGCTGGAAAATTGTAAAAAATACATTTTTTAATATAGACAGTATAAAAAGAACGTAAAATAATAAAATAATTCCCATACAGTCGTAACATATCTAATTAAGGGGGCATTAGCGTATTAGAAATTTAAATTATCAATGGATTAAATTGTCCGATAGACGCTCGATAAATACTGTAAAAGTGCACACCTGTATAAAATAACGAAAGTTTTTGTCAGTTTTTAAACACTAAGCACCAATAAGCTGTTTAATGTACTCGATAATGAATTCGCCTGCTTCTCGAAATCGGAGAGGAGAGGAGAAGCAGCGACACTAAAACGGAGCAGTTTAAGAGCAATAAAAACTCATTAAGTATATCCGTGCGTGAGAACTGTAACTGACGTATCATCTGCGCGAGGAATTTAACTTTGGCCACCTCGGGTGAGCATCTTGAGGCCGGATAAAAATTAAGCTCCTCTGCGATTTTTCAGCGTAAAAGTCGCTCTCGCAAAGCTTGCGATGTTGGTAATAATGGGGCGTGCAAAGGGGCCCAGACATAACACGCGGCTGCGGCTTTGACCAAAGCAGCAGCGACGAGTTGCGTTCAGCGAAGCACGAGACCGCACCACCGAACCATAACACCGGAAAGAAGGAGGATCGCGAAGAGAGAGAGAGAGGGGCAGAATACAGCAGTCAGATCTTGCGCGTCTTAACTTTAACCAGTTTTAAATCGAGTTAAAAACTTTGACTGGCTTTCGCGCGCTCTCTCTCTCTCTCCTCTCTTTCAGCAACATCCTCGCGGAGACAATCGGAGCAAGTTTTTCCGGATTCGCCGCGTCTCTCCTCTACACCTGAGCTCGGGGAACGGGGAGGGGGGTCGCAGCGACGCCGCTCCAACGACACTCCGAGCGCAAAAAGCTCGCTCGCGTCTTCGGCCTCCCGGAGAGTTCCACCCCCATAAATCGAGGCGGTGTGAATTGCGCGCGTACGCAATACAAATGTGGCACACGCGCCGCTCGCTAATATCCATAAAGTCAAACGCCCGCGTCTCGGGGGGAGCCTAGAGGCTGAGTATGGCGTTGAGAAAGGCTTCGCTGAAAGATGAAAAAAATTGGAAGCCATCGTTGGAATTTATTCTCCACGGGAGATCCACTCGCCACTTTCATTTTCCTCCCAATTTTTCCTGGCTCTTCTTCCTCTCCTGCTTTGGAAGTGTAAGACAAGAAGCCTCTTCGCCGAATAACCGAATAAAGCGATATCGCCTTGGGAAATCTAATTTCCGGCGTCAGCTGAGTTTTGCTAAGAACCGGGAGGCGCTCTCGGGTACTTTTCCTCGATGCGCGAGAGACATTTTAGCGGATTTCTCCGACTCGTGGAAAAAATATTTCTCGACTGACGTCTCCGCCAGCCTCGGACGACCTATGGCCTGCGCTCCAGTGTCTCGGGGCGTCGGTACACCCTTTGGCTTTGCCCCTTTCTACACCGCAATTTTCGACGTGCCTCTAACAAAGCCACTGCTGACTTTGAGCGCGACTAAGAGGATACGGAGGCCAGGCCACCCTCTCGCTCTCTCCTTGGTGTCGAGATAACGCCGTTATCGGATCGAGCGCCGAAATTGCATCGACGAAATTCAGCAGTCGAGCGCCGGTGTCGATCTTGGAGCGCGCGATCGATCGCCGGAAGGTCCGCGCCAAATCGATGCGCTGCGGAGCTGCGCCGTGATGGAAGACCTTCCTTTCCTGGCCGACGTCTATGAAATTTTTTCCCCGGAACGTATCCCGATCACTGGATTATTTCTCCCCTTTTCTGCCTCATTTCTGCCGGAATGGCGAGCGCATTGTGTGCCAGAGACGTAAAATCTTCGAGAGTTAACTCCGAGCCGAAAGTTTTTAACGATTTTTAAGCTTGTATTTAAGCTGCTGCGCCAAGTTCAGAGTTTTTGTTTTGTAGCGCACGTGCTGCAGAAATGCACCGGTGAAGTAACGCGCAGCCTGTACCTGCATTTGTGGAGCTTCGCGCAAATTATCGTATAATCGCGCTTTGTCTTCTGGCGTCGCGAGAAACATTCGAGGCAGGTTTTACCGAAAACTGAAAATCTCAGCGCTGCGACCTTTTTAAATATTACTTCCCAAGTTTCGTCCTTTCGTTTCATTTCAATTTGAAAATAATTAGCAGTCGCTGCATATTTAAGGGAAGGAGCTCGAGTTTCGCCAATCTGAATGTTGAGAAATAATTCAACAGAGGCGATGCATTGAATAGGATTGACTTTACCGCTACATCGTTAAAAGGAGCTTATCTGCTCTTGCCTGCAACAACTGACAAACCAGCTCCATTCGAATTATGGTAACGAGGTATTTTAAAGTTTGTCGCAGCAAACGATTACTTTTAAAAAAATAATAATTTGGGAACTGGATGATATTACGTGCCCGATACAGACGAGGATATCAAATTAAGAAAAAAAATATCGAAAAGAAACCTGAAAAAATCATCGGTTACATTGAATTTGATAAAAATGGTAATCATGATGTAATATCGACGTGAATAAAAGTCAAATATTAAAATTTCGAAAAATCTATGATTACTTTACAGCTCCTATTGTAATGTGAGTCAATATTGATTAATAATATAAGAAACTCTTAATGAATTATTAATTTATTTTATTATTTCCTAGTATCAAATGAAATTGTAATATTGTAAACAAAAATTTTTTTAATTTTTTTGTGAAACCGAAAGAAAAATAACTCGAAAAATGAGCTTTAAAGACGAACTACTTTTTATTAAAAAAACAAAACTTTTAAATAAGTTTTTTTGATAATTACAATATTTTCTTAAGATAAACTTAAATTTGAATTTGAATCAAGAGTACTAAAAATTATTAATAATTTACTGATATACTGTAAATTTTATTAAAAATTTTTATATAACTAAATTTTTTGCGCAAGTCACTATTTGATAAAAGTAAAAATAAATTTACAAATATTTCATATGCTAAAAATTTTTTATTATATTCATCTTTTGTCATTGTTTATTAATTTTTATGCATAGCAATAATAAATAGATTCCAGTTATGGATTCAGTAATGAAACTGGGGGAAAATCAAACGAAAAAAAAATATAGGTGTTTCGTTTTTAGAATATTTTTCAAAACTTTTAGTATGTAAACAATTAATACTTATTTTATAAATATTTTTTTATTCGCTGAAAAATGTATTCAATTACTCTTGCATTACATAAAAAATTTGTTTCCCTTCATATAACTAAAAATCAATGCTGGCTTGATTAAAGACTATTTTAAGATTTTATAATCAAGATAAAATATTGCATAATATCTTACATTTCTTCTTAGCTTCAATGGGGTTTAGATTATTTTAATATAAATCTTCGTTTTATTATTATTCTTATATTTTTTAAAGATTTCTTATATTTTATTTCCCTTCATTGTCTAGTGTTTTTTCTTCTTTTTTTGTGTTTCTTTGGTTTACTTTATTTCTATTGATTCTGCTGCTTATTTAAATTCTCTTTTTCTTTCATTTTTAATATATGTTTAGTCCTTTCCTTTGTAGTTATTCTTAAATTTAAAGTGTAGTTATTTAATGCTTTCATTCATTCCATCAAATTCTTTTCAATCTTTTTATTTTTAAATACAAATCATTCAATACTTTGAGATTTTTCCGTTTATTTTGGACTTCTCGCTGACTCTTCTATCACTTACAATATCCACTTCTAAAATTAGTTTTACTATCCTTTTCGCCATTGGTAAACCATTTTCTTTGTTCTTAAGTATTTTATCTCATTTTTTCTTCTTCTTTTATTTCTTTTATTTGTTTTACATTTTACTTGTTGTCTTGTTTTTTTTAAATCAGTCCTCCGATTATATGCTTTTTATGGTTAAATTATTGTTTTTCTTATATATTTTTCTTTATTTCTAACTGTATTTTTCATTTATTCTTTTTGCTTTGCTATTTCCTCGATTTTCTTATATCATGTATAATTTACTCACTAAGCTTTGCACTCCCTACACTTTCATTATTTTTTTTCATTTTTCATTTTATATCTTTTCATTATTTCTATGTTTGTTTTACTTTTTCGTTACTAATTCACTTTTTCTCACTTTAATCTTCTTTCTCTTTTTTCTATTATATATATGTTTCATACAATTTTTACTTTTTTACAATAAATTTTTACACTTCTTAAAAGCTTTATTTAGAAGTTTTTTTCTTTTTTCTATTACCCTTATTACCATTGCATGTTTAAAATATCTTTAAAACTAAATATTTGTTAAATTTACTCCATTTATTTGCTGTTTTTGTAAATTCTACTTGTTTTTCATTTTTTTGGTCTTCCTTTACTACTTTAAAAATATTCTTATTTTTTTATTTTCTTTGATATTATTTGCTGTACCTTATCTATGAATTTTATTTTTTTATTTTATTTTTATTGTTGTCTTCATGTTTTTGCTTTTAGATGTTTCTTTCTATTTCCTCTAATGTTCTTTAAATTTCTTCGTCTTTTTTACACCTTTTATTCATCTCTGTCAGAGACTAGTTTTCTTCATTTGAAAAATCTCTTATCTTTTTTCATTTTTTATTTTTATTTTCCAAGAACCTCTGACATTCTTGCTCTATTGAATTTCTTTTTTCCTTTTTATTAATATTTTTTCATATCTTAGTGTTTTACTTGAAATTTTTATGAAAAGATTGAATTTGAATATTTTCTTTGTATAATTTTATATATGGGCAGATAAATATACATAATTTTAATACTTAATACGTATATCTTATTTAAATATCATAAAATTTCTTGTTCTTCTTATACCTTTATATTTTTATGTTTCTACTTTTATATATCTATAGATAGATCATAAGCTTCAACTATTGTTTCAAATAACTAAACTACATTTTGACAATCCATTCTTTTTCACGTGTCTCTATCTTATCTTTCATGTCCTTCCGGTGAGAGGGTTAATTTTTCCTACGCTATCCTGTATTAGATCTTTATTTCCATTATTCTTATTTAATACGTAGCGTTATATTATAATATTATGGTTGTCTTTTAATTTATTATATTTTCTCTGTCTTTCATTATTTTATTGATTATGAAGATCATGCCTCGATAATTTGACCAAAAGTTCTTTGAACGTCGTACAAATGTATCTACTAATTAAATGTAGGTGTTAAATTTTTTTCAATTAATCGTGTCTTAACCGACTTCACAAGAAAAATCTTTTTTCTATATTCGTGTTTTTAATAGTAAAATATTCTACGTATATAATTAATTTTAAGATTTATGATCGTATTTGCAGATAAAAAATGTACTTATTTTAATTTTAAATCATCGTTATAATTTACTTCTGTGCGTATATATTTAAATAAGAATTATTTAAAGTTTTTTATTTGACATTTAAGCTGATATGTATTATTATCATCGATTTTATTGAGTATGCAATTTATTTTATATATATATATAACTTTCTATCATATGAATATTTGTATATTCTCTAATTTTATGTAGCGAGAAATATTTGCATCAGAAAATGGATAATAAATATATGATTTATTAGTAAATATCATCGATAAAGTGTTGTAGTTAAATCAAACACAAAGCTTTATGATTACAACATAAAAGGAAAAAATGTAATTTTACATATAACTCGTTATTTTATTTTATAGATTTAAAATTAAATTAAGTTTTAACGTAATAATTGCACCCAAAGTGTAGAGTTTGAAGCTAAATTATGTATCTACTTAGTATTTAACGAGATAAATTATTGTTTAAATGTGTGTTTAACATTATATTACTTTGAAACTGTTATACATTTTAACAATGCTATTTTAGAAATTCTCGTACCACACTGTTGTGATTAAGAATCTGTCTCCAAAATAAACAAATGTCAGTTAACTCGTGCTTATTATCTAAAAGCAATAAGGCTACTCGACTATTCTGAACAATATGATGAATTATCGTTTTTCGGCAGAAGTCAAATCCACAAATGTCCATTAGTGGTGGCATGGGACTATAAAATACGCGTATTGAATTAATAATTATAACGAAATTTAAAAATGATATTATATAGAGTACTTGATAATAGAAATATAAAATGGCCGTTAGAGTAATGTTCAATGATGCCATCGGAAGAGTCAATCTCAATTCTCGCGTAAATATTAATAAATTGACCGAACGTATGATGAAATTACAAATATATACAATAAGATAGTTGTAGCCGATGTAGAATTATATTTTCACGGTACGATATATTTTTCTAAATATAATGCGTAAATATTCCAATGTAAAAAATCATTTAGTTCTAATTTAAACTTATATATAGAATTTGATGGGGTAAGAGAATTTTAATGAGTAATTCAGTGCGTTAACTTTGATCAGCGATGACTTTCTACCAACTTTAAAATACGTAGAACTAAAGAATAAAAAAATTGCTACTGAAGTCTTTCGCCGTAAAAAATTTAATGCATTCAACAGCCGTAGATGAGCTCAAGTTTTTCTCGATTTGTATCCGAGGTAAACTATTTTATTTATTTAAAGTTTTATTTCATTAAAGCTCGTGCAAACGCGAAGTTTTTTTATATTTTCTTAAATTTTGTGTTTACCGAAGAATAATTAATTTCATTATTTCGGTAAATTTAGGTACAGAGTAGAAGAAGTAACTTTGTATCGCAGACTACATAAACTTTGACTAAGTATTTGAAAAAATTATTAAGTTTGAGTTTAATAGTCAAAGTTATTTAAAGAAGTTATGGATTTTTTAATAATTAACTTGAAGATTGATTAAATCACTTTTCGGAGATTTTTAGTTTCATCCATAAGTACAGAGAAAAATGTGGGATATTCACCAAAGTGTAAATTGTTTTTGACATTTCAGTGAACGCACGGAGCGAATAAAATAATTTGAATTAAGTGTATTATTGTTATTATTATTATTATTATTATTGTTATTATTATAATTAGAATCGCGAATAAAAAAAACCATCTTCATAACTGAAAATCAAAAAGTATTTAATTATTATTATTATATACGAGTCAGTCGGCAGGTAATTAACTTTTTTAGCCGATAGAACTTTCAACGCGTTCTTTTCTTTAACGAATGATAAGAAAAGAAATCTTCTTTCACCGGAGAGTCTTGCCAAAGACGTAAGCTCTAAAAGGGTTCGATGGTTTCGAAATAAAAATTTCAATCTAACAGTTCTGGGTAATCGAGTTTGCTTGAAAAGAGACGTCACGTAAATTTTAGACGACAGAGATCTCATTTGGAATCAAATTAAGTTGAATCTTCTTATAGCAGATTACAGTGCAGTAGGTCGGCGATATTTTACTCAGGTGTTCGTCGGATCATTGGGATCTTGCCTTAAAAAAGGCCATTTAAATGTTTCAAATGCTTGCGCAACATTCGTTGTCCATTTAAACTTTATCGATTCAGTCCCACCAAAACGAATCTAAGAGTTCAACTCAAAGCACAAAGGTCTTTTTGTCAGCGTTCCCTATTGTAACTTGTACGCATGGACGAACAAATTTTAACGTTCTTATCATTTAAGCATTTATTTTCATTTAATCGAAAAATGACTGAAACACTGCAGCAGAAGAGCAGCCTAGAGGATGATTCTTTAGTTTGTAAAATTCATGTAGCTCGAAACAATTTTTTAATTGCCAGTGGCCTCAGGCATTAATACCAAATTTCTGTTTAATATCGACTACATTGACATCTAAACGTGTAAAATCCAAAATTTCCGTTCTTTAGCAGTTTTCACGACATCCTTTATCAAGCATTTTTCTACTCTCGTATATTTATAATAACGCGTATTAGAAGGCAATTTTTAACCACTTAATCTCCCTCTTCATTATAAACTACGTTTTTACAATAATTAACGTCTGCGCGAAATTTATAAATTTTTCAAAAAATGAGCATAACTTAAGTGTTGGGAAAGATATTTCCAAGGTAAAGGAATCCGTAAAGTTGTAAGGAAAATTAGCGAATATTAAAAGTTTACCTTCTTATCCGTCAAATTAATGCTCGAACAACGCAGAAAGTTGATTTATTGCGAGTTTTGCCATCGACGCATTTATCAACGATTCTCCTTAAATTAATGCATTTAACGGGATTTTGTTAAATTAGTCGGAACGAGTTGAGAAGAGTGAAAATACTTTGAGAGAACGGAACAACGAGTATTCGTGCCTCCGAGGGAAATAGCCTCTATTATGAAAATAAAGAGAAATCTTGGTTCATTATTAATAATTATTCCTTTCGGAAGGAATAAGAGATAAATCTCAGGGAGGCGAATTGATTAGTCCTGTTAGAATTTTTCAATCAGGAGCGATAAAATTAATTCGCAAGAATTCCCTTTTTTGAATAGGGAAGATTCTATTTAAAAAGGATCTTCCTGCAATCGTCTCATTTAAAATTGTTCCTCCTAAACTACGCAGTCTGAATTTCAATTCCCTGTTTCGCGCGGAAGCGGCGCCGAGGCTGACTTCCAGTCAATGCCTCATAATAATCAGGCGCTTCCATAAATCACGATTAATCTTTTTCCTTAGATATTCGATGACTGGATTGCTGGCACCAGAGTACTCGCGCTCAAAAAGTACTTTGCTGCTACTCCTCCCCGGCGGCTGAAGCGCGTAAGCTTATTATTTCTCGGCGCAGCGTCCATTGCCGGGCTCAGCTGCATTCGAGCCGCGCGGGAATAACTGCAAATCCGACTGCATAAATCAAGAGCAGGGGATAAATTTATTCGCGCTGCGGGACATGTATCGCGCGAAAGTCAATCCCTGGAACTGATATAAAGTTAGCGAAGGCACGCGGGCGCGGCTGCTCGCGCAATTTTTCCGAATTCATTAATGCAATTTTGACCGAATTCCTGCAGGAAGCTCCGAGCGGTGGGGGGGGGGGAGGAGGAGGAGGAGGAGGAGAGAACGGAAGAGACGAAGGTGCGCGTGTGGAACGCAGACACGAGCGAGACAATGCCTGATCCGCGTCTTGGCCCGGATATCCGGCGCGAGCATTGCACGCTCAACGTCAAACGTCTCCGGCACCGAGAATTTTCTTTTTCCTTTCTCCTTTCTCCCTCCCTGCATCTTTTGCTCTTCAGATTTTGAAATTCAAGTACACTCGATTAAAGTAATCGAATGCTCCTTAATCTCTGTGCTCCTCGTCTCCGAATCTCGAGGGCCCAACTGCACTTGACTCGATGTTAATTGCATTTACAAGATGCATTCTCTCCTATATTTGCACTTAGTTACGTTTTATAATTGAAATTATCCGATAATCTTTATCGGACTCTTCTTCTTTATTTCAGCTGTCCCAGGCTGTTGTGTCGGGGGATCCCAAGCAAATAATTACGTATGTTGCGTGAATTTTACTTCCCCGTAAAAAGCGACTGGAAAAAACCGTTACAGAATCGAAATTCCGAGAATTGTCGAGTCTAAGCTCGAGAATATTCATTTATTCCGTGCTAAATTTTTAATTGAAAGAAATTCACTTTTTGCATCAATAACTTGATTATATCGCATTAGAATTTTAAATAAAAAATTTGCATAAATACATTTAAATGTAAAATCTTTGAATTTATTTATATGTTAAAACTGCCGGTAGAGTTGTCACATATTTTCCGGCTTCGCCAAAACATCTCCAACAACATTTGGCAAATGACTAGATTTCCATGTAAGTAATTTATGATTTTGCGAATCTACGCATATTTTTTATACAAGAAATCAATGAGAAATAAACAAAACAATACAAGCAGCTAATATACGCGTATAATTTTATTGTGATTTATCGCTTTATGGCCCAAGCCAGATACTTGTTCAGATTTTCTTCAGTCTTATGTACAAGACATTTAATTGATCAAGTGTAACTTACACATAAACCAAAGTGTATACATTTAGCTTTAATTTACATTATACTATAATTTGCACGTATTACAGCTACCGATGTATCCGCAGGCGCATACACGAACGCGATATTGAAAAAAAACTCACAAAACGCGAATGGCAGATTCGAGACTGCAACTTTAGCCTCGTGTTCCGTGTTAAATGAAAGTTCCGAAAAGGAACGGTAAGAGTATTGTCGGTTTTTGCATTCTGTAACAAAGCATTTAACCTAAATACATCGCGAGGCGCGTATAAAGATTTGATAAAATCGGGGAGATGGTTCGTAAACTCTGTAATTATGCAACGGATAAGTAGGAACAAGTCAGATCTATTTTACCCTCCAACCAGTATCCGAATGTCTTTAAGAGGCTGCGCATTAAATCTTTCGCCAAATAAATCTCTCAAAAGCAAGTAATTAAAGTTACTTCCTATCAGTTTGTTGGCAATTATACAATTATAATTGAGTTATAGACGTATATATTGTTTATTTGGAATAATTGCACTCCAACCTTCGATTATTATCAATTTCGTTTATTAATAGTTTAAGGGTGTAATAAATTTAATGTTAAACGGAGCATACGTACTTGTCCAGATTAACAACAATTTGTTCTTCGTTCTAGCGGCTGCGATACTCTGCGACGTAAGTATTATTCGAGAAAAAGTACGCGAAGCAACGTTGCTTCTGATTGAATGGAGGGGTAAAATTCGATATTTCAAGGTATTGAAAAATAATTGTTCATTACAGTCGAGAAGTGCGTTTGATTTATTTTAGTTGCTTTTGTCAAAGTCATATTTCAAGATATAATAGCGACTAATGGCTCATTTTGTGGTAGAGCTTTGTTTAAAAATGATGTTGGAAGTATTTAGTGACTTTTAATATTCTATCTGGATAGCATATTTTTAATAAATTCGGTACATAATTCTTAATGGTATAAGTTGAAATTAATATAAAAAATGAATAAAATTAACAACGTAATCCCTCATTTCTCTCTGTGACGATTTAATTTCTCACTTCGTGCTGGACAGGATCAAGTTTCAAATTTTTTATTAACAGCATTCGAGACAATAGGGCTCTGGTCTTAATTTGTCAAATTCTTTCAGTTGCCACACTAACATTTTTTCTTCCGTTCAATGAAGATATTAAACGGTTATAGCTTTTTATATTACGAAATATTCCTTACAGTTGTCGTCTTATTATGATTATTGACCAACAACGACGTAAGCTTTCCAATTCTGCGGATGAGTATTTTCTTAATTGTCATTTAAAAAGTGCATCGTTATTGTTCTTAGTTAAAAAAATTTCACACAAGAATTTCTTCTGCACTTAAAATATCATCACGATTACACTTATCGAGCTTATATAATTTAGCGCCAATGCGTAAATATGATCTTCTTTTTAATGTATTATAATACATTTAACATTTATTTAACGTTTATTATGGATAACGTACAATGAAAATTGAATTAAAGTCACGAAAACTTCTTTGGCAATTTGTTGGCGGTTCTTGCTGAAAACTTGTGAATATATTATACAAAATTGTAAACCGATTCATAAAATTATTATAAAAAAGAGCGAAGCAGCGAAGTTAAAAAAGTTCTAAAATGCAGTCGTTAAATAAAAAACTTATGCACATCATTTTCAATACAGAAAAATGTTTTTAAAACGTTAATAATTTCAGCTTAAGTAATTTATGTACAAATCTTTACCAAAATTGCGCTCGCGTGAGTAATTAACAAATGAACGCCAATTAATTTTATGTAAAATTAAATTTTAGTTAATAAACTAATGCTTGGTAAGACTTGACTAACTAGTTAACAAACTTTGTATCTGCATACATTTGTAAGTAGTTTTTATCACAAATTTAACTTTGTTTATCGATCAGTTCTTGTATATTCTTATATAAGTTCCAAATTTATCGGAGGTATATCTTTAAAAACATACAGTATAAAAAACCAATCAAAATGCTAGATCAGTAATTTTTCGACATTTATTGATTTTGTTTATACAAAAATATTACATCTATAGTTTTGTTTACGAAGACGCATATTTTTATCTGTAGTAATTTTATGGATAGAAAGTTACTTGTAACGAGCAATAAATGTTATTGTTTATTTAAAAACATTGAACTCTGTTAATTGGAATCTGAATTTAAGTAGGAAATATATTTTATATGTTCGAAGAAGTTTTCTTTCCATTTTTAACTTAAATTAAAAAAGCGAATATTAGATTTCTTGGAAGGTTGACATAAAAATTCCGATTGGCAATTTTTCATTTTAATAATAAGCAAATATAAAAAATATAAACAAGTAACGCGAGTTGCGTAAAAAAGAAAATTGGACTTTTTAGAGGTAAGTTTTACGGCACCCGATGATTACACACAACGCGTCTAACAGTGCGATCTTAGCGGAGAATAGCTTTCCTTCAATTATCGGTAAGTAGAGTTTAAAATACTGCCAGATACCTAAGAGCTAAAGTCAAAGTAGACTGAAATGGGATCGCTTGTGACGATGTTTAACCATTCGAACTTTGTTATAGAATGTTTGATAACTTACTGTACCAAGTTATTGTAGCATCTGGAATGTCATTCAGCCGGGGCCTCCGCTGCACTGTAATTTATGAGTTTGTAAGCAAAATATCTAGCAACGGCTAGTGCTTTAACAGGTATTGTTGACACAAATATGGGCTATCGACGTATGACGTTTTTTATTTTGAATAGGTTGTCATTTGTGAGTGTTATGATTATGTCTTGATACGATTAAGAGATAATCCTCTTGCATCAATGGGGTTGAGGTCGCCGTTGTATGGAAAAAGTATAACGTCACTGTATAATCGCAAGTTAAATAAATAATTCCTATTTTTCGTTCGTAGTCGAGTATTCCAATGTCTAGGCTTTTTTTAAGCAGCCATACAACGAAACGAGGTGTAATTTTATTTACACTTTTCTCAGAATTTTTTTCATACTAAAGCGAAAATACATGGAATTCGTGTATTCAAATCTCAAAAACTATTGGGATATTTTCTTTGAAAGCAGCGGAAGGCTATAATATAAGATATTTTAACAAAACTCTGCTTTTTGAAAAGATGACGGATCAAACGTGTAAGATAAGCTATTTTAATAAATGGGAGCATAACAAGAGAAACGGCACAAATTTTAAATAACATTTGTTTGAGTTTTGAAACTTTGAAACGTCTGTAATCGCGAATAATCGGTCTGCTCACTTGCGAGTCATCGTTTTACACGCAATAATTATAACAGATCGATCGACTAATGACGGCCAGCAATTTCATAATTATCGCGAGCCCTACAAGAAATCATCTATAAAAAATCCAATTTCGGTGTGACGTAACTACTTCGAGTTTCATTTTAATCCCCAATAAGTCTCAGCTATTGATTCCCGGACTATCGTTCGCTCAAACTTTTATTAATATTTTAACTACAGCTTCTTAAACCACGACTAATTAAGCCGTAGCTCGTTGAAGATTAATAAATGGCTTTAGCAATATTAAAAAAAATTTGAGGCGAAAAATTGGTTTACGGGGAGAAATTTTGAAGTAATTGGTAACCTTGGCCTTCTGTCATTGTGCAAGACTCGATGCCAAATATTTCTCATCCTATAGTCTCCAACAATAGAAACTTTATGCTAAAGCGCTTAATAGATAAATTGTAAGCATAAATCAGCGATTATCGTATTCCGCGCAGATATAATACACGCACATGTGCACTGAATACATCACATACAGGCTCTCGGGTATTTCATTATTTTCACATCATCTGAAAGTACTAACATCATTTACTCCTTCCAGGTACAATTATTTGAGACGCAACTTTTATATCCGATGAAACATTTAAGCGAAAATATATTCAAATATGCTCTCTACTTGCACATCATTTTTATGTACGTGGCGAACACGCTCCAGCCCTTTTTTCTCACAATTTTCTCGTTTCTTTTGATAGCAATTTGTAAGTCATGATTTTTATTTCTTTTTTGGCAATACTCATTTTGCGTTTTAATCCCCTTCCATCCAAGCTCGCCCTTATTCTTCATAATCCATAATTTAACAATTTATAAAAAGAACGTACACGATCTGATTATTCCAAAGACCAAAGTCAACCGTAGTGTCAGCCAAAAGTAATGCTGTACAATAGTGTCAGCACTATTGCTGAAATCAACACAAGTATAATTCACAATGTGTCGGAGATCTGCCGAGATGCATTTGGGAGTATCCGGAGACTAACATTTGGCTCTCGAATTTCATCAAAAGCAGTTTCTACAACGCAGAAGTAATTTTTGCTCACTTCTAAAGCATTAGAGCAATTTTGCAGAAACAAAACTTTTAGAGTTATTTGCAGCTCCGCAGTCGCGTAATCTTGTGATAAAAAATCAATTAGACAATAATTCTATTGAATAACGATCGCGAAAAGGCAGCGCAGTTTTGTCACAGTTCTGAACTTAGGGATTCGTTTTTGCAAGAAAGCCTTTAATTTTTAACGACGTACACGTGTCATGAATTATCTCTCCAAATATCGCAAGCAGAAAGTTGAAATAAAAAGTATGCGAGCTTAGATGCGTTCGTACAAGTTACAATTTTTTCGAGTTCGAAGACGTTTTTTTAAAATTGATTGGAAGGCATCGACGTGTCAGCGGCACATACAGGAGCCTCGTGGCGTACCTACAGGGATGCATTAAAAATTGACGAAGAAACTTGGATCGGGGCCGGTACAAACTCGATTACCAGCGAATATGAAAAGTTAAAAGTTGTAAATCTGAAAATCCACTAGTTTCGTTAAGAATTTTCCGTGCTTGCACCGTCGCTCATTAATATTCGTCACTCGTAGCGTGTAAGTGCGAAAAGTTTACGGCCCCGGCCCCGTGCCTCCACTGTGTATGTTTCGCAGTTCGGTTGCGAGAGTTTGGGTGTGCGTGCGTTGCGGCTTGCAAGCCTCAAAACCTGTGGCAGCCCGACGCGTGTCCTCAACGTGAAATTATGTATGCGAGTTGGTGTGCGTTGGCAATTGCGGAGCTACAACTTGTTACTATCTCGAAGTTATTCTGGCTCACACATGTGATACGAATGTCGCAGATCGTAACTGATATTCCAAACGCTGCTCCTCGCCTTTTGCTTGCACTTGCACTCGGCGAGCTTGCAATTGTCGCGCAGTCGACGTTTCAAGCGACGCGCATCCCCGTGCAACGGCCGCGAGTCGTCGTAATTGTCGCCATCGCCGCGACGTCTTAGACTCAAGTTGCTTCTGAGAAAGTCGGCTCGAGGCCAGACGGGGATGGGATGCCGCGAGGCGAGTAATTTAGAACCGTACAATAAGCCTTTGATATGACATACTTGTGCGAGTAATCAATAAGTAATCAGCACGAATGAATACGCCATCGTAATCTCGCGCGCGTCCATTGAATATTCATGAAAAAACAGTTTTATGCCTGCGATTAATACCATTGAATTTCCTCCGTAAATATACTTCTTGTACTCGATTTGCAGGTCGCATGCGAGCGAAATATTTTGTAAATAGTGCTGATTGAGTAAACAAAAAATTAAATTTTAAATTAAATTTAGCATAGATACATTACCTAACCCTAGGTCGGATTATATTTTCAATTTTTTTATGTTTACACGGCGCGAGTCTAAATTTAATATACATTTTCTACGAAATTAATCAAAGCATATTATATGTATTTTTAAGATTATTAAAAAGCCGAGTACGTAAATAATTTCAGATTTGAGCGAAAAAGCTCAAAGTACCAGACTACTACCTTTAAGGATTTATTATTTCTGTCCATTCCAATTTATTTTCGCAAAATTTAATCGTCATATTTTCATTGATTTCTTCGTCCGCTTAGTCGTTTTAAATTTATGAATATACGCGTGCGCATGCATACGGATATAGAATATTTGTACAATGACTTCGGACCCAAGAATCTCTTCAGAATCTTTTTGGAACAATTTCCTACTGCTTTGTAAAGTAATTCCTCCTATAAAAACAAGCGTAACTTGTAAATGTGAATTTAGAGGCAAATATTGGTATTCCATCCTTCCCAATAAAAGCCCGACCGAAGTCTTAACTTTTAACGCTCGAAAATAAAGTAGGAGCATAAAGAAAGCAATCGATCCGCTAATTTTTAAAAGAAAGCGATCCATTCTTCACCGGCGTTTTTCAAGATTCGAGTGCAAAGACGCGAGTCGATTGTGCGAGTAATAACAATATTCGCAATTTGAGCTGTCGGCAAAGGGAGGGATAGATATCGGGTCATCACTAGAGCTTCGAGGGCCCATGCGCGGAATCAACGAAATCATTGCGTTGCGGATCAGGAGCTTCGGCTTTTTCGCCGGGGACTAAGTTTCGTTGCCATTAAAGTCTCCGGCGGTACGCCGCACTTGCCGCGAGTCGAGAAGTGGCGCAGGAGCTTGAGGAGCTCGAGGAGTTGGGCGACCGGCGGAGTAAGCCAAGCAACTTATGAGTCGCGGTTTGCGTTCGCGGTCACCCTGGAGCTTGGGAATGAGTCAGGGCATTTAAAAGGCACCCGCAGGTGTGCGCGAGGATTCCAAACGAACAACCTGCTGCGCCGATAGACGAAACGGGAGGGCCAGCAGCCAGAGCCAAGTTCAGCGCGGCCGAACTGCGCTAAATTCTGGCCCAACTTCCGCTAGATTTTGAAATGTCCTCTACTGTTCGCTTGTTATTCTTGTTGTTCAGCTGTAAAATACGAGGCATCTTGGCCGCGGGATCAAAGTAAATTCTTAACTACTTCATAATGCGACTGCATACTTGTCGGTTTTAAAGACTTACTACAGCGCCGAGTACAAAGTCAAAACGGCGTTGTAATTCATCGTAACATCCGGAGAGCTCATACGTGTTGTGTTGCTTTCGGAAGTAATTGCTGCTGCTCGAAGGAGAAAGAGATTCTTTTGAAAAGGTCTGCAGCGTTCGGTTTATAAAACTAAACAGCCCGAGTTTGGCTCGTGCGTTCTTATTTGTATTGCACGAGCCTGACTCTTTCTACTTGAACACACTTTTTCCATATTTATACAAGTCCATTGTATATTTTAGAAGTTCGGCGTGAAATTATTAAGAAAGATATTTTTTAAATGCTTCGGAATTTAATTGAATGAAATTTGATTTCATTAAAATTTATCATAATACGCTAAACTTTTAGGCGTCAATTCTTTTCCAATAAATGAATTTTCTAAAGTTTTTCGTAAGCAATCGTAACGCGTCGAGCTCGTTCCTTATGAAATATCTCCGACTTTAAGATGACTCGAGTGAAAAAAATGTGTATAATTAGATTGGAAAATGTAAAATTTAATTAAAAATTGCAGGCTTTTAACGCGCTGGCGAAAATAAATTTAAATTTTGTAAATATTTAACGCTTCGAAAAAGTTAAGAAAAACTCAATTAAGATTATGGTGATAAATTTATAATCTAATTTAATATTAAACTCTTATTATCATTAAAATTAACGTTCTAATGGAACAGTTCAAATGTATGTAACAGCCTTGAAAATTTTAAATAAATACGTATCATTAAATACTATCATGACGACAGAGATAATTAATTTTATACGATAACAAATATATAGAATTTATAATATAATATCGCTATATAAAAATATATAAATTATTTATAGAAAATAAACTAAAAAACTCCAATCAAAAGTTAAGAAAGATTTCTTTAATGCAATTAAATACTTTTACATGTGATACAAATGATATCCTCTGTGATAAGTCATATCGTAAAACCTTTATTTTTCTACTATCAACTTGTTTTTAAACTTAAACGTTTTATTTATATGTTATTCCTGTATATTTAAAAAATAACATTTAACAAAATTAGAATAAATATATAGATTATTTAGAAAAAATATCAAAAACGAAAACATTGCTCGAGAACAAAAATCGAAGTACAAACAATGCGTTTGCATACTTTTTGGTTAAGAGATTTGCAAGTGATGCCTTTCAAGCTTTGGGCAAATGAAATATTTTTCGAGAGAAATCTATTTTCAAATAAAACATCATATAGTCATTTCGCTGAAATATATGGCGAAGGAGTCGTTATGACTTGGAGTAATTTTATATCCAGACTAGTGCTCGTTGATGCCCTTCGGAAACTACTTAAAAACGCTGTAAAGCAAACAGTTTTAATAAAAGCCTGTGTTTTATATAGGCAGTACAATCTGATACTATAAAAATAAATCTAATTCTTCCAACATTGTAAATCATGAGAGAGAATTTACTGCGACAGCTGAATAGTATATCTTACTACAGTTTACGGTAAAGTACCTTGCGAAATGACCAATGTAAGCTACTCTTCAAGGCAGTTATGCTAAACCGATTTTGTCGTACGGTGATTTAAGACGACTATTGCTATTTTCTTCCAGTTTGCTATACTTTATTTACATAAATTTTCTTCGAATAAATTAATACACAAAAGGCGATTCCTGCATTGTAAAGGTCCGACTGGATTTTCTTCGAATTGATTTACGCGATCTGTTGAACAGACACACGCAAGATTATGCTTTGACTGTGCTTAATTGCGTTGCCAATAAAAGTAGTCTCATTAATGTATGAAAACACGCACATTCATTGTGTGCACATACTTCGTGAACAATTAAAAGCTGATAAATAAAAGCACAGGTGTGAAAGGAAATCAGTGATGTTTAAAAGTAGAAGTGGAAAGCGATTCATACTTTGAAGCAACTGGAATACAGAATCTCAATAATTTTGGGGGATATAATTTTTAAAGTTCAAAATGAGGGAAGCAAGTACTAAAATAAAGTATAAAAAACATATATAATAGTTAAAACTATTTATGATACACAAGAGTACTATTCATTTTTATCTCTTGCATTGTATCATAAATCCATAAATTTAATAAAACATGAAGTCATATGATCGAAGGAATTAAAAATATATCTAAATAAATGAGAACTTAACATTAATTTACGTGAAAAAGTAAGTTAAACTATTTAAAATGAATTATTTAAACTTAAAAAATGTACTTATAAAAATTAACCATTTATGATTTGAAAATGAGTAGGAAAAGTAAATTTTTTATTTTTAGAACTAAGTGCATTCATATATACGACAGATTCATTTTTTAAATCCTATAAACCTACGAGGATTCGTGAAAAATTTTATTCGTTGCTTTTGACTATTGTAAAATAAAAAAAATTTTCCAAAGTACATCAATTTGATTTTTAACAAATAGATGCAGTTTTACCGATGAATTTAGACTATTTTCTAAATCATCAAGATTTTTGTGGTTTCTGGATTCAATTCACTTTTAAGGTTATCACTGGATAGGAATTATAAGTAAACAAAGATGAGGTCGTTTAGAAAAGCTATGACATCATTTTCATAATATGAAAATTAACGTTATTTAATAAATATCCGAAAAAGTTTTATATTGTTATATAGTTTTAGACTGGAAAAAATATATCTAATATTCGATTTAATTGAAGTAGTTCGAGAGGACGAAGAATTTTATAGAAAATTTAATATAAAATATGCGAATTCTTTCTTTTAATGATTTTATTTCATTGGGAAGGGAGTTTTTCTTAGTTTTAAACCAGATTTCATTAAAACTATGGCCTGGCAAGCAAAATAAAAACAACGAAGTTGATATTCATCGAAATTTTTAAAATAAATAATAATCTATTTAAACTTTCTTGATAAAGTTTAAAAGTAATATTATTGCACGGTCTTGTTGGTGGATCGGTATCATCGCTTCCCAGTGCGACCTGCGATCCAGAGAAGAGGGTATGGGTTTTAGATATGACGGGTTGCAGTGAATATACAAATAAGCTGTCGAGGACAATCGATGGAGACCAGGGGTAGGTGTGACGAACTTACACTCGTAAACTCAAATATCTCACAGACAGTACCGGCCAACGTTCCTCGCTCTCCTCGAGTTAAATATTCCGAAGCTAAAATAGTAATCTATTCGTATCTCTGGAAGGTATTACCCGGTTGGAATCATCGCCGAGTGAAAACAACGATCTCTTGGGAGCCGTGTGTAATTTTCTAGTTGTGTTGTCTTTCGAGAGTAACTACATTTACTAAAGTTATAAATAAGCAAAAGATTTATGATATTGTTCTCGCAATCATTTGTTAAACGAGATAGCTGATGGATTACTTCGGAGCTTGCGATAAATATTGCCGTTGCAAAACTTATTATCAAACGCAGACTGGGAACGCGAAGTCCCCACTTGCAATTTGGAAATTTTTGAAAATACAGTTTCTTCACATCCGTGAAGTGAAAAAGGATCGATTGGGTTAATGTACATTTGAGTGTGAGTGGATAAGCTGGTCTACAAAATGCACAACAGCTGGTTCGACTAGATAATATATTTATTTAATTAAAATGCAGCAGTATGAGCATTTTAGTCATAAGCAGCTACAGCTATTTGTATTTAATATCTTAGTCCGAGCTACAATCAGAATTTGATTAGCCTGGAAATAGTAGATATATTTGACTTGAGAAAGTACAGGAAAAGATCGGATTGTATTCAGTGCTGTCTAAACAAATAAATGATTTTGATCCATTCGCTGCTTGTAGAATAGCAATTACAGTAACGAATTAGAATACATGTAAGCCAAAAACGGCGACTTAATGTAAAAAATAAAAAAAAAAGAAATAAGAGAAAAAGTTTGCAAGGATGATAATAAATTTTTAAACAATATGAAGTTTGATACCCTAATAAGATGATTCATATTCTAGATAAAAGCAAATGTATGAAATTACAACTCGCTCGGACATATGAAAATAAATTATGAATTTAACGCAGACATTTTTTAAAGTCAATCGACTTAACGTACATTGACGAAATCATTGTTGGCCAGTGCTATTTAGTGTTCATAATTCATATAATAAAGATAATATTTTAAATTAATAAAATTACACAAAAAATACTTAAGATTTTAATCTAGTGAAAGTTGAAGAAATAGTTAAACAGAAGAGTGAAAAAATATTAAACGTGTAATCACTGTAATATGGGATCAGATTACAAGCTTATAAACTTATGATTTTTCTATAAAAAAATACATTGATTTAAAGGTTCAAACCTGTAATAAATATTACGAATAATTTGGAGGAATAAACGAAAAGAAATTGCGAATGATTGTTACTCGGCTGAAGGATATAAAATTTCAATTATTGAAGTATTATTCTCAGAAATAATAATAATAATAATAATAATAATAATAATAATATAATAATATAATATATTTTTGTATTACCAGAATACGGATAATGTAATCTTTCAAAATACGAAGAAAAAAGTTTAATACCCAAAAATAAAGTGCATGTAAAAGTATTTAAAGCAAAATAAGATCATTAATTAAAGAAGCTTTATTTAGGTTAATATTTTAGGAGTCATTAAATTAACTATGAGAGGAAATACGGGGCTTGTAACTAGAGCCGAAAACAAAATCGTTTAGTATTTCCGTTCGGTAATTATATGGCAATAGAATTAAGGCAAACCAAGATGAAGATAACGAGTAACTAAATTTAAAGAAAGTAGAAGATAATAGAGTTTTTTGGATAAGTTTGCTGCACAGTAGCTAATTATTGTGCTTATTTATTATTTATAAGATAAATATGAAATTACAGTTATCGATTAATGATTCAAATAATTACGCGCACGTGTCTGTTCGATAATAAATCGAAGCGAGAATTGCATTTTTAAATACTTTTCTAATATATAGATATAATATTAAATAGATTACAATAAAAAACCTAAAGCTTTTGTTAATTTGAAGTGAGTAGAGATCAGTTTTAGAAATAATTTGACGTTGAAACTAAAGAAGAGGATCATCTAGATCACGTCGTTCAACAGATTATTCAGGACACTTGTCTTGAGTGAAATTATTTCAAAGAATTTTTCACGAAAATATTTCTAAGGTCAATTTATATTATTAAGCAAGGTAAACAAATTATAAAACTGGATTTCCTGAATTTAAAATTAGAACAAAATTTTAAACGCTAATGAAAGTGTTTAGCAACGATTCCATCTTACGTCGTATATCAAGTATATTATTGCATTAAGAATTAAATGAATCTTTACGAAAATTATCAAAAATATACAAATTTTATATAAATAAATTTACTTTTCTTGCAAGTAAAAAGATTATTTCAAAGTAACAGGAACTATTTTTATACCGAAAACAAATATCTATGCAACGAAATAAAATTATCTAGTATTTAAAAATTTGTTTCAATAAAAAATTGCCGAACGAATCAAATTTATAAAATTACATGCAACTTTGTCTAGTTTATTACCAAATTAGCTTTCTTTTAAGAACTAAAAAATTTCTTCGTATTTGCGGATAATAGAGAAACGTTCTTAGCGTCTTAAAATCAATAAATTTATTGACATCTTAAGCCAATTATATCTTCAACGGATACATCAGAGTTTTAATGAAACATTATCGATGATTTCTTATTAAAAGAATATCGTATACCCTAAGTATTAAAAGTACAATGTGTCTTTTGAATTAAGCTTAGGTATTTTAATCTTAGTTTATATATATTGCTTAATTTATTCTGCTTAAGAGTTTGATAAAATTTAATTAACAAAAACTAAATGGCCAAGAATTTTAACAAATTTTAATTTTGATTTTATTTTCTCGACTGCAGTTATTATTAAAATAATCATAATTTAACTTTGCTAATATTAGTTATTTAATTAAAGATATTGCAATTAATGAAAAAATTTATGTTTTCATTTCCCTTTTTGACAATAAAAAATATTTTATTCAAGGTATAATTACAGTCATTAATATTTACGGTAATAAGCTTATAAAATTAATTTTTAAAATTGAGATAAGGATTCGGTTAAAATTTCATTGTTAGTTATACGTGTAATGCTTATTAGTTACATACAACCATGAAATAAAAAATTTGATTTTTATAATAAACGGCTACAACTTTCAATAATTATGTACAGTAAGTATGGAGTTGGAGTTTAAATAAAATCAATCTTTGAAAAAGGTTACGACTTAACACTATTAATAAAATTTACCGTGAATCTTTTCAAGGATTTTTTTACACGCTGACTCTTCGAGGCATATATAATTCCAATTTTTTTTTAAATCGACTTTGCTGTCGATTCAAAATATCAAGAGCTGCCAGTATAAAAATGAAGTGTGAAATTTGAAATCTGAAATATTTAAATAATTCAAAAAGATGCGCTATTTTAAAAAAAAAGAGGAATTTCGACAAAGCGACGAGCTTTTAATGGTTTGGATTTTGAATTTATCATCGATTATATCAATGGAAAATTATTGCTAAACGCAATAAAAAAAAGATTTTAAAATGCAAGTCTTTGCTTTGCATTTCATTACAAAGGTGTAAATTAACTTTTACCAATACATTTTCAAATCACTTTATTCATTCACAATAAATATATTAATAAGTAGTTCGTCTAAAGTAAAAATATGAACTTTCAAAGTTCACATTTAAAAAAATAATAGAAACATTTATAAGAAGCGCCTGAAACTGTTGGTGATATGCTATATGCTCGTGTAAAACAATCCGCCGAAGGTATTGATTATAGGCGATGTGCCAGTCTAAAATATATCCGATTCCAAATAGACGGACGTTTCTAAAATAATAATATACAGAAAATTGCAAATTTTATAATCTTAAATAAAAAATGTATAAGAAATTCTAAGGCAGGGAGTCGCCGGGGGAATACGGTGAAAGAAAAATTGCGAACGGAATTATTTTCTTTGCGACATAAAATTGAAATCCCCCGTATAGAATAGGAGTTGCCTATTCAAAATATTAACCGAGGATTTAATTGAGTTTTAAACGTGA
Organism: Platyscapa corneri; assembly: GCA_018907185.1. Lineage (NCBI taxonomy): Eukaryota > Metazoa > Arthropoda > Insecta > Hymenoptera > Agaonidae > Platyscapa > Platyscapa corneri. The sequence continues at coordinate 4,449,461 of JACCHW010000012.1, forward strand.
TCCACATTTCTTATCCAGCAAACGTTCGAGCTAATATTTTTAAATTACTGAGAGCAAGTAATTTTTGAGTTTCCAGAAAATGCGCTTTTTTTGATAATCCGGGACGTTGACCTAATATTTTGTATACAAAGGGCATAAGACTCGAACCTTACCTTTTATGCGCTTTGAATGGTCGCAGCGGCAGTGCTTTGGCTTTTCATTCGGCTCGGGAAATTTCAAATTCCGCGCGCATCCTTCTTTCCATATCATAATGAAATTGCGCAGGTAACTCTGCCGGGGCTCGCGCGACAAATAAATTAAAAAACTCAGCGGATGACGGGGACTTTTGCAGCGACCACTGCCGATTAGAGTTATCGATACATTTGTTCTGCTGTTCAAGCATAAAGTAGAAAGAACTAAAGCCGGTGCGCACTGAAAGGAGCAGTAATAGGTTTTGAGCGAAGCTATCATCGGCGGAAAGGCTTAACTGATAGAGCAAACATTTATTAATGATAACGATGTAGTACCCGTTTCAAACTCAGGCAAATGCATGCCATTATGGAGGCTCTGTGGAATTAGCGAAGCTGCTTACGTCTCTCTGTGTGTGTGTGTGTGCAGCTGCGTACGATGGTGTAACAGCGGAGCACTTTTGCTCAGCCTCCTGCTCGCTCTTACGCTATCGTCACGGGCGCATTCATATTCGCACTTGAGGTATTTACGTGGATTTCGCAGGCGCGCCCCGATCCCGAGAGGGCAGAGGGAGGGATGCCGCCCTCGTACAGCGCAACTGCTATTTGCTTATTTATTGTTGGCGAGCTCTATGCGATTAGTTTAACTGCAACCCCTTAGCTCCCTGACTGTGTGCGCAGTTTTCGCATTCGGGCAAGCAATACAGATATCCAGAGCTGTACACTCTACACCAGCGTAGGCTTTCACTCTTGTCGACAGGTTCTATTCGCTGCATCAACGTATACACCGCCGGCATCGATACGCAGCATGTGTGACGCGGAGAACGCGGGGGAGGGGAGCCACCGTACGCGTTCGAGTTGCACAAATAAATAAGTACGGAAAATTTATTTCGTCGCGCTGCCTTCTCCGCTCGTTCGCGCGCTCCAACTTTATCGAGATTCCGCGAGCTTTCGATGCGTTTTTGCACTCGGAATACCTTAACGAGCGGGAGGCGCCGGATCATTCGAATTAGTGCGCGTACAGCAAGTAGAGTGCAGTTTAACTCGCGCGAGCACATGTTTACAGCTGCGCGCGGAGTTTATTCGGTGCTTTATCGGTGTGGCTGTTTACTAGATGCCGAGCCGCTGATGGAATCGAGGAAATCCTGCGCTCCTACGTGTACGAGCATTCGAACTTCGCTTTGTTTACGCGCGGCAACCTCGTGGAGGCTGCATTGATCGAAGGAGCGAGGGACGGTAATTTCGACGGGGCTTATTACATTTATTATCCGCGGTGCAGGTGCAGGTGCATCTGTCGACGAGCACGAGGAGCGGTAGCCGTTTCTTGGCTGCCGCGGGTGCCTCACTTTTTCCCTAGCCGTGCAAAATGTCTATTCGTCCTTATTCACCTGATACGAGTCGTTCCCTTCCTATTCCTCTCCTCTCTCCCTCACTTCTGATTTTACAAAGTTCATATTTTCCACCAGTTATACTCGCTTCTACGCCTTTTCAATAACGAATATTATTGCAAAAAAGTCTCTGCAAATAGCGAGAGAAGAAAAAGAAAAGTTCCGATTATAATTCTGACTTTCTGAATTTTATTAATACTCCGGTGGAAAGGACCATCAGGAGGAGGAGAGAGAGAGAGAGAGAGAGAGAAAGCGCGAGAGCGTAGACGTTAACGTGGCTCACGTCAAGGCTCATCACAATAAAACGAGCAGATTGTCAATTCCGCTCCAGTTAAGGAACCCTCCAAAGGAGAAGGAGAGGAGGAGGGACGAAGGAAGAAGGAGGAAATAAAAAACACTGCGGGAGCTCGATGAGAAAACTCCTCGAGGCTCGAAAATCGTGTAATTTTCTCAGGAGCTGCAATTTTTTGTAGCCCCCGTCTATACCGAGCGTCTTACCGCGGGGGGCCATTCGTTTTTCGAGCACACCCCTTACCCCCCCCCCCCCCCACCACACCAGCGCAGCCCCAGTTGAAAATGCACATTTCGAATTAACTCGGCGCATTAGCGATAACCGCATGCGTTTTTTATAACCCCAAATGCCAGCTGCGAGTTACAAATGCTTCGTTTCAACCGCAGTCAGTCAGCGGTCAGGTTTCAACTGCTCCGACAAACACGAGTATCGCAATTAACTTTTATGGACTCGCGCTAATGTTTGACATAGTGCAACACCATAATCCGAAATCTTATTCCGTCGTTATAACTCCGGGAGCAAAGAGGCTCCATTATTTTCGCGACGCTTTTAGCTGTTCCTTGTGTCGCCCAGCTAAGCTCTTTCTCGAATCAGAATGTTGCAGTCGCAAAATGGCCTTTCTCCACACCGCGGAACACAAATTAATTCCAGCAGTGTTCGCGAAAAACATCGATCGTGGGTTCAGCCTTTCTTCCGGTATCAACGACAACCGAACTGCGGAGTCCAGGCGGTCCATTAAACAGTTCGCGGTTAAAAACGACTTTTAATCTTTTAAATAAAAACTAAGTTGGATCGAAGGTCGTCGAGGGGTGTAACGAGTTTGATAAAAGCGCAGGACAATAGCCAATAGACACTCGAGTCCAGCAAATTTCGTATTTTAATTTTTAGGATAATAGGGGTTTATTGTCTGTTAGAACTAAAAGTTCATTCGGACCGCCGCGATGGTGTGCCTTTCGTAGTTCATTTTTACACAACAGGGATGTATACTTCTGCCCCCGAATGCTCGCGCTTCAGCGACCATTAATATTAACTCGATGCACGGTTGACTAATGGTTTTTACGTAACAACTTTCGAGACGTAAAAAATTCGACCGGAAATGAAAAAAATCACCATGTGCATACGCTTACATAGCTTTAAAAGCAACGAAGTAACAAAATTTAACTTCCCATAGGATTTTTCAACAGTCACGCATCCGGCTTTTTATTGTCCGAATACTGTCAAGCAATAAACTGCTTTCTGAAGTTGAGCGGGTATTGAGCTTTTGTGAGATCGATAAGGACGGGTCGGTAAAAAATGTTTTATTGACACATTGAAATCTCCAGTATGCAAATAGATATAGTTTTTGAGAAAAGTCTTTATTCAGTGCTGACATAATATAGTTTAACGAGTTTATCAAACAAAAACACTATGTCCGAGCACACTCGAAGCAATATATTTTTAATTGTCCATTCGAAGCAAGAAAAATATGGCTTTTCGAATATCATTGGAAAGCTATTATAGAATTGTATTTATAGATAATAAGGCAGTATTGAGTGCACGTACCGCAGTTAAAGTATTTTAAATGCGTTATTTCAAACCCGTTGTTTATTAAAATGCATTTACTAAAAATATCATAATACGGTATTAGCTTGTTTTTACCATTTCCACGTTTCTTCGGCGCAATATCAATATTTCATCTCAGTATTTGAATTCGCTGGAACAATAGTCGTCCAGCAGCAAACTGCTAGAATATTCTATAAGTTATTGTATATTTTGTCCATATATTTCATTATTTTAAATATTTTTAAAATAGAAGATGATTCGAGTAATTTCCCCTTCTTCAGTCCCAGAAACGAACAAACTTTTTAAGTTCTCTATAGGAATATCAGTCATTTCCAAGCTCAACAAAACGGAAAATATTAACTCGAGATTTTTAACAGCGTGCGAATACGTATTTCAAATAAAAACTCTGTAAAATGGCCCGATAATTTGGTTCAACACGGAATACTCCGTATAAAGGTACGTAAACACGTTCGACGCGCACACGTATTTTTAAACGCGATTCGTGTATGGGAAAGTCATAAAAGTTCCCATCACTGTCTCTTTTTGTTTGTCACTTCTTGTTTATGCACTCCATACTTTTACGGCATTGCGAAATAATTCCTCCAATTGTAGGAAAACTACATTTTTGCTCTACGAATTCGACAGAAGACTCGGCGAAAATGTGCATCGCGCGGCTGACGCACGTAGCTGCTGCACAACAATAAAGCTGCATCAAAGCTCATTAGCGGATATCTGGGTGAGCTTTCTTGGGGAGTTCCAATCAGCTGTTATTATAAGTCGAGGTTTCGTTTCACACCTTCGCTCTCGATCGCGCTCACCCCCTACTCGCTTTTTCTCCACTCGTGCAAAGCGTGCGTTCGCACCCTCTCCCCTCCCGGCATCTCGCTCTTACACAGACAAACACGTAAAATTTATCCCTTTCTCCCCGAATCGCATGTACATTTCTATCTCACTCTTTAAAAGTTTTAACAACGCAAAAACCGAAATTTTACATCGCCTTGGACGTAAAAATTTTTCGCCCGTATCTTCTTCTTTTTGCGGTATTTCATATTGAGAGTGCGCGAATTGAAATTTCGTTCACGTGCAAAATCTGAAAAATCAATGAATAAAAGGATCCTCCAGAAGACCGATAGAGATAGCTGGATTGATTGATAGAGAACAAGATTGAGAGAGGGAGAGAGAAAGAGCTGCCGCGTCAGTGAACTGGTGGAGGTCTGACTCAAGTCATTTGGCGAATAAGCGACTGGCACTTTTTTCTGCGGAATTGTCTCATCCCAGTCATCCCTATTCCGTCGTACGGCTCGTATAATCGTTTTCATAATTTAATCGCAACCGAGATAAATTTGTCTGATTGAATACAAAGGAGTTCCAAAAGTTCCTTTACTTTTACAGAATTCGATTTATCGTTGCTAACTCCCGGACAATTATTAAGATAGAATGCATTATTTATGGTCTTGCAATATCCACCTCAACTGAAGCTGAGCAGAGTGGAAAGTAACTGCTTTTATAAAAAGAGTATTTGCATATTTATGGCCATTAAAGAAAACAAAAGTGAGGTGTACAGAATTCTTCAATGTTTAATGCTCTTGAATCTTAACGACCATTAGTTCCGTGCGCAGTATCTCAGAGAAATGTAAAAATATAGCGAACGACCTTTGCGACGCACCAGTTTACAAAAAAATTATTAAACTCTTTGGTAATGTTAAAGTCCGATCCAGATTACTCGCAACACGACTCTCAGCCCAAACAATAATTTCTCGTGTAACGCAAGTTTTAAGTTATTCTTCCATTCACAAACGTATAAAGCAAAAGAATTGCTCATCGTCCGAGTCATTAAAAAGTTGATTGTTTAACAAAAGAACCACTTAATTCAATATTTAAATGCTGCACAGAGTAGCTTCTGTTTAATTTGTAATAAGCCTTTCCGTTTATTTTCATGCCGAGAAATAATATTGAATAGCACGCATTCCATTAGATATTACTAGTTGATTGGTATAATTCTATTAAAGTTATAGTCCAATAAGTTTGAATTACAACTTTTTCATGCTTCTATTATGAAATAAACGCTTCAAACATGGTCGCTTAATTTGAAGTAACGAACGATCTCCCGATGAATACACACCTTTAAAGATTGCCAAGCCGAGGAATAAACGACGTGTTTCTCGAACTTTACATTTGTACTTTATTACGAAATGATCGAGTAGTGTAAATAAAAGAGTGAAAGTCTACACGGGCTGTTGCGAAAGACATTCTTTTGGAGGTTATTCCTCTAGGAAGGATAATGGAATTATTTTTATTTTGTGCGTAATAGCTTGTGGTGTGGCGTGAAACGTTACGACTGTATTTAGCAGTAGTTATCGCGAGCATGTCGTGTAGTAATGCACCCCATTAAATGCTCCGGAAAGCCAAATAAAGCGTTCACGGTACCATATAATTTGGTGAAAATGGCCATGGGCATAATTAGTTATTTAATACAGAGGTTTACAACTAATTTCGTCAATTTAAAGTCAAGCGCAGTTTAATTGAGAATGGACTTAAAATAATTATTGGAGGACGACCGGCCGAGAGCGGAAAATAACACGCGAATAATCCATGACGTGCTGTTGCAGCGGTGCAATTTAACCCGCAGAATATTCACAGAAGGGCCGAGAGCGTAAAAGAACCTGATTCCCGCGATTTTACACGCTCGCTGAGTGAATCTAAGGCTTGTGTCTGCATTAGCCGAGGGAAGCGCATCAGAGTCAAATACAAAATGGCATCGTTGGGATTCGTAAAGTTGATTCGTTACGATCGAAAATTATTCATTGCTGCGACCAGTCGATGAACTGACGAAGCTCGCTTTGAAATATTATATTACACATTGTCCTAAAAATGTCACCTGCAAGTAACTAATCTCGAATAATCGCAACGTTACCAGAGGAAATTACTTCGGAGTCATGAAAAATCTTCAGGTCTGAATAATAATATATCTATAGTTTGCATGTCGATATTGAGAAAGCTGAATGCAAATACAACAATGCACCCTTGCACAAGGGCTTCGACATTTCTCGAGGTTGAGCCCGAATAGACGTTGCAATTTTCGATCATCTGACGCGCTATTTTCTATTTTTATTGTTTTTACAATTTCAGTTGGATACGTGCATATAATTAATAAAGCATTCAATCGAAGGATTTCTCATTGTATTAGCTCTAAGGAGAATTCATTCAACCGATTAATAAATTATTTTTACTTAATACTCTGGACTTATATTGAAACTTTAAAATCTACATTTACCATTTAAATAATCATTTCAATTGTGTTGATTTTACGTTGGAAGAATTGAAGTTTATCGACTATTTATACTATTTATACACTAGTGTCCTAATTATAAATTCTAAAAACAAGTTATCATCTAGCTGAAGATAAGACTTTTAAAATAACTTAAATTAAAACTTGCTAATAAATATACGATGAAAGTTATAAATATGATTTATGAATATTTCTACCCTTTTCCAAAAGTAACGTAATAACTATATTAATGTATAAAATAATGCGAAGTGCTTGAATTTATTCAAATTTCTTCGCTCAAAATATTTTTATGAAATAAAAATTAATTTAATCTTCATAAATATAAATGAATTAGGAACTTTGAATCGATTAATTTTTTGATAACAATATAAAAGAAAAAATAGAAAAATGTCATTTATCAATACTTCTTTTAACAGTATAAAATATTCATTAAGTTTTATTTTGAAACCTGGAACACGTTACAAATAAAATTAATAATTAACCTCTGAGAAATATAAAAGTAACTCACATTACTCTTTTTCATCGTAATAAAAAAATTCGGTAAATTTAATTTAATTGTACAAAATCGTAGAATAAATTTATTATTCTGCGATTTAAGAATAATAAATTTATTAGTTTACTATTCTGAATAATTAATTTTCGATTCCATTAAAGAGTTCAATTATATTATAGCTCGATAAAAAGAATAAAATCAAGAGCAAAGAAATTTACAGTATTATAAGGTTTTGTTTTTACAAAAATTTTCCATAGGTAACGTAATTAATTAAGAATAACAAACAAGATAAATTTTATTCAAAATTCGTAAATTCCATTGTTCATTTTTTTTTATAAAATTTGCGATGTCATTTCAATTTCGTTCGTTCATCTATTAATTTATTGAATAAATCGTTAATCATTATTTGTTGCAGTGTTAATTGTTGCTCGAGGTTTTAATGTTATCGTTCGATGTTTTTAATTTTATAATTCACTAAAAGTCAATAATACAATACAGCATCTATGAGTGAAAAGATGTTTGTTTTAATGAAAAGCAATAATTAAATAACTAGTGAGCAAGAAAAATGGAGAGAAAGCGAACGAGAGACTGGGAGGTGAAAGTTTCGCGGCAGAAAGAAATCGAGACTGAAATATTTATCTCTAAGCATTTTCCAAGCTTCGATGCTATTTTTAACAATATATTCGTTTTTAAATACAAATATTCGCTCGTGTAAGCTAAGAAATCTATCGCACATATAGCAAAAAAAAATTTTGATTAAACATAAAGAGTAGAGTAGGAGCATGTACTATAGATCTAAAGAAGGCCTTTGACTCCGTACGGATCAATAGGCTTATCTTCGTACTTTACATAATAAAACACTCATCATCACTCATAGGCATGATAATCAGTGTAACTTCAAACAGGAAATTTGTCACTTGGAACGGCAAACGTATTTATAGTATAAAATTTCAACGTATCAAATGGACTAATGTAAGGTGCCACTAATGCTTCCGACCTTTTAAATATATTTGCACAGATCATTTTTTAATTATTCAACGTTAATAGTGATATATAAAAGCGTACTCCATCATTTTTAATTAAAAGAAATTCACTTTTCTTAAATAAAGTAAATGCGGGGAACGGAAAATTGAATTGAAAAATGAATCGTAAAAAATATATAAACATCCTGGTTCAGCATCTGCTTAATAGGTTAGGTGTGAACGAAAGAGTCTCGATAAAAAACTTTGAAATTCGAAAAATAAGAACCACTCGTAAAATGTACTCCATAAAAACTTGTTAAATACTTGGGAATACCAGTTAGACTTTCTTCCACAAATGAATAATCAAAACTCGGGACAACGGAAAACACGAAATATGCATTCCAAGCGTATCATTTATTATTTTGTAACAAAACTCTAAACTAAAGATTAAATTCAGTTTATGTCTTTCGGTTTCAGGCTCAATAATTATATATATAGCACCGAAGTGTTGAAGCACAAATTTCGATGATTCAAAAGATCACGTGTCTAAGTGTGTCTACTTTTACAGAGCAATAACGGTAATCAATAACTCGTACTTAGTAGCTACGATTAATGCACTGGGAATTCAAAGATTTATAATTACGCTTAATCCAACTTAGTTAGTTAATAATATTCGTTCGAACGAACACTGCAAATATCGACATAACAATATTCCGCTACTTCGCAGAACTTCGTTTACTTTCACGATATGGAGATAACATGGAGATAATACAGACTGAAACGTTAACCAGACAAAAAATTAGTAATGAACCAACGTACAATCCGTCTCGACTCGAATTCTCATTAGCACTACTACACCGCGAGATTATTGTCTACCGCAAAGTCTGAACAAAAAATATCGGTGGTTAACCGACGACCGCAAGGTCTTAGATAAAAGCAGGCGAAGAAAATCACACGCTCTAACCGCAATACAGTAGTTAACGACGGTAATACCTATTCCAATAAAAAAACGAAAATAATTAAGCGCTTTCACATACACTAAATTACATATTCGCGGGATTCTTTAATACGTCCTCTATTATTTTTCGTACGAAGCAAATCAGACATCGAGTGGCTAAATGTAAGACAGTTAAAGTCACACATAGAAGAACACATAAGAACCAAGTACACGCTACTTGGTGACCTATGAGCCGCTTACTTCTAATATTATTATTATTATTATTATTATTATTATTATTATTATTATTAGTCCGCGAACCATAGAGCTTTTAATGAAAATTTTCCTCGCGCCTCACAAAAATTACGATATTACGTGTGCAAAAAGTGCCAGCAACGAAAAGTAAAATAAAAACTCTTCCCAAAAAAGTGGAAAATATTTGGAATTTCAAAGGGAAACCAATTTTCAGGCGCGTGTGACGAATCGAATAGCGACTGGTAAAATTATTGTAAATAACCTGTAAATAAAGTTAGTTTTGTTTCCCGCTTATTAATTTATCCGGCTGCAACATGTGCTACAACGATGTATGCGCAAAAATTAGAAAAAATGATTATCCACATCGACGTCAAAAGTCTAATAATACAAAAGAAACAAGTACGAAAAAAGGAAGTCATAAAATAAGATAAAAAATCATTTTTTTTCAATTTCGGCTTGTGTAATTGGTTTAAAAACAATTGCTAAAATAAACACCGAACCCTCCCAAGCTTTTTATTTGGCACAATAAATTATGCGTGAAATAACGTAAGCCTACAATATTTATACATTCGCATCGTTAATAAATTTGCCAACCCTCACAAGATTATCAGCATCTGAATTCGTATTTTTGATAAAGTTTCATACAAACCGAGGACATGGCATAGCTCATCAAGAGTATTATCATTTGCGCCGTTGCACAAATCTCGTATCGAGAATATTCAGATCGTATTCTGCATACGGGTTTTTCCGTATCTGCTTATAATAATAAAAAGCAGCAAAGTTTACTAATCTCGCACTATTCTTATTATTCAGGTCATGCAAATTTTTTTCTAGTACCTTTAAGAAGCGAACGGCTTTAAAAATGTATCTGATCGACTTATGCAGAGTTTTTAATTCTGAAAGGACACGCTTATAATTTTCAAGTTTATAAAAAAAAAATATTTCTTCTTTGTTGCTCTCGTTTCAAGCGGGTGTAGGAATAATTTCAAAACGTTAGATTTACTATTTAACGAAAATAAATACATGGTTAGGTAGTTCATTAGGTAATCAATATATCGAAGCAGCAGTGCACAAACTGCTGTTTTTATCAGCTTCAAGAGGAAACAAGTATTGTTAACCCCGTTTTTCTTCAACCACTTCATTTTACACAAATATTTGTAAATATATCTTCGACGGGGAAAAAACGTTACAGAGCTCGTTTTTAATTTTTACTCTTCCCATTCTTCATCCTTTGCCAATGTACGAATAGAGAATAATTTTGGCTCTCGAGTGGAATATTTGAGAAAAATCTGTAGTTGAAATTAAGTTATCTATCACGTGATACTCGCGCAGCCCAGTGGGTTCATCATCCTACCCTTGCGTCACATCGCTTGTCCTCGATTGCTTGTTTGCGTATTCATCTCTGCCCTTCACATCCGAAAGTCGCAACCTCTATCCGCGGTCTAAGGATGTACCGTGTGATAAGCGATGATACAGACCAACCAAAAAATCTCAAAATAATGTTTTTCTAAAATATATCGTGACATATTTCAGTACAATGATGTTGCGGTAAAACGTTTTAGCGGCTCGTTTAACCAACACGACTTTCGTTAAGGTTTCGACGATTAAAATTTTCTCTTAATGAAATCACCTTTCTAAATCAACGCCGTTTAAAAAACGCGTTTTTGATTTATAACAATGTCTTTTTAATCGTTGTACTATTTCAAAATTATTTTACAAACTAAAATGCTGCTGTTCCAAATGTTATTTTTGAATAATATTCCTTTCGTAAATTGCGTATTGTGAATATTCTTGTTATTAAGTAAATAGTGAGTCTGAAAAGAGAAGATAATGCGAATTTCTTATAGTGTGGATACTTCACAATTTAATTAAGATTGGCACGTATTACTTATGGTGTGAACTACTTTTCAACAGACTTTAATAGATGTGAAGCCAAACAAAATCAAGGCGAAAGAGTGGAATAATTAATAAATACCCTATAGAAGTATCCGAATAATTATTAAGCTCCTTGAAAATTATTAAAAATAATCAAAATGAGTAGAAAGGAAATTTATCTGTCAAAATATTTATAGTTTTATGATAATTTTTCAGTTAAACACCTCTCCGCTTTAAGTATTGATTCAGAAAATATAGAGCGCTGATTTTATTCTATTATTAAGTTAACGGCATTATTTTATAGCGATATTTCTAAAATAAATAAAGTTAACGAGCAAATTAAAGGTTTAAAAATAAAACCACTCAATTTTGAAGACATTTTATCTCATTTTTCTTTAAAAACTTTATATATTTTTTTTAATATACGTTTTAATATACGTAGCTTTTTAATATATTTCAATGTACATACGCCGAATATAAATTTAGATTTTTAATTTTTTAAAATTAAATAAAACAAAATATCAATAAATATTATCAATAATTAGAGTACGTACAATTCTATGCAATGCATCCAAAAATATTGTTAACTACACGCTGAGAAATGATTTCTGTATAAATGTACATATGTCAAATAATCCATGAAAGGAATTATCCTGTAAAAAGTAAAATTGCGAGAAATTAATAATAATTAATAATAATTGTCAAGGAAAGCTTTTTATTTTAACTTTAACATCTCACCTTACAACCTTTATAAGTTAATAAATTTGATCATTTGAAAGGAACGCGTATTGAAATTATAAGATGCCTTTTCCAAAAAATTAAATTAACTTTAACGCGCTATAGTATTAAAAGTTAATATTTTTTGATCTTTGTAATTTGGAGATTTCACTTTTTTTTATACTAGTAACAAAAAATAGTTGCTACTTAAAAGTAAAATCCTTTTTCAATTCCATCCATTATTCCGATAAGATTTCTCAGGAAACTTTTTCTAATATCAAGGTGACATAAAAATTTTATAAAATATTTTAATCTATTTTGAAAGACTTTATATTTTAATACCAAGTACCTAATTTTCAGCCAATCTATTGTTTTATACATTTTCTCTGCATGGAAATTATACGATTAAAAATATCTCGCAAGCTTTATCATTTAAGATTACAAAAATTACTAAATTAATTACTCGAAAATCATGGCAAATGTATTATTAAATTTAACTATCTTATTGAATAAAGTTTAAAAATTGCCAGAATTTAATTAAATTTTTATTTTTATTTTAAAAAAGATCAGCAAAGAAGATTTTCTACTACTATTGTATTTTATTCTTTTGAAGAGAATTTAATTCGTTCCTTGATTATTTTACCGAGTATAATAAATTTTATTAGCATGCGACCTAATATTTATAATCTCCCTTTAGATGGAAGATCTTATTTAGAAAATATACTTTATTTGTTGTACTTTTGTACTTCTTAATTAATTTCGAATGCAGAAGAAAAATGCTATTAATAAATAGACTGTCAGAGTATGGCTAACTATTGATAATCTCAAATTAATAGTTGACAAATACTTGAGACATTCCCGTGCAAACACAATAGCAAATATAGATTTTAAATCTTCAGAACGAGAAACAAAACGATCAAATACGATTTTTTCAAGGAGTGCAAATATTTCTTAAAACGTATCCCATTATTTTCCTACTTTCATGTTACTTATCACTTAATAATACTTTTAATTAAGTGAATCAAGACTTGCAACTTGTAATGCACGTTGATTATTAAACCTTTTTAACCAACTTTATTTTTTAACGCTTACCTCAAATTTCTTTATCAACTTATCTTAAACGTTTGCTCGGGCGTTTTATAATTAACCTTTAAATTTAATATTCTGCAGGCTGCGTGATTGTAGAAGACACAATATTGCTAGCAGCAGTGCACGAAAATGCACAAAAAAATTTTTTGAATCTGCATGGATCGTACGCAGTTTCGAAGTGATTTTAATTTTAGTTGATATTCCTGACTTCTTCGGTTCGATCCATTTATTTCGAAAGTGTACGATTGAAAAAATTTGAGAGCTGCTCTTGCAACAAAGTAAATATTATACGATATTGAACTAATTAGAGACATTTAGGACACCGTAAAAGTTAGCAAATTTTTTACATTAAAATCTGTTAATTGATAAAATAATTGCTTTTAACGAAGCGACGTTAATTGTAACGCATATTTAGTTCAGAGCTGATAATTCATTGGAAGTGAAACATCGATTGCGTTCAAACTAGCAGTTTTCAAATTTTCACCACCGTATTATTAATGGCTTCCAAAGGCAACGGTGAGCATTTCTTTACATCCGTAACAGATCCTTGAACTGCAGCCCAGTGGTTAAAATATGGTCCATCCAAGTTTGCCGCTGGTTAACGGCGCTTCGGTAACATTCATGAATACTTTATGGCGCAAATAAAGAATAGGCTACTTATAAATGGAGAAATACACGCAGTTCGACGCAGTTTCGGGGAGTGGAAGTAGTAAAGCTTTGTGACAAAGTAGTCCTAGCCAAACGCGGCCGGGAGTGCATTGACTACTCTGCGTGTGATATTACCATTGTTGTTCGCCGTCTGGTGGTTATGGAACGAACTATACCGCATCGCGACCTCTAGAATTGAATTCCCTCCTGTAAACGATCGTGTACGTGTGCTCTTAGCTCATACCTGCGTTTAAATGCTTGCTTGTAACGGGTGATTCATTTTCTTAAAATTTCAGCGTCCGTAATGGCTAAGCTTCTACACCAACTCTCCGGCAATACCGCGAAAATAAAGGTAGTTGCTTCTCTACAGGGACGCAGTTTATGTAAAATTTATAATTTGTAAGAGGCTCATGAGCGAATTAAGCTTAAAAATTCCATTAAGATGGAGCCGCCAACGAGCAGAAGTACTTTAAATTTCAGATTTTTACGCGCATTACTTAGCTGCTATCGCTTAAAGTAAAATTAAAACGAGCGCCGCCGACTATAAGCGGAGAAGATAAGTTAAACGCGAAGTTGTGAAAAAATGGTTGAATATCAATTATTAATTTTGCATTGAGAGCCCCAATTCTTGTATAAATTCATGGAGCACGTTTTTTGAAAGCTCTCGCTGTTCAAAAAAATCTCTGATGCTCTTAATTAAAATGGGCTTAAACGAGCTTTTAATATTCAATTTTAAACGATGCAAGGCCTCGCTCTGAAATTAAAAAAATTAAATTAACTCGTGTGAGAGACCCCATTTTAACAAATACGTTCGTAAAAAATATATTAATCCCCAGGAAGAAGCCGCTGATGGCGTCAAAAAGTAGCTTCGCGCTCGACCGAATAGCAGCGGAGATGAGCTCGCGGTCGAAAAATGCCGATTTTCAAGGAAATTTAGCAGACTCTAGGAGAATTGGGGCAGCCCCCGAACAAAACATCGGAGTTCTCGCCGACAGTTTTAATTCGAACTGGATAATCGTGCATGTGTGCGCGGACAGGCTGTAACGCAACTGCCTCGTAATCCTGGTTTTAACGCAATTTCGCAGCCCAGGCTGCGCAGCAGCGATTAATATGCGGGGCCGACGCGACGCTACAAAAATAGGAAAGGATAATAAAAAGGAAAGTGCATCGAGAGTAATGGAAGAAAATGGAGGGGGAGCATAGAGGAAGACGAATAGCCCGCACTTGTGTCGCGAACGCGAACAGGAAATCGAACGAAACGCTCTCTGGCAGACGAGCAGAAATGCAATTCTGATTGCGGGCATTCATGCAGATTTCCCCGAGGGGAAAGCACAGAAATCTATCTCTCTCGCGCCCCCTTTATCCTCTTACCCTTTTACGCCAATTCCATAGACCAAGTGCGACACAGAAGACAGCTCTCTTGCCGCCGACGCCGCTGTCGTCACCACCACCTCCACCAGCGCACATTCAAAAATGTTTTCTAGTTATTCTCTATTCATTCCGAGGTGCCCTGACAGCTTTACTTAGCATCCGTCTTTCGCGCACGTTCCACTTTAATTTAAAGCTCTTCCCGCGAGTTTTGCTTTTTTTCTATCAAAATTTCGCCGTCTTACACACCTATAAATGTGCGACGTGTTCCGCGCGTAATGCCCTCGGTATTAGAGGACCTCCGTTTCTTGGACGAAATAAAATTACACAGTACTTACGCAGATGGAATATTTATAGAAAGTCATTTGTACGTGTGGATACAATAAGGGCGAGACAGAATTTCTGGGACGTCGTAGACTTGCATTTCTACGGTGCGCGCGCGCGCAATTAAAATAAAATAAAAATAAAATTAAAATTAACACCGAATATTGAGGCGAGAAGTGTGACCTGATTTTTTAGGAGAACATTCCTGGCTTTGAAATTCCTCCTCGGTTATTTTAAAAGTATTTCATATTTTCATTGCGGTGGGAGTTTTGCAAATTTAAAGACAATACGTGAGGCTCGCTCGAGCGACTCCTTGGATTACGAGAAGCATAATCTAATTTTCAATTTTATAATTACGGGCAAAGAATCTTTGATATTTTTCGATATTAAAGTGTCGAGAGTAGCGCGATCGAAAATTCCTTTCAAAAATTCTTCTCGTCAACATATGGCCATCCGGAGATTTTATATTCACACGCTCCTAATAATAAACTCCATTGCGAAGATATTAAATTATGCGGAGCAATTGCCGAACGAAAACATTTGCCATTAAATTCAACGGAGAACGTCTACTGTAACTCGATGTATCTATTGCTTGAAGATGCATTAAATTTATAGAATTTCAGAGCAAATTTTACCCTCTCTCACTAAATTGCTGTTTATTTCAAAAGTATATTATCATTTATTAAAGTTTTGGCCGAACGCTAGCCTTCACAATTACACTAGTACTGAACTGCAAATATGTTTTTAGCGATGGTAAATAAGTTTCTGAAAATGTTGATTCGCGCACCGGAGTAGTTGATTGACTCAACTGCATTTCCATTCAATGCAATAGTTTTAACGATTTTTGATTTCTTTATTTTTGCAGTACGATTTCCTCTAGACCCGGTTTCGCGAAATTCGCCATTTCTAGACACAAAATTAGCCCACGTGAGCTTCAGTTCGAGCGGGCAACGAAAAATGCGCATCAAACTAATTTTGCTAAAACAACTAAATTTTGGATCGAAGTGTTCCCGTCAGGAACGAGAAAAATCACCATAATGTGAAAATACACATACACACATATATATATATAGATATCTTTGCCTCGCAATTGAAATTTTCATTTTTTCCAAATCCAAATTATGCCTTTCAACGTTGCGCTTAAAGCAACAATAGATGCTCCCGAAGTAATATCGAGATAAATTAAATCATAATTTTCCATTAAATGCAGGACAGATGCGTAAAGAATACATCTACGTCTGGATGGTCTCGAAAATTATTACTCGCTATATTCATATATTACGCAGACAGTTTTTTCCATTACAGGAATTTGCTTGAAAATTTCATTCAGTCTTTTCGGAAAAGTGTGAGAGGTCTGAAACGGCTGAAAGGGCCATCGCAATGTATCCGTAATAAACCCATAATTTGCTTAGTAAGAAAACTTGATGTATAATTGTAATTTAGACGGTTCGACGATCCAGGCGTTTAATTTATTTATGCTTCCGTGCGCGAATTTATTTCGAGACGCCGAATGGCTTTTCGAGATTTTCCAGCAGCAGCGCCGGCCTGCCCTGGCTTTGAAGCAAGAAAATTCCTTTTTTCAAACATTTGATATTAAAAAATCCGAACACCGGAGCACAATGTCGATTATCCGAAAGCCACGAGTCCTTTAGACCCAGTGGAAAGGCGAGCCTCCGTATTCGCGCTCCACCTGTACGCCGGGAATTATCCTTTCTTTTCTTCCCTCGTCCAAATGACGAGCGCATACGAGCTTCCGAATCGAGGGGTGGCTGCAGTTTAGCAGTCGTTGTCTCTTGCGTCTGCTAAGTTTTCTCGGAAACCGTAATGAAGTGCATCTCGCGTGGGGCTGGAACACACCCACGCGGGCGCCGACACCAAGCCGGACGGGGCGGCTGCATAATGCGCCGCGCTCTCGGCGTGTCGCGCAGATATTTCGCGCAATTGGTGCGCAGGGACGCAGAGGATTCGCTCCTTCCTTCCCTCGGCCATCTCCCTCTATATCTGCATTATATGCATTACGTGCATTATACGTATTATATGTATTCCGCGCAGAGAGATCGCGCACCTCCTCTCGCTCCCTCTCCGGCCTCTATGGGGTGCATTCAAATGGGCTGCCGCTCATTATAACCACTTATTTCTCGGGCCGTACCGTACAGCATCTCTGCACCAACTTTCTGCGCAACGTCGTAAATACACTTGAAACTTTAATTAGTCGAAGCTCCGTACCGTACACGAGTTTCATTATGTAAAGCCGCAACAACTGGAAAAATCATCGGAAAAAACTTTGGCCTGTTCTTCTCGTTTTTCCAACGGTTGCTCCACACCTCGTCGCCGGCGTCTTAGTCACTTTCAACCATCTGTTCCGAAGAGCAGAATCTTCGTCGTTAACGATCCCTCGTATCCAAATAAAATGCCTCGATAAGTGGATCGCAAAACAAAGGCAGTGCTCGCACTTTTATATTTCCACGTTTTCACGTTTTTATAATTGCGAGCGACGCCTTCGGACGCTGCGCTCGATAAACGCGAGCGCGAGCAAATCTTATACGCCGCAGAGCTGTTCCCCGGTACAGATGTCTTTGTATCGTTTTTAAAACGCGCGCTGTATTAAAAGATAAGAAAACACGTGGACCTTTTTTACAGCGAGGCACTCGCAGCTATTCGGCTGTTCGGCTATTCGCTTTCGCTTTTTATAAACCTTTGCGCTCGCAGTTATCCAGGAACGACACCGCGTTATTTCAGCGATAACGGCTTTTCGAACCAGCGAGATAAAAGCACCTCTGCAAGTTCCTCCGGCTCCTTTCGACCTCTTGATATTGGCTGCGAGTTTTATTGTACACGCGCCTGTGCTCGGTGCGCATTTCGCGATTTCGTCATCAATTTTAATCGTGACGTTTTAACCCGAACCACGCGTTTCACTCCACGGATGTGAGGAAAAAGAGGCAATTTACGAGCGGTTTACTAGCTAAGTCCTTAAATCTGCCATAAGTGTTTAAAGTGGTTGTAGTAACGAGTGGCCTACTTGTCGTGTAATCTCCGACCGGTATATACACGAGCTTTACATTTATAATGCGTGTGTACGGCGGCGCAAAACCTGCATAATAGCATTTGCGCGCACAATGTGGATACTTCGTAATGTGTGCAAAATATTGTTCGAGAGAGCGACTAAGTGCCACGTAGGTCAGTATGGCGAACGCGGACGGCCCGAGGACGAGCCCCCGGAGCTAACGTTAGACATGCGTACCGAGTGCCTCGAGCCGACAGAATGACGTCACCGGTTCGGACAGGTTCCTGCCTCTCCATCTTCGAGCCCCGAGACCCGCCGAACGCGATTAATGCAAAAGATGATGCATTATGAAAAAGGAGAATTGTCCTCGCTCACTATTACGAACGCGGCAAAGTAAGCGTCTTCAAGGATACACGAGCGTTTTCGTTTCTTTCAGTTGTTCAGTTGCCGAAGGCGCGTTTTAGCGGCTTTTAAAATACGAATCGAGGCATTTTCAAGCGAGACGTGGGGAGGAGCTGTAATAACCTTCCAATAAGGCAATAATTAGAATAAAGTCCGTTTTTCTTTCTCGGAGCTTCGCCGCAGATTTTGGATTCACCTTAAAATTTATGTCGCCAAAGAGCCGCTAGAAATGAATTTATAGCACTTATTAGTTCACTTAATTTGTTATTCGCTTACTCGGTTGGAAGAAGACTACATCCATGCATATACATCCGCAAGAAATGGATTTCAATTAACCTTTCGGGAACATTCTCGAATTTCTAAACGTAAGCAACAGCGCCAGCTGCTTCGTCATACATATATCTCCAATTCTAAGATGAAGGCTTATTTTTTAGAATTTATAAGCATCTCGAAAAAGATTTATGCCT
The DNA here is from genome assembly GCA_018907185.1 of Platyscapa corneri. Classification (NCBI taxonomy): domain Eukaryota; kingdom Metazoa; phylum Arthropoda; class Insecta; order Hymenoptera; family Agaonidae; genus Platyscapa; species Platyscapa corneri. The sequence goes on from JACCHW010000012.1 coordinate 4,468,680, forward strand.
TTAATAATAATAATTAAATAACGAATTGCCGCTACTAGAATTTATTTTTGGACAGGAGAATTCCTTTTCGGCTGGCAGTGTGGTGCAACCTACTTTTAATAAAAGTGCCGAGACACAGCGCGCCTTATATAGCAAAGTTTTATAAATTAATTTTCATTTGGCGGCTCAAATTATCTGGATTGCGCGAGTATAAATCTCGAGTGAATTCGCTCTTGCCAAATATATCCGAAGTTTATTTATTTGCGCAATCTCCAATGGCCTCTCACCAGTGCTTCAAAAATTCTGGCGCTTCAGGTACGGATATGATTTCTTATTCGGCAAGTAGCTGCAACGAGTTCGAGAGACCGAAGTGACTCTCGCGGCGCAACGAAAACTCGAAATTTGATCCAATTATTTCCATTTTCCGCTGGCGCTCTCGCGCGAGATATGGAAACGCATTAGGAAGACGTTTAAAATATTACTTTTCGCATTTTCCGGAAAGCTCGAGCGCAGAGAGCTTAAAATGACAGCAGCAGCGCCGGCTATGCGAGCCCTAAGGACCAAGTTTTTCAAAGAGAAAAATAAAGCACAGCGGGGAAAAGGGGATTAGCCAAGTTCGCGAGTACAGGCTAGACGGATAAGTGATCGAAATTTAAATTTCAAAGTTTGACAGTGTGTGCGGCTGCGTGGGAAAAGCAAGAACAGCCTCCGAGATGGAACCCGAAACTGCTCAGCATACCCATTTGGCTCCGAGGCTCTAAAAAGCTTAAGTACCTTTGATTTGAGAAGACGATAGTTCCGCTTAACTTTCGCATTAAATGGCTCGAATAATACGAGCATTTTATTTTTCTTCGATTTACCTCTCACCTTTGTTTTTCATTTTCCGGCTCTTTTAGGAGTATATCGCTGCTCGGCAGATTATTGGAACAGCAATACTATTTCATAATTCTCATTATCAAACATTTCTCGTTTATATTGTCGATTGAATTTGAAAATCTGTGCATTTCATAATCTCGCGCTCGCGCCAACTTGGGGATGCGCCTCGATATTTAGGGCCTCTCGTCACTGCCCAGTCAACATCATTCACTGGTACTTACGCCGCATAAACCCACGAATACAAACCCTTTACAATTAATTTTACTCCACTTTGACAGGATCGTCGAATGGCAATCGTCGCCAGAAATTGTTTTGTTTTTCAATTCGAAAGCGAAATCTCACGTCGTTGCATTCTTTTGAGGGTAAGCAGTCGTAAATATAAGGCGCAAAGAGCCACATAAACGTAGTTCCACGGATTTTTTTCACTTAAAATTGTCTCTACGTTATCGTTACCATTTGGGTATTCCGCGCACATGATGCGCAGACTCTGCAAGCGAACCGATTTTTTGCAAACCTGTCTACGTACTCAAAATATATCTTGTCTACTTTTTCTGTAAAAAGAAGTTTTTAAAAAGTTAATTTCAATTTGGAAAATTTGCGCAAAGTTGGCGTAAAAAATTTCACAAACTAACCCATAAAAATATGCCTATTACTCTGGAGTGTACTGTTAACTTTTAGCGTACTTTTACATTTTTTTACCAGAGCCCTGTAAAAAGTTCCATTCAACAATCTGTCCCCTAGTACTCGTGATTATTTATTTCTGAGGTAATTGTTGGTAAATAACTAATGGCTTTTTCAGTTTAAATAATAGAAACTATGGAAACCTGACTCACGCCACGACAAATGATGTTTTCCACTGTCAAAGGTGAACAGTTATGTAAATGAATTAAATAAATAATATCGATGCTCGGAGCAGGATTTTTTTTAAATATTTAAAATATTAAAATGTTAATTGCGAGTGTATGAGATTCAAAAATATTACGGTGATTTTATTTTATTTTTTTAACAACGAATCCTAGTGTTATTAGTTTAATCAAGAGCATTTCTTCCAACCAAAATAGCCAATTTACTTAAAAAGTATTATTTCAAAAACGCTCGACACGAAATAGCATCAGTCGTTTAATTAGCGATTTTTTTTAAAATATCAGTCTTTTGGAACAATGTGTGGAATATAGGTAGATTCTTATCCGCCAAAAGCGCAGTTCCTGGAAGTTCCTGGCAGCTCCTGGCAGCTCCTGGTAGCTCCTAGAAGGACTGTCAAGGGACCACTTTTGCCTTACTTCAATGGTATGTTCTAATTCTCCACTAGTTTCTACGCTGCTTTCTGTCTTCCTTTATGTCTAACATTCTTCTATAAGATTAAAGTTTTAGAGTTGTGTATCATATTTACGTCTTCGCATTAACCTTATGCGCTTCTACGCTATAATATTGACTTTGTCATTTCCTTCTACGGCATACAGTTGTGCACTTTCTTTGTCGACCAATTTAATTATGAAATTCATCGCGCTAAATATTCACGTTACATGTTCCACAGATTATCATTAATAATTAAAATTATTTAACTACTGTTTCCCTTAAACTTCTGAATGTCCTCCATATATGAATATAATTTATTCGTATAATTTATTATTTTTTGTTTTCGTCGCAGCTACTCTTATTATACGGGATATTTTATAAAATTTTACTTCGTACACATTTTTAATTTTTCCCCGTAAATTCTATACGATTGCTATATTTTTTATTCATCACCTTCTTCTTTAGAATCACAGTGTTCGGATGATATTTTCATACTGCCAAGCATCCATAGCGCAATTTAAAACCATTTTATTAAGAATTTTGTTGATAAATAGTACCTAAATACTTTTACGTTATTTATTTATGTTTCAAAAGCTTTATCTTCAATTTCTAAATTATATTGTTAATACTGTATACCAAAACTTACAACTGACACTTTTATTACAACTTTTTGCTATTTGATTCGCTCAGTGAAAATCGTGGTTTACTTAGGTGTCCATGTTTATTTATATAAGCTTTTCTGCTTTGTTCTTATCGTTGAGATCAGATTCTAGGTAAAAAAATCCTTTTTGTCATTTAAAGTCGTATCAGCATTACATATATCTAATCGTAGACATTTTTCTGTTCGATTATCTAATATCTCTATTCGAATTTCATTTCTTATTATTTCAGGTTATCTAAAATATCAGTCGTTTCTTGTAAATCATATTTTTACTCAACATACATAATAATTAAAGTCTCTGACGTACTATTTAATCTCTAATGCTACTATTTTATCTGTAATCAACATTATCACGCGCAAAAGTGCCGTAAGCATTATTTTGGTTTTATGTTCTATCTTAGATTGATAAACTAATCAATAGCAGATTGTCTATTCCACAATCTATACTGACTAGATTATAATTACCCAATGCTCTCAACTACATCACGTTTGCAGCCTTTAAAGAAAAGATTTACAAGAGTTTCTCTATTGCGTTAAAAGCACACTAATGGATCTGTATAAAGTACGCAATGCCTTACATCCTAAAAACGCTTGGATTTGAATCCGCGGTAATTGCCTTTGTCAATTCTTAGAAAAATTTGATTAATCCAATTGTTCAAGTATAACGTTTATTTTAAATAATAAAATTGCTTTAATCAGCTAAAACGTATTACGGGTGCTAAAATTCTTTATAGTGCTTTTTCCTGTTTTCGTTAATTACATGTACAGTTAGGGTGAACTGGAATCGGAAAAGCGAAAAAATTAATAGTTTAGACACTAACGACAATAGTAAATTAAAAGTAATCGAGTCACTCTTATTTTAAAAATCATAATTCTATTTTATCGAAAGAAACAGCGAGTAGCAAAATAAAAATAAAACAATGGTTTGGAAATATATACTTCAGAATCTTAATTTACAAAATCAATAATTATGCAAAGATAAACGCGCAACTTAATATATAAAAAGTCCAAATTAATAGATAAATTTATGTTCTTAATAATTTTCACTAATTATAAGAATCAGCCGATACTGTTTTGAATTGTTTCCACGCGTACGACGTTTTTATCACAATACATCTAATGCGAATAATGGATATTCACATAATGATTTTAGCATACATCTATGCTGAAAAACCCCTAAATAAATTGCAATTTGAATATTCTGAATGTTTTAATGCAAAAATTTTTATAAATGACACGGACATGTTATATTCTCAAACTCTTATTAAAACATTAAACATATTCGAAGTTACTTTATATCTTGTGTATTCGATACAAATAAATATTTAATTCAAGCTTATTTAAAAAGATTCGATAGCTTCACGAAGTGAACTCCGTTGTAAATTAGTGTAAATTAATTAAATAAAACGTAATTCAAGGAATATTTCTTTCCAAGCATTCAAACGAATTTATTTTCATCTTTTTAAATTAAAGAAATTTAATTTAAATAAAAGTTTAATTAAAACATATAGTGCGCTAAACATTCGACTGATAAATTATAGCAATTTCGCTCTGTCAGAGGTAGAAAGTTATACAGCGTATTAAATAAAACGCAATGTTTAAACGCATACAAAAATCAATTTGACGATAAATTTGTCCGTGGAACGTTACTACAGAATTATGTATCACAAATATAATGATAGGATAGGCAAACAGAGGCCCGGGCTCTATCTAATGAGAACGCTAATTGAATATTATTATTACTTTAAGTGGTGGCCTAGTGAATTTGATATTAATTAATAGTTTTTGTTAGAGTAGTTAGCGTGGTTAAGGGTGAAAAGTCGATTTCGTTACTTATTGTCGCGAACTTTGTCTCGTTATTTGGGCGAATGCTAAGCTTGTGGTTAGCGTTCCGCGGACGTCATTTGGACTTGCTCTTGTAGATAATTAGTAGGTGTTGTACCAAGAACGCATACCTCGATCCTTCTGAGATATTGTCGACGTAATATTATTCCCAGCACGAACTCGGTTAAGCCAAGTTTGTAACTTCGCTCGCAATCGGTCCAAGCAACCTTTTACAAAAGAACTTGAAAATTAGAGTTGCCTTTTTTCTTGCTAATAATATAATAAAAAATAACGAACGTTCTTTCTGGCTAGTGTCCTACCATTATTTTAAACCTCACTACTTTGAGATTTCCCAGGATCTTATTGCTCTTCTGCAACCATCCGCTGAGCTCGCATTATTTAAACTTTGAAATAAAGCTTTATTGCTTACTACGTGTACGTCCGTTCAGCTACTGTCTATGGAATGTCTTATTTGACGGAACACACTGCGAACTTTGAGCGCCGGCGAGGGAGTATTTGCTGTTGCTAGAGTGCCTCGGCTGAGCAGCCGTCGGAGGCCTCTTAGAAGGAAAGACCTTGGATCGCCTGGCGAGAATGGGCATTCTTTCAGGGATCGCGGAAGCGAGGTTAGATTTTGAATCCTCAAAAAGCCATCCACGACCACGACCACGACCACGAGAGCGGTGGTAAAGGAGCACCGAACGCTCTTCTTGGTCGGAGATTAAGATGCCTCGGCCAATGGAGTTTGACGCCGGCGGATAAGCGAATTTCCCAAAGTGAAGCAAAATAGGTCGAGGGAGAAGGAGATTAGCACATTTGGATGATAAGTACACTGTCCTTGCAAGGGAGAGAAAGGAAGCCCCCGGTCACCGTATTTTTCGCACAGCGCAGCCTAAGCCCCGGAGAAATTATTACCCGTTGGTTGTACGGAGGGAAGTTGCTGCCAACCATACCTCAATTTCCGGGCAATTGCAGAGGTGTTGAAACTTTAATTTCGCCGGAACTCCGGCGTCTAAGAGGGCCATTGACGCGAACTTTCGTTTGAAAGTTTCCTAATCACCCGCCTTGCCTGAGAAATGATGTAGTTTCAATTTATCCACCAACATGCCGAATGCCGAGATGCTCCGATTCGCATAAGCCGTTTGCCAAAGCGCACGCGAGAACTTGTCTGGCCCTTGTAAATAGGAGGCTAGGCAAAGCTCGCAACTTTTTTTCATCTGCAGTTGCAGTCCGTTTCTCGAGAATCCGGCATTATTGATTACTCGCTGCACGCGCTTGGCCCGTTATTCTTTACGCGGAATTATTGTGGAAGGACGTTGCAAACCCCAATGGCTACCAAAAACAAATGTAAGATTTTAAAAGACAAACTGCTTGCCGCTATCACTTACTTATCGAACCAGGACTATTATCTTTTGCGCTGCTGGATTTAACGTGTTTTTTATTTTCTGTATCGAGCCATTATCAAGATAATAAATTTCCAGATTTATTATTAACGACCCATAAAATCTATTTAATGCAGATAATGCAATTTTTATTGCGCAGACTACACGAGCATATATATATATATGCGCTTACAAATTCAACAATTTAATCACATTTAATAAAACACACGTTTAACATTAATAGACGACAGTGCGAAAACAATAACCAAAGTCGTAAGAAGAATTATGACGGACGAACGAAGACGAAACGCTGGAAATTACTTTTAACGAGTCTAAAAAAAAGCCAAATACTTTTATCTAGTATTAAGTTGTGAAATTTAAAGGTTCAAAGCAAAATTACATTGAAAATTTAATATATTTTTAATACATTAGTTGTAAATAAGCTGATTAAACTTTTGTCAGCGAATTTACTAATGACGTTTAAAAAAAGTAATCGTAAAACGCAAAAGCTATAAAAAGTGCACGTGTAATATTTGCCGATACTTTTAATTCCATAAAAAGGAAAAGTCCGCAAAAGTCACCTAAAAACGAATCGTCATATTTTTCCTTTGCGTTGGATAAATTGTAAAAATTATTTATTCTTCAATAATCCTGAGTTTTATCATGATTTTGCTTAACTTTCATCACGAAGATAAACTACCCAATTTATCGTTAACGATAGTAGGCTTTAAATAATCCATTGATTAAATTTAAAAATTATTTATTACATTGTTTTTCCGAGATAAAATTGAAGAGTGGATTAAAGTTTATAATTAATGTTTTTCACGAGTGCGTTGTAAATATATTATTTCGAATTAAAGCTCATGAGTATAAAAGCATCGAAAAATATAAATTTGAAATGTTTAGCGATAGCATAATCGGAAAATATTTATTGTAAATTAAAAGTTTATCTATTGCTTAGTGCGCACTTTCATGGTTCGTGATGCGAATGAAAACGCGCAGTTTCCTCGAGCACATAACGCAAAAAGCACCTACGAGTGTGGAATAAGTCGGTTTTTTGAGCGATGATCTCGTTGTCCGAGATCTGCGGATATACAAAGTAAATCGTTGAGAAGCTCTTACGCTTTCTCTACCGAGATCAGAGAAAACGCAACGAGACTAAGAGAATTCGAGAAGCAGCTTCTGATGCGTTCCGCTTAATTCGTTACGACGTCCTCCCAAGAGTTATTGTCCTTTAAAAAACATAAAAAACGCGCGACCGCGGCCCGGGGGTGAAGAGGAAAGGGCCGTTGCCAACTGCGCATTTCTAGTTTTCTATTTCAAAGTCCGCAGTAATGATCAGCGGAGTTGTACCGAATGACCCCTTAATCCAGGAAAGAAGATTCGCTCACCAGCAGTTTTCCGCTCTCTTTCTCTCCCGGGGGAAGAAAGAGGCCACGGCAAGTACTAGCGCCCGCACAATGCAGGTCTGGTAAAATCGATGGAAGCACGACTTGCGTAGTAGATAAATAGCTCGGCTGAGAAATCATCCGGAGACACGAATGAATAGTCGCGAAAGCAAATAATTCTCGCACTCAGTTTTCGACGGGGCATTGTTTGTTTTACTCACATCTGCATCGACTCGGAGGACCGGCTCCGGGACGTATTTACCGGGGGCATATGCACGAGGCGACGTGGCTGCGACAAGCGAACAGCTGAAGAATAAAAATTACAGAAGGACGATGCCGGAGCGAAGAACGTCGTCCAGGAAAGAACGGCAGTTTTATCGAAAGAATAAGACATGCAAATGAGAAAATAAATATGATAAGGGGAGAGGCTCATCGGTGGCTATCGGTTTGTTTACCGAACGAACGCCACCGCAATGATATTCAGATTTTATCGCACAAAGGGCACAAGAGGGAGGGAGAGAGAGACTAAATATAAATATAAAAAAGACAATATCTGCATCATTTCAATTTCCCTTTTACGATTTGGATGGCTATATATTTACTTCCGAGAGCTCCAAGTACAAGATGTAGGAAAAGCGCGTCATAGAGACGGTCGATCGAATGCCTACAAACCGCAGAATAACCGTCTCGAGCTGCTCCGAAGAGGCAAGGCAGTACCCGATAGGACTTGTTATTCTTTTCTCTCTCACTCTCTCTCTCTCTTCGTTACAGATGTTATTAAAATAAGATAAAAACGTACACTGTTCAATACGCTAACTCGTCGATTGTTATTATTTTTATTAATTAGAAGGTATCAAACCCAGTCTAGTGTCATCTGCTCGTCCTCGTCCTCGACTTATTATATTATAAAAAGCTTTATTACTCTACAGTTTTATCGCTGCGCTTTTATTTCTCACTTTAGTTTTACGTCCAGTCCATCTTAATCCGCTTGATTTAATAACGCGATAGTATTTGGTAAAGCAGAAGCTTTCTCTTTTTCAAGGTTGCACATTTTCTTTATCTTTTTTCCTTCTATTTTTTCCGCAAACCTGATTTCGCGCAATATTTTCTAATACAATTAATTCATTTCCTTACGATTCGAATGAAAGTTAATTTTTACAGATGTGACTGAAAACGACGTTACTGATCAACGTCACGAAAATAAGATTAAAAACGAATGGGGCACTATTTCAAGCATACGTTATGCTTTTAAATTTAAAGAATACTTTTTACGATTGCAAAAAAATGACGAAATGTACGTGGGAATAAAATTGAGAATAAATAATTTAACATTGCGGATAAAAGTTATTTTATTTCAGCTGAACTCTTGCCTGAAACCGCCGACATCCGAACTCGATCTTTTCCGAATTTTTTTTTCAATACAATTATTTAAAGTACATTGTAGCTAAGAAGCAACATTCGCATTGTAAAATACATAAAAATGCTCCCATAAATTATGATTACGGAGCTCGATCACAATGCCTTCGAGTAAACTTGCAATAATACGTGTACGCAGACGGTACTTTACTCCGCCACTTTCTAACGAGTTGAGGCGAAGACTTTATTCTGGAACTTCCCATGAATTGAATACACGAAGTAGTTGACACTAGATGGAAACTAATTGTAAGTCTCGCGGCAGACCTCTTAATATTGCAAGACCTTTCAAACATTTCACAAATGTAACCAGTTTCACACTCCGCCGTAAGAGTAAAAGTCTCTTGTAAACTCGTTTATTCTCCACGATTGTGGATACCGCTGGAAAAATCAAAATGGCATCCTCGTTCACGCCAAACCTTAATTTTATCCAAATAAAATGTATAGACTGTATGCCTAATTTTGTATGCACTAGATTATGTTAACGTGTATATTATTTAATAACAGCTTAGAAATCAGGAACACGCGACTGAAAGTAAATTTACATTTCGTTACACTAAAATTCACAGGTAAGCAATAAATGTTTAATATACGTCGTGGATTTTGGGTAGGAAATATTAGCTTCAAACTACCTCTCAAAATGTTTAAGTTTCTCAAAATCTTTTTTAATCCATTAGAGTTAAAGTTTCACACGGATAAATAAAAAAATTGACCCTTTTTCTCGAGTTCTGTTTAATGCGTATGTATGTGTACGTCATTGTATCCACTTAGCAATAAGAACTTTATTTCAGATTTAATTAGTCGATAGCGCTCTAAAACATCAAAGATAAGACAGAACACACCGTTTCTCTTTATAAATAGAGTTGAATTCTTTTTAGCGTTCTTTTTCTTATTATTTGCATTCTTATTTTTTTCTACTCGTCGCTTTTACTCGTTCCTTTTTTCCCTCTACATATAAACCGAGAGTAAGAAAAATAAATGAAATATGGCGTAGCTGAGGTATGTGCGTGTATTCATATGTGTTACAAGCATCGGATTCACAATAATTTAAAGCTTTGACTGGAGTCTCCGGTTTTAGTCCTGGAACATATCTACGGAAAGCAAACACAAATAATATTTATAAATAATATACTCGGCAAATAAGCGAATTAACGAATGTACAAATAAATTAATAGGAAAGTGTTTTATCATTACAATGAAAAATAATTTATAACATTTTGCAATTTAATGCAAAGTAATTAAACGCCAATGAATAGTAAAGTTGCGTTTGTTTTTCCCCGCTTAGAGTGACGTTCTGTGTTCTGTGGAACGTATGCTCTTCGCGCTCTCTTTAAAAACATTGGCGTTATAAAAGAGAGATTTTTCGGGAAGTTCTAGCCGATCGCACGAACCTCCAGCGACGTTCGTTAGAGCGCGAAACAATCCAACGCTCGCCAAACCCGAACTTTATGATTTGCTTAACGAACGGTTACATCGAGAGTTCGCGCGAATTCAATACACGGTTGACTTCCAAGTCGGAGGAATCGCTGGGCGTTCCGCGCACGAAACAAAAACACACAGGTGGGCTTTTATTACATTATGTTAAAATTTCATCACAATAAAACTTACTCGAATGTCGTCGCGTGCCCTCGTTTTCATTTTATTTTAAACTGGAATCAACAACATGGAAAATTGAGTTCGTTAGATGGATATCGGGAAGAAAGCGGAAGCGATAAAACTCGCTTTCGTTTCAAAGCTCCTGCATTTCCATGTAAAACTCGAAAAGCGCCATTACAGGAAGCACCGCGTGCTATCTCCTTAGCATCGGTTCGCTGTCGCTAATGTCGAGGTTATTATTCAAAGCCGTTCGTAGCCGGCGTGTGCGCTTGCGTGCCGTGTGGCCCGGGTACGATCGGAATCCAGGAAGAGGAGGGCCCCGTTCAAATTCGAGGGTCGATCGCGCTTTTTCACGGGACACTAAGTGAGCTTGCGAACAAAGCCTGGCTGCTTCCAGTAAACTCGACCTGCTCGCGGGCTGCTCGAGCGAGGCGAACGATGTTTGTCGCAACGAGCTCCGATCCTTGAGACTACCAACATAAATAGTTGCCAGCGCATACGCGTGTCTCCTCGATCCACACAGACGCACACACAGGCGAACCCACGAGATTCGAGAGTCTAGAGTCTGTCGCCGTACGTTTCCGAGCGCGATTCTACTCGTATGCACCCTCTTCAACAGTGCACCCCAGTGTTACTTTTATTTAGTATCGATTTTTCTTCTCGCCAACGATACCTTTTTCTCGGATAACAAGATTTTCTAGATGAAAATTTTTCCTCTTTTTTTCTTGCTCCCGAGTTCGAGCGCCTCGTCGCGGCATTATGCTTGTGTAGAGCGCGGCACGACAATAACGATGACTGCCTTCCCCTCTCGGGGAGACATTTTCTTTCCGGAATAAGATCTCGCTCGTTACGAGTTTCCGTTGCAAATATACGACCCTAATTACCGTCTTCGCTCTGTAAATAATCTATCAAGGATTATCCACATCTAGCAGTTATCCATAGACTCTCGTAGGTCGTCCTCTGAATCAGGAATCGCGAGTCACGAATCCCGAGTCACGCATCCAAGTTCGAAGTTCACTAAAATATACGGCTTTTCTGGTCATTCGCGATAAAAGCTTTTTGATTATGCAATCTGATTAATTTATTCCGGGCGTCGTTTTACTTTATATTGCAACTTTCGGGGGGGGGGGGGGAGGGCAAAGTTATTCGCCGAGAATTCGCAGCTCCGGAAAATAATAAAAAATAAAGACGCGATTGTAAATTGATAAGAAATCGAGCGAACGTATTGCCTTACTCGGATCGCATAATTTTTACATAAACATTTTACAAACGAAGCAAAGTTTCGCAAAAGGGAATGAAGTGTCGGCATGGCATTAATAACGCGCTGAAAATGTACAGCGACCGAAGATTACGTTGTGTAATGCTCATGATAATATAGAGCAGACGCGCACCGAGTTAAAAAGTGGGCATTACTCCGCGGAATTTATTCCCGGAGAAAGAAATACGTGAGAATTTTCCATCCGCGCATCTGCCCAGGTTTGCAGTATCGCGTAGGTCATCATTTTCTCCTTCCTCGATCTCCTCCCCTCCCCGCGTGCGTACAACACTCGAAAACACCCACGAACGGCTGCGCGAACCCTTTTGTTTTCCATCAGTCTTTCTTTACTTTGAATGCATTTGCTCCTCTGTGCCGCGAACTCGGTCCCTCGCTCTGTTCCGCCTCTCCGCGTTCAGCGAGCCGCGCTACCGAATGGGGGCTGCAGTAATTCAGCAGCCGCACCAGTCAACAAATTCAGTCCTTTTTCGGTTTGCTTTTTTAGGCGCGAGGAGGTGACAAGTGCCCGCGGAATAGCACTTTCCGCGACGACCTTTCGCACCTCCACTCGGCTTGGCCTTTTATGGCAGCACGGAATCGCTTTCAACGGCCGCCTGCTGACACAATTATTTTTCACGGCTCCCGCGGTTCACCGGCTCTCCTCGACTCCCTTCCTCGTTCCGATTGTTTGCTTTTTCCTCTTGCACCGTCGCCAAACGCGTAGTTTACAATTAAATTACACCAAAGCCCCTCCCCAACTAACGCCTCTGTATACCCGGACTCCTCCGATTTTTATCGCGATCACTCATCCTCTCATCCGAGGCACTTGGCTCGCTTTCTCGTCTTCAAGAAGGCATTCCCCAGCTCGAAGGGAAGCTCCCTCGAGCCCTTTTTTATCTTTTCGCTCGACACGATTTTTGTGCCGAGAGCTTCGTCATTGGCACGCCGTATCCGCGCTCTTCGCTTCTCGCCGCTACATTCATTCAGACAAGCTTTACGCGTACTTTTCCACTGCATCCGATACTCGGCTGTAACGACACTCGCTCAGCGCTGGATTCGAGGCCCTTCGGGCTCTTCTTACACTTCTGGCGCGGCGCGAAGGAGGACTTTTTTGCTCGCGCGTGTGTTGAAACCGGAAGCATTTCTTGATCTTGTTTCGCTGCCGGAGCGCGAGAGCAAAATCAAAGGGTCGGCCACCTCGCGAGTTTTAGTTTATTCGTAGGCGGCGCGATTCGTGGAAACCGAAGGCAAATAAAAAGAATACGTACTTCGCTGGGTCTTTTTCCTCTTTTATCGGATGCCATCTAGCGCTGCTCGCTTCCTCTCTTGGTTTCTATCAACGTCTTCAAGGCAGAGATAAAATAAGACGGTCATCTTCTGTTTTACGATTCCTGCGCCATTATATATAAAATCCTTACTTTTCGCAGTTTGTACTTCCTTTTCTTGTACTAAATTAGTTTTATCGGCATAGCTTTATGATCCGGAAATTACAAATTTTGACGTTTATTTATTTACGCAATTTTCGGTTTTTCCCGCGAAATTCGAAGGAAAAAGCCGGCGTTTTGACGTATATCACGCAAGTTTTACCCCGTAAAATCTTGATCGAGCTATTCAACAATGATTCATTTTGGCCTCTAAAACTTTTTCCCTCGGCCGTCGGCTCTGATAGCGAACTTTCATCAATTATTCCGGCAGAGACATGATTTTATACTTTATTGCGCGATTGGAACATGTCAAACAGGTTCGAGTGTACAGGATTCATCGTGTGTCTTTGCTCCAACACTTGAGATATTGAAATTAAGTAGCACTACAATAGTCTAATGCATTATCGCTGTTCGGTCTTGCGACCTGCAAGTATTGCTTCTGCATTAAAGTGCAATTAAAATGAAACTTTGCACAGCTTGGCTGCGTAATTATTTTAATTATATTAATGTAAAAATAAAACCCATTAACGTTAATAAAATTAAAGATCCTTTAAAGGTTCGTTAAAGCGAACGGGTTCTTTTCCGTCAAGTGTCATTTTGCAACAGTTATTTGGCGCGCGGTAAATCAAAGCTCGAAACGATCGCGATACTTCGCAACAGCTTGAATTATTCATCATTTACGAGATTTTCGTTTCTATACGCGATATCGGCGCAAACGAACTCGCTCGTAAAAGAGCCAGATGCATTTCTAATTAGGCGATTGATATTTAAAAATGACCTTCTGCGCTGAACGGAAATGACGGATGTTGCGAAAACGCAAGAGCAGGACCGAGAAATTGGTTCGTTAAACCAGCAAACTGAGTTAAAGTACGTAAAGGGATTGGGAGCAGGACTCGTCGGCAGCCGATGTAAATCTGAGCCAATGCGAGGCAAAAGTTTGCTCGAAAGGAAAAACGAAGGTCGCACGCGTCGTGTCGCATCGCGAGAAAATGTCTCTGATCTCAGGCCGAGGAATTTCCAGCAGCAGCGAGTCTCGCGGAAGCAGCAGTTGCAGCGCCCTAATAATTACTCGCGCGCACGGCGACGGGGGGAGGCTCGGATAAAATTGTAGGCGCTGCTTGCTTTTAGGACGCGCGGATTGGCGCTTGGAAATTTGATTATCCATTTATTTAGGATGAGGGAAAGTTAATGCGCAATTAGTGCGATCGCTCGGGGATAGGACCGACGCCAAGGAAGTGTTGGAAGTGTTTAAGCAGCACCAACAATTGAATAAGGAAGGCGAGCAGAAGCTGCTTTCCTTGCGACGCTGCGTCTGCAACCCTACGTACCTCCGCTGTGCAGCAACGACTCTCGCTCGCCGTATTCCTCCCTCGTACGGCCGACTCCTCGCACCCGGACAAATAAAGTGTCATACTCCGGCGCCCTCCGTATTTGCACAATGCCTTCCGTGCTCCTCTTTTTCGTAGTCTTTCTGCGGCTAACGTCCCCCCTCCCCGTTCCTCGTTCGCGCTCGCCATTGCTTTCCCACTTGCCCCTCGGCGCCCAGTCCGCCTTCTTTCGCTGAAATCACATCTACAATCTACACCTTCGGATCGCCCCAAGATGCTGATACTGCTGTCCTCGTGGCGAAACTCTAAATTGGCCAATTATCTGACTGGCACACGGAAGTTTTCTGCGCGTTCGTATCGCGTTACAGGCAATTCGCAGCTGCAGTACAGTTCAATGGATACGTTTTAGGAGCAAAATTTACGACACGTCCTAAATATTTCGCAATAACATTCGGTGTGTAATTGTAAATCTCGAACGGGCCAGGGGCAACTTTTCATCCTAAATAAGATTAAAATCCCAATAAAAATCCAAAAACGCAGACAGAGGCCAATGGGAATATATTCGAAATAATTCCGAGTCTAAATGATAATTGATTCTTGATAAAACTGCTATAAAACTGGGAGCAATTTTTCGAGTTTTAAAAGACTTTAGGACAAAATTTTTATGCAAAACTTTTGTGCTCCACGAGATTTCATTCCCCTCCATTCCCATTCTATTATATTGTAAATTAACTCTTAGCACTTAATGCTATTGTAAAATTCAATTTTGATAAGGCAACTGTTTTAGCTACTGGGAGTTCGGGTATTACTTTGTTACGGATGACTGTCGAGCAATATCTCAACGCCGTTTAAAGCATTGCTTGCTCGCGGAAAATTGACTAATCGCCCGAAAACTTGTTTCGTTTAAATTTATTTCGAGACAAAGGAAGCTAATATTTGTATTCCAGCTTTTTAATAGCCCGCCGATCTTATTTTATGGAATTAGCCCTTAAAAAATCGAGTCGAGTTTCCGCGAGAAGAGCGGGGGAGGGATTCAGGGACTCTTCGATTTTTTAAAGTGAATCCAAAGTTTATTTTCTGTCATTAGCGAAAGTTGAACAAAAGCGTTTGGCACAAATCATTTCTGAATTTAACTTTTAAACGATCTAAATTCGATATAAAAACTTTGGTTAAGAAGCATTTTTGGCACTTTGCGCCTTATTAATAGAACTTTTTTCGCATCTGGAAAAAGCAATTTAACAAAATGTGCAGAATTAAGCTTAGTTTTCGATTTTTCGCAGTAAGTAAAATAAAAAACTCGCTCTGTCGCGCGCAAAAAAGTTTAACAGAGTCCAGTATATCCTGTGCCGTGTTTGATTTATTTCGTCATGTATCCACTTGTGAAATATAAATAAATTGCTCTCAAACTGTTCTCATTTTTCTTACAGACATTACGGAGAGAAATTAAATTAGAAAAAATTAAAAGCTCTTTAGCGTTTTAAAAATATTATAGACCTTTCATCTATTTTGGATGGTGGAAATTGTAGCGCAGTAAATGCTCTGGACAGACACACCCTTTTCCATCAATTTGTGCCCTCGGATTATCCAACTATTCGCTAAATAATTGGATAGTACCCTTACTTTGGATCGCGAATCTTTCATAATTTACCCCCTGTATCACGGCAAAGTTTTTTCTTAGCTCAGAAATGAATAATCTATAGCCGCATCCCCATTGCTCTGGACCTTCTTTGAGCTTTTCTTTTGCATCCCTCCCACTCCCGGACTCAGTCTCCAGATCTGTGCTCTTTCACGGCGACCGTTTTCATAGAAAGCCATGTTGTGTGAATACGTTCAGTGCCCCCGGGCGACTATACGTTCCAGCGTTCCAACACACAAGACTGGGCTCGTCCGGGCACCTTCGAACCAATGAGACGTGCAGAGCCGCGCTTTCTCTCGTTTTTTGGATTAGGAAGGAGCTGATTCGAGGAAGGAACGTACGCCGACGGCTTTTGTTATTAATTTGGCCCGTACTTTTTGCGGCCCTGCCTCCCTCTCGCAACTGCTTTTTCTTCTTTTTTTTCTTCTTTTTTTTATATTACACGAGAGGGGCGCGCTGTCGAGAACGTGTGCCACGGCTTAATGAAGCCTTTGTTCCGGGCGGTTTCATATTATACTTCTTTTGTCTTGGTTACTCCGCGTCGCCGTGTGATGTTCCCTGCCACACGCTGCAGTTCTGTCGCCGTGCGGCTAGCGAGCGATTGGGAAATTTCAAAGGGTCCTTGCAGCTTGTTTACGCGTTGATGCCTTTTATCCTGTCCTCGCGGATGTGTGCGCGATGAAAAAGTTGAGGGCCACGAGTTAAGAGGAAAAGCGAGAAGCGAACTCGAGCTGTTGCGTCGGTGCAGCGCCCGCGAGATAGAGATAGCCAGCAACAGAGATGGAAAAAATGGAAAAAGACGAGATACGCGGGCAAAACTTTGCCGAAAGACATTCGACAACGAGGGCACGGCGGCAGGGGACAAAGGAAAACGCGCAGTTAACGTAATTTATCGAGGACTCTAATAACACGATAAAGCCATGGAGGGAGGGGGCGTATACAGACATAATGTCATTGGATATAGGAACTGGAGATAAAGTTTGATTCTCCTTGTTTGCCGAGAGCGCGTTTTAGTTGCTCTAGTCGTCCTATCACATCTTGGAAAAACAAGAGCCCGACTCGCCGTTGGAATTTAAGCGACACGCGCTCTCATCCGAGCAGTGCGACAAGGATTAACCCTTTCGTGTCTGGCGCAGTGTATACATCTCAGTTCCCGGCTCGGAGAAATTGCAGCTCTCGCAAAAACGATCAGCGTTACTTCTACAACTTTTAAGGGTTTCGACAAATAATCGAAAGGAATTCATTCGCTACGATTACGTCGCGACCAACTCCCGTCCCCGTCGCTGCGTCATAACCTCGCACTGTGCTTAATTCGCCTGCTGAAGTAACGGCGACCTTGGACGTCCTTGAACGCGATCGAACCAGGTATTCCGCGTTCGTTACGCGCCTTCAATCTTATCGTTTTCAATTTTGCGCGTTCAGTCGTGACGGAGCTCATCTGCAGGCCGCAAACTCCTGCACAAAGGATTTGCACGAGCCTATAACGAGCCAGTTTTTAACCATTCGTTATATAATCTTGTCCGCTGAATTTGCTTATTTACCACTCGTTATCTGATTATATTATTTATTTCATTGGGAACTACGAGCTGCCACCTAAAACGGAAACAAAGTTAATTAAAGTTATTTCAGCCCCCTGAGCTTATATAATTAACAATTCGCGCGAGTCTGTTATTTTTCTACGCAATAATTAACCGACTCGGCGGCAATAATATAAATATCTGAATTAATCAGACTTACGCATAATAATTTAGAATTCATCGGCGCAACAGCTTAACGACAGCGATAATTATATTTTTCAAACCAATATTCAAATTAATGTAAAAAATTAAAAATTAAAAGTGCAATCAAATTTTCAGCGTCATTTAATGAAATGAAGCACTGCAGTGCACATTTTAGGTTCGAGAGTTTCGACAATATTACTAAACTTTTTGAATATTCGAGAGTCTCCTTTCGTCCCTCGTCGCGAAACCAGAACACTTATAATTGCTTGTAATAGTAGGCTTGGTATTTATCCTGTTAATACCCTACGAATAGTTGTTATTGTTGCTTTTACGAATTAGAAATTAAAACAATGCAATAAAAATAATCAAGTTGTTATATGAACAAAGTAACGTCATTTTAAATGCGAGCCGAGGAACAATAATTCGCTTTGAAAAAATTCCACAAGAACTGAGTTCCTTTCACTTGAAATAGAAAATGAAAATTGCAGTTTACGCAGTTTCTTATCGAGTTTCCCTCGTGACAGTGTTTTTCGGTATCCAAATTTATGACATCCCAAATAAACTTTGCCCTATTCATTCCTTTCGGATTAGCCATCTCTCCGCCCGATGCTTAGAGGAAATGAGACGCGAAAGTTCGTGTATGCGTTTCTTTGCGCACTCGTATAAGTAATGCCTCGCGTTATTTATTTGGTAAGTTTGTTGATGAGTTCCTTGATAAATTAGGAAATGCTAAAACAACTAAACGGGAAAAAATTGAAGAAAAATCTCGAGACCGAAATAGACTGGTCTGAAACACGAAGAGCTTTGAAAGTTCACGAGTCGGACGGTGGAAGGACAAGAACAAGAGCGCGTACGACTTTGAAGACGAGGGAAAAACCGAAATATAACAATGACGAGAGCGAGGATAAAGAGAAATGAATATGTGAATGTGGAAAAGAAGGAGCAATACAAGGAGATAGGAATAATGAAGAAAGCGCTAGGGGCCGTTGGCGAGTAGTAATGGAGTGCAAAAAGAAAATGAAATGCATAGGAAAAAGTGAATACAGGTGCAGATTAAGCCGTAGCTGATGAGCGAGGCTGAGTGCAGCTGAAAAGAAAGACGGAGAAAGTGAGAGGAGAAATAAAAGTTAGAAGGAAGGAGGAAGAGCAAAACGAAGCTGTTTGTTCTTTATTTTATTTAAAGCAAGACGCCCCGGATGCGGCAAAACTCGTTTCATGCCAACGAGCTTCCAGATCATCTATGTCTTTCTCCCTCGTCTCTCTCTCTCACTACCCCTGTTCTGTTCTGCTTCCTTCTCACTTCTACACCGAGTTTTTCCGGGTTTCGCACTTTTTGCGTCTTGTTTTAACTTTTGCAACTCCCAACGGCTCTTCTTCATTCTGCTTGTATCAGGGGTAGTACACCCCTGTTGCCGAGACGACTATGGTATGCAGCAAAAGCTATGCGAATGCTCGGACGTTTCTTTAGTATTTTTTCGCTTTATAATTTCGAACAATACCGATGCTCGAGGGATGCGAAGATGCTAACGTTCATTATCCTTCTCTTTCCTCTCTCTCTCTCTCTCTCTCTCTCTCTCTCTCTCACACACTCTCGTTAAATAAACAAATTGCAAATTACAGCTTCTGAATGAAAATAGGTGATGCAACACTCAGCCTGCGGCGCAGTGCCCGTCTTAATTTTTGCGCGTTAAGTAATCAGGCTACTGAATAATCACGAGCGCTTGACTGGAGATTATTGTTTCATGCGATACGCTTCTTCAATTTCATTCGGTCTTGCCCGCACAATTTGTGCAATTAAGATCGCAAATGTTTAATCGGATAGAAAATATTTGCGCGGAATGTAAATACACGAACCTAAACATCAATGAATCGTCTAGATTGCAACTTTAGTGTATAATAATTTGGGAACAAGCAAATAATTTGATGAAACAATTTTTCCTCAATTTGTCTATCTGGAATGTATTTTGCCGCTCGAGTCAACCTAATTATTGTTTTCCCAAGAAAATACTAATACAAAATGACGGCAATTATTTAGATTTGTATCTTGTGAAAAATTTTGAGCATTTTTTTATTGCGTTTTGCGTTTATACGCATTAGTCTTTGTTTACTTTGCACTTAATATTTTTGAAAAACTACAATTCTACTTATTAAATTTTGACTTCCTAGATATTTAATTGATTGCTCGAATATTTATGTGATTGAAGTATTTTTTATGTTTTTTTTCTATAATTATTTATTAATTTATTTCATTAATAATTTCTTTTTTTGTTGTTGTGGCATTATGTTGAAATACTTTTATTTGCTTGATACTTTATTGCTTTTTTGATACACATCTGTCCTTCCTTTTATTACGATATTTATTTGAAAGAATATCTAGAAGAGGATTATTTCAATATATTATGTTCTAATATCAGCGATGACATGTTTTATACATTATTTGTTTATATTATTTTGTTTAATGAAAATGGAATTTAATTAAAATGGCTCGTGAAATTTTTAAGAAACTGTAGATAAATGTGATTCTGTTTTTCAATTTCAATTATGATTCACAGCTTCTAAATTAATAAATATCTGCGCAAAAAAATTATGTCAAAAGTTTGGAAACTTGATTATTATTTTTTGATTCGGTGTTATCAAGAACAACCAATTTCATCGCTTCATTTGACGCATATGTGTTCAAACGAAAAAATCTCATATCGCCAGCGTCTCGCACACTAGCATGACGTATGAATCATTTTTTAGGTTTTTATATTAGAATAATTTTCCCCCGATTTTTATATCCAATACCTTTGATTTCTACCAAAAAATTGTCCTTTTTTTTAACTTTTTATCACTGTAATTTGCTGCTTTTAAAACTAATCTCTTATTGTTCTATTAAAATGTCCGAGTAAACATCGTGATTATAATAATTTATAGATTTCGAGGCTGTAGCAGTAACAGTTGAGCTCGACTTTACTTTTTCTTGCCTTGAATAGTCGGCGCTTTGCTTACTTTAATAAGCTCTAACGCGAGTAGTGCAAATAGGTGTTGTTCCCACTCTTGGTCTTAAGTTACCAAGGAAATATAGTATCTGTAATCATCGTGATTTCGCCGCACCATGTGCAATAAATTTGCAGTCTATTTGAAATTATAACGTCGCCGCAAGTACTTTTTATCGTTAAGACCGCCCAGACTCGTCAATATGAATTCGTGATACGCTGCAAATACTTGAGGTTCGCCAAAAATAATTTCGTAATATTCTTCGAATAATTTCCTTTCCCCTTATGTAGTAATATTATCACGTCGTCTGCATATATTGTACCTTTAATGGGCGTTGAAATAACATACCCGGTACTGTTAATCACTGTAAGGAATAGTGGTGCTTATCCTGGATCCTCGAGGGACTCCATTCTAAATGTCTATAGGAAGAAGCATATCCGCCGACTCGCACCTTTATAGTTCTATTTAGCAGAAAATTGTATTTGTTTATGTTGCAATTTATTAAAAACTCTGCTCATATACAAATTAAATTGCAGCTTTATGGACCATCGTAAGCCTCTTTCACGTTTAGGTGCGCGATTATACCACATTCAAATTTGTTAAATCTTAAATTTAATTTGATTTTAAGGATAAGAGGAATATTCCTTATTAACTGAAATTAAATTATCGATAAGGTATGAAAGTTTCAAAATACGCATTTAATTAAAGTTTCTTCATTTTCTTTCAAGTTGGTTTGATTTTTAGTGAAAAGCTTTAATCGGCGCTTGCAGCGCCCATTTTATTATATATTCCATATAAACTTGTCGTTTTACTTAAAATTCATACGGTTCTGCTATTCTGATACAGAATTTAATATTTTATTTGATTTTTTATTCGATGTTGTAAATCTGTATTCTTAAATGACGTCAAAAATTTCTAATATACATCAAGAGACTTTAGAATTATTGGTTTCAATTTTCGAATCTTTATTCAGATTAACAGCAAATTATAATAATAATAAGAGCTTATTTATAAAGAGTTTTTTAAAAGCAAACACTTTCTAATTTTCATTGCGATCCACGGTAAGAGAGAAAATTCACCATATAAATTATTAATAATAATGTATTTTCATGAAAAAAGTTATTAGTCATCTTTATTAACTTACTTTTATTAAATAGATTATTATTAGTGCACTAACACTTCCAAAAATCGAATTCATTGCACTTTTTTATATTCTTGTTATATTTTCTTCAAATGAATTTATTTTAATTTCTTTTATTTTAGTCATAATAATATGCCAAATGCGAGAGAGTATTAAAAGATGAGCAATAAATAAAGAGGATAAGTTACAAAGTTAATACGCGCTAATAATTCATGGAGCTGTTTTCGTTTTTTACTTAAATTCATTGAACTATCGGGGTTGACTTTCCTTGTAATTTTAATCGGATTTTTCGTTTTGCAGTATTCAGAAAGCGTATTGAAATTCTCTCAAAAATCTGAATTGATCTATTGATTTACCTTTTCAATTAATATTTATAGATTTTCCTAGCTTTTATATTTTTTTCTTCTTCTATTTTTTTTTTAATTAATTAAAATGTTCATCTTGAAGAGAAAATTTAATCCGTGTGACGTTATTATTGATATTAATAGTAAAAAATAGTATTCACTAGAATGGGTATCGGCTATAAATCACCATACCCACATTTCCGAAACATTTTGTGTATATTAAGATGAATGTGTCGATATAAAAGCTTCTTTCGAAAATAAGTTGATTCCCTGGAGTTTCATATACTGATGTTTCATTTTAGAAGTCCTTCCCTTGTTTATTTATTCCAGTGATCATTTTTTAAAAGCCTCGAGTAAAATTGCAGCAGTGGAAATCTGCTAAAATTAAGAAAAGTTTCGCAAGTTCCCCAGTTAACTTTACTAATTCTTCTGGTTCTCCTTTATGTGGCTACGAGACATACAAGCTATAAATGTAAATTTATCGAATCTGCAATTTTTACCACTGCAGTTGGTTTTAATTTAAGTTTATCTACAGACTCATGGTGATGTTTCATGATACGTCTAGGCTTAAATTTAGTAGCTAATTAAAGCGGCGCTTTATATCGCAAGAATATTTACATTAAGTTCCTGATTTTTTGACTGCGCATTTGAATCGCTTTTCAATTGTCATATCTGGTTTGTCTGGCTACGTACTTAGTTTGTATGTATTGTTTGTTGGAATGCATACTTAGTTTCAGCATGTATCCGCTTCATTCCTGAGTTTTGCAAGTTAACTGTCGTATTTTAGATCTACTGTGCAAGTTAGGACTGTGGTATTATTGTTAGCATGATAATTATGTGTCGCGCGACGTTTCACCA
The DNA here is from genome assembly GCA_018907185.1 of Platyscapa corneri. Lineage (NCBI taxonomy): Eukaryota > Metazoa > Arthropoda > Insecta > Hymenoptera > Agaonidae > Platyscapa > Platyscapa corneri. The sequence goes on from JACCHW010000012.1 coordinate 4,491,781, forward strand.
CACGAGTGGTTCCGTTACATAGGAAATTTATAGTATCGGTGAATAAAAATGAATCTGTAATCGATGCGATTTCAATGCGACCATTTCTTCTTTTGATAGTCGTGTTGATTCAACTCGCAAATAATCGAAAAATTGTTAGGTAGTGAAATAAGATTAGACTTTTATCGCGAGCGATAAACGAGTGGATGTCTGTACAACCGACTACTAATGATTGTCTTTTCCGCCGTGAATATAAAAATTATTCCGTTAAAATATCTCCGAGATTTGTTTGTGCGATACTATTATACGACTCGTACTCCGGCTTTTGACGACTGCAACGTTAGTTTTGAAACTGTTGTTTTGTTCTGGCCGGCGGTCGAACGTTAACATTTAACATTTTTCACCGGCGATTATTCCATGTTATTTCAACGATATGAGAAAAATGCACGGCTTTAAAACTCTTTTAACCTCGAACGTTCGCCTTCTTAAACTGCAAATTAGTCCTCATCATTATTATCTGGAAAGTTACAAAACAACTGTGATGGAATTCGGACTGACCAACGTACAATCACGAGGCGTCTAATTGTTTCCCTTAGTGACACTTCGGACCCTTGCTCGGCCGATTTAGCTCGTAAAAACACCGGGTGTTAAAGAAGAATTTGTAGATTGACATTCCCGTTACAGTTGGACATTTCGCTCGGAACATCGTGACTGCCCGCTCGAACTGAAAAATTCCCTTTTCAGCAAAGTTACCTTTACAATGCTCTTTCACTCTCTCGAACTCCGTCTCTTTTTCATTCTCGCTGTTACACGTGTCGTCATTTCTCTGTCCCGTAATTGTTTAATTTGCAAATCCAGCATCAGTGGCTATTCGACTCAGAGCTTCGTTTACATTTTATTACATTTTCTTTTCCCTTGCGAAAATCGCTATCGGTGGCTCCGATAATTCGTTCAATCCTCGCACTGATTAGCTATAAAAATAAATCCTCTGCATCTTCAATCTGGGGGGCATGTACAAATTTATTCGTTTTATTGTCAGGGCTAGTTTAAGCGTTAACTCGAGTATAAATGGATTTTGATGCGTTGTATTTACACATTGAAGAATATTACCAAAGTTGCCTTTGCTTTTGCGGAAAAATAATTCTCTTTAAGGGGAAACCGCAGTTATCAAACATATACGTGCATAACTCAAACTACAGGCTTCAAAGGATTTTTTATATTTGTTAATTACAAGTTCAAAGAAAATTCATTAACTTTAAACGGAGAGACCTTACGTCTGCGCAAGGCTGTAAAGAATTCTAATACTGTAATTAAGAAATCCAATGGCTGCAGGTGGAATAAATCAAGTTAAAAATTACAATGAACGTCGAAATGGCGTTGTTTTAATTTTGCAAGATTCGAACAGCGAACTATTATAAGCAAAACGATCGCATATATTTCAAGAGGGAGGACAAACGCGTGGAACTGCGTGCGTTCAAAAGTTTAGCAATTAAAAAAAGAAAGCGAGGAAAGTGTGACAGGTCGTTTAGACGTGTCGAGGCGGGAGAGAGAGAGAGAGAGAGAGAGCGAGTGAAAAATGATTATATGTGAAAAAGGGTCGGGAGGCGCGAACTCGGGATGCGGCCGATCATTTGGGGGAACGTCGCGTGGTCCTGCAGCCTGATTTAGCACATTTGCCCGCTCGCAAATCTAGGAAGTTCCGCCGAAGCGGCGCAGAGTAATGCTCGAGCACTTACGCCTGGCGGGGCGGGGGGAGGAACCGCCTAATCCAGAATTCGGCGCACTCGTGTTTTTACGACGGCTTGACGAATAGCTAAACTAGAAGCGACGCAAACGTGTAAGAGCGGCGACGGCGACGGCGGCACGATGATGGGAGCGGCGGCGCGCCAGTTAGAAAGAGACGAATCGCAGGGGCGGCTGGGGGAGAAACGCAGCAGGCGAGTTTGCGGGTTGACCTATTTTCGTCCAGGATCTTCCGTTTCTTTGTTTCTGTCCTCTCAATCTCTTTGCTCGAGTCCGCTTTTTTGCACTCGTCTCTATACTACCGCTGTTTCAAGCTTTACCTGCGGAAAAAATTAGCCGACTCTCTGGACTTTCTCGCTTTACATTTGCATCGGTTGGTTAAGAGGAGGAATCGCTTGGCTTCTTCAGCGCTGTAATTTGTTTCTTTTCGAGCGAAAGAAACGAAAGAGGCTCATTTATGTATTTTCCCGAGTTGTACAACAACAAGCAGAAATAAAAGGATCGGACCTTTTTCTCCTGAGTCTTGCTTGCGAGCCACGAGTATTGTTCCGATCTCCTAATTCCCGTTCGGCGCAACTTTCCGGAAACATAAATTTTTCGTTTATCTAATCTTTCGAGTAATTTCGATAAATTATTAAAGCGAGAACAATGAGTAATAAGGGGCAGGACTTTTTGCCTTTCAGCAACTGCAGCAACAACCGCGCGCCCCTCTAGATTTGACTCGCGCGTGTATTCATTCGCAAAACCACTCTCTTATATCACCTATACTTTGTTTTCTCTCGTCGCTCGCATTATACATCATTTTTTTATATTAGTGCCTTTCAGCGCACTGCACTCCTGCTTATATTTTTCCACGCTTTTCCTCGCATTTTCTTAAGTGCTTCCTCGCGCCGCCTCCGCAGCTGACACCGTTATTATATCCGCATACGTACACACTGCTACTGGCGGCGAGGCTCGGAACTTTTCTTTAAATTTACCTGAGTCGCGCGCAGCGCAGCTTCGAAATGATATTAGCCTCCTTCTCCAGCAGCCATCCATCCTAGAGACACAGAAAGATCAAGAGAAAAGGAAAAAAGTTTTCCAATCCTCCAACTTCCTTTTTCAGACATTTTGTTCCCGTGAGCGCTATGTATGTATAGTACAAGCTCAATCTCACAAGTCAGGAGTCACGAACTCGTTGAAGGGGGAGGAAAGAGCTGGGGAAAAATGGAAGAGGAGCCACGTTACGACCTTTATTACGTGAGAAAAGCGCCGATACACCGTTAAAAATTTCTGCTTGATTTTTCAGTTATACGTTGTAGGTTACACGAGAGTTTTCCGAACAGACATTCGTTCGCACCTTAAATTAAATTTCGATTGTTTCGTGCTCTCACGGTTCGATCCAACACTCTTGATTTTCCTTGCAGCCGCGTCACTGGGAGTGGCAATTTTGAGTTTACAGCAATCATTGTCAGGTTAAACATCTGCTTCGGAAGTAGACGATTACATTATTAACGACCAATACGTCAGAACCCTTAATACTTTCGAAACAAAAGGTTTTTCGTAACAGTTTTGGAGCGCTGGTCTCGAATACTGGCATTACCAGATAATAATCTTCTCCGCTGTTGCGGACACAAAACCTCTGGTCTTAACTTCATTTCGGCTTTAGTTTTATACGCTGTTTTAAGCTTTCGAGACAATTTTTTCGAGCTAAAGTTTTCGAGATTCTTTAGCATAATACTGAGTACAAGCTAATTTGGGACTAACTAAACAGCATTAGGGATTTGTTCGTTCAAAAACCGATTTACAAGCCAAACAATAATTGCACAAACTACCAGAATACATGCGCGCAAAAATGGCAATTACAACAACGACGTGACTTTATTGAATGCGACAAATGCCCGTAGTGGAAAATAAAATTTTGAATAATTTAATTTAGTTTTACTTCGCGGCTGAATATTAATTTACACGAGTGTGCGCGCACAAGCTTACGTATATTTAATTATCGATATATACGCGATAAACAAACTGAACCATTTATTTTGCAACTATTGGAATGTTTTTGTAGATTTTGTAAAATCGGATGTTTTAAATGTAACGCAGTTTTAGCGTTGTATCGAGATAAATTTTGAGGGGGGAAATTATGACAAACTTTTGAATGCGGCTATCCGAGCAAAATTTGAAAAGTTATTTCTCAAAAGCAAACATTTTATTCCCAAGAAATATAACGAAGTTTGCGCTTTTTATAACTCACATTTTTATACCTCGAAGATAATTAATCTTGCCGCGTTGGTTGAGACAGAAGAGCGTCATTGGGCGATATTTACTTATTTATACGCCGTCTCTATTTAACATTCGAATGCTTGTCAAAACAAGAGATAAGAAGCTGCTATTTGTTTTTAACAGGCAATGTATGTTGAACTTTCTAACTGGCATTATTGAATCTTCCGATGCATGTATTCTCGATGTGAAGTAAGCCTGACAATGGTAACGTTAATTGGTATTCAAATTTAACCCGCTAGATGTATTTATATATACACGTAGATTTACTTCATGGGTTAAATTTGAATGCCAATTTACGTTATTCTTGTCGGAATTACGTCACGCCGAATGTATATTAATTTTGGTATTTTAGGTAAAAAATAAGCAGCGCGCAATTTGGCTTGATTAATTTTTATCTTAATTTGTATTTACGTTTGGAGGGGGGCGACGTTAGCGTTGGCTCGATCCAACTCGGCAATGATGTCAAATCAATAAAACGTAACAATTATCAAAGCTAATCAAAAGGGAGGAGCAGCAAAAAATTGAATTAATTGGCTGCTTGATACGGTGGAATTTAATATCTTCTTTGATCTGAAAACCATTGTCTTGTGAAAAAAAAGAAACATAAATAGAGAAATATAATTTTTAATGATCTCAGGCATAAAAAGGCAGAGCGAATTTTAAACAATTTCGAGAACAATTCCTATCATTAGCCTAATAATAAAGCTGACCTTGTAATTCCCTTCATCTGCGTTTTTCTTTTACTTCCAACGAAGTTTTTTAAACCAATGTTTATATTAATATCGTCTATATAAATGTGACGATGACTCACAATGAAATAATGGAATTGATTTCCATTTGAAGCGCGTAATGTAGCGTGCGTGAAAATAACGGCATAGCGATGTCGTTCAAACGATGCGCTGAAAATATCAGAACGAAACTTTGAAATTTAGAACGCGGTTCCTCTCCAAGGAGTCGAGTAAATTGAAGCCTGTACACGTGTGTACGCGCGCGTGTGTGCACGTGTGCAAAATGCACAAAAAACTAATAAGGTAGTTTGCAATTTATGACGAGTAGAGGCTAGTCGCTACGAAATTAATCTGGTCTTCGACTAATTTCTATCTGAAAAGTTAGAAGCAAGACACTCTCGGATGAGATCTTACGAGAGAATGACTGCCAGCGGAACAGGTACTTATTAGTCATTTGGGTTATGTTTAAAATAGGTAACAGGATGTCACTCGTACAATGCACATTCCGCAACCACGTCTGCACATACCGTTTCTTATAATATAGTTCACGATATACAAAGCAGTTGTCGATGAAGGAAATAATGTGGAATTTACCTAACAATTTGAGAATAGGTAATCATAGAACACATTATGTATTCCAAGTTAATGAAGGATTCTGAATATCCCGTACCGAATGTACAAGTCAAGTCTTCTTTAATGTAGGTTAGGCGTGCACTATGAAGGACGTAGAGCTCGGCTAATGTGTGTAAATACTCGCGCGCACCCGCGCATTTGTGTGTGTGCGCCAGGAGAGAGAGCGCCGATGATGGGAGCGATTCACTCGGTGAGAATGTAAAGGGATACCTTTATGTACATGCTCTTTGCATTCGTGAATCGAATAGTTAACGATGATATTTAATCAGCATCACTTTACTTATTGTAAGAATTTAAATTGAGTTCTTTAATATATTGACATGGACGGAAGTTTTATTTTAAAAATCGCTGTGCGGTGTACCGATAATTGGAGACAATGTGTAACTCTTATATTTCGAACTTTAATCGTAGATTTTCTTCGATGTGTGAAACTAAAAATTACAACTCCTGCCAGCAATGATTTTCCTTGTAATTAACGAAAACTCACTTCTTTCAAAAAAGGATTCTATTAAAACATTCTCCTCTGTCTGCTCTAGTTAAAATTCCGCTTTTTATTAATCAAAAGTAAAAACTATTTTGTCGAGTAAATTTTAATTTGCCTTACCGGTGCATGATAAAATTCTCCACTTGATTATTATACATCATCCACTACTCCACTTGATGCTGCACATTATCTTGATTATTACAAATAGACGAGGTGTACACAAAATAATCATCTCTTACAGCGATAAAAGCAGGGCGCGACAAAGAAAATGGGAACAATTGCGCAAAGGTTAATTACCAACTCAGAGGGTTTTTTCAAAATTGCGTAATTATTTACCTCCCGCGCAGAGCTTCGATGAGGGCTTTCACACTTTTGGCTCCGGGCACACATTGTGAGACCATGAGGGCCAGACAAAGTAGGCAACGCCTATTTCACCCGGTGTTCATCTAGGCTGTCAGGCGCGAAAAAAAAACAGCTGACTTGTGCAAGAGTCAGAGCGTGTAAATGAAAGCTTCGCGAAAACAAATGCTTATTAAAATAACCGAGCTGTCCTTTCTAAGTTTGATAAAACGTGTTCAATGTGTATTACTCGATTAAACACAACCAAACATAGTACGCGTGGCTGCAATTCAAAGGGAAAATAAAAATTCAATTTTGCTATGATCGCACATTTTTTTAAATTTCTCCCAACGCAGCTTTTGCATAATTGCGAAATATTGTTCTGCTTTCACAGAGAAGACACGGATTGAAATGAAATGCTATCTCTTACAACTCGCGCGTTACAGAAGATTATTGTAAGACTACAAGTATCGGATATTTGCCTTCCCTTATTTGACGTTGAATCCTTGGTGAATGCATCGAAGGCATTCCACTTGCTAAGGTGCAATTGGATGCGTCGCAGTATTTAGTCAACTGATTCACTGTTCTGCCGTTCGTTTGAGCTACTCATCATAGGCGTATGATTACTTTCGTTCCATCGAAGTAGTTCTCGAACAAGTTTTCAGCGCTTTCCTTATCCCACTGATTATGTTCGAAAATAAAAGATGAACTTCGTTGAAAAGTGCGACTCGCTTCCAATTACGGCGCTTTTGAAAATAAAATATCGATCATACAAGAATATCCTTTTAAAATGCAAAGTTTTACTTTACGCCTACATTTTTTAGCTTCGGGGTAACGTTATGATTTTAATACGATGATCAATAGATGTTTTATCGCTTTTAAATGGAGCGTATTTTTAAAAATTCAAATGAAATTCACTTCCTCCAACGATTAAATGTTATTTCTATCGCACAATGTTTTAATGCCTTGGCGAAGTATTATTTTTTGGTCCAAGAGACAAAGCGATTATCAAAAAATAATCCTGAAAATAATAAGTTTGTTAACTTTCGAGAGGACGAGAGATCCTTTTCTTTAAACGCTGCTTTATTTTCGACGATTAAATATAACTTTATCATAACCAATAGTAGACGTTATGCATACTTGAGTTTATTTAAAATAAGCTATATATTGTCCAAAAAAATCCAAAAAAGTTTGTGTGTGATCCAGAGGAATGCTCGACGTGATAGAAATACGTACAGTGAATGCGCCATACGACGCCAAGGGCAGGCAAACGTAAGAAACCGCGCCAAACGCTACATTTTTTAATATGTGCAATGCATGCACTTTTGAAGTACTCGGAGCATTTATGCACCTTTAAATAACTGTTGCAGAAATTAAAGAAATTTTCAGCTTTTAACGTTTGCGTTAATAACTTTTGTAATTCGCTGGTGAATTAAAGTGCAGATTATACGAACAATCATTATAAATAGCCACGTAATTTTCCCGATGTTGAGCTTCGAGTGAATAAGTTGAATAGATTTTATTTATAGCTGATTGAAGCTTACGTTGAATAGCATTTCGTTAAATTTTCATTAAAAATGCCAGTTCTGTCATTATAATTTATTTAAATTTTTTATTCAATGACAGTGAATATGAGTTTTCCGTACATTGAAGTATGCTGATTATAGAGTCGTAATATAATAAAGTTGCTTAACATTAATTATGAAACTATATACACAAGCATTTTAATCACCTTTATTTAACACAAGAGATTTTTCATTATTTTCGTTATTAGCCTTTCATGGAATAAATATTACACCACTAGCAATACAGAAACACTAAATTAATTCTATATAATATTAGTTTTATATTTGACAAATCTAATCTTGCATGCTTTACTGAAGTATGAATATTTCCATCCTTAATTTTAATAGTAAGAAAATCATATGGAATTTATACGTTTGTTACCAATCAAATGGATGTACATAGCAATTTAAACGCACCTGTTCACTTTCATCATGATAAAGAAGGATATTGATTATAAAAAAAAGAATATTTTCATGATCTAATGAATGCAGTCAAGCATAATAATTAATCAACGTTGAAAACTTTGCACTTTATGAATAATTCCCATTTTTATTGAATTTGTTGATAGGAAATCGATTTATTATGAGTAATCCTATGCCAATAAATATATTGAAATTAAACTAATATAGTTTATTGATAATTAATGTTTTTGATGCAGGTTACAGCCATTTGCATATAAATAATATTTACACGAATCTCTCAATTTATTATTTTATAATTATATATATGACCCACATAAGCATAGTAAATGTTTTGCGCATTAGGGTTTAATTTAATAAAACGAGAAATTGCAAGTATAATAAATATTTTGCGCTCGCCTCTTTCTGGGAAATAAAAAATTTTCAATTCAAAACAATAATTAATTTAAAATACTATTTCGGTAATTAACGTATTTTGAACGATATTCATATAAAATACGCATTTGAGGATCCGTTAGGTTTTGTACAACTAATTCAATTCCGATAAAACGCTATTTTTTATCAAAACTGAATGATTTTACTTTAGTCTTGAAAAAATAGCAAAAATCGTACACTTTAGTTGCCTCTTTTCACTTTTAAATGATAGATAAAAGTTTTGCTTACTTAGAATTTACTGTTACATCCACAAAGAGTAAGAATTTTTAGGGTGTGTAGCGATAATTTGTAGTTTTTTCATCGATGTAAACAAAGTACTGAATAAATTAGTCTTTAATGCATACCAAATAAAATATAACAGAATAATTATACTTACCATTCTGAAGTAAAATTTTAGTAAAATCGAGTTTCGTTATTATTATAAAATTATACGAATTGGCTTTTAAAATTTTTTGAATTTTAGATAATAATTCCCTGAACGTACGATACTTTTAAAATAATTAGACGCGTTTGAAATATGAATGTAAACTTAATGTAATAAAAGGACTTTTGAAAATTACGAAGAAACAATTTATGTATTAGAATGCTTCTATCACTCATCATAATTACATTAACAAGTGGAATATGCAAGTCTCGTAAAAGTTAAATTAAAAACTATTTTCGATATCTTTGGCAAATTTATGCTTTTGCTTATTGATTCTTACCGATTGCTAAAGTTTGCACTTTAATAGTATGTGCTTTAAAATACTTATTTATTTATAATTATTCCACATTCGTGATAATATCACGGTTTACTTGAATTGTAAGAGCTTGGGTTTGTCAAGCTTGGACAAAATAGCATTTCCTGAGATTATTTTAACGTACATCTATCGATCCTGAGACTGCGATGAATAAATATCATTCGTAAAAGGAATAATTAAAAAATTGGCTCAAATACACAGATTTTATACATTCAATACAATTATAACTTGAGCAAATCCCGTAGAAATAAATAACGAAATTACGTTTCGAATATTTGAAGTTTAAAATACTGCAATTCAATTATTTAAATATTCAGTGTCACTGCATTCAAAGGCAGAAGTATATTTTTTGGCAGCTTGCGTTCCAAAACTCCAGATACGAATTTCCGAACGGATCTGACGTTGCGTAAAAATTGTTAGGTTAAAGATACGCATCGTGATTCCTCTTTCGACATTTCGATCAATCACTGTCTAAATACTCGCAATCGGACGAATCTATTTGCATTCCATCATTACTTATTATCCTAATGATTCCCACTCAGAACAGCACTAATTTTTAACAAACCGATTGTTCGATGCACTGGCCCGGATAATGCAGGGGGAGTAGGAGCGAAGCCGAGCATTTTCCGAAAGATTCCAACGTTAAGGCTGGAAATCGCAGGATCGCGCAAATACACGAACGTAAAAATGAACTTGAATTTATTCTGGCGAAGAAACGATCTCAAGGATCGGACAATGAAATTAGATTTATAAAATTTACGCGTGAATTGTTAATTTCATTACCCGAACAATCCTCGACGCTCTTATTGTCAGTTTAATTTCTTATAATTTGGAGCCGCACCTGTTGATACTGCCAATTCGAGATGTGCAGCTTTCAGAAAAAAATCTCTTTGCGCTTCCAGCGAATCCAGAATCACGCGAACTCTTGCAAATTGACAGAGAATAATATTTTTATCCGAAAGCGCGACTCGCGTAATAATCCGAGATTCGTCATTGTCCATCCGACGCGTTCATCCTCGGGTCTTATTTATCGCTTTGTCGAGCGGCAATCGAACAATCCACTCGCGCGCTTCGCTCGACGCCGAATCCACCCCTAGAGGCATGCGCGTGCCGAGGGGCGACTCCAGCACCTAAGAATCCAAGGCTCGTCCACAATTTGACTTACGTGCACCTGTAAACGGGAAGCTAAAAGTGGAAAGCATCTCGCGTGTAGCCCCGTTGCACGCACTCGAGTGAACGGGGGTGGCTCCACTATCGCAGCAGTCCGCTTTCCGTATAAACACAAGCGAGCGAAGGGCGATGTTTTGGTTTATCGCGGCTTCGAAACAGGGACAGTCAAGACAGAGAGGGAAGGCGAAAGCTCCGTGGGTCGGTAGGGCAGGAGCGAAAAGGGGGCACCATCGTCGATCGATGTATCGAGGGTGGCGGGACTGAGGTGGGGGCGCGAGATGGTCCAAAAGTAAGATGGAACGCCGGTGGTTGCTGCTGCGCGATGCCGCCAGAGGAAGAAGAGTTAGGCGGAGCGGCGCCGCGTCGTCCGGCGTCGCGATGTCCCGCAAAGAACATGCCACGCGCGCAGTCCACGAGAGCCCGCGAAATTATCTCTCAACCCCTTTCGCCTCGCGGGGCTTCGAGCGCGATTTCTGCTTTGCCCCTTCTTCTTCCCTAGGCACGCGAGTTACATCGGAAATTATTATCGATTCTGAAAACGAGGCGCGCTGTGTTGGCTTCTCCTGTCTCTGGACGCGGCAGCCACCTGACTCTGACCTTTAGAGTCAGGCCTGATTTTTTAGCGACATCTCCGCGCGAGCGGACCGGCCCATTATTTTTCTCAGTTCTGTCAATGATTTTGTCTTGCTACAGTCTCGAGTGACGTCATTCAAACTCTTGGCTGATTGTGATTGATTGTAGAATGTAGAGTGAGAGAGTTGGACTCGGCTATTGCACGCCAGGGCGCGAAATACTTTATGCTGAACGGTTTTCTGAAAAGCGCGGAAACTATTTCTTCGATTTAAATAAGGCATCGTTGCGGATGAAGAGGAGAGTGATTTGCTTCGTTTTAGGAAATCAATTTTTCTCATAGTATTCGATGAAGTCTGCGGGATTAATAACTGAAAATTCTGAAGGATCATTTATTTCTTAAAAGGAGAAAAACATTCCATTGGATCTCGTAATTTTGCGCCGCAACTTGTTTCAATAACTTTTTATAAAATTTGCCTGCATTTTTTATTCGCGTTAAAAACTTGCAAATATTAACAATAAATAACGGGCAACGCTTGTGTTGAAGCATTTTACGTTGACAAATAATAAACGAGCAAAATCTTGACGCTTTACAATTTGATCCACTATAAATGAAGATTTTGCAAATCTGCTTACTAAAAATACGAGAAAACGGCTAAAGCCAATTCTAGATTAATGTCCAAGTATGAATGGAATTTACAGTTGCAGATGCAAATCTAAACTTTATTTTCAAATGATAAAGGGAAAAATATTAATTGTCATTATAAAAAGTCTCAAATAAAGATAAAAGTAACCCTTTAGCTTGTAACAAATATAATATTTAAAAGAACGAATAATAATATATATACTAATTTAAATTCTTTGAATATGTTTTAATAAATTTTTCGATTGCATGCATCCTTTTAAGTCACTAATGTACTGGAAATAAAATACTGTGCAGTATTCCGGTTTTTGAATTAAAAAATGTTGAAAATTTTTAACTTTGTTGAAACTTTAAATTTCACGTTTAATTATGTGAATTTATTCACAGTAATATATAGTTGGTATTCGACAAAATTTTAAATCATCTACAATCTTAGAGTATAAAATTTTCCTAATCTTATTATTCGTCATCTTCAACTATGAAATCAATTTTTATACTAATCTATACACAATAATTACAAGAGTTTATAATATTTAATATTATGTTGTTATTAATTCAAGATAAATCTTAGTGGATATAATTTTTATTACTTTTCAATAGCTTGGATCTATTCACACGAAATATTGTATCAAACTAATGGTTTTAATGATTCGCGATGACTAACTGTTTCAGTTTATAACAGTTTTTACGTTATATTAATAGCGAATATCTACCGCTCTCTTTTTATTATTAAAATCGTACTTTCATGGATTTTCAAGACTGGCGAAAGGAGACAATCATTTGATCCATCACAATTTCAGAATATTCGTATGCTCTTAAATACATTTGAAATACATTTATTTTGCAAAATTTATAACGTATCAAATAATGTAAAAATATATCTCTCTGACAAACATCATTGAAATACAATAGCATTATAGATAGAAATGGCGAAAAATGACAAAAAATGAGTTATTTAGGTTACAATAAATTAATTTAGTGGTTTCGTTTCTATATAAAAAATCAATAAATTTTAATTTAATATTTATAAAAATATTAAATTTATCATAATATCTTGTACATTTATTTATGCGCATACTTACAGAAATGTAAGGTACATATAATTTTGTATACACAAGTACATATTTTATTGATTAGTTCTATGTATATATATATTTACACAAAATTCTAATGTAGCTTTTATTTTAGTTCTATTCAAAGAAAGCAATGTACACAATTTGTAAAAATATTGCTTTCTTTTAAAAATACGTAAAAAATACGAATTACTTGTGTCTGCAATGTTCATAATTTATTATACTTAAAAAATGGATAATACGAGAGAAGCAATGAAAAGAGTTACGAATTACGGTGATCCACGCATCAAGTCTACGAGCAAGAAAATAATTTGTCAATTTACTGTAATAAAGACACTCTATTTACAAGAACAAAGATAAATTTATTAGCGCAACTATAGTTTGTTAACTCGTAATATTTCTCGGTAAATATGTTTAAAATTCATTCTCAACAAAAAGATGCATTTGTTTTGGACTTTAACGCAAACTGAATGTCGTTAAGTTGGAGTAGTCTTTTAAAACTCAATCCCTACGCCGAGAACTGCAACAGAAACTATATTTCCTTAAACTGACGGTTGAACTTTGTTTGAGGACTTTTTATTCAACGAATGGTAAAAATAACGATCGTGACACATTGCGTCCATCCATCTAATCGATGGATAATTCATGGCTCGCAAGACCGCAAGCAGCAAGAAGGAAAAGTTTTTTCTTATCACAACGTTCGTTCGGAATGCCAGCGGCTCATTAGCGTTGTGAAATAAACATCAACGAATAATAAGGAATGGAATGGTCTGTCACTTTTATGCCGAAATAACATTTTCTCATGAATTCTGCTCTCTTAATTACTGCTTCTTATGGAGTGCGTTGCTTACGCCCGTGTAAACTCGGGAAGACCGACAGAGAGCCTGAGTTGTTATAAAAGTACAGAGCGGCAGCTATTGGAACAAAAAATTCGGTAAGTGCGATTTAATGTCCCATATATAATATAACTCTCTGATTTACGAGTGATGATGCCTTATATAATGCTTTCAGGTCGGGCTTGGAAAGTCTCTCTCAGCGTCTCTGACTCGTGGTATTTGAATTTTCATGTTTATCACGTTTCCCACCTACACCGCCATCTACCGCCAGTCTCGTTAAATAATTCGATCTTTAATCGAGCAAATTTCAATGCAGTGTTCCTGAAAGTTTGACGTTACTTTCACTTATGATTTCGTACGCATTAAGATCTTTTATTAAAATTTTTAGAACTAGAAATTTCAGCTATGTTTTATCAACGCGTTCTTATACTAAAAAATTTCGAGTAAAATATTTGTAGTAATTAAAAAATATACATTGTTATTCTTGGTGTTCTACGGAACTCATCGAGAAACAACACATAACTATCTCAACGTGACAAATTAATCAAAATAATGCAAAAATATATCGTATATTCAGGTCAAAATTAATTTAGTAAATATAAAAGTTTTATTTAATAATAAAATTCAAAACTAAATTCACTTTTTTATATGTTCTTGAACTTTAACCGTAATATAATTCATTGACCAACATACATTTTTAGTTAAGTTATTAAATTCGCCTACCTACCTCGTTCTTATCAGCATACTATAATATTATCAAGGAAATATTGTATGCTTATTTTACACTAAGAAAATATTTATTTTAATGTTGAAAAATTAAAGATTTATGTCATTATGAAATTAAATTTTTATAACTGCTGTAAACATTTACATTTTTCCAGAAAACGCAAAGTGTCGTGGTCATGCATAGATACTGATTTTATGACTAATCTGTTTCGCACAGAATTAATCGTAAAACTGGCCAAGTGCCTAAATAAAATACAAAAACATATATAAATGATATATTTGATTTTTTCAACCTCTACAAATTTTTGACGTCTGTATGTATACGCGTTTACGCGTTTAGAAATAACAAAATTCCTCACAATCCTACAGATGGCATCACTCACCACGGCCGCACATGTTATCACTTTTATCTCGAGAAGATATAGCACTGTGTTAACATTAGAGGTTAGCAAAGCTAGAAAAAGCGAAAAGCACGGCGTTTGTGAATATTAAGTTTCTTACGCGATAATGATATAATCGCAACATCGAGAAAAGCGATTAGCTTCGAATGAAATGGACTCGATTCGGGAATTGGACCACCTGACCGATCGACTTTTTCGATGGCTAACCAGAAGCCTACGTCAGACACGAAATATTAAATGCTCGCATGTGTGCATGAGTGCGCGCTGAACAGTGGATTATTGTGCGCAAGCGCATACGGGGATGTAGTAGAATAGGTACAAGCTTTACGTAACAGCACGTGACGCCCACGATTTTAAATAAACGTACTTCTCGTTGTCCAAACCCCTGCCTTTAATTTGAATCTTCAAATTCCATAATAACAAATATCAAATTTTAACCAGCGCATTTGTTAAGAACTCAACGTTCGATACCTTTTGCTATTTCAATTAGCTACATAAAATTATTCGTGTAAATTGTGCTAAAAATAATGCTTCGGCTGCAAATAGTAAATAGTAGCATAGAACTAATTTATGTTTAAGTTAATAAATTATTCGTACAAAATGGTTTGGATTTATTGCATGAACTCAAGGTTTTAAAAAAAGTCATTAAATGACGAAGATTTGATTAGAATCGCATTCATAAGATAATTTTTTATCTGCATTAGTAAGTAATTAGTAACAGTAGCGTTAAAAAACAATAATTTTACGTTTAAAAAAAATTAATCTGTGAATGAAGACATTCGATAATTCCAAGTCTTTTTTAAAATGCATACACAAGATTATTTGTACTCTGATTAGAAATCAATTAACGCGTGAATTGGAGAAATAGCGACAAAAAATTACACGATAATCAAAGCAAAATGCTAGTTAAGAACATAACTTATTTTCAAGTTCTTTCTCAATTCCATGCACTAATTACGAATAATCTTCTAAAAATTAAATTGTATTACAATTGAAAGGAAATAAGATAATTTAAGTATTATTATTAGTAGTAACATTTTTTTATAATTCTCGTAGATAAATATTTCATAATGAAATTAAAAATCATAATTCGAAGAGCAAAATCTATAAAATATCGTGTTGTCATTAGTAGCGTATCAAAATGGTTCTGGTGCTTTTAAATATTAGCACTTTAAAAACAGGGCATTTAAACAGACAAAGCTTGATATTTAAAAAGAAAGCAGAGTATACGATTTCAAAATTACTTTCGAAAAAAATAGATAACGCGTAAATCGAGCGTCCGAACTATAATTAAAATGATTCCGGACGTTTGTATAAAAAAACCAAGCTTCCTCGTTTTGTTTATCGTGTTGTCAAATATTCTAATCTAGAATAACGAGTCACACTCGTTTCAACGTACAGACGACATGTGTGTATCTACTTCGGGACATTGTCGGGTCCTGAGCGCTTGAAACAGGCGCCCCCTCCAGGCCTCGATTTTTCTAACTACGCGCCTGAGCGCGCAGCTGCGCACTACTACGGTTGCAACGAGGAGGCAAAAGCCCAGACGTTCGCGTCAGCCGTTTGTTGTGTACGCGCCTCCCTCTCTCTCGCTCTCGCTCGCGGGTCTCCGCTGCGTCTCTTACGGACGAAAACCGCGCATCGGGAGCAGCACAGGGCACAGGCAGAGCAGAAGACGGCCGCCATTACCGCGCGGCCTCGCCGTGTCCCGTGAATAATCCGTGCGTGTGTTCTCGGGCGTCGTAAGCGATACGAAAAGACGAGGCAGCGAACAAGGAAGTCCCGGAATCGCGGCTCCGCGCTGCTCGACTCGGCGAAAGAGTAAACGCCGCGACCCGCAGCTCATCGTAGCAGCAGAAGCACCAGCAGTAGCAGCAACAGCAGCAGTAGTAGCAGCAGCAGCAGCAGCAGCAGCAGCAGCAGCGGCAGCAGCAGCAGCAGACGAGGACGACGTCGAGGCGCGAAGGCGTGCGACACCCCGCGAACGAACGCACACACGGCCTCCGCGTGCGCTCCGCTCCTACGTCACTACATTGCGGTGACTGTGGCCGCTCGTGCTCCGCCCTGTGTATGTGTGTGCGCGCTTGTCAGTTCCGCTCGGTCCGACTCGACGCTCTTGCCTCGGCGCTGCGTGGGAACCGCGCTTCTCGGCTCTAATCAGTCGCAATCAGCCGTCGTCGCCAGCGGGAGACCGAGGCCGTTATTGGAAGTTATTGGCGTTTATCGGCGGCCCGAAGAGCCCCACGATTGAGGTTAGAAAGGGGCGGCCCGCGCCTAGAGGAAGAGCCAGCCAAGAGGAGTCCGATTGCCGCAGCCAGCGAAGAACGCGGACAACGCCAGCACGACGACGAGAGCGGGGACCCGCGACGTAACGTCATCGGCAACGAGATGGAGAGCCAGGCTGCCATCGTGATGCTCGGCCTGCTATATTTAGCGTGCACCCTCGTTGAGGTGCATTCAGGTGAGTGTGTGAGCCAGGCGCGCTCTCGTGGCAGAGACCGCGGCGAACCTTGGCTCCTGGACTTTCGATCGGGTTCGGTGGCCACTGCGCCGTCGGCTGTTATAGATTTATTTCCAAGGTCCCGCGCTCGTGCAGCGGGGTTTTGACAGGCTGTGGCCCGTCCCCCGTCCCCTCCCGTCCCTCGTGCGCGTATTTACGCTGACGGCCACCGGTGCGGCGGCTTTTATTGTTGCTCGCCGCGTTATGTAAACGCTGGAGTGCCACAACGAGAGGAAGACGAGCCTCCCGGTCGCACGATCCTCTCCCGCGGGAGTCGGTCTCGTATCCAATTGTAACGCGCATCGCTCGGGCCGACTCCTCGTCTATTTCTACTTGCGCGAAGGTTGCGCGCTGCTCTGTCTCTTTAATTGCCAGCCTCGGAGAGTCGCCTTCTCGCGAATCGAGCTCCGGAGGTCCGGTCGCTCGTCGCTCGTCGCCCGTCGCCCGGTTATCTTATCGCTCGGAATTGGCCTGCTTCTTTATTTTATCAGCAGGTGCGCGGCGAAAATCCGCGTGCCTATTTGAGGCATTGATGCAGTCGTGCTCGATGCGTGTCACTGGTATCCGCGCGCTGGACGGCAGCGAATCGATGCGATTACGAGCCCAAATAGGCGGCCGCACGTACGATCGAAGGAAAAAGGAACGAGTTGGGCCGAAAGAAAATCAATCCTGTTCGTCTTGGGGTCGTCCGAGCGACGTGGCGACGAGGCGACGAGGCGACGAGGTTTCGAGGCTTCGTCGCTTCGAGGCTTGTCCTTGACAGAGAAGAGTATTTAGGGAACGAAAGGAAGGGTGGTGTGTGCCTGCGTGCGCAGTGGTAGTCACGAGTGAATAAAATTTCAATGATTGGTACGTAAGAGAGTGGTCGGAGTGAGTGCGCATGCACACCCCACGCATGCGTCAACTGGTTGGCCAACTTACGGCGACGGTCGCTCTCTCCTCGATATTTTCCATGTCTGCTCTCTTTTTTCTCCTAAGAATTGATTCGCTCGTTCGCTTCCATTGGGATTGTTCGTTGTTCGGGATCACTCCGAGTCGTTCTGAATCGCTCTGAATCGGCCTTTTGTCTCTTGATCGTTGGACGTGTAATCTCGGCACTTCGCTCCGAAACTTTGGCTGAAAGCGTGTTTTTTCGTCGAGACGACGTGCTACCACCTATTGAGATTAACTTGGCAAACTTAGTTTGCGCCTCGCGAGAGACGATCTCCTGCAGTCCGTCGGTGTATTTGAATGCCCTAGACTCTCTCAACGTAATGAAAATTTCTAGACGGCCGTACCATCGTCATATTATCATAAGTAATAGTACTTTTTCCAAAGGAATATCTTGCCGACTCGAACAATTTACTTTATTGCTCCGCTCTTCGTTCTCTTCTTTATCTGCTCTCTTTAAAAGTGTATTGCCTTCGAACTTTCATTTGCTCGCTCACGAATGTTTTCTCCGGAAAGACCTTCTTCTTCGCACTTTGTTATTTGCGTTACAAATTTAGATTCTCCGAATACCAATCTTCAATTTACGACGCTTCGCGAAAGATACTTTTTTGTTGCTGAAATCTCTCGTGCCTTTTAGCTTTATCATTTTTCGAATTTTGAAACATTACGAGGCTCGTCGCCGTTGCAAAACAAAAACTCGCGACTTTAAGCGTACAACTGTTTACAGAGTTTAAGTTTCTCGGATTGTACTCTTTCGACTGAATCTTCAATTTCGTCCCGTTGAAAGTCAAGTCCTTATGACTGAAAGCAAATATTTAAACGTTTGCGAGTTCTGTCAAATGATACGCCGATTAAAAAAAATTTTACGTTGCATTACGCCGCTCGAGTACAGTAGTGACGATTTTACGACGAAAAATTTTTTCATTATCTGTCGCGTACGTAATTATCAAATTGATACGCGTATTTTAACTTGGATTACGAACAAATTTTTTAGTCTCTGCTCAACAACCAAAACTGCGCTCATTCTGGAGCAAAGAAGAAACTTTGTTAAAAAGTTGCTTCTTCGAGCCGGTAAAAAAGATTGCGCAACGTTAAATGTATCGAGCCACGATGACTGTGGAAACGTATCCACTCCTTGCACCTTGTTTTAAGCTAAAATTCTGTCGCGGAAATAGGCGCATTTGTTGCTACACCCAGATTGCACTGGCGTCTCGTACACGATGGGTTTGGGCGCGATGTAGCAAAAGAATTCGGAGTCGAACGCAAGACCGAAGGGGAGCTTGAGCTTTGCGGAACGAAAAGACAGCTGATACAAACGCGTATCGTACAACCTTGACGTGTTATTCAAGTTTACACGCAGCCTTTTTTCAGCCCGAGTTCCCGGAGTTTCCGAGTTGCGTTTTTCCGCAATAGTTTTTTAGAGCGCGAGCGAGCGTTTATAGCTCATCTTGAGCCACTCGATCAGTTCGTTTTTGCGTCGGCGCTAATTTTCCGCGGATTGGCGAGATCGCTCGAAGGCTTTCCGGCGATGCGTCATAGATCTTCAGCGAATCGAAGGTGTAACTTTGATAGTAATGGAAAAAACAGGCTTGCTCACCTTGTGACGATGTTCGCTTTGTTGTCGTTTACGCCGATCTGAATTCGCTCGTAAACCGGCGCTTCCGAGTAATCGGTAGCGCGGGATCGTTGCTTTTCCTGGCTCGATTTTGCCGATTACGCTTATCTTTAAGAGGCGTCGATCTCGAGCGAATTCGAAATTGCGAACGGCGTTGAGAATCTAACATCTACGTCGAGGTGCAAAGCAGAGCGACCGTGAATTTCGAAAAAGACAGCAAAAGGATGTATCGGGAAATCATCCGCTCGCCGCCATAACAGCAAACAATCAAGTGATATTATTCGTGTCTCCGAAGATGGTATCTGTCGAAAACTATTCCATTATCAATCGCCGAAGATGAAGTGAAGAAATCGAAGCTTTGGTGCGTGCGTCTGTGTTGGTCCGCTCGACACAAGTGCACGATAAAAGGTACGATAAATTGAGTTGCCGGCTTTTGGTGGGCGTTATTGATCTTCCTCGACTCGGTATTCGGTCGCCGTAGCTTTTCGGCGGCGGCGGCGGCGGCGGCGGCGGCGATCTAATCTTGCGAATCTCGGCCGTTGCTCGTCTCGAATGGAGCCAAAGCAATTCTAGGCGGTCCTCGAGTGCGCATTATCAGACTCGAGATCGCAGTGATTCAAAGCCGATTTTTTCCAGAGTGCGTATTAACAATGCACGGGCGATACAGATAAATGCGTCGATTCAATCACGCGACTCGCTCGGTGCCTGTCCCTAGAGCTGCTTCTTCGAGCTTTTCTCCATTGTTGGTCTGCGTCATTCTTTTATGCGTCATCGACACAGTGTCGCCCGTTGTTTGTAGCCAGTTTTATTTAGCCGCGCAGCCGACCGGGCCATTGCCACTGTACTACTGTGACACACACCGACACGGACACACGCGCCGGCACTGGTAGGCTTCCTTATTTATATACATCGCATTAATTGCCACTTAAGCGTACCTACAATTGAATTTTTTGCCTCTTCCTATTAGAGTTGGCTGTGAGCTGCCAGTGTCGCTGCTGCAACTCCACTTCGATTATTCCCTCGCTCCGAATTCTTTCGCTGCTCTTTTCTAATTTGTCTTAATCGCATAAACGACGATGAGTTATTTCGACTTAAACCCTTTGTTTATTATCATTTAAAAAACAAACTAGTTAAACGTCAAGATAAATGGTAGAATCTATTTCTTAGGAAGAACTTTGGAGACGTGGGGCTAAAATTAGGCTTTACCTAAAATGTTAAATTGTGTTTGTAGAGGAGCATCTGGCTAAAGACAATCGGCTCCCTTCGGACGATGGGCAAGAGTTTTCTTCGAAAAATTAATAATAAAAGTTAAGAGACACTTTATTTTCCGTTTATTGTTAATGGTTCGTTGCAACGATTCGAGACTTAATTTTTAAAAGAAAGCGCGGATGGGACTTTCTAAACTACACCGACACGAGTGAACTTGTAATTGTTTACTGCTGCCGAGTGTAAACACTTAACGTTGTCGCTTACGAAAGAAAAAGTTGTTAAAACAAGCTTTTGCTGCACGCATCTCGAAGCTGTCGATCAATAATATTGAAAAGTAGCTGAAAAAATGCTTCGACGATTGTTCGGGGAGTGCATTGGAGTTGGAAAAATGAAAGTGAAAAAAAGGTCGCGGTACGAGAGCAACGTGGTTCCGAGTGTGCGGATATCTAAAATTAGCTGGTGACCAATTGTTTGCCAAGCGATCGCGAGTTAACGTAGGACTGCGCGGCGCCTGAATTTTCGGCGGGAAAAAAGCCCTCGTAGGTGTGCGTACGTGCGCCCGCGAGCGTGTGCCTGTGCGAGGGACTGAGTGATCTCGTTAGTTCGGGGTGTCAGTTCGGCCGCCGATGGAAGGCGTCAATCCTGTCGGATGAAGGCGCGGTCGGCGACTGCGAGAATGACATCGACGAACCTTATCGACTCGCACCCTTTTGCCGAGCGCACAGCGCGACTCTCGTCAGCTTGGCGAAACGCACACTCTCAATAAAGACTTATTGGCATTCGACTCGTTATTCGTCATCTGATTTACACACTGCAACGAGACTCTTTTCTTATCCGAGATACAACTCAATATTGATTTTCGCAGCTGTTGTGCTTGTATGTTTGCAGAGAAGAGGGAGAGAGAGAGAGAGAGAGGTTGGTTGCGCGTGCCTGGTTTGCATTATGCTCAATGTTTTTATCTTCGCGGTAGAGCAACAAGCATTTGTGACTGTGTACTCGTGCAGGCGCTGAGAGGAGAACGCAATTGCGCAAACAGGCCAAATTTGTTCCCCGTAAAGGAGCATTACTCGGAGTGCCGTCGCGTAATAACACCGCCAATCGGCAGGCATCGACGACTCTCGGCGCCTGTACTCACTGTACACAATTTTCTAATAAGCGTCTCTATGGATGATACGTATTTCACTTTGTTCACAATTGATAAAGGTGAGTCAGAGCCGAGTTGATTATGCTCTTATCTCCTGGATATTGGTCTGCGGCCGACAAACTTGTGCTTTTGTATTTTTCTATATATTATTTTCATTTTCTGCTTGCACGGACTAGTCGAACGTAGAACTCTAGGATATTGCTGATGAGATGTTTTGAAATATTTTCTCCTTCTGCTGGTACTGCAAAATGTTTTTATTTAATGTCCCCAACTGCGTCGTTCCAGCCGAGGATATGCGAAACGTTTGCACATGGGTAACGAGAAAGTCGTTTCGATGTCGCGGGCAGAGAAACAGCGGCTCGAAACGAATTTCAAAATTCAAAAAGCTAAGAGCAACAACCAGCGCGTGAGAGACTCGACGAGGTGAGTAACGGTTGCTTTCCAGGCAACGACCGACCGCCGACTTTTTCTGCCCGCGGACGAAATCACTTTCCAATAAACATTATTTTCAATACGTTTCCAGCTGAAGAATCGAAATCGGGGTTAACACCCGTAAAGGTATTGCTTGCACGAGAGGCGGGCCCGAGGATGGCCACGAGGACGAGTTCGGTATCGCGACTCGAGCGTTGATCCGTGCAAGCACTAGCTTAACGGAGTGTTCACCTCCCCCTGCCCCGCTCCCGAGCCCCTAGCGCGGCAGAGCTCAACCTTTGTTCCCCGATCTCTTACGCAACTGTTGTCCTCTGTTGGCCCTCAATAAAGTGAAGTACACGGGCGACGCGATGGTCCGCGACGGCCAACCCTGGAGCATCACGTGCAGCGACGTACCAGCTGGCACCACGATCACGTGGAAGAGAAACGGCCAGCCCCTCGAGGATCTCGCGAGCGGCATCATGCACGTCGAGCCGCCCAAAGTTGTCGACGGCTCCATAAGTAGCACTCTCGTCGCCACCACGTCCTTGGAGAGACACGAGGGCGCGTACGTGTGCGCCGACGGCAACGAGACTCACCACCTAGCCATCGTCTACGGTTCGTCCAAAGCCCCAGCCAGCCAGTCAGTCACTCAGTCAGCCAGCCAGCCCCACTGCCCCGCTACTTTTTTACCTTTTTTGTTGCCATGTGCACTACACCCATGTGTTGCAAAGTTGCTGTTGGTGCCGGTTGCTCCGCTGGTTCGCTGGTTCGCAGTCCCGCCCACGCTCATTTCAGTTCCACCTTGGTTGCTCTCCCTTAGCTGCGGGGGCGTGCGAAAGCACCCCTCGGCCCTCTGTGTGTTGCACGTATGTGTTGTCACCGCTTTTCCATCATCGGCGCGCCGCGGCCTCCTCGCAGCGACGGACTAACGGCGCGAGTTGACGCCGCGAGCCGAGATAATATCGACTGCTTGTCGTTTTTTCTCAAACGCCTACTGCTAATTCGGCGTGCAGAGTCGCGTTATGTCTCGTAAAGATTTTACAATCTTCGGAAAGAGCTTCACGGTTGACTCGACTCCCGCCGCTTCTCCCTTTATAAACTCTACACGAGCATAATTCTTATTATTAGTCGCGCACTTTTATTCTCTCGACGCTCGTCGTCACACTCGCTCGCTTCGTTCTATTTCGGCCGGTACGCAAACTTCCAAATTAATATAAAAAGCATATTACGCGTATAATATTGACGTTTCACGCCCCCTTAAACGCTTATCGCCTATTCACTCATCGCTCGACGCGACTACTTATTATCTTTTTGCAATTCTACGACTCGGGACGAAGTTTGCTCTTTTATTTTATGTTTACCGTTGCGCGCGAGAGCAGCGGAGCAGTCGCCCCGGGATTTTTTAAATCGAGCCTCGAGCGCCAGAACACCGTATCAATTTTTGCCTTTAAATAACGGCAAGCCGTCCGAATGCCGCGGTATTTGCTCGATCAAAGTTTTTCGGGTCAGCCGCTGGTCGAGGGGTCGCGGAGCTGCGAGAGCTCCCGTGCTCTGCAATCTCGTCCTCTCCGACTTTGCACATAACTATTCATTCATTCGCTTACAATCATCCATTATTTGCCCTGTTGATTTTCTTATTTTGTGTTTCAATTTGTCCATAATGCAGAGTTATTACTACGCTTTCGTTGTTGTGTTTTTTATTTGTGTGGCGCTATTTGCAATTAATTTATATATGCCTTTTTATATTTTTTACAGTTAAAATCGTACTCTCTAAATCTGAAAGAGTGGCTTTTTTTACTTTACGAAACAATCCGTCTTTAAATGACTTGTTTTAAAGAACCCAATAACATAATAGAAGGGGTGAAATCACTTATTAATCTGTCTATACGTAAAATAGTACGCTCGAAAGTACTTTTATGTTCAAATCATTGTTCAGTCTTTAAAGTTGCCGTAACTTGAATTTGAATTTATTAGCTGACGAGGTTGATAAGTGTTTTTTTAGTTCTCGCGTCGAAAATAAACAAGTTGGATATCCATCGCCGAGATATCAAGGGGACGACGACACGTATCGTCTAAAAATCTTCGTTCACATTGCTACGGATATTTGTATTAAATGTGCGAGGGTTGTTTTAACCTCTAATAAATCGGTAGTGCTTTACCTGTCGATGCATCAAACGCGAAGAACGTGCCAGATTAAAATTAATTTAAAAGTGAAAGAGCTGAATGCGAACAAACAAGTCGGAAATTAAATCGCAAAATGATACGGACAACAATAGCGGCCGAAGAGTCATTGTCATTGTCATTTGGACGATCCTGGAAAGTGAGAAAATAAGAATAAAAGACGTGCGATTATTACCAACAATAATTCCAATATCGCCACACGCCCGTACACATAAAAAACAAAGTTTCTTAAACTCAATAACGCAATAAATGCAGTAGCAACTTGCCAAGTATCATTCACTCCTGTTGATTTTCAGCTTTTTCAAAGTAATCTCGCTTTGAAATCTATATACTGATGCGATAGAATTATGAGCTTACCTTATTTTATGAAAATACAGCTGTCATTTTTTGCAGCAAATTTAAATTCATTTTGCGCTGTTTATATCCGCGCTAATGCGTCTGCCACAAAGACTGAGTATTTGTATTTTTTTCGATTTCTATATTATCTAGTCAATTTTACTTTTTCCTCATTCCTTGTTCGCGTTTTTACATAAAAACGAATGATAATTTAACGTAATATTTTTATTTCGCAGAATTATAACGCATATTAACTTTGGAATATGGAAAAGTACGATAAAGTTTCTAATTTTAGATTTTACAATTCAAGAATAATTTATTTCAAAGGAAACTGAGGTAAAAAATTTTGTTTAGCTTTACCGATATCTCATTTGAATAAGACGATTTATTAACGATGAATTGAAATAAATTTAATTACACTTCGGTAAAAATTTACGATTCCCACTTAAGATAATGTTTGCTTTAACTTTAAGTAGTTTTTTGCCTAAATTTTGCAATTCACACCTGAAGCTTTTTGCGAGTAAAAATAAAACAGTAGTCAGTATGTTCGATTGCACTCGTGTACTTATATTGACCAAAAATATCTTAACAGACTTAAATTTAAAATAATTTCGATTTATCGATCAAGAGAATGTTCACATTGTAACGTATAAATATCTTAATTAATAATGCCACATCAAAGTTAATCGAATGTTTCTTCACACATTGCAGAAGTTATCGTTCAAATATAGCGGTGTGCGACTCCCTGATAATAATGGACAGTTCATGAGTTTCAACAAATTTTGTTCAATAACACGTTGAGAATTAGCGATTACAGTTATTTTTTACTAGGAAAAATTCCAAAGCATGAGATACTTATTAAAAGGCCGTTCCATTGCGTGTTTAAGCTTAATTTTGAATTCCATTTAAAGCATAACTTTTATGTGGAAATTGGCACACCCTGGATGTTACGCGCGGTACTCGATTGCACTAATAAATATTCTGTAATTAACTTCTCGAGTACTGCGTTAAAAATTTTAAATTAATAATTAAAAAATTTCAAGATAATTGCACAACAATGAAGTCATAGATGTTTTTCGGCATTTCAAGAATTGAGTTTCAAAGGATAGCATAAAGAAGTGATAATTTAAATGGCAATGAAATGGAAATACGCGATCAATTTCCTTGTTACTTTGAACGGTGTTTTTTGCACGATAAGCTTATACTTAAATTTTGACTAAAGTACATTGAAAGTGGCAAAAGGAGCCTTAAGTTTCACCTACTTTTTATATAATCTGGATAGACGTAGTTGACACGCAATCATTAAATAAGCCACGTACAGTTGCCACCTTATTTTTTATATTTTTCTTCGAATCAGATTAGGTTAATATGTATTAATTGTCACTGCACTTATAAGAAAAGCCTTGTATTTAGTATACTTTCTCTCTGGAGTTTTTGAAAATATTAAATTAAAAAAACGCAGATTATGGACAATGAAAAGTTGTTCATTACGCTTGAGATTTGAATTTCAACGTATAATAGATTTAATTAGAACTTCACAATTGCTTTTATTTCGCATAAGCTCGTTGCACGCAGGGTAATGGTGTATACTTATTGTTATAGCAATAGAGATTTAATTTTATTGCAGTCTTTTATAACGGCTGATCATATGCGAGTGTATACGAGAGATTAGACGTATTTTAACAATATTTGTTCTACCAATAGTAAATGTAGATTGTATTTCGTAAATCAAATTAATAATATCGAGGATATCAGTGGTTATGGTAATATAATCAATACTGTAATTATTCGCAATTGGCGATAGCTGAAAATTAATTTTTTATTAAATATACGTTGGAACACAACGAGTTGTATCGAGTCATTTGCTTTTTAGAACATTTAGCATTAGCGCCAAAAATACTTTATACGAATCGCGCAATATCCTTTTAAGGCTATCGATAAGAAATTATTTAAGATCCAGAGAAAAAAGGCGAGTATATTCGGGACTCGTAGATTTTTGGCTTCCAGTTGAAGGTGCATAATATTGATTGGCTACGATTTGTGAACTGTTTAGCTGCACCTGGCATGTTCTTTGTAGTTCTCGTAACGTGGCAATCAATATCACATACTTACGATAATATCACATCAATATCACATACACGTACGACGAAAACACGAAAAGTCTGCGAGTTTAATTAAAATCGTACCGACGACATAAAGTAAATTAAAAGCTAGTGTAATAGTGTTTTTGCAGAGCATACTTGTTTAAAGTTTTAAAAAATCTGTTCCTCCCAAGTGAAAACGAGCTATCGATACCAAGAATAGGGCGAAATTTCCTTACTCTTAACACTATTATTTCAGTCCGATGTAAGTGATTTCCTTAAAATAGATTTATGAAGATGTATAGAAATGAATTAGAAAATGCTCCATTTTCTTAACTAATTATAGATTTAATTCGCGTAATTTTATTAAAAGCACCAACATATTTAAGTAAGATAATACTGACGAACAATGAGCTTTAAATTTTGTTTACACACTGCATTTCTGAGCGCACATAATTATATATGTCTGCTGCATTGAATGAGATAACACCGTATCATGTGAAATGAAAGTTTTCACATTACCTCGGAGCGAACACAGTGGCCCCATTTAAAAAACGCTGCTGTTCTATCGAAAAAAGGTATTTCAATGTAATGTTGCCAACTCGCACTTTTTTCGTTATAAAATTTTTAACGACACCCATGCACGTGCATACGTCGTTTTAACATTAAAACGAATTCGAGACACGTTGTGCAAGGATGCAAGAATCACATCCGCCCAAATTAAGATTTACGAAATGAAAGTCTAAATGCCTAATCGAATGATCCATCACGATTTGTTCGCGCGACATTTCCGCGGCTTTTTTTAATATTTCATTCTTACCAGCTAACGCAATATCGTTTTTAACGCTTTTGACGCGGACTCGTAAGTCACCGTCTTATTTAACTGCGATGAGAAATTATAATTACTGCTGGGCGCGGAGGAGGCACTAAGAATAACGAATAAATTTTTTAAATTAAAAGTTTTTCGATGGAAATATTTTTTCAGGCGGAGTTATACAAACTTATAATAGACGCTGCATTAAAATGTTGGAGTTTCAATTGTTATCGAACTCGATTATTAAATTTCGCTCGAATGTGATGACAAGTCTTGTCAGAAGAATAAATAATAGCAAAAAGTGGGCTTTGCTCATTATCATAAAATGTAGTAATTTTCCGAAGAGCATTTTTTCTCGTGACGGCCGTTTCATTCGTTTGTACTTTGCTTTTAGTGCGGTTTTAACGAGAATCAAGTCGGACGCGATCGCAAACAAAGGATCGCCTACTGTTTGGATTGAAATTCCGATCTGAGAAACGCAAAGTGCACTTTATCGTCAAATAAAGAAAAGTTTTTACCGTGTACATTCGCAATACATAATGTCGGCGCACGTCCAACGAGAATTTAGGAGTAAACTATAACGGAATATGACGGGGGAATTTTTCTCTCGGGCGTTTACTCGTTCGCCGGTGGTCAAGCGATATATTTTCAAGGCGGGCGGGCGGGCGGCTCAGTGGACCGGCCGATCTCTTATCCAATACGTTTTGTGGGCGCGAAATGGAGAGAAAATGAAGGTCCGCGCGTTCCGAACGAAATTCCGCCCTGCGCCAGGCAGCGAGCGGAATATAACTTCTTAGTCCATCGGTCTGCTCGGGCGCGATTACAAAAGTATTGAGAAGGGTAGGAGGCAAGGGGCGAGGGGCGAGGGACGAAAGAAAAGAGAAAATTCATTCAACGGGCGGGCCTCCTTATCCGACTCGTGCGCTCTCATATTTCTCGGAAGAATACGCGGATTAGCTAGATTTATAGGCGAATTCGGGCTCGCAACCCTCCCCCGCTCTCTCTCTCTTTCTTCAGCGATCTGTGGGTGAAGCGAGTCGAGAGAGAGAGAGAGAGAGAGAGAGAGAGAGAGAGAGAGAGAGAGAGAGAGAGAGAGGAAGGAGAAGAAGAAAGTCGCTTGCAAGCTTAGCCTCCACAGTCTACGTCCGTCGGCCCGAACACAGCATAAGCGAACAGGAAAAAACGCGAAACTTTCCTTGCGAGCCAACATCTTTTTTCATGTTTTTGCGAATCCCGCCGTAATCTCTCATTCTCTCGCAAGCCACGAAGACTCGGAGCACTCGTTTGGCCGGTCTTCCCTCCCAACCGCGCTCGGGAAATATATGCAAAGATTTTTCCTTTAACCTCGTGCCACTTATCTCGCTTTCGCACTCGGGCTTTTCTCTTTCCCACTCTTCGATTTCACATTGAGCGAGCGATTTTATTCTCCGGCACGCGGTTCGCGCTCAGCTCCGACGAGAAAAATTACCCCGACTCGCCCTTTTTACCAGTGCGAATTCAAGCCGAGCATAATGAGAGATAATCTCGATACAAGTTCCGTCACGTGAGCTCTCGTTGCAGCTCGTGCGCGTGAAGCACGAGAAGCTTGTAAATAAGCAACGCCGCGGAGCTTTTTACACTTTACAAGCGCGGCACCGAAAAAGTTTGAAATACTCGGGCTGCGCTCGCAAGCGTGTGTTTGTAAATCTGAGGCTAGGGTGTAGCGAGCGATTCCTCCCTATCGAGATACGAGGAATTATCGGTTGAATAATGAATAATCAGTGACGGGGGAGAAAGATGAAAAACAGAGGAGAAATTTATACGCTTTTACGAGGGGCGGGGGGAAGAAAGGCAAATGGTAAACGCATCTCGGCAGAATCCCACTTAAATGATATCAACGTTTTGGCATACTGCCTCCGACCAAAGTTTACGGCACAATCGTACCTAAAAGTAGAACGAGAATGAATTAAAACTCGCCTCGGGTATGTCGAAAAATGCTTTAAAATGCATATAGCCATCGACGCGAGAGACGCATAAAACATATGGACTAGTTTAATTCGAAAATATTTTTAATAATATCGCCTGGCCTGTTTCATTAAAAATAAATGTTTATATAATTCGAAGCAATTTCGCGAAAGAGCTGTTTATTGCGAATAGTAAAACCAGTCGTAAAGATATTTCATTAGCCCCAATAAAATCATTATTTTACGAGTCAATACAAGTTTGAACTATGGTTTCGATCGTAAGGAAAGTCGTGAAAGCACGTGGTTGACTCGAGCTCCTGTACAAATGTTGCCGAATCCATAAATGTGTATTGTTGTTCTATTTCTGCTGTGTGTGTAACCGAAGCTGTCATCGCGCTTATCATTTTTTAAATACTCCCTCTGAAGAATCCATGGGAATGGAGGGGAAAAGGAGAGTCGCTGCTCCTCTCTCTAACTAATAAATTTTCCGAATAAAGTAGACGGCTTAATTTTAACTTTCTTGTTCTCCAATAAATAGAATAAATATTTATACACTTGGCTATTATTTCAGTTTGTATCGCGAGTGACGATCATCGGCGCGCGTCCTTCCGCACTGATTTACGTCGATAACCGATCGTAATTATGAAAGTAGTTCGCTTTCCGAATGAATAAAAATTGAAAATCTAAATCGATGTGCCTTTCGTAATTCAATAATCCACCATTGTGCAAACTTTCAAAGGAATTTATTAGCCATGCTTTTAAAAGAAACTGGAAGAAAAACAAACTATGCACTTAATTAAAATCTCTAAAAGAACTTTCTTTTCCGATGATTTACAAATGCAATTGATACATTGGCTCGGAATTTCTTTATCCGACTGTAGTAACCGCATTACGTATCAGTAGTCTCATTAGGTTTTGAAATTTAAAAATCATTCTTTATTGCAGAAACGGTATGGAAAATCTCGTTGAGAAGATTCTTGATTTCTTTCGTTATAATTTACTCGTTGAAAATACATTTAACTTGAAATTCCACGTGATTTTTTTTAATTAAGATGGATAATTTTTTTCAAAGATATTTTAGAGCGACACTTGAATAAACAACGAGGCGCGTGTAAACGTTTTAGAAAACTTAAATCTTGAGCGTACCGATCGAGCACATCCTCGCGTAGTTTTTAAATAAATTTTAAGTTATTCACGAGTCTATAATAGTCGCTTTAAGTTTTTTATTAAATTAACCCAGTCTTGTTATAGACAGATAAGGTTCAGAGTAAAAATAACACGTACTTATGGTTATTATAAGAAAGGCACATACTCCGTGGGCAGATGGACGCGACTACTGGCATACGTGTCACGTGAGAAGCAGTTTACGCGGTCAGGAGTCAAATCCAGATTGATTTTAACGTGCCATGCCGTAGCTCTCGACTCGCGTTTAAACGACGGATAAACTATAATTAGACGGCGGCGAAGCCATTGCCTTAGAATTCTAACACCTAACCTACGCGCGCTCTTTAACGCCGAGAGCAAAACGAGCGAAAAATGTTTAAAACTGATTCTTAGTTATAAGCCGGAGATTTGCGTGAAAATAGAAAAATTTCACAAGTGACACGTTGAAAAATAAATTCGTCTATTAATAAACGACTGTAACGATTATTTTCCCCAAGAAGCATAATGTTGCGGTAAACCGTAGGTTCTAGGAATTTCATGGATTTTATCAAAGTTAACGCATAAAATTATTTATTTCGGTGTCGCGTAAAGGCATTAAGAAGCGAGAAAAATAAAAGTTGTCGTGGATCCGTTATATTACGGTAGGGACGAGAAACTATATGGTAAATATCAGGGTCAGACCAGGCAAAGATTATGGCCAACCTCGGATTTAATTTTAATCAATTGACAGTCACAGCCTCGGTCACGATATCCCGATTTCGTTACATATTACCGTCTCTCTGATTCCGCGGATAGGTTCGGTCGATAAATACCAGCTGACCGCTGGTAAATACACCTTCGATTGTCAAACGGCATTCGACGTTCGGCGCTCGGCGTTCGGATCCACAAGCAGATATGATAAATGTATTTTAATTCCATTGTTACAACAACAACAAACAACAACAACAAACAACAACAACTCACGTGTCGGGGGTTGTCTTTTGTAGCAAAGTAATCACCCGTAAACAAAGTTCGCAGGGCTCTCGGGCATCTCTGCTATTGGAAATACTTACCTTAGGCTAGTTTGTGTGTGTGTGTGTGTGTGTGTGAAGAGCTTCGGAAAAGCTTATTCTAATAACGGATAGCCGCGTACTCCGTTACTTTTCTGCTCTCCCCTCTCGTTGCTCTCGCTCGCGTGATTCTTTATCGATCGCTCCGCGAGAGGCAGCTACTTTCTGAAAACATCGAGAGCTCGCTGCAACGTGAATTAAGAAAATTGTAAAACAATAAAAAAGCAATAAAAAAGTTATAAAGAAGAGTTGTCGAGAAACGTGTTTGCGCGATGGCGAGAGCAAGACGAAGCAACCAATGGATACGCGCGATGACTAATGCGGATTGAAATTAGATTTGGGCGCTTGCAAGCCGTCGGTCCGATAACGTCCAGACGACACTCGGAAAATCTAAAAATTCCCGAGGCAGCTTTGCGCCGGGGAAAGCGTTGCTCGGCGGCGGCTAATTAATTTGTTTACGCAGCGATTAAGCTCGGGTCAGATTTTTGAAGCGCTTACGAGCAGAGGCCGCTTACTGCCAATAAGCTTATAAAGATTCACTCGTCAATCGTAATCAGCCCCCCTAATCGCTTTATCGCTGTGCGGGGGAGATCTGGGTTGCTAATTAATCGCAAGTCACTGC
Organism: Platyscapa corneri; assembly: GCA_018907185.1. Lineage (NCBI taxonomy): Eukaryota > Metazoa > Arthropoda > Insecta > Hymenoptera > Agaonidae > Platyscapa > Platyscapa corneri. Next base: position 4,524,530 of record JACCHW010000012.1, read on the forward strand.
CGAAGAGTTCATTCGCGAAATATCCCGTGCAAATTCTTAACCCGAATTTCAAACTAATTGATGTCCCGCCGACAGTTTAATGCGGCTCGTGCAAAATCATCGAATTGCATAAATTATTAGCGCTAGCGAGAAAAGCCTGAAAAGTGCAGGAGGCCGAGCAGCGATTTGCAAAAACAATTTACATAAACGAAGCGCGGTCAGCGAATAAAATGCGCGTCTGAGTTTGGCCGGCGTCTCCTGCGTGGACGAGGCCTTTTAGTTTCAATAATTAGATAATGCACTCGTGCGCATAATGCGTTCAAATGGCACACCGTATCGGCGCCTCCCGTTATTATTATCAGGCTATTCTGTTGGCGCGCTTATACAATGTTTAATCGATGCAGTGTTGAGAAAATTCAGGTCGACGTTCGTTCTCATCGAGAGCAGCTTGGGCTCCGGCCCGGGGTTGCGTTCGTTTGTACTCTGAATTACGCGGAAGAATTCCACGAGAAAGCACGACGAGCGGCAAATTGCTCTTTTCCTTTGGGCTTCATATTGGAGGCGAACGTTACTCCAAGAGACGCGGATGACGTTATCGAGGAAAAAATTGCGGCGTTGCGACTGACAGAAATATCCTCGCCAATTGCCTTTTCCATTAGGCAAAAAGGGCGCAATTATTTTTTTTTTTTGAACGCACTAATAGAATTTCAATATTACGGGGCGAATTTACACTCCTCCGGCGATGGAAGAGCAACGCGTTCCGCGTTCTTTTACGCGAGGTTAAGCAACGGCGCTGCTTAACGAGCTTGTTTATTTTCTTCTGCCGCTGATCCCGGCCAAAATAAAGTTTATAACTAATGTTGTCGGCGAATTCGCGAGAGCGCGCGTGCACATTTTCGTAAAAGTGCAAAGCATTACATGCCCGACAAGAACTTGCAGCAGAATTGGATTAACGTGAAATTTTAATGTGCAAGCATCAAGAATTTTCGAAAATTTCAAGTTGGAAATAGTTAGCTAAGTCGACTGCGCGTACAATCACGCGGCCGGCATTCACTTTTACGTTTTTTACTTCGTTTTTCCATTCCGTCGCTAATCCACTGGTACGGATCGTTTGCGCCGTTACGTCAGCAATTTACTCTTTATAACTATTGCGAGAACTTTGGTATTTGGCCTGTAAAACATTGAACCTTGATCTGCAGTTTAACTGAAAATCATATTTTGTCCTGTCCAACTGTGCTCGCGACAATGTGAGTGCAGATTCAACGACACCGAACGATATGTGTATGTGTCTGGCAGACGATCTTCGATTAAACGACTTAATAATTAATTATCGAGCTATCAGAAGTTAAACTAATGTCAGAAGCACGCATGCTTTATTTTAGGGTTCAACGGAATATTTTCAGTGTCGCCGTTAATACTCGAAACGAAATCTTAGTTTTATTAAATGAACAAAATACAATGCATTCTTAAGTAGATGTGAATGCGGAGAACGAAAAAATTCGTATAATTACCAATAAGTAGCCTCGTTACTAATCGTGATAAATATTTTTATTCTTTTCAGAGCGACTTACGAAAAAAGTTGCGAAAAACGTAAACAAGCTGCAGCGGAATGCATTCGTCGAAAGCTTTTTAACGCGAGTCGACTGCGTAATGTTTCCGCGTGTCTCGTTGAAAAAATTTATAATCAATCAATATTCCCTTCTCCCTTTTGCGTTTCCTGGGTCACGTACATCTATAGAAATTCCTCGTTCCAAATAGCAAACTGATGCTAAAACATAGAAGCCGAACTTTGTATTAACTTTTTGCGGTCCAGTAGTTAAGCTTTGATATTTCAATTCCCGGCATAACTTTCGAACTCTAACGAGTTAAGTTTGTCATTACGCTATTGCCGCGTCAGAACCGCACGTCTATTGCATAATATTTGCGATAATCGCGGATCAGGGGGCTTGACACGATTGGCCGGTGTAATGCCTGCGGTTGCAGCGGATTCTTCTCGGATCATCTCGGGCATTTTCGAAGTGAATGTCCCGGGCACTGGGGCAAATACTGTCGATTGTATTATTTTACGGAAATTACTTATTCCGTAAGCCCGAGAGCATTATAAAATGAATATATTTTCTTACCAGGACGCTTTCGGCGCACTCGGTATTGATTAGCTACGGCATCGACATGTGTGTACGCGAATACTACCTTGAGCTTTTGTTACGAGCAACTGCCGTACGAATTTTTCTACTTTTATAGTCGGTAAACTTTATGGTAACATTACATTTATTATAAATAAAGGGTTCCTTCCAACATTTTATTAAAACGAACATACCTTTTGCAGTAAAATAAAACTTAAACGTGTAATCAAGTTCAAAGTTTAGGAAAATTTTAGTTTATTGAATTAATACGGCAAGAACTGCAGTTAAAATAAAAGAAAAAAGTAATTCAATCAAGCCGAAACTTGAATTTTCAGTTTTGAACTAAGTGCTAATTTTTTGGACGAAAAATTTACTCAATGTGTAGAAATGTTTACGACGGGTAGACGAAAATCTAATAGTTCGGAAAAGGCTCTTTTTATTCGCGCGCGCAAACATCGTATTAAATAATGCTTGTAAAACTGAAAGATAATTGTACGCTTTATCGTGAAATTCGTATCTGTCAAGATTTAATTGAATAAATAAATAAATACGGTCGTAAAGTATTGTCGATTAATTTTGAATGATTTTTCTTGAATAATTCTTTGAAACATTTGTCGATAGACAAACGGTCTCGTGAACTTTCGATTTTCAACCACGAATTGTTAGTCAACTTAAGTTTTTAATAAAATCTACACCGATGCGTGGGGAGTAAAAAAGCTCGAAGAACTGCAATCATGAATAAGCGTCAGAATTGATTGAAATATCGAGTATTCAGAGCTCAGCTTGGTGACAGCTCGTCTTGATGTCAATTGGGAAGCACCGAGAGCTGCAAGCACTTAAGAAAATAGACTGAGAAAGTAAAAGGAATAAAAAGCCACGTAGAGAAGGAAGCTCGTTTACCTCGGTATGTCGGAAGCGATAATTCAAAAATAAAAATTCACAATCATTTTACGGCATTTTCATTTACTCCCGAGGCATTGGTAAATAGAGAATGAGAGATAAAAAAAAGACGAGGCGCTATTCAAAGAAGAAAAAATGGATACCAGGTCTTACTTTATCAATGTTTTTAATTTTCTAAATTACTTTCTTTCGTCTTTTTTATGCCTGAAAAAGCAGCGAAACCCGGTTTTGCACTTTTGCACTACAAATGCCTTCATTTCGAGTTTTTCATTGTTCTAACGGCACAATTCCTTAACTCGAATAATTCATTCGCTCAACCGATAATTACTAATTAGTTATTTCAATTTCACGATAATTGCGAAAATAGTCGCAAACTTGTGTATATTTTAATTTAAGGAAGACCAGGTATGGGGTCGTTAAGAACCAATTCCATTAACGCTCCCCCTATTTCAATAGTATTTTAGGAATGTGTAATTTGGTTTTCAGTAAAAAACAAAGTTTAACTATTATAGCCTTCTATGTCACGCATATCAATTTTATTACTTTTTATTAGGAAAATGTTCTTGGTAAAAATATTAGTAAAAAGCTCGTTCATTTTTCGCACAACGCATTCAACGCTATTTTTATGCGACAAAAATGCTAATAATTGCCCTCGGTCGTTTAAACCGAGCAAATGACTCATCCACACAACATTGAAATTAGTTTTGTTTCATTTGTAAATAGCGAAAGCTGGAAGGTATTTTTTCTAGTAAATATCGTCTCGTGACAATAGCGCATTGAAAAAAATGAAAACACTACCAGACAATTCTCCGTGAGAATTCTCATAAGGGTAGTGCTGAAAACTCGGTAAAATAAACGGAATTGTCAAAAACTTGTATTTTACTTTACTTTACACCACTGGAGACCGAGAACCGTCGGTAAGAAAGAGATTGACAAGGAAAAACTTCTTATCGCGGACCAAGATTATAAAAGGAACAAAAAATTCTGAACGATGTACCGCCGCAATCGCGATATCAGTCCCTGTACTCTCGTTTTTCTGACGGTTTTATCGACAGCTGCCCAAGTCAAACTGCCAGTATTACTCTGCATATTTTTCTAACTTTTCTTTCGAAAAAGACACGCGTCTATATAAATTTGCGGTGACGTAGTTCCGGTGTACGTGGAAAACAGGAGCGCGCAGTGAGGGAAATCGAAGTCCGTCGCACCGAGAGGTCGTTGCGCAATCATATATATGGAAATGCTTCGACTGAATCCTCCGGAAGTTGTTCGCGAGTCGCAACAGCTCGGAATACGAATGTAGAATGTCGGTGGGCGGGGGGAAGGGGGTGTGTGGCGGTGACAAAGTTCCTTTATGAACTCGAGCAAAAAGAGCGATCAAAGAGGGAAAGAGAGACGCGTTGATGCTCCAGCAACGCTGAAAGTTCAAGCAGCACGCGCGATACTCCCCCCTCTCGTCCTCTATTGTTTTCCTTGGTCCTCCCGCAGTCGGCGCGCGGTTGTCGCAGGACGCGCCGCCGCTGCCCCTCCTTTATACTTTCTTGCTCGTCGCAGTTACTCCGGCGATGAGGCAAAAAACAGAAAAACTTTACCCCGTCGTCGCGTATCGGCAAAAAGGCAGCTAAAGGCACGGAAAGGAGCTGAACGAGTCCGCGATCGATATGTGCGCCTCGCGCGGGCGCAAGAAATATAATAAAAAGGGGTGCGACGTCGCTAGGCGTATCGCGTCTGCGACCTCCGACATGCACACCTAGACGCGGCGAATAATTCAAAGCGCCGCTCCAACTGGAGAAACAAACGCGGCACAATTGGCTTATCTTAACGCGTTCCACGCTTTTCGAGCTAATGGCGCCCTCCACATCCACATCTTCGTTTGTAACGCTCTAGGCGTATCGCGCATTGCACTGCCTTCCCCTCGTCCGGTCGCGCAATCCGATTAATAGCCAAGTAACTCGACCGAAACTCCGCTCTTTCGGCGACCGCGAATCGTCGTCCTCGCTGGAAAGAGGATTCGGATGCGCCGCTGGAACCACGTACTTTCTTATTGTACCATCCGTTGAGTTTTCCGGCGTATTTTGGCCGAAGCCGGGCAGCGCGTCGAATGGCCAAAGAGACGAGCTTCGAACGCAGCTGCGAGCAACCGAGTATTTTGCTGCGTAATAACGGTGAGCGAGGAAACGTGGATGCGCGCGAGGCGAGCAGGCGAATCTTCCGCTTCTCTCTCGATGTCCGCGATAACCCGCGAAAGAAAACGAGAGTCGTTAGGACAAGCGTAAAGTGGCGGTCGGGAAGGCGGGGCAGCGGGAGGGAAAAAGTGACGGAGAGAAAGGCCAAATGGAAGAATCGGAGTGGAAAATGCGGAAAGCGAGAAATGAGAAACGAGGATAGAAGACAGCGTCGCAGCGGAGTTCCGTTTCCGTCGAATTATTCGAGTGCACTTTGCACTTTTGGCCGCGAGAGCTCGGAAAAGGTTACGAGGGAGCATCGAGTGCACGACTCGTTTTACAGTTTCCCGCCTCCGCGAAACTCGCAGGCGGAAAGATGCTTGGCCGCGACGAGGAAGAAAAACACGGCGATCGGCCCGAGACTGGCGGCTCTCCTCTGCCGCAAAGTGCGCGACGCCTCCGCGGCACATCTGTGCACGTATGCGCGTTTGTGCGCAAGTAATGGTATCGCGCTGGGGAAGTCACCGGGGATGGCGTCGAAGGGAGAGAAAAAATGGCAAGGGGCGAGTGCGCGCGAGTCTAAACGCTCCCTGTAATTACCGCTCCTGGCAATTTACCGGAACTTTACGCTTAATTAACAAAAGCAAAGTCTCGTATTGCCGGGGCGAGCAACGACCGAGAGAGAGAGAGAGAGAGAGAGAGGGCGTATGCGTATTACCCTTGCAACACGCGAATGTACAGGGCCGAGGCGAGAAAAAATGGCTAAACTAAGAAATTCAGCAATTAACTAGGAAATTAAGTGGGTGGTTTTGCGCGCGCCCTTTTCATTAAGTGCACCCTTATATTTCCGTGAATGTAGCAAAATGTGTACTCGCGTGCGCGTTCGACGAATAAAATAAGAAACTTGGTACTTGCCAGGCAACATCGTCGCGTTCAATCGACTGCTTTACGACTTCGTTTAATCGTCGAGGTTATGCTTTTATAAAGAAAACGCCTCCCTTAAGGTGATATTTTCTCTCTTTCCCGGGCCCTCGAAGCGAATGTAATCAGGGTGCAATAAAAGAGCTCACCGTCCTCCCCCTCGTGCAAGCGCCGGAGCAAGCCGCGGGTGAACAAACGCAACTACGGAATTGGCGCCTGATCTCGCGGCGTCAGTTACCGGGCATTCGAAAAACACTCGAGCGTGGGTTGAAATTTCGGGCCCGGTAATTGGCGCCGCGCTTACTTGCTCCGTCGGAACGAAACTTTAACGAACGAGCGCGTGTGTGCGCGAGCAGCGGCAATAAGTCCTCGGGAGCGAAATCGACGGGACGCAAGATGTCACAATCGAACCGCGCCGACGCTGTTTGCCCCGACAAGACGCGGACAGAATCGCAATTGCGGCCGCGCGGACTTCGTTAAGGAACTCTCGTTAAATTGTTAACCGCTCGTTGGAGAAGTTCCGTAACTAGCGTTTATTGAGTCGGACGCTATCAGGGCTACCGCAGGCATCCCGAACGCACACGCACGCACGCGAAATCAAGCGGTGACCCGGACGCTTCGTGCTCGGCACTGATGAGTTTCAGTTTCGGCGACTTGGCGTAGTTCTGCTGGCGGAACTGCACCGGCTCCGGGCCCTGGCATTTTTTTGTTTTTTTTTTTTTTTGGTGATTAGAGAATAAAGGGAGGCGAGAGCAGCATCCGGTGGACCACGTCGTCTAATGTTTCGGACTGCGCACGCGTAATGGATGGGACTACCGCACTGTCCGCTTACTTAATTCTCAGCACTGCATCGCGTGCTGTAGACTAGGTACCCGTGAAAAGAGAAACGGTAATTTAGGGTTCCGTTAGGAATAATTACAGCTGCGCGCTCCAACTGCACTCGTGGGCTGATGGAGATGCCTGGATAAAGGAGGACTTTTCTAGTTTTATTCTCGAGTCGCGACCATTCGTAATCCGTTTTCAGGACCTTCCTCTGAAAGAAGCGCGTCGGCGTTAGATTTATCGGCGCGGTTCAATGTCATTAGGTACTTTGCGCTCGTTAATGTATGTGCGAATGCAGTTTCCTAGAATGAAATGCGTTTGCTGCGAACAAAGTCTGCAACCAAACTGCAATTGAGCTTATCCGTGAACCTCCGCGAGGTGAACTGAAAAATTCCTTCCAAATCTGTGAGAATGGCCTTACATAACAATACATCGCACCTTGTGAATAACAGCCACGTGTTCAAATTTCGCACTGTTCTCATTGTCAAATAAAAACGTTCATCTAATAACAATCAATCATTTTCTTAATCATCCTGTGAGAGCATTTGATAAGTTGCATTGGACTTTACTTGAAAACGCGTTCAAAGAGTCGGACTCGGCCGAAGCGCAGGCATTTTTACTTTTCGAACAATGCGTTATAAGTAGTTTTTATATAAATCTAGATGCACATCTTGTGTCCGACATTAATAAAGTCTCAAAACAGAAATACGCTTGTGTGTGTGTGTTTCGATAAAACTTTCAGATTTGTATTTCTTAAATTTCGCAACAGCCATTTGGTCTGAACAACATCAAGCTTTAGCGTCAAGCCGCATAACTATTCGCGCGGGATTCGCTATTCCACGGCGAGAATTATGAAGATTTCGCCAAACTTTCTTCATATTTTTGCTGAAATTTTTATTTTTTCTAGGAGCAATCGCAACGACGAAAATAGGAAACCTCGAAATCGCGAGGACTTTTATTGCGTTAATTGTCGTAGAGTTCAAATGATAAATGACTTGGAAAAGGTTTTCGTAAAATATTCACTACGTATAAAAGAAATACGAATAACAGACTACAAGAGAACATAATTCGATAAAATGGTACGACGCTGTGTCTTACATTTAACTAAAAGTAAACAAAATTACTCAGGCAATTTTCATCGATTTAGTTTAGCGAGAAACTCGTGTTTACATTCAAATTTATCACCCATTATTAAATGTAATCATGCAACAATGACATATGCGGTTTCTTTTATGTGTGTGTCATAATTTTATAATTTGCTGCTTCAGCTAAAACATATTATTTCATTGCAGTGTCTTATTACCGTGTCCTGCAACTTTTATGAAATGGCTCGTGCCGTTTCACCGTATGTTTGAATCCAAAGTAACTAGGAAAATTTATTTTCAACAGACGTGACGATCAAGGTGCTAACGAAAAATGATACCCGCGTGGTTCTTAATTGCCCGGAGCACAGTAGCAATGAAAAAGTCGAATGGTCCAAGGATAAAAAATTACTGATGGAATCGGAGCACGTAAAACTAGATAAAGATGGCGTTAACGTCATTGTTATTTATAATGTCGACGACAAAGAAATTTACGGCAATTATTCCTGCAAGGTTGGGAATGTTTCGTCCGACTACAGAGTTGTCAGTGAGTATTTCAGTTTGATTTTTTAATCAATTTATCAATTGGCTTAGCCGTGCTCGATGCTTTTACAAACCAGTGAAATATTATCGTTCAACTAGTAGTTATTGTCGGTCTTCCAAAATTTCGGAAACAGCCAATGAGAATTGTTTTATCCTTTGAAATAATTAAACTTATTAGAGCCTTCAACATAATAAGCAACGGCATTGTTTGCGATAATTATTGCTTCATTAAGTTTTTCGAAAAATTTTATAAATTTTGCTTGCAAATGACACGTGTGATGTGTCGAAATTCTGATACATTTTATCGATCAATTTTCAACGTTAAACGAGGCGGAATATAAGTTTCGTTTTTTTGTAACGATTGCATTATGCGCTTACAATTTCCACGTTCTTTCATTTATAAAATATGCACGTCGCATTTAGCATGTGCGATTGTATAATTCAATGTAATATATCGACAAGCCGTAATTAAAATAATTTTTGCTCTCACATTGGTATTGTTAACGATGTATGCTGTAATTATTCGTCGCTTGAGTTTAATTGTAGTTTTACTGTAAAGCCAACAGTGTTACGCTAATCTGATATTATTCTTTGATAGGTTTGAGCGCGAATAAAGTCTGTATTCCTTCTTATTAAATTTAATGATTCGATCAAATAAATTAGCATGAGGGATTATAAATACTCTACTACGTACTATTTTCAGGAGTAAAATTATTCGCGTACTTTGCACACTTGTTTTAAAAATTATCTTTAAAACCCTTGCAACCTTCTTTACCACCAACTTGTGCATTTTTTCATTTAATGCGTTTTGTCCCCCTCCCTGCAACGATGCTTTTAATTTCATTCGTTGCGATTTTTAAATAAAAAATACAGATGAACAGACTCTTGTAAAATTGTAATTTTCTTAAAAATATCTATTTGTTGTCTCTGATTGATTGACTTCTTGATCGCATTCGTTTTTAGTTTTTAATGTTTACCATTGTATCAATAACATGCCAATCGGCAACTATAACCAGTCACATACAAGCGCACTAATTTGATTTCACATACAAACTAAATTAGTCGTTTTTAATCGATCAATGCACACTGTATGTTTTAAAAAAGCCTCTGTACACAGTTTAATTTCACGTATTCTACAATGACTATTCAATAAAGTGTTTGAAAAATATTATTTATGATATTTTTAAAATTACAAAGTGCGCGAAGCTCTACGCCACTTGTGACATCATCGCTTTACACTTGTATTCCCTTTGTTAGAGCGAAAGTCAAGTTACTTTGCAGGAACGCTTAGCCAGCCTGTTATTTATGCAAAGTCTTTCCGTTCGAACGGAAAGTAAGTTTAACGCCCTCTGCATTTCTGCCACGCGAATTAGAAAACACTTTTTAGACGCTCGTGCGACTTTTCGTATAACGAAAAAGCTAAATATTTTTCACTGCCCATAACAGAAAAGCCTGCGCTAATATTGCCGGAATCCACAAATGTCGTCGAGGGAGAGAAGTTGCATCTGACTTGCTCCGTGAAAACCGGCGATCCCGGTTTAAAGATCGTTTGGACTTTCAAAGGCAAGAATTACACAAAATCGGAGGGCCGCGTAAAACTGTCCATGGACGAGGAGAAGGGCCTTAACAATGCAGTACTTAATCTAGATAATATCCAGATGGACGACAGGGGCAATGTCTCTTGCATAGGCTTCTACAACAGTGGCGATGGTAACGATCAGCATTACGATATCGCCAACACCCTCTTAAGGGTCAAGGACAAGCTCGCGGCTCTGTGGCCCTTCCTGGGAATCTGTGCTGAGGTTATAGTTCTTTGCATCATTATTCTCGTTTACGAGAAGAAGCGTAACAAGTCAGAGCTCGAAGAGTCCGACACCGACCAAAGTCCTGACACGTACGTTCGACATTCTTATAACGATTATTATTATTATTATTATTATTATTACTAACATCATTATCATTATTTTTGTTGTTGTTATTGTTATTTTTATTATTATTATCTTGATAACTTGAGAGAAGGATTGACAAGCTGAAAGAACGCGTGTCCAAATTATCTTCTATTCTCGGCAATCCTTGAGTGTTTGTTTATTGTTTCAATGTTTTTTTTTTTGACAAAGCATCGATCGCTAATCTAAACTCAAGAGCGTCAAAAATATTGTTTAATTATTTAATTAAAACCGAATGAGATATTTGGACGCGCGCTGTTTTATCTGCAATCGATCGTTAACGCGGTAAAACGTATTTTGTGCTTTAGCTCTTTTCTCCATCCTAGTATAACACCTTGGTTTTCCCTTACACTTACAAGAGTTCTTTATTCCTCTCCATGGACCAATTCCACGTTCCCTGCCATGTGTAGGAGCAAGAGTGACTTTTCCAGTATTTTCCTGGACTCTTTTTATCTACGCTGCAATTCTTTTTTAACCTGAAAAAAGAGAACTGCGGAAGTTACGACCGAGGTCAGCTCCTATCATGAAAACCTATAATCCTTTCCTATTTTAGCTGTTCGGAAACAGTTTTATCGAGGCCCTGCTTGTGCTACATATTATTATTGTAAATTGAGAAAAACGGCGATGTATCTGTGAATCTGAAATTTGAAGGACGTATACGCAACGAGCACTGTAACTCGTTGTAGGCACGAAAAATTGCAACTATTAGAGTGAATTACTATGTGTTATACCGTCAAATCCTGGTTTTCTACAATAACGCGTTGAATCGAATATTATTTTTAATTTATAAATGCCTTATTTGTCAATACCCATGATAATCGTGGCGGATTTTGACAACTGCATATAGTGTAAAAAATTCTAAAAAGCAATCGACAAGCAAGATTTATTATTAAAATCATTATAATAAATAAATACGTGCTCGTGTTAATCGTGACGTTGCGTAACTTGATACGGTCACTCTCAAAATTGTACGCGTAATTTATTCTTTAGTCCTCATCTGATACATTCACATTTACATTCTGCAGTATTCATAGAAATTTAATGACACAATTAAATAATAGTTTGCTTAACAGGAACTTGAATAGTTTCGAACTAATTAAATATTCCAACTGATGAAATTTAATATGTAATATGTTACTCGTGACATAATTCTAAAATTGTACTCTTGATTTATGGTATTGAATTATCATAAACTGCACTTACAACAGCCACGCCCTAAATTGTTTTCTAAGGCAAGAGTTTGGAACGATTTAACGTTGCAGCGCTTAATTCAAAGATACGCGTTCCAGGTTTGTTCAGAAAGTTGAGTTAATGCAACATCAGAAGCACCGCGAGTATTTCCAAAACAAGAAAAATTTACGAAGAGTCTCGTGAAAATCAACTGCTTAAATTGTCTTCCGCGATACGTGAAAAGGCACAGTTGCAGTTATGACTCGTGTAATCGTAAAAAGCGCGTGGACGCGGTATCTCTTAACGATTCGTTGGCTTAAAACGAGTGGGCGGAACTCGATCGATCGAAACGAGTATTTTTTCAAGCATAGACTCGATCGAGAAAATGATCGAAATTAAATTAAAATACGCCTCAAGCGGAGATCGAAGGCAAAGAGAAAGCTTCCAATTAATGTAAACTATTATTAATCGAAAAAAAAATTTCCCGGACCTCGCGCTTTGTCCATCGAGTGTAAAAGCAAGTTTGCGACCACAATTAGCACGACTTTGGAATTTAATGCTTTTCCTCTACCTCAACAGCAAGCCGGCTTCCAACAAGGACTCTGACGTAAGGCAGAGGAAGTAAAACTCCACGGCTTGGGCAGCGGCACAAGGACTAGAGCGGAGCTACGAATAAGAGAAATTTTCTCGAGAGAAGCAGAGGCAGAGGCAGAGGCAGAGGCACACACCACAAGGGGGAGCGCATCGGTGCAACAAACTCTCCCGCGTGTCGTTAGATACCGCCCACGCAGACGCTGGTTCCTGTTGGAGAGGACTTTTCCTTGTTGGCGGCTCGGAAGCGAGTCGCGCCTGTTAAGCGCAAACCCGCAGTCACATAATAATACTTTTCCGATTTGGCCTGCGCGCGTCAGGACTGCACGCGGATCCGCTCTCCTTGTTGCGAATGAAAAACCAAAACAGAGAAAGATTTTAAACAATTATTAGATGCACGCGGCGGCTTGGCGCTCGACTAAACGGTGACCCGCGGTCGCGCGGCTCAATTGAATTATTGTTGGAGATCCGGAGGCGATCGCGCGAGCGTTCGAGCAGTTCGAGTATCTGCGCCCGAGGATAAGACGAAACAATTCACCACTGGAAGAGAGCGGGGAGAGCAGCAATGAGAATAAAAGAAGAAGCCGTTGCATAATTCAATAATGTATACTAAAACCTATAAAGATTCTATTACAAGAGAAGAGATTTATTAAACGCTATTCTTAAGGGCGCGAGGCGCACTTTCTTCTTTTATTCTGCATTCCTCGAGATTTTATTGTAAAAAGTAAGAGGGCCGCGCGCGACCCTTACGCGAGTTTCATCTTATTCTTCGAGAAATAAGAAACACGAGTTCGAGTTATTTTTTTCAAGATTCTATTATTATTATTATTATTATTATTATTACTATTATTATTACTATTATTACTATTATTACTATTACTATTATTACTATTATTCACTGTGCGTCGTACGCCTCGTCCGCTTATGTAATATTATATCATGCATTAGCGAGTCTAATTGCGCGCGTCTCTGTTGTCTTTAACACGATATTGTCATTTATTACCATTACGATTATTATAATATATATTATTAATTATACAGCCTATCGTTACGATTATAATTGTTATTACCATTGTGCTATCTTGTTATGGCTATTCGTTAAGACCGACACCACGCTAGTGTTACGTAGCGCACGGGTTTTCTTCGTGCACGGCCATGTGACTATATAAACGGGGGTGGTTCTTCGTTTCCTCGGGAGATCGTAAGCACGAACAGTCTCGCAAGTTACCGCCACTTCCATCACCGAAAGAGAATCATTTTGTTCGATCGCGAAACCGACCTCTCGCCTTGTCTCGTCTTTGCAATTGTACCTTTAAGTTGTTAGTCCAACTTGTAACTTATCTCGCGGGCGAAGTAAAGTCGACTTTTTCCAATAGTTCCTCCGATGAATCGGTCGCACTCAGCGGCAGCTTTTATCGAGGAAGCTCCGTTTCCAAGTGGAAGCCAGCCAGCGATCGGAAGGAAATGAAATTTTTTTGAAAACATGAGATTATTATTATAATAATTGTACGGTCGCTTGAGCCGACGAATCGATCGACGATCTCCTGATGATACTCGAGAATGTTTAAATACCCTTAAATGCCTTCGAAGGTGATTGAAATAAGAATAAATGATATTGACACATTAAGAATGTTTTTCTTTATTCATTTGTAACTTTAGACTGTAAGGATGTGTGCCGCCATCGAATGCACCTCGGTCTATGTACAGGTTCGCCTCGTGGACAGTTCACTGCTGGCAGTACGGCTAGACTTCTGCGAGGATATTTTCCGTTGATAGAAAAAAAAAACTACGAGCCAGCGTGATTAAATGTTAAGAGCCGATACTCGTCGGCGTTTATTTGTAACAAAAGGTATAAAAATATAGAAGAAATATAACAGCGTAAAATTAAAACATCGGAATTTTTCTGGTACGTCATCATCTTCCTCCTCCTCGAGCCTAAAACATATCTTCAAACTTACCGTCGACGCATACTTAAAGTTGTCGAGGAAAAACCTTTTTTCAAAGTAGTGCACGTCTTATTCGGCACACGAATTCTAACGAGTCTGTTCGTGCCGTCGAATGCGCTACTTTGCTCCGAGTCTCCAGGACAAATAACAGAAGACACTTTACACTTGGAGTCGTATTCTGTAAATCTGCCTCCACTTGTTACACACTGATCACACGAGTTATTCAGCCATCCACCTTAAAATCCTTCCTCGTTTTGCGTTATATTCCAAGCACAGGCGTACCTTTTTACTACGCGCCCGTTCGCGTATCTTTATAGTGTAGGCTCGTTTTCTCATTCGGGACAGGTATTAAAGGGGAAAAATATGGCGTAGACACTTACTAATTAATCTCTAAGAAACTGATAATAAGAAAATAGATTTTGCTTCTTCGTAACCTTTTCTCGTCTTTTTTACACTCTCAACCAGATAGCGATAATTTGTAACTTAACAATACCGACGTCGAGGACTCGCGCGGTGTTTGGTTTAACTTCAGCTTTAGACAAATTAGCTCGACGTAAACAACGTAACAAATGGTTGAAAACTTCTTCCTTATCTACCGATCTGCTTTTGGATTCGTTATAGAAAGTTGAGGTTTCCACACGACTTGGGCAAATATTTAAACTCATTAGTTCAGAACCTTATACTATAATATACCAGTTTAATAGCACGACACCTGTTAATATTACTCAGGTAGCGATGATATATTTATAATTGATACTTAACGCATTCGCGACAACACGAGCACAAGATTTGAGATTTTCAAGCCGGACGCCCCATTTCAGATCGGATAGCGCCTCCCATTGAAAATACGATAATATAATAACTGACCTTGATATATTAGCAAGTCATCCGTTCCCGATTGTTAACCACCACGTTTGAAAATTATTCGAGTCACGCTGGAAAAGTCATACTCGACGCGTTAAGAGTGATTTCTCTTCCGAAATGCAACCAGATGCTCCGCTTACATCCGATTGCTCAAGACTCGACTAAGGATGAAGGAATGTGAAAAATCTCGGAGAGAGTTTGAAACGCGATCTATCGAATCTCACACTTAGCTGAACGAAGAGCACGCATATTAATTTGAGTTCCTAAAGCCACTTACTTATCTTTAAGTAACACAGCGTCGTACGTTATCCGAATTGAAAAGAGTTACTGCAAACGCTTACATACACATACACCAATCACACTAATCACACTAATCACACGTACACATGAGAGCCAGTCTCGGGCGACCACCTGCAAAATGTGACATGTATATTTGAATCGAGTATGCAAGTATGCGTGTGCTTTGTGACACTCTACGGTTCTTCACATCTTTTTTATTTTGTGCTTCATAACACTGCTTGCCTAGATTAGGATTCTATACTAAACGACCAATTGTTTGCTTTATCGAAAAAAGGAAACTCTCCGACGTTCTTGTATTCCGAATAACACAAAAACACAATTTTTTTCAAACGATACCTCAGCCTTATACTTGAAATGATTTTTAATATACGGAGCTATTTGTAACACTTTGAACTCCTAGACTTTCCAATAAAGCAGTAAAAATAAGATAGTTTGTTATGTAAAAATTAACGAGTGATTTCACATTGATGAAATGGAATTGGATTCTAGAAAGATCTAAATAAAAAATGTATTTTAAAATAAAAGATTTAGCTGGGTTAAAAAATGTACAAACGTTTTATTTCTCGTCCACGTACATGTCCGCTTCTTATGTCTATTACTGGAAGAAGAGAAACATTTCGAATCATCAATCGGTAAATTTAACGATATTTTGAGATTGATGCTTCGAGTGTTGCGTTAAATTTTTTATTTCTGACGTTAAAGTAGCTTATAAATAACGCTTCACTTAGGCTAGCCTTACCACTCTACATTATATTTCCTAAATATCGAGCAAATGTACACGTGCGCTCTGTGTTTTTATGCTCGTCACGTGCTGCAGAGCTTTCATGAACATAAGTATATATATATAGAAAAAAATTTTCTCTTCAAAAGAAATGCCTTTTATCGTGGAGTTACTTTTAATTTATGTAATGTAGAAATAATCCGCATGCAAGTGACTGGCATTCGTTGAGCGTTGTTTATTTACAAGTTTTCAAACCTCAAGTCAAAGTTTTTTTCGACAACATTAACGTGAAACAAAACTGCCGAGTTCGACTGCAGCGTAAAACTCGATCGTAACCTCAAAAGTTTCATTTTTACATTTCATAGAATCGTGAAAGATACTTTCATTGCGCATGTAAATACACGTATTCCACTTAACATTCGTATTAATAAGGATATAAATCAACGATATGCATTTGCAAGAAAAATAAGTGTTGTATATACAATATTACTTTAAAATTTAGACGTGCAGATTGAAGAGCGAGTAATTTCAGTAAGGAGTAGAAATAAAGTTACTTGTTCCAACTAAATCGAAATGTTAATTACACGCTTTCCAAACGGCTTCGAATATATGACGCGAATCTCAAAAATGCTTCAAGTTTATAATAATACAATATAAATCTATGCGGATCTTTCTCCAGCAAAAAATCGCATAAATATCCTTCGTTATTAAATCCAACATCAAGACCACATATATTCACCGTCATGATAACAAATATTGAAAACAGTTTTCATTTGGGCTTCTGGTTTCCGTAATCGACGTACACGCGCACGACCTCACCGCTGTACTTTCGCTGACTGGGCATGAAATAGAAGTCCGGCTGCGGTTGGAGTGTTCCGGTGTGATGGCCTCCCGGGCCCTTGTTGTTGTATCTCGACATGTTCCGCCGGTCCTGCGTGTAGTAGCCCTGCGTGGGGCCCGGGGCGGGGGACATACCCGAGGACTGCCTCGGTCCGGGTGCTCGCGGGAGACTGTAAGTGGCTCGCGGTCCGGGGATCATTGCACTTACGCTGTTGCGCTGGTGGTGCTGCTGCTGCTGCTGGTGCTGATGCTGTTGCTGGTGGTGGTGATGGTGGTGCTGCTGCTGCTGCTGCTGCTGCTGCTGTTGCTGTTGCTGCTGCTGCTGCTGCTGCTGTTGTTGTTGTTGCTGCTGCTGTTGCTGCTGCTGATGTTGAGGCTGAGGCTGTTGATGCTGCGATTGCTGATGTTGAATCTGGTGGGGAGATTGGTGGTTGTGGTTGTCCGCAGAATGCCCATTACTCATCATCATTTCCCGAGGTCTCGAGAGACTGGACACAGGAGGCGGAGGCGATTTTTCCTCGGTTTCAAAAGCCTCGAAGGCGAAGTTCGTATTAGCGCTCGATGAGTAGTCCCTCCATGCGTTTTTGGCGATCAGGCGATCCTGTAGGAGAGCAAAATCACGGGCTTAACGAGACAGCGCCTCTAAATGTGCTGTTAAACTTATGCATCTTTTGCGTGAAAATTCTTCTCCAAGACTTTTTTGTTTTCGGAAAAAGGCGTCGTGTGCTCTTACGCAATAACAATAGCAAGCTTGCAGTCGTCTTTAATCAATGCTTTACGTCAAATTTACGGAGTAATACTGAGATTCGATCCCGATTGACAAGAGTGAGATATCGTTGCCTCATTACTGGTGCTCGAAAGAATAAAAACAAAGAACTCGCGGACTGTGAAAACTGAATCAATGAAAAGACGCGACGTCGATAAGTACCGTTCAGTTGGAGAATTAAAGATTTATAGAGATGTTGTTGGTGCATCGTGCACGTGGTAAAAGTGAGAGAAAAACTGTGCAGTGCCAGAAAGAGAAATAGATAGAGAGAGAGAGAGAGAGAGAGAGAGAGAAGCAGAGGCTAAAGCGATACCTGGACGAGAAAGCGGATAAGATTCACGCGCTCGCGCTTTTAATGGCTTCTGCAGATCGGCTCTACCAATTTTGAGAAGGCCGATGCATATTGGGTGGTACATGCAACTGCTGCTGGTGGTGATATTGGCGGAGATCGTGATGCTGGTGGTGATCGTTTTGCCGCTGATAGCGCGTACTGCTCGCGTGGTTGTTCGAGCGATGGATCGGATTGGTGGCCGGTGTCGCAGCCGGAGAAGTGACCAGAGACAGCGAATACACCCTCTATATGTGCGTGAGCGCGTGTGCCGATCGCAAAGGTGTGCGCGAAACATGCAACACAAGCAAAGCACAAGGTTCTTTTCCATCTTTCTTCCTTTTTTCTGTTTTCTGTTTTCTGTTCGCTACGTTTTACAGCCTCTCTTGCGCTCCTCTTTCTCTCGATAGCCGATTTTTCGATTTCATTTTCTTTTTCTTTAATTTTTTACCGTTGGTTCTCTATTGGTGAACAAAGGATGGGTATGGGGAAAATTCGTGTAGTCGGTTCGTCAAGAGGAACGCCGTCTGAGGCTCGTTCTTACAGCTTCGTTGCGATTTGTTTTTCAGAACGTAACTTAGCTAGCAGAGTAATGTTCAAAGATCTGAGGAGGAGACGAAAAGTGAAGGAAGAAAGAAAGGTTGAAATATAAATGTATATATGTGTATACACACACGTACATATATACATATATACATATATATACATATATACACATATACACATATATATGTGTGTGTGCGCGCATACGTAACTAAGAAAGTGCTATTAAAAAAAAACAAAAAATTTACGTTGAGAAGAATTTTCAGTATGAGAAAAGAGAGACTTTCAAACAACAATTTTAAACTGCAAACTTTTTCGATGCATGCGAAATTTTGCTTTTAACGTTGTGTTCTGCGGTTTCAATTTTTTCTCCTTACAAGACGAAGCGCAAATATATAAATGTACCTAATGGCCGAGAAAGGTAGAGCGAGTATTTTTCCATACCTTTGTAGTTCGTTTTTTCGACGCCTTGTACAAGGTGCAACTGGCCTGAAGTAAAGCAAGTGCCAGCAGCGCAGCCAGACACGCGATTACGATGTATAGTTTTGTCGGACCTAATAAAAGTCCTGCCATCAAAGAATTTTCGCTCCCTTGCTTATCAAGGTCATTCTCCTCGTAGTCGTTCTCTGCAAAAAAAAGTTTCGTCGTGTAGTCGAATGTTTCCTTTTGTTTTTTAACATCTTTCCTTCTACATTTATACAAATTACGGCGTATAGGAATACAGTAGTAATTACGATTTTAAATTGGGAGCTGCGGATATTAAGAGGTGTACGCAGCTCGACAAATTTCCGGACTGATAATCATTTTAAAAAAATACTTTCCAATACACTTTAAAGGATGCATACGCGTATCTTTGAAAAAGTAAGTCGAGTGATTTAAGAAATACCAATAAACGAAACGACCGTTTTCGTTGCGATCGCCAATTTTAATTAAACGTTAATCTATTCAAATGAAATTAAAGATAAAGCGAGCGCGTTATAAAACATTTGGGTGAAAAAAGTAGAGATGAACGGGAAATGGCGATGAAGACGTACGTTGGTGCGAGCTAAGGACGAGATAATGTGGATCGACGGTAAGAGCTC
Source organism: Platyscapa corneri (assembly GCA_018907185.1). Lineage (NCBI taxonomy): Eukaryota > Metazoa > Arthropoda > Insecta > Hymenoptera > Agaonidae > Platyscapa > Platyscapa corneri. Next base: position 4,544,159 of record JACCHW010000012.1, read on the forward strand.
CAACTTTTCCAGTTCCGAGGGCCTCGGCAAGAGCGGCTTCAGCCATGGCCACAGTGTCCGCCGGCCTCAGGGCGCGTCCCTTTATCTCATTCTTGTCCATTGCCAAGTTGAGCTTAGCGATGACGCCGTCGTTGCCGTTCCTGCCACAATTGTTATTGTGTGAGTAAATTGAAGCCTGACGCGAGTGAAATTAATTAGCTTATCTCTAGGAATTACGAGGAATGCGCGTACTTTCTAAGTTCGCTCAGCTTCAGCTGGTGGAATCCCGGAATTTTTTCCAGCGCCGGAGAGAAGCTGCCAGAGATCGTGTTAGATATGTCTTGGAAGTCGAGGGATCCGGGCAACGGAGCTTTATAGCCATCGCCCAGATTCACCAGTCTGACTTCGACGTCGTAAAACAGTCGAGGTGGCGACGGAGTTGTTGCTTCTTCCTCCTCTTCTGAAACAGGCACAAGCACATCGAAATGACATTAAAGTTGCTTGGGATTTATAAAGCCAATTGGGCAACGGAAGTTTATCCAAGTTTTACTTTCCTACGCAATTTTTCACCACTTATTTCTTGCTTCGAAGCCTTTCGAGATCATTGACGTATCGACAAATTTTTACTTATTAGCTTTCGCGTCTACTTTGAAAAATTATGGACAAATATTATTGCCGGAAGCCGAGGCTAAATTTAAAATGTTATAACAGTATTCGAATAAAGCGAATTAACGTTTAAACAAAGGAATATAATCCGTTCCAATTAAAAATTTTTCGGTCATATTATGTCGAGATATAACAACTACCCTTGTTTTTTACGTAAACATGTAAAAAATCACAGATGAATATAAAGATTGCAGTGGAAAAGTTCACTCGTAAAGATAAAATCTTCGTTTCGCAACAATACGTGAATTCAAATGGCTCGTTCACGTTATTGTTTTAGTCGTGATTTAAACCACCTAATTTAAAGTAAAAAGCTCGCGAATCTCGCAATACTGTTACAAATATAAAAGAACTTGATAGCATAATAAAATGTCTTCTCTCCTCAATTTCGACTTAATACTTTTAATATTTTTCCTCTTGATACGAGAATCCGTTATTTTTAAATGCTCTATCCGATTGTCTTTCTGAGATTCGTTATTCGACGTACTGTCTTTATCCTTAGTGATCGTTAGTTCCGACCGAAATTGCTTTATTTAAGACCTACGAAGCAGCCGATATTTTATTTTAAAATTAATTACCATCCGTTCCACATGACTTTATGCAGACCTTCTGTGCAGAAACGATTGGCACAGTCTCGTGCTTGCGGATTTTCTTATTTACAGGATTAAAGGTACCGCCCTTGACGGGGAACATGAGATAAAGACACTGTTCGTCAGTGAAGGATAAATCACGGCTGTCCTTTGTGGCTCTCTTTCTACTAAATTTCAGAGTGGTTTCGCCATTCTCGATACGACCGCTGAAGTTGAAAATATCTTGAGAGGCATCGAGAACAGGGGAATTATAACCATTTATCCAAGTATCCATTAAAAATGCCCTTCCACTTGTTTTGTCTACCCAACCAAGGATTGCGTCTGTCTGCGACTGTAATGAAATTTTAAATAAAAACAAAATAAATACGCGATTCGCTTTTCAGTATTTTTTTGGAACGCTATTGCGCAATTGCTACTGACCATTTTTTCATCTTTCGAAAATCCAATGCCCGTCCAGGTGTCGACGTTTTTTGTTACAATTGTAAAAGAGATCTCCTCCTGAGCATCGAAAAATTAGGATCACATAAAAAATAAATAGCGACAGCGATTAGCAGCTTCTGCTTCTCAAAAACGCGACTTTCTTAAACTTACCCTTCTCGATTTATACAACCACTTGATGCTGTATTCGCAAGTGGAATTTTCTGGCACACAATGCCTAGGGTAATGCCATTCGCCGCCACAACCGCCACCTTCTAATGACACCCCGCCTCCGAAATCTTCTCTTCCTTTTTCTTCTACAAATCGAAGAATTAAATAAGATAACCTATCATTTATTAAATTTCAATAAAAATCTTTGATGATTGTCGCAGATGTCAGTTATTAATAAAATAAGCATGAAATTTTAACGATTGCATTGTTTTTTTCTTCTTGTAAAATACGATTGCAGCTATCGATTGTATTTTCTAGAAATTATAAAATAATTATTTAATTTATTGATTTTAGTTTTACCGAGACAATTTATTTAATGATCTTTGAACTACTTCTGTGAAATATATAATGCGCAAAGAAAATTTAGTGCAGTATTCCCATTCATGATCTGTAACTTCAATAACACGTATTAGTTATTTACATTACAAACGTTTAAAACTAAAAGATGCGAGGACTTTTGAGAAAAAATTTAAAAAAGAGTCACTCCTCTAATCTAAACTTTCTGCCATTACTTTACTCTTCTTTTAAACTTGGCCTTTCTCAGAACGTGTGCGCACATCTATAATTGAAATAAGTCCGAAGGAACTTACCGAAAAAGTTAATCGTCGTAACGCCTCTTTGGGACTTGTGTCCGTGGTATTTAAGCTCATCAGCCTTGTAAAAGTCCTTAACACTGACCTTACTGTGCTCAATGCCACTGCCCGGAACGTGAACGTAGTTACCTGCTTCCTGGCCTTTAGCCCAAATTACCTAATCGTAAAAGCCAGGCAGAAAAAAAATCCCCAGTTATTGGCATAGGTATAGAGATTTTTGGCGGCGAAAAATAATAAATAAAATAATTAGAGACTGCGCCCGTACCTGCATTGCGCCATCAATGATTTCGTGGTCGCTGAAATGTTCGTCTGCAGCGAGTTTCCGTCTGAAGAGAATAGTCGTGAGTCCATCCCTCTCAAAGCCCATCGCTGCTGTGAGACTGTCCTTACCACCCCAGAAGGTGTCGAGACGGGGTGTCGATCTGTCCCGGGTGTAATAATCGCCAATGCGATGCCTCATTCCACGAGCCGAACCAATCACAATATCGGTACAGTCCATTGGATTGAAATCGTGTTTCGGTGTATACTTATGAAGCCCAAGCACTGCTTGACCAACTTTGTTTGTTAAGTATAATTTTATTTGTACAGACGCGTAATGTTAACGATTTCAAGAGGAAAATAGAATTGAAAATTAGAGTAGTCCGAGACTGAATTATGTTTTTCGCGAGAGATAAGATTTTGATAGATATGTAAATAAAGACATTGGAAAGATATTATAAGACTATTTTGAAAAAAATTACAAGAATTTACCTTTGGGTGGTCCTGACTTTGCATTAGACGCTCGTTTCGAATCTTCCGAATGGGGCTCGGACGAAGGTTCTGGTTCGGATTTAGGTTCGGGTTCAGAATTTGGCTCAGGTTCGGACTTTGGCTCAGGTTCGGAATTGGGTTCAGGCTCGGAATTAGGCTCTGGTTCTGACTTTGGTTCAGGCTCAGATTTTGGTTCTGGTTCAGAGTTTGGCTCGGGTTCAGATTTTGGCTCTGGTTCGGATTTTGGCTCAGGTTCAGAATTTGGTTCAGGCTCTGATGTGGGCTCGGGCTCGGATTTTGGTTCAGGTTCGGATTTCGGCTCAGGTTCTGATTTAGGTTCGGGCTCCGATTTTGGTTCAGAGATAGGCTCCGATACGGATTTTGGTTCAGGCAGGGATTTCGGCTCGGGTAGGGATTTCGGTTCAGACTTTGATTTAGGCTCTGGTTCAGTTTTAGGTTCAGGTTCAGATTTGGGTTCAGGCTCAGAATTAGGCTCTGGTTCTGATTGGGGTTCTGGCTCTGAGTTGGGTTCGGGCTCGCTGGCTGGCTCCCCTGTGCAAAAAAGCAATACATGCCACCATTTACACCTTCACCTTGTGAGTTATTAATAAATTTTGACTTCTACTCAGGTACTTAAATACGGGGAAAGTTATTTTCCGTTAAACCTTCCTTTGCTTTTTTCTTATATATATATAATATATATATATATATATATATATATATATATATATACATGTATATTATGGCATGGTATGCGGCGTGCGAAAGGAAAATTCTACTCGGCTGCGTTCTTACATACTTAAGTATGTATTCCGCGAGCCGAGAATAATTAGAGGATAATATCTTGCTTGCTTTCGCTGAAAATCAGCGAAGCTAATCAGTTATTTACATAATCTGCAGGTAGCGCAAGTCTTCCCTCAGGGTGCGTGTTTTAGTCGAATCTTTTCTCTTTCATTAGAAGGTATAATCGAATTTATTGTCTTTATGTTGTAATTTCCGTTATCAAAAAATACGGCATACCAACACCTACTTTCTACATCGTTAATGTCTTATATTTGCATGTTTTATGTTAGTTTGCTCTTTTGGTCTTATTCTCTATTCTGTTTACTTTTTTTATGATTTTTGTGCAGTTTTTAAAGTGCAAAAATCACAACGTTCAGTTCAATGATAATAGTTTTTTAATTAATTTGAAGTACTAATGTGAGAAACGTATTTGTAATTTGTATTCAACAATAAAACATAATGCATTCGAGAATACATTTAAATTCATTGGCTTATGAATTAAAAGTAATTCAGAATTTTTAAAAATTCGGTGAAAAACAAAATTTTTTATACAATTAAAGATATATAATATAATTTTAAAGCCATAGAATATTCAAACAAAGAGAACTGACCAAACGTTTGGATTTTTCGGCTAATATTTAATTAGCTGAAATGAAATTAAATTATATTAAATTAAATTAAATTAAATTAAATTAAATTAAATTAAATTAAATTAAATTAAATAATCTCCATGCAATCCTTGTTTATACTATATAATAAGCTTGGTTTTTATATATTTAATTTGCACACGGACTTTAAGGCCGTTGTGCTGCGAAGGTTAATGCGTGAGACTTCTGTTTATGTAGTGACTATTATTTTGGCAAAAACATTTGACGCAGTGGTGATTATAGGCTGTGTCAAACTTAATTAGACTACGCCTTGCAAATGGGAATTAACCGCGATGAATCGAGCCTTCGGATTACGGTTTACAAGGAGGAAGAGCATCGCATAAGAAGAGGACGATAATTATTAACCTCTTCGTCGCGAAACGTCCTATCGATTGCAATTTAACAAATTCTTACGCGGCTGACTTAAATTCCTCGGACTTACAACTACTACAATTAAAAGTGGTCATTTTTCTTTCGGCAGACTTACCGGTTGGTTGAGGATCGGGCTGCGGCGATCTCTTTCTACGACCTACCAGACAATACAAGACAAACCCAACGATTAACACAAATAAAAGTCGGAGAAAGGACTGAGGTTAAACGTTCATAAAATCGTTTATAGTTTCACTTACCTTGCTTTGTGCTGACGCGGTAGGTTACGCTTGTCTGGACCGTGACATCGCCGCCCGGCCGAGGCGTAACGCCGCCGTCGTGCTTCGCCGAACGCTTGTTGTTCCCACCGAATTTGACTTGAGTCGCCTCGGGCTCAGCTTCCGGCTCCGGCTCCGGTGCAGGAGCCTCCGTCTTGGGCTCGGGCTCCGAACTGGGCTCGGGCTCGGATTTCGGTTCCGGTCGAGGCAAGGGCTCGGGGCTGCCCTTTTTGCCGCGCTCGCGGATTTCGGGCGTCGCCCGACAGGCGGAGGTCAAAGTGCTCGGCCGCCAACCAACTCCGACCCAGGAGCTGCCGTTCACCACTGCCACGCCCTCGAACTCGTTCGTGTCCTTAAGGATGCGCCAATAGAAAGTGAAGTCCTCGGAGAAGCGCTTCATCGTGTACGATTGAAGGTCGAGGTCAACGTTCTTCATCACCGAACCTAATGAAGCATTATCGCGAATTATCGTTGCTGCGTTCGGCGATGAACCGCAGGGAAGCGCTCGTTGCTGGGTGAACTTACGTTTCGAGCAGCCGGAGCCGAACCAGCCGATGTTGCAGTAGCAATGCTTAGTCGGTGCGGTCGTGCCGCCGTTGTCGACGCAGACTCCCTGAGTGCCGCAGTCCGAGTCGTCGAGGCACTCCTCTCGGTACTGGCACCTGGTGCCGTGGTAGAACCTGTCGCACCTGCATCGGCCCAACACCGAACGCCCGTGACCGCTGCAATCCTCTCTGTAGGCCTTCCTGTCGACGATCTGCACCGCGAGCAAATTTTCAGTCTGACTCACTTTCTCGCGTTGCGTAAAATTGATTGTACTTGGTTAGGGAGAGAAGAGCCGAGAGAAGTCGCACTTCGTTACTCGTCGAAAATTTAAATAAAAACACAGTCCGAGAAAAATATATTGTTTCGGTATCCTGATAGAAATGAAATGAGTCTTTAATCGGTCTTATAATCATCGACATTTCGATAATTGCATTTAGGAAAATATCATTTTAACGAAGATAGATTTTTCGTTAAAAAAAAAAGAAAAGTTTCACATTCGGCTTTAAGATGTAGCGGAGAATTTAGAAAAGCATCGACAACATTGTGCAACGTAAAATATTTCGTTTCAGAGTCGCGTCCTTTTAAATATAAGTGTTTATTAAAAAACGTTTACTTTCATAATTCTCGTTATGTGCATTGGTGTTTTCAAATAACATTAAAAGCCTGCAACTAAAGTAACGAACGTAACCTCTTACTCGTACAACAGTACAACCGTACTGCGCTATCTCCATAATTGGAGTATGATTCATTTTAAACCATAATTATTACACGCTATTCTCTGTCATTATTTCCTCTTTTAATCAGCAATACTTTAAAGCTTAATATTAAATTTAGTCTTGGCAAGAGTAAACTTACATCAACGTCAGCGCAAGACCAAAACCTATAAGAGGTTCCCCATTCCTCAGCTTCTCTGAGTAATCGGACAGTGCAGTCGGTGCACGTGAAGTTCGCCGGCAATTCCACCAGGTAACTTTGCGCGCTGCTCGTAAATCATTCGGGAATTGAAAGAAATAATAAGGAATGAGAAAAGATAATACTACGAAGGCAAGTGGCGCGATCAAGGCTATAGGCGTAAAACTTACGTCGCATCATTTTCAACAAATTCGCTCTGTTTGGTTACTGGAGTAAGGTCGACTAGAGGCCTATCCAGGGCATCTAAAATCTGCAGTCTGAATCCTCCCTGGAAAAAATGAAACACACACATATATATATGCATTTGAGAAATAATGAACAGTTGCATGTAGAAAACGACTTTTTCACGCTCGTTAAAACGACGACGCGGTAACTTGAAATAAAATGAGGAGCGCAAAATGCAATTTTCAATAAATATATGCTTCAGGAATAAGAGATGCATACGTTTAATGTCAGAACACATAATCATAAATTTATAAAGATTAAAAGAACTTTTCTTCCATCGAAAACCTCGTTAACAAAACATAAAATAATATGTATTTTTTTCGTGCGTGCGGGAATAAAATAATTTTAGTTTGGTACGTCGATTTGAATAAAATGCGCATTTACTTACATATTCAAATGAGAATATGAAATAACTGTAAAGACATTATTTTTCTTCAAAGTTTAATAATATTACAAAGCAACGACTTAAATACAAAGTAAGTTTCGCTATTAATCTTCTGAATTTCGAAAAGTCTCAGCTTCAAAAGTTTCATGATTTTATACATATAATTGCAAAAATCTCCCGATTATTTAAAAAGGCGTATATTCGATTAGTATTTTGTAAGTTTCTTTTACGCACGCGTTGCGTTATTAAAGATTTTATGCTTATTTTATAATTTATCGCTATTTGTAATCGATTGAAGCATAGAAGCAGATTTAAGTTTACATCGGGACGTTGATTTATTCATTTCTTAACTGAAACTAAAATTGGGATTTGAAAAAAAAAATAGCAAATAAGACTTTTAACGGGTAGGAAAGCATTTTTTACTCAAATTAACCGGTTACGGTACGTATCTGCAAAAGCCAATGTAATTGGACTGGTGCGCCAAACTCAAGAGTCCAGTCTCATTACACTGAAAGCTGTTTATTCTTTTATTCGCTCCATTACAACAAAAATGTATTTAATACAAATGAAATTATCAACCGCGAGAGAGAAAAGCTTTAATCGTCGTAATCAAGAATTTATGTTCGAGGCGATCGGTAAGTGATAATGTTTGTACGACTGAATAATATTAAACATAACAAAATCGCTGCAATAAATGCACTCTAGGACTCGCGGATCGCGATGCAAAAATGAAAGTCCTGCGCCGTTTCAGCTTTAATCCTAATAATACACATCGCTGGAAAAAAGTTTAAAGTGCGTTTTCTCTTTTCAGGAAAATGTGGGTGTCATTTCGTCAGTGCAGCGAACACCGGCTCCCTGCACTCGTAACTGCGAGTAGTGCGCAGAACTGGAAAAAATTTCATTTCCAAATACCACTCTTATCTAATAGATTAAACGTACGGGTAGAATTAGTCGGCGCTGGAAATTAGCTGATTGCTAAGCCTGCAAAAGCGGTGCTCCACTTTCGAAGAAAACCGCCGATTGCGCAAGAGCGGAGCCCGACAAAGGGCATGGACGCCCTTTGTCGCGCTCCTAATCCGCAGCGGCGTTCAGCGCAACCTCAGCAGCGGAAAGGTCCCCCGACCGGGAAGTCGGGGACAGGTGCGGGGATAAGCTCCCGGTGGCTTTCGTCCCAGGTTGACCTACTTCCGCCGCGGTGTCGCAACCCCGGCAAAGCCCGAGGAAGCACGCGGAGCCGCTGCTATGCCGTGCTCGGGGGGAAACGCGATTCGCCGAGAGCCTGGCGACGGCGACGGATCCATAAAAAGCCAGCCTCGAGCGGCAGGGGAAAAATGGCTTTCTCGCAATCGTACGCGGCGCGTTTCGAAATAGTCGACTGCTCCGGGTTCGCGCGCGAAATCTCATAACGGAGGAACGCTCGCTCTCCTTTTCTCTCCCTCCGAGCGCACGCCTTGGCTGCCTTCCGCCGCGCGGATTTCGCCTCGCTGACATTCCGATCGTATTTTCCGCGAACGAGACTCGCCGCTCTCCATCTGCGCCTGCGCCCGTGTGCGTTCGCTCGTAAATCGCGCGGAAAGTAATGTCGCGCGAGCCCGAGGAGGAGGCACAGGTGCCGAGCGAGCGAGAGAGAGAGAGAGAGAGAGCAGCCGCGGGCGCGAACGGCATGCGAAGCAGGAATCCGGGAGAAAGCAACGGCGCTCGCCTAAGTCGGCGCGCACGCACCGCCGAGAGCGGCCTCGAGAGCGAGAGCCGTTTAGCGCTGGGGTGTCGTCGTCAAAGGTCGGGCTCGGGCTCCGGCGAGGATGTGCAAGTGAGAATCGAGAAAGCGAGCGGCTGCTGGGAAAATTCGCAGCCCGAGGCAAAAACGCGACTGCGTTTTCCCTCCCCCTGCTCCAGATTGCTGCTGCCTCGGTTACTCTCTCGCTCCGGAGTCGAGGAGTGTCGACGAGCGGCCGCTAACAATGTACCTGCGCTCCTGTCCTTCGCACGACTTTTTCTCCGTCTTGCGTGTTTGTTCAATTACCACTCGGCTTTTCTTCGATCCGCAATTACGCATCGCTGCAATTACGCGGAGGAAAAAGCGTAATGGCTGCTTTACGACAAATTTTCAGGTGTAATGTATATCCTTTCTCTCGGGCGAATTTATGGCTTCGCGCGAGTGTCTCGGACTGCGCGACTCGCGCACGTAATCTTCTCGATTGATATAAATTTTTGTCTTTATATAATCCGCGAAAATAACGCGGCGCGCAATTTTGTTAGTATCCGAATGAAAAGGCGATCGGCGCTCTTGCGAGCTCCTGAATATTCCGTCCGAGTCGGGATTTATTGCTCGAGAATAGACGTTTGGTTTAAGAGTCTCGTTTTCAAGAATCGGCAGATGGAATTGGAGAATTTTTTTATAAGGATTTCCAGATCGAGGATTAGCTTAGTTCCTCTCGACTGCGGTCGTCAGCTTGGAAGTCTCGCTTGGAGCCTCGAGTATAATCCCAGAAAACTCCGCAATTATTCGTAAAACTTTACTTTCGTCGTTACTTTCCCTTAAATGATTACGTGTAGGATAATTTTTGAATTCAACAATATTCACGATGCTGTGTACTTGGGCGCACTTAAATTCGCAGAAGAGAAAACGTCAGTTCTAAGATAATTATCATGAAATATCTTGACAAAATTACGTTTTTACCAGGGAATATACAATTTCGATAGAACTAAGCAAGTGAGCATTGTCTTAATTTATCGCGAGCTCGCATACCTTTCTCCGTAATTACTGATAATTCGATAACTTTGTAATCAATGGATGAACAAAATTTAACCAAATTAACAGCTAAACTTGCCGTGTTCGCTAATCGACTAAAAATTTAAACTCCGAGCTTCCAGTTTCTTTTCTGTAAACAATTTTAAACAACTTTACCGCTCACATTTTATAAACGGATACAATGCTACATTTTCGATAACTATGAGAAATAAATTACCTAATTACTTTTGAATTAAATACTTCCTTATATTTAATGTCTCGAATTTCCGAGTCGATTAGAGTTATTCTGGTTACGAGCCGATGGCTACGAAAAACACCCTAAATTTAAAAAATACTTACTTAATTTAATATTTCGTCACTCTTGTGCAATATCGAAACAGATTATTATAATGCTCTTTATTTATGAATTTTTAGCTGTTAATTTCTTCTATTACTCCTTCGTAAGTTTAAAATTCAGCGATAAATAAAAAGCTAATAAATTTACGGAGTTAAAAACTTTTAACTTTAAACATCCATTTATATTCAATATGACGTTGCTCACAATTAAAATATATATATATATATATATATACATTAAAGTATTTTTCAAAAGTGAAATTACGTCGCATAGGCAATATATTTCATGCCAAGACATCTTGCGGCCGAAATAATAAATTAAATCACAAAATTACAGTATTACATGACAATGCGAAAATTGAAAAGCAAATCATTTCTTTCTGCATTTAATTCAGTTTTACTTTATTATGCTGAATTCGAAAATCCATTTCTTCTAGTTAATAATGTAACCACAAGCCAAACTCGTATTGCGCTCGATATCAGTTGTACATATTTTTTAGTTTAACTTGCACTTCAAATATATCTCATTTAAATGATAAATTTAAAAGCTAACGATAACACGAAAGTAAATTATGAATTAAACGTATATTGCGACCTCGACAAGAGAGTGCGTAATTTACATTTTATTAATCTGGAAACTTTTGAGCATTCAAGATGGTAGAATAATAAAATATCGGTCTGTTTCGCTCGACGAAAAGCAAAGAGCTGATATAATTTTTTACGACCATTTAATTATATCAAAAAATTTTAATGTATAACTTCAACGTGATCTTGCAACTGTCTATAATAATAAAGTTTGCCTCCCTCCTAACGTGCATTTAAATGTGTTTACATTCGCGGATTGAAAATAGTTTACTTTAAAAATGTCGGTAATCAGGTCAGGGGACGTATAAGCAATGTTTTATCATTTCACATGGTACTAATAGTGTTGCGCTAATTAAATCCGCACGGTGCCTAGCATTATTAAGCAAAAAAACTCGAGCTGGAAATTGCTAATCATCGCAAGCAAAGAGAAATTATGGCCGCACTGACCAAACGTTTAAATAAGAATCTTTCTAAAATATTTAGACCGAGATTTTCACCGAGTAAAAAAATATGATGAAACGAAAGTATTTTTTGTATATTTAAAAAGTTTTAGTACCTAATTATAGAAATATTTCTATAATTTAATTGCCTTCGCTATGGCAAATGAATGAGCGATGTAATCGTTAAATTTTACTACTGAGTTAATCATTTTCATAATCTTTAATTATTTTAATTAAACCTTGAATTCCTAGAATCGAAGCGATTCGACGCTTATTAACATTTAAATCTATTCAAAAAGTTCTCGAGATAAAGAATTTAGAAATAATTGGCTGCGAGGATACCAGATGTGGTATTTAGGCTAAGTTCACCGATCGACAAAATAATCCGCTTAACTACGATTTATTAAACATTGTAATTTATAATTGGTGAAATTCAATTTTAAAAGAAAAAGTGCCGTTTATTAAAATAATCGAAAGATCCGCTTTTTCAAAAACTCAAGCATGAAAACGCGCGTATTATCAGTTAAAATGTAGGTCGGTAAATTTATAAAATCAATATAAAGAGCATCACAAATAAAAACGACAACTCTCGTCGAGTAGACGGGGCAGCTGAAAACTATTCAATATTTATTCGGTAAAAGTTTTATCAGTATGTGCGCAATGAAACAAAGTCGTGCAATATGTGGCTTTATGGAATTGCAGTGTAAAACAGATTCCTCGGTAAAAGAAAGTTTAATACGATCCGTTAGTAATAACTCGGTATTAGACTGTACGAATTTACGTTTCACGTGTGCAAGCCCGAGACAAACGAAGCATTTTCTTGTCAAACTTAAAAAGACTCAAAGTTATTCGGGTAGCATTTAGATCGAAATGAAAAAAAATTGATAACAGAAATATTTTAAAGAATGAAAATGTTTGTATCGGTCAGTGACAAATATAAGCAAAGGAGCGTCGCTCGGCGAGTCGACGACCAAAGCTTCGGTGCGAAAAAGCCGCGAGTATTCAAAACACGGAAGAAAGTATAGCTACAATCGAGCAGATAAGACAACGATAAACAAAATTGTTAGCATAAGAAAAAGTGATACACGCAGTGGGTCAGGTAAGGCAATTTACATGCGACCGGTACAGACACGATTGGATAAGTTTGCAAAACACGGGAGATGGAAATGAATCAACAGTGAATAACTCAAACACATAATGTAAATGACACGTCCTTTTACAAGAATAATAATAATAAGAGAAGAGTCTTAGTACTTAATTTTAAACGGTGCTGTAACTACCAATGGTGTGAACTATCGTCGATGCAGGGGCTGATTTTATCGAAAAATCGGTACAATTACAAACGGGTATTCGAACGAGTGGAACTTAAATTAATAAACGCGAACACGGAGTATCCTTAAAAAAAGAATGCATCTTTATAAAACGCACGCACTTTGGATACAAAGAAACCTATAAATTCATCAAATACAAACAACTTGGGTATCGTTAAATCTATCCCAATAAACTTTGAATCCTCTGATAACTTTCGGTATACTTTGAAAGTATTGTACATTTATGATAAATTGCGATTGAAGAAAAGAACCGAAAAAGTACATTGTTTAGCAGCAGATTTTCGAGCAGCCCGATGATAAATATTGCATATTATATAACGGATAAATATAATTTTTCAGCGGTCGATTGAAAAATAACAAGCCGCTCTCGGGGAGCGGATAAAATTTTAATATTAAAATTAAAAATGTGAAATTTGATGTATAGTGAAAGCTGAATTCAATTAACTCGCATCACTACTCCAATTGGATATTTTTAAAACAATTCATTTTCTGATATCGTATTCTCTGCATAACGAAATATTAAAATTAAAATTTTGAATAAACGTATATTAAATTTGGTCGTTAAAATTTTACTGCCACTTAATGTAATATCTGCTTCAATAATTGAATTTTTAAATATACCATTACATTGATTAAATTTCATCCTTTTCGCTAGGCTATAAATAATTTATATCTAATTTATACCATCTAAAATGTTTTTGAATCTATTTGGAAAATGGTATTATATAACAATTTGCAATCGCGCGTAATTGCATTTACTTTCATTCGTTTTGTCAAAACAAATTTTTGATCGCACAGCCGCCACGCGGCAATAATTGTTAACGAAGACATTGGTTTTCATTAAATTATTACGAAGCTACCAGCTTACGGTCCCCAATTCGGAATACGCGGTGTTTACAGCCGACGTATAGCTAATACGTCTCATCTTCAGACATCGGAAAACACTTTCTAAAATCCGATCTAAATCTGCTTAGCAAAGGTACACGCGCATCAGATTCCTGGTGAACTCCTCGTTGGCTGGTTACGAGCAATCAAGAAACCAAACATCACACCTTGGCGCTTTAAAATTTAATTTACCACCGCAACTAAATTATTACTGGGCATTTTTGTTTTCAGGTGCTACGTTTGAAAATCTCGAAAGCATTCGATATTCGCCAACGCGATATAATTGTCGATCCTTCCGAAGCATCGGAGGCAATACCTACGCTAAAGTTGAGGTGGCATTGTCAGCTGAACGTCTGATCATTAGAGATAATGGGAATTTATTAAAGGCAAATAAGTTTATTTTCATGTTTTAGAAAAACAAACAAAAATTACGTTCCTCGTTAATGGTTTGGAGGAGTAATTTCACGAGTAACGGTGAGGGGCAAATTCTACGGGTGTCAAGCACCGAAAATGAAGAGAGCAAAGTGCCCGTAACGAGAAGCAAAGCAGTTCCACAACTGCAGCACAACTATTCGTTCGATTCTACTCGCAATTCTCCTCGAGTCAAGTAGATTTTGCTTAAACCGTTAATAATGCTCTAGAGAATATATTACAGGAATTGCGGCGTGAATTGCAACATTCCTTCACGAATCCGAGAAATTGTTTAAATAATTACAGCTTGACGCCAACACGACGGTATAAATATTTACGCAAATCGTCAGTTGGTTCAATTTACAATTTAACATTGTTATACACGCCTTTTGACACGTATCGATGCTTTATAATACACATTAACGCTGTTGTTTCAATTACTTGGGCGCGTAATTTTCCGCACAATACGCCGAGACCATTTGTATACAATAACGTCGTAAAATGAATCGGATGTTTTATTTACATTTTCCAGTCGACGCAGTTACCGGTAATGGATCTTTAGCGCAACCTCTTCGGTTTCTCGGCTCGAATAAAAGCAAACGCCATCTCGCGTCTCTCTTCAATCAAAGAACTAATTAAGAAGCTGAGGCCGCGATGAGACATAAATATAAAATGTTAGCTTTATTGCTTGTCCGCGCGAGCTTTGTAATTATTCGACTTCTTTCGGGGGTGCATTTGCATTTTACGGTACTCCTGCCCGAAATCCCGTATCAATTTATTAGCTTTTACACATAAATAGTTGCAAAAGCACGTATTAGAAAGCTAATATTTCGCGGGCATCGGCGCGCGAGCTTCCTTCTTAATCTCGAGCTCTCGTCTGTTACGGCTTAAGCCTAATGCGCCAATCAATAGGCTAAAAACGCAGTACAAGTGGATTTCGCGATAAAGCCAAAAGCTATCGCATCGAGACTCCGCGAGTCTCAAAGTTCGCGTTCGTTAGCTCATAAGAATGGCGTGCACGAACGGCTCCTGGGGCAGCTTTCCAAATTCAGTCGGAATCGCTCGAGTAGGCGGTGCAGATTTCCTCGCATCAGCGATCGCTCAGTTGTGCCGTTAAATATCCACACACACACACACACACACACACACACACACGCGCGCGCGCGCGCGCGTGAGCGCACCCCGGCCGTTGGCGTGGCGTTGCTCAAAGTCATCTCCGCGTCGGACGACTGCAGCTCCAAGGGACTTTCCGTCTCGCTGAATGACTGGAGGAGTTGCGCAAAGATTGCTGGTCGTACTCTTATAAGGAAATGTCTCTTATTGTGCAGAATTTACAACTTTTCGCGTTTCTCAATGCCCGAGTCCTACGCGCATCGAACAATCGGCAGAAAAGTATTTCCCGATGCAGCTGTCATCCTGCATCTCGAGGAGCTTTGCGAAATATAACGCGCGCAGTAGCGTCTCGCCGCAAAAACGATAGCCTCCAGGCGAGCGGCGATTTTAGAATATGCTTCTGAAGTCTCTCTTTCTCTCTCGGTCTCTGTGCGAGCGCGCGCGCGTGCACCGGACTCTCGAGTCCACGGGACCTGTCCCGTTAATTTTGTTAAACCGTGGCCTTGGCTCGCTGCTGTACCGCTAATTTTATATAAATAAATTTACGCCGGTCAGGTGACTCCTTAACAGGATACAGTATTACTGAACTCGAGCCTTTCCCTCCTCCCCCCTGTTGTTCCCCCCGCCGTTCAGGTTGCGCCCGCACGCAGAGCCGTTGCAGTTCACACGCATAATCGATAGTTTCATCGCGGGCCCTCGCCTTGATTTAGCCCGCAACGGGCTTTTAACGATGGCCCGAATCCGGACTTTTATTCGACTCCTCGAGACCGACGCACGAATGGCTCCTTAACCGATGCGCGAAATGCACGTGTCATAAATTACAGTGCGGCGCACAAGTGATTACGAGCGGCAGCAAAGTGCATCGTTGGGAGTAAGTAAATGTGGCGCTCGGACGCTCGCGAGTCGAAATTCCCGAACCAAGTGAAAAGAAGAAGGGAACGTCGGGAGGTGGGCCTGAAAAATCTCTCGCCGACGGGACTCAACTTCTCTTGGGAACGTGCTTCGCGTAATAAGCGACGATTAATACGTCGGGTCGGGGGTAGGGCCCGGAGCCACGTGATCGGCGGCTACGGGCTACGGGGCCGGCCCCGCGCGTGCATGTACTTACGACGCAAGCCGAGCAGCCGGCAACGCAGGCGTTCCAGGAGGGATTCCAGGTCATAACGGTGTCGGACAGGCGAGATGCTCTCCTCTCGCAATCGTCGCCGGAGGAATCGCGCGCCCTGATTTGGTCTCCGTCCTCGGAATACTTCCGACGACTCGCCGCCGCCGCCGCCGCCGCCGCCGCCGCTGGAATTCGCATTAACATTTTTCCACCGGCGCCGTATTTACAACGATCACGAACTTTTCGTCGCATTTCAAATTAGAATTCCAAATCATGCACCTCGCACTGCAGGCTCCGTGGCGAGCGTCGTCCTCGATTCTAAGGTCGAGCCGCGCCGCTGGATATCGATTTCTTTTCCCCTTCCCGGCGCCGAGCGTCGAGCGCTCAGATTTTTACTTTCTATCGCTGTAGCTTCTCTCTATCGCTGTCACGCGAGTCACATTCCTGATGAGCCTCGTCATTTTTCGTAGAGCGCGAATCGTCAAACGCTCGGAGGAATGCGCCGCGCGTTGCCGCGCTGGACTAACAGGGCCGACGACGAATTGGAGTGTCGGCCGGCCTTCGTTTTTCGAACGCACCAATGAATAAATGTATGAACGGGTTGAGCAACGCTCCGCGTTTTTTGTACGCGACGGCCTTGGTATCGATTCTGGATTGGGCGCAATTATTTTTCTAGTCTCAAGGCTCATCACCGAGGGCGACGGCGACGGTGACGGCTCGTTAACTCCTGCCCCGGGGTATCGGCTCGCGGCGCGTCCAGCGCCGAACCAACGTACTCCTCCTCGTGCGCACCCGCGGCAATTATGCAGGCAGACCGCACCGAGACGCAAGATGGAGTCGTGGTCGGCGCGCGAGTTACGAACGTTTAAATGCTAATATGCGTTCCGCGTGCGTCCGAAACGGAGGAAAGTCGACGTCTCGGCGGACACACGCAGATTTATGCGCGGAAGCCTCCCTCGAAGCGCACGCGAATGGAAATGCTGATTTAGGACGAGAGGGATATAACGGCATTTTTGCAGTTGCGGCGAGCTCGATGCCGACGCGCTAATCGCAGGGCTTTTTGCCGTCCCGCACTCCGGGCGTGCATTCCACCGCTGCTCGCGTTCGCCGCGCCGAGCTGCGCCGAGCTGCGCCTTGATCCCCGCCGCTATGCCAATGACACCCGGAGGCAATCGAATATCTCGCACTTGGAGAAACAAGCCTCGTTAGTCCAGCCAACGTCGGCTCGCGTTGCCGAGCCGCAGGAATTCCCCGAGCTGGCCGAGCATAGAAAGCGCCGCTTGATCGATGAGCTCGAGTTTATTTTTCACCGCTGCTTTTACATCTTCCTGCGGATGGGGTAATGAGCCACGGATTTATTCGTAAACATCCGCTCGGTTATTCGGGGCCGTTGCTCGACCGTTGCACGCAAAAACAACGGGGCCTAGCGGAATCGCCCTCGAAAGGGTGAAGTCTGCGCCGAGTTATGCGGCTGCGCGGAGCTGCGCCGAGCTGTCGAGGCTCGCGTCCGCTTGCGTCACGAGCTCCGATTTCGACATCGACACGTTAACCTTAAAAATATCCGGGCTATCGAGATTCTTATCCGAGAAATGCGCACGCGTTTAAAGTGCCGTCGAATTACGGCACTTAATCTCGGCGGATGTTGTTCACAGCTATCATTATCTTCGATAATCTTGCGACCCGACGTGGAATAAAATTGAGGTGCGCGACGGCCAAAATAATTGAAATCGATAAATTCCACGGATTGGGTATCGGCGGAGAGCGGCCGAGAGTTTGGAGGAGAAATTTTTCCATCTCCGAGCTTTGGTCGCTGCAAGTGTCTCTCGGCTCGCTGTTAATGCTCGAAAGCAGCTTGGCTCCGAATTTTGAAAGCCAAAGCCGAATAATCGTCGATTAATCGTGCGCAGCGCCCCATTGGGCATGTCGAGGAGCGGCTGGTGTACAAAAGTTGCGTGCCCGGGCACAGCCGAGGCCGAGAGAGAGAAAATAGAGGGAAAAGTGGAAAAGTGGACGTGTCGTCATTCTCCTCTACTCCTCTCGTTCTCCAGGTGCAATAGCCACGGAACGGAGGGATCGGTCGGCGTACGCGCGGGCCACAGTTGCGCAACGCGCGACGCGCAATCCGCAACTGCAACCTCAACCGAAACGAGAATATAGTCGTGGCGAGGCGCATCCAGGAATTTAGAAAATAAACGGCATCTCGAATCAGATGGTGTTTATGCCACCAAAGTGCCTCGTACGTCCCGCTCCAACTAGACTCTATTATTCTCGGCTTTATCTTGCTCGAGCTATCAGTATTGAAAGTGCCCATAATATTCGTTGACAGTTACACAATTATAAAATTCCGTCTTTTGTTCGCCGAGGAATAAATCATGTTCGATCTTGCCCATATGCACGCTTCGCCTTGTTTTTTCCAGAGCCGATTTACATAAATTAATAGGTGTAATTTATGCAATTGAGTCGATGTCGCGTAACTTACGGCGACGACGAAGCCGATATTAATAATAATAGAAGCCATTTCCAATTTCGGAGCGCATTAATTTTGCGGAATCGAGTGCAACTCGCGGGCATAAATCCAAGTTTTAAATAATTGCGATTGCGCAAAAAAACTTGCACAATTAACGCGCGATGATTTACACGAATCGGAGAAAACGAAGCGAGCGACTGTTTGCGCAATGTTTACAATGTTTGCACAAACGAAAATGTGTCGAATCGTCGGATCGTCAAGTGCGCTTAGCATTGACCGCGCAACTAGACAAATAAGCAAAATTGAAAAATGGGAATCGCCGGCACGAGTGTCGGAGTATCGGCGGCGGCGGCGGCGCGGCGAGATTCGAAAGGCAAAAGAGCCGGAATCAGCGAGCAACTGGATACCGATACCTCAGAAGCGTTCATTAAACGAGTCTCGACGTCTTGATCGGCCAACGCGAGTAAAACGCAATTCGAAATACATTGACTATTTGCAAGAATCCCGCAACGATGGCTCGGCGGCAGGCATACCGTACGCGCCGTACGCGTTGGCATAGCAATGGCAAATATTTCGCGCCGGTTCAACGGCCTCGACGGCTAAATACGCGCGGGTATTATATCGACGGAAGATTGCAAAATGCATCTCCTTGTTTCTCTCTTGCTCTCTCTCTCTCTCTCTCTCTCTCAGTCGCTCCTCGCCTGGCGATCGGCGCGCGATTATGAAAGGAATTGCCAGGAAAAATTGAAAGACGTAATGGCGCGCACAGGCACCGCTACTAGAGAGGCAACCAGGCGTGAGTGGAAAGGATGATGATTTCGAAAGTCATTGGCACCTTTCGCGTAGGTGTCCGTCCGGCAGAGGCGCGTACGTGTGTGCACGCGCGCGCGCACGCGCGCAACATGCCTCCAAAGCTGGCAAAACAACAGCCGAGAACTAGAGAACACGTACGTTTGGCCAACGCCGCGTCCTCCTCCTCTTTTTTTAATAATTCACCGGCTGCGTGAGAGGGGAGGGGAGCGAACAATCGAGGCGTGCAATACCAGTGGATAATCCAAGTTTACGGCTCATTTAGTTCTGCTCGAAGGACCTACGCGTCTCCGATGAATAATGCAAGAAAAACGTCTCCTCCAACTTTTTTGCGAGCGCACTTTTTATTTTCTTCCAAGTTCTTCATTCGAGAGCGGTTGCAACTTAGAATGCAGCGTCGCGACGCATTTGACTTATTGCCGAGGTTGTAATCATCGTAAATTGATGGAAGCTTTCACGAAAGGAATATGTTATTGAAATTTGTATTAAAATAGTCAGCGTCCTCGAGATTAAGCGTGTCTAGGGACAAAAAATTATTATTAACGCTACTTTTTCTCCCGACGGACTTTTATCATCCGCCGAGGTTTTATCTCCCAACGAATTATTCCGTCTCGCGCGTGTGCGTGTGTGCGCCTCAAACGACGTTCGTCTCAAACGACGTCTGGCCGTTAAATCCGTTTAGCGAAATTCACAATAAATTAAAGATACGCGCCAATATCGAGTAATTAATGGAGGAATTTGCTAATTATGTATTACGATGTGTTATGTATGCAAATGCGCGTTTCACGAAAACGGTACACGCAATTTATGCAGCATTTGAAAGTCGAATAATTTTTATTTCGGCGGTTAAGCGCGCGTCTGAAAAAGGTAAAAAATTTCAATCACTTATAGCGGCTTTCAGGTAATCATACACGCCGAGGCGAAATAATACGCTTTGCGCGACCCATCCTCGGGACGGTATAAAGACGCCGCAAAAAGTACAAATTCCAAGCGTCGCGAGCCTCGAACGAGTGCTCGTCAATATTATATTCGTCAATCAAGCGCGCGAGGGGCGTGTCGGTGAAATTTGACGTTACGATCGGGCGCCGCTCACGAGTGCACTCTTCCTAGCGAGTGAGCGCGGCTCCACGAAATAAGGCCTAAAAGTACGAATGAAAAACACTTACCCTATGCGGATACGCCAAATGCCACGTCACGTTGAAGCTGCTTCCAGACAGTAACGAGGTCTTGATGTCACCTGGAAAAAAGAAATCCCATTGATGATAAACGTTGAGCGACGTAAGTGAGATGCGCCGAACAAAACGTGAGAAGCTTCGTCTTTTCTCTTTCACTCACTTTTACGCCGGACGATTTTAAATTACATTATTTACTTACTCGGCATTTATTTACTCGGCATTTCGCTCTAAACCAAAGCTCTACTGCTACTTTTACTTCGCTTTGCTCTGCTCTGCCCTGCTCTGCCTTACTCTACTTTACTTTCACTTTAATTAGAGTAATTTTTGGACTTTAATTAAAATTCGGGCAATCGTGTTTTATGGAAAGCGCAGCGTAATTAAGAGCCAATCGGTAAGTACGCGTTAAACTGTCGACATCTCGCCCAACTGATTTTATTCTTAGTTATAATTCGAGAAACATCGATGCGCCCATTAATCGAATCCACGTGCACAAGAACCTCCCGCGCAATCCTCACCTCCGTATCAAAATCTACTAATCGCCTTTAGCGTGTTTTTAACGCGCCACGAAAATTTCTAACCGTAAAGTTTTCGCTTAGAAAGTTTGCGAAACGTCAAAGCACTTGAGATATTTTCCGAGTTTTCGACAGCATTTTAAACAAGATAAATTATCCTCGGCGTCGCGCGCCGAAACATTTATTACCCCCTTACAAATATCGCGATAAACAAAACTGTCGGTCTCGGGGAAAACATTTTGATAAGAGTACATAACTGGCTAACAAGTGTCGTTAAAATTCGTCGTCGCGGCGCGAAATCGCCTTAACGCGAAATAAATAAACGCTTTCACGCGAGTCGAGGCGCAACGAGATGAAAGCGTGTAACTGTGAATCCTCCAAATGTTATTGGGAAAGCAGTCGGCCGCTTCCACAAAAGCAGAGGAATACGTTTTGCGTAGCTGGGCAGAGGAGGTACGAGAGAGAGAGAGAGAGAGAGAGAGAGAGAGAGAGAGAGAGAGGAAGCTTCTTACGCTTCCGCGCGAAACCGTCCGATCGCGGAGGAATCTGCGGAATAATCAGAGCTCGTTTACGGGGAGCCGAGCAGAGATCCTGTGCTCCCGGTTCCCCGAGATGCATCAAGGTCGACGGGAGGACGATCCGACCCTGACCTTCGACTGAAACCGAGCTGGCGAACGTCCGTGTGTGCCTCCCGGGCAGAGTCGACGCGATAGGCCGCTGTTAGCGACATCCTCTCCAAGCAGCTCGAACAGAGTTTCGAGTGCAGTCCCTGTTCGCGGCGCCACGCAGGCGGTAAGAGGAAGCCCCTCGCGCACCGCTCACCTTTCCCGGAGACGAAATTTACGCCCAGATCGGTACCAACCAACCCATCGGTACACCACGGGAGCGCGACGCTCGTGTTTTTCCGACTCTCGACATCGCGTTTCCTCTGGAAAACGCTGCGCACCGATAAAAGAACTGAGGCGAATATTTAGGCGAATCCCCGTAATGAATCCTTCCGTGCAAATGGTTTATTGCGCGCTCGCCTGTGCACTTTTAGCGCGGTACTCGCAAAATTGTTTGTGCCTGCGGATTCCAATTGACTGCAATAAATCTCGGTAAACAAGTTTATGCGTCTGTCAGAGATTATCCCTGGCGCTGCTACTCCTCGCGCCTGGCCAATTCCGAGCGCGTCTTCCATCGCACCTTTTCGCAACGCATAGCTGCAGCTCGCGAAATAGCAATAAATGATGCCAAAACGTCTCGGGGGGAAAAATGCTGTGGCGAAATAAAAATGGCTGGATTTCATTATTGTGTTTAGTATCAATTATGAAACGCGCCCGTTAAATTTTTATTTAATGCACGGGGAATCGTTAGATGCCGAGCTCCTAATGCCTAGGCGCGCGCGCGCGCCTGCGTTTATGCGTGGCTATCGAGCTGCGTGCAGTCGAACGAGCGGCGCTCCGAACAAGTTTAGAAGAATAATAGGATGATTTAAATTTTAAGACGCGGCTCTGCTCAGCCTCGAATTAAAGTAATTTGCCCGAGCGTCCTTTTAGAGGGGAACGACCCTGCGCGCTCCCATCGCCATCCACCGCAATTAGGCATCTACTTTTGCATCCATAAAGCGCAATTCAATTCGTGCCAAGGCTCCGCTTTACGCGATCTTATTTGCACGCGCCGCGCAGGTTGAGAAAGAACTTGGTTTTCTTTTTGTCACACTCGTGGCTCCTTCTCCGAGCGCTAATTGCGAAACTCGCGGCAAGAGATTGTATTAACTAAAGCATCGCGATCGAGTGATTCTCGTTATTTTTAATCGCCATTAAACGGCTGAAATTACACGCCATTATGCTTCGGGAGCCCTTCCGGCGGCGCGCACACAGCGAGCCAAGGATACCCCAGCGGCGCACTATGACTCACCGCGCAGATGCACCACCGATAGCAGCGACGGAGAGGAGCACCGGAGTTTTGCAAGCTTCACGCTATGAAACAGAAATCATGCCGCCTGACGGCCTCTGGCAATTATTTAAAAACTAATGCATTATTTATTTATTCTCCCCCGCGCATCGAGTTATTATCAGCGCTTAGCTTCTTGCCCTCTTCCATCAAAGCTCGCGTTCCTTGCATTTATAGTGGAGTTGTAACGGGAAAAAACGACGATCGAGTACAAGATATTCCGCATTTGCATATAATACAATGTAGTTAGGAGCGTTGCTGCGGGCAAAAAGAGGAGGCTGGTAATAAGAGCCGTTTAATTTATTCAAATGCGCTTTCCAGAAGAGAGCGAAGAGTCTTGTGAGGAGGTTTTTTATCGTGTCGCGCGCAAGGGCTCGTTTGCCGGGGCGCGCGCGTGTACGTCGCACAAGAGCCAAGTGCACGCCATACACGTGTAACGCGCGCGACAAAAATCGCGAGTCGGTTGAGCCGCGAGCGACGATTTCTCCGCGCAAAAACGAGCCGCGGCAAAGAGCGAGAAGGAATAAGGACGCTCGAAATCCTGCAAAACATCCGTGTCCTCGCGGGCGGTCGTTCCTCGGCATGCCGCAACGCCCACACTCGTATCTTATTATCCTCTCCCTTGGAGGGCTTGCGGCAACGCGCCTCGAGCTACTCGGATCGGCGTAACCTTCTTTTGTTCGACCTTGTGCAACTATCGCAACTTCTGCTGCCTTTATCTTATTTTGCGCGCCAACGAAAATCTACTCCATTAAATACGTGACTTCTTACTGGGCCGCGATAAAGAGCCGCGGTCTCGTCCGTACGAAACGTGCAATTTACGCGCGCCGAGGAGCTCGGGCTCGAGCAACCGGTAAAAGCCAGACCGACCATCCCAACGGCTCGCCGCGGCCCCTTTTATCGAAATACGCGTAAAATGGATTAAATAAAAGGGAAAACTGCATTTGTTTGCGTTACGCGGAATGGAACGGAACGGAACACCACCTCCCCCCCCCCGGCCTGTCCGGCAACTGGCA
This sequence comes from Platyscapa corneri, assembly GCA_018907185.1. Classification (NCBI taxonomy): domain Eukaryota; kingdom Metazoa; phylum Arthropoda; class Insecta; order Hymenoptera; family Agaonidae; genus Platyscapa; species Platyscapa corneri. The sequence continues at coordinate 4,568,400 of JACCHW010000012.1, forward strand.
ACTGGTATAATAGGGGAGCCAACCTTTTACGGGGCCTAAGCCGCTTTTCTCGGGGCAAACACAGGTTCGAGTTCTCGTTCTTGAAAAGTTATAATTTTGGTGCTTTACTTTTGACTTTCTCCTCTCTTTCCGGAGAAAAGCGCCGGCGAAGCGCCGAATAAAAGCCCGAGTCTTCCTCGGTATCGGCAGACAGAAAGGGAATCGCGCGCGAGTACTGGCGCAAAAGTGCAAACCTGCCGAATGAATTTATTAAAAGGGGAAGCGATAAATTGATTAGCGCGGCTCGTAAACTTAACGTTTTTGCCAAATAGCGTCGTAAAAATGCCGGGCATATTCATAATAAATACTTTAGCTAATGAACACCTTTCCCGAGGAGCGCAACGCAACGAAACGTTTCTCCGTACAACTACAATATATAACCGCAATTACGCTTGATAAATATATTTTTCCACCTCGACATCCTCCAAAAACGGACGCTGCACTCTCCGAGGTTATTTAGCGCAAAAAGCACGACAATTATTTCTAATGAATGTGCAAATAGCAATTTCGAGCGCAAAAAGTCTCGCGCCGAGGTTCGGTGCGTGCGCACGACCGACTTCCTTTTTCCTTTCGGCTCGACGGGCAGCGCACGCGCATGCGTCCCGGCGACGTAATGCAATCCGGAAGTTTGCCTGGGAGATCGCGAAGCCGCTCAACGCCGCCGAGGTGCCGGCTGTCGGCGATCCGAGCTGCTTCTTCGAGCGGCCCAGCCTCGTTCCGTTTGGCGCCTTCTTTCCACTTTCTGGCTGCGTGGTCGCGCGAACCCGCGCGTGCACGAGCTCAGATGCCGGGGCCCGATAGCAGGGCCCGCCGATCCGCACACAGCGAGCCGTTCACCCTCGAGTGCATCCCGGCCTGGGCTCTGCGCGGATGCGCCACCCACCACCCGTTTATCGCGCGCCATCTCCCCCACACCCGACCGCCGGCACCACGTAACCACCAGAGTTGTACTACCGGATCAGCTGTTGTGGCAACGACGCGCCGCCGATTCCTAAAACGAGACTGCTACTTTACTCGTTCTCCCGGGTGCGGATACCTGGTTGCGCGGCCACGGCGAAAGTTGCCCGCCGCTCTTTTATAATTCGCCTTGATTTTCCATTTTCCTCGTGATTCGTGATTATTTGTATTTGGCTGGAGCCGTCGCTGGCCGGTTACCGTGCACCACTTCTACGGGAAGAGCCACGTAACGAGAAAGTCGAGCGAATAATGCGATGATAAGCCTAATCTCGTACAACGATTGCACGTGCCCCGATCGCTGGTTTCAATCGCAGATTTCGACTTACGTAAAGCGCATCATATTTTAATGCTCGGTGCACATTTGGCGCGCATCGTTCGTAAAAACATTTACAGCGATATTTATTGCGCGCTTATCTTATTTTCCAGGCATCCGAGTCGGCGCGACACTTGAAACGAGAATTTACGGTCTCATTGTAAAGTAATTGAACTTTTTTTAAACGCGAATCTCTCGAGGAGGCTGTTGCAATTTTTGTTTATGAAACGTCCTCGTTTGCTCTTTATTTTTATTCAGCTAATGATTCTCCGGGCTCGTCGATCGATCCTCGCGCAGTCCGCCGAGCGGCGAGTGAAATATCGCGTCGAAGCTTTCAAAGAGGCTGCAACGTCGCAAACACCTCGCGGAGCCCGTCCTCGGCTACGCGTTCGTTCACAATCTCGCTTATGAAACTAATCAACAATCTCATTAAAGAGGTGCTCTTTCAAAAGGCAACAAAGTCGCGGCGCAATTTCCACGCGCAGACATAAAAGCGCTTTAATTACAAACTCAATGGGCATTAGGGAATTAACATTAGTCGGCCGGCCGGCCGGCCGTAATTTTATTATTTTTCGACATTAATTAAAACGCGAGCCGTCGCGCGGTAATCGCTCAGCCTTCGGCGCGGGCATCTCGAGTCGAAGGCCAGTCCGGCCGCTCGGCGACAGTCGGGACAAAAGCCTGCGAAATATGCGCGAAAGCCGGCGAATCGCGAAGAGCGCAAAGAGGCCATTAGGACGTTATGACAGTTTCTCGAGCAAGGATTAATGATTAATTATGCGAGGCAGGGGGACGGAGGCCATTTGCACACAAGGAGAATTGCATTCCACCTCCCAAATGGGCATATTACCGACGCCGCGCGAATTGTGCAATCGCCGCGAGCCGAGTTTGCGAAGATTGAGACTTTGGTCCAAGAGCGCTCGGGAGCGCATGCATCATCGGGCCCAAAGCCACGCTTTCCAGGGCCGACCTCCGACCTCCGCGATACGTTCCAACTCCGCCACGTCCCCAGTCTTTGATCGCGCGCGCATTTGTTTCGGAAACTGGCCCCGTTGAAAGGGGCACGACCTGGGAAAGGGGAAAGCTCAACCACGCGTTGCACCGCACTCTTTTCGGCTCAAGCGAGCGCGTCAAGTTCTTTTTTTAATAATCATCTAATGAATAGCGATTAATTCACGGGCTGCGAGCCGCGATCTTCTTTATCCGCTTCCTTTGTCTGGCGTTCCGAGCGCATTTACGATTTACGCATAGCGAAGGCCTGCGCTCCTATTGTTATTACTAGAAAGTGCGAAAAGCTGCATCAAATATAAATGTTCCGTTTAAAATTTATACGAGCACATCTATTAAGAGTTGCGAGATTGCGGATACATTCGTTCGTGCGCAGTTTGCGAAATGATACGCGGCTTTTTTACTTTAACGGCGAAACAATGGCGATTATTAATTTTCGTTAAACTACAGCAAAGCCCGGGGAATGTTGCCGTAGGAAAATTTATAAAAACTAATCGTCTCGTCCAAGCAATGCTTAGTTTATAAGATTGACAATGTTCATCCGCGAAAACTTCTCCCTTCGAATCGTCGATTCGCTGATAACGATTGGGAAGCCGCTTAACGACTCTCCTCGATTGGAATCGGAATTGCCGAGAATCGCAAATTTTAAACACACGGATCGTCGATAACAATCGTTGCATCGGTGCGTTTTTGCTCGAAAGATTATACTCGCAAAGGAATAATAATGCATTACGAGTCTCGGCAAGTAGCGAACACAGTCGCGGAGTTCGATACGTAATCGAACGCGTGAATTAGGACAAGATGATGAAATCGGATGCATCAGCCCGTGTTGAGCGTCGAGGTAATTTGTGTGGAAAATCAATGATTCTGCACAACTAGTCGATATTAGAGTCACGTACGGACAATAATTATTTCTAAACATCAAATTGTCGTAACGCGGAACAATTATTTATGCGTTACCGAAACAAAAGTTAGAGCTGCACTGTTTTTATAAAAGAAAAAAGTTGTTTTACTCGCGCGTTACTCCCATCGGGGACGATTAAAAAACTCGTAAATTATTATTGCTTTATTTTTTCCTCGGCGAGTAGCGGCACAATATTGAATGTCTTGCCCAAAGAGTGGGCGCGCTCCCCGAGTCCGAGTTCTCGTTTCCAGTTTTCCAGCTGAATTTTTCCGAATTTCCCCGAGATTAAATTTCGAACGAGGCCGTCGCGCTCGGGTGACCTTAGCAAGTTTGCCGACGCACTCGGTAATAAGCGAGCGCGCCGTTATCGGCTGGCTTCCACGCAACTGCGAGCAGCGTCTTGCCTTGACAATAAGTATGCTAAGCGCCTTTAATAATTATAATAATGATAATAACGATGATAACAAGCAGCTAATAAGGCCTCGCGCGCCGCCTCCGAGTGCGGATTCCGTGGATTTCCAGATCGGAGCGCAATGCATGGGAAATGGTATCTGCGTTTGCAACGCTCGTTGCGCGGAGATCGATAGCCGCGATATTAGACTGCGGAGTTCGGGAAATGGGCTCAGGCCGCGTCGATCTCGTTTGACGTTTGTCAATTCGCTGTTTTCGGAATGGAAAAAGGAGGCGCAAAAACAAGCCCCTCGTCGCTTATTAAATAATATTGGTCTCGGTCATGCGTGAATTTCCGCGGAGATCGATTATTCAAGACGAGCAGACTCGGTATGCGAGCCGCCTGCGCCATCCTGCCCATTAATAAAGCTCGACGAGCATCCGACGACGTCGTTATTAATTAACTTTCGATTGCATAAGACGCGTAAGTGTGCGTAGATGCGTAGTGCAAAGAACGCAGGCTGCTAAGGTAATGCAACGCACGCGGCAATTAGCGCTCCTCTCGCGTGCAATGCTCCTCGCTCGTAACGATCTTCTCCATTCCTCCAGCCAATAACGCCGACAAATTAACGTAATAAAGCCTCGCTGTTATGCTTTTCACGTGACTTAATGCTGGTGGTGGCTTAACTATCCTGCGGCGAGTTCTGCTCGAGCGTACAACTTTTAGAAAATGTTGAATTATATCGGACGTATCTGCGACGAAATCTCGAGTGCTCGATACTAGACGACAATAATATTTCTATTTCAACGGTTCTCGTAATTTTATATTTATGGAAGGCCGTTTCGAATTTCTATTGCCGATAAAATTTCGATGTGAAATCGCTACTTTTCAGCATCAAGATAATAGGTAAATCAACTGAAATTTTTTCCGCGCCGTGATTATAAAAAGTTATTGCCAAAAATGTCCGGTTATGGTGTATCCTGCATTCGGCGATTTCGTCTCGCCGAATTTTAATAATCAATATAAATTTATAATGCGATGGAATTTAAGCCTTTTAACGAATCTCGTATCCTTCGACGCGCGATAACTGGCTTCGACTGTTGCGAATTTAAAAAAACGTGTCGTAAAGTGCGCCCTTGCGACTCGTGAAACGAATAACGTGCAAAGTCCAAGTACGACTGAGTGGAAATAAAGACAACGAATTACACGTATGCGCTTTTTCAATAAAGTAAACAAAGCTATTATTCATAATCGGCATAAATCCTTAATTGTCGAGTCACTTAAAACACTCCACGGCTCTTTACGCCATTGAATTTGCACAACTCAGAAATCCTGAAAACTCATTTTTCTCAGTCTTATAATTGAAAATAAAAATTTTCCATAGTTAAACAATTCGCCGTTTCAGCAGATGTAATTACAGATTAATGCGTCGATGAAACTTGTTCTCGCGATCGACGCTTATTATTTTTATTTTCTCTGCGTACATGCGCAGCTCGGACACGAGTTTCATTGTCTTTTTAACCGTATCGAACGTTTTCCCCCATCCTGCAAATATTTCAGCTTAAAAAGAAGTTGGAATAAGCCTCTGCACTAAAAGTAAACGTTTGCTTCAATGCTGCACTCGCGAATCCAGCACTAAAACGTCAATATTACAATTTCCAGGCTGAAAATACCAATTTCAAAGTTATAATAATCCACGAGTTATTTACGGTATACGGCAGTCGGGATTAATAATATGACGATTACGATGCTAAGACATTTAGCTCGAACGTTGTTGTGCTCCTATTTTACAAGGCTGCGTTTCCAATAAATTATATAATCGGAAACGTTGGAGCCTCGAAGTAACAAAAAGTGCTCCATCCTTGACGCGTATCTTCTCGATAGCAATAATAGTAATGGCGCGTCGACAGCCTTGCAGAGCCACTCGGGCACTCGACGAAACCGGAAGCTGAAAACATCATCGATCCTAAGCTTAGCCCAGACTCAACGGATAAGCTAAGCTCGGCGCACCAGGAAGGCCCGCGCGTCCAAACAGCGGCCACCTGCAGCCGGGGAGAGAGGCAGGGCCAGATCACGGCAACGGCGTCTCGCGCAGGTGCACCAGGGTTCACCGAGATAAACGCGTCCGCGTCCGCCGCCACATACGTGCCGCTGGTGAAAGTCCCTCGACTCGGCGGCGGCGGCGGCGCATACTCGAGCGAAGAGGCCAGGTAGCCTCTCCTCGATTGAAATGCCATTTTCCCATCGGAGCCACTGCTCCGCGGCTCGGCCCGACCCCCAAACCCGGGCGACGCTTTTTCGAGGACCCGACCTTCCGCGTCGCGGGATCGACGCACCGGAGCTTCACGCTTCGATAGCTGGGAACGCGCATCTGCTCCGCGTTTCGGTTGCACTCGCCCACCTACTCGACTCGCAGCAGCAGGAACTTTCTAGCTGTATTCCCCCCCCCCCGAGCGCGAGTCGTACTTCGTGAAAATCATAGCGTATTAAGCGTCAGCTAGACAATAGAAGCGTTTGCCGCGAGTCAATGCCGTATTTCGTGAAAATTCAGCGCAGTTCGAACTTTCTACGTTTACTTTGAGCTCGATTTTATTCGAGTGTTAAGTTATCGTGGAAATATAAGCGAAACGGGCGCTTCCACGCTTAAACGGCGTGCATTTTAATGGCCTCGTTAACCCGGCGAGGAGTGCGATCATTAGCTTATTTATTTAAGCAGCTCCCGTCGAGGCTGGAGAGCTTCGTTTTCCTATTGCTTTTTACGCCGCTCGCGAGTCGACGTCTCGAAATTTTACTTCATTGCCAGTCTCCGCGACGGACGAGAGCCCGAGACGGTTGTGCAAGAAATAGATCATTGAATAAAGCAGACCAGCGCAGACCGGAGCAATCTTATCCAACTCGAATTATCGTTAAAAATTTAAGTCCGCGTAAATACGAATATCCTTACGTCTTCGATGGCAGAATCGGCAACGCGTAACAACATTATCTCCGTTCGAGATTTTATACGAATCGTAAACATATGGGTATAATGAAGATTACGACACGTTTCGTAATGACTGTTATCCCGCAGCCGCCGCCGCCGCCGCCGCCGAGCGCCGAATAAAGAGCGTGAAATAAGCGAGCACCGAGTGTATGCAAATTGCGCAAGGGATGTGTTTATATTAATAAATAATTCAACGCGCGCATATCATCGCTTTGGGAAGTTTCAAGGAAAGAGCGCCGGGAACGACGAAAGTCTCGGCTAATTATTTCCAGCGATACCAACATTCCCGCGCACGGGAATTACCAGCTCGTCGCCGACTCTACACGCCGACCGCTACCTGTACACCAGCACTTTCTCTCACACTTAGACGCGCGCTCGCGCTCCCCGTCGCCGTTAAGCTCGTTCCTTTAATTTCCTATCGGACGACCGGCATTTTTTCTTTTTTCCCTCCGGGTGCACGTTTTTCGCAGCTACTTCCATTATGTTTACACCGTAAACACGCGTGTTCGGCGCACGTAACGCCGCAACACGCGCACGCAACGCCCGACGTACTTTTCCACGCGGCCCGTTAACTGTCAAAATATGACATAACTCGTCCCGAGCGCGCTTTTCTCGCACTTTTCTCGCGCGCATTTGCTCGATCGGCAACGATTCCGCAAAATGCTCTCCCAAACAAAAACCCCCGATTATGTTCTCCCTCTAAGTCTAAAAAATACACTCGGAGTGTCTCGTGCCGAGAAGAAAACGCGCGTAACGAAGTTTTAGGACGAAAATATATCAGTGCTCGCAACTCCATTGTTCGCAGCCGGAAATTTGAGTTGCTTTCCGGTAAGGAACCGCGACGAGGATGGAATAGAAAGACGCGCGGTGCACGTACGACTTCTTCAGCGGGCCGCCAACACCGAGATTCTTGGCAGCGATTTAATTCGAGAGAGCCGCCGATGCGACCAGAGGCCCGCCAACGCTACGGCACCGCTAGGAAAACTAAAAAAACGGAAAACCATCCAAGGAAGGGGGTTAAAAAATATTCAGCAGCAGAGGAAACAAGCCGTCGCGCTGCCAACTTTCACGGAGACGCTCCTATTCACAGAGAAGATTTTTTCCTCCGATCTCGCGCCGTTCGAGCGCCCTAGGAGTGCAGAGGCCTCGCGCGCACAGAAGCGCCGGAGGAAGAAAACTATTAAACTCACTCGGGTAATTTCGAATAAGGCAGGCGTGCAGGCAGGCAATTACATAAAATCCGCTCGGCATCGAAGGAAAAAATACACGCGCGTAATAATTGTGTGTACAATCAGCGATGAATCTATAGAGCGAATTTGCTCTCGGCGCAGGTTGAAGGAAAAAAGTCGGAGGCCAGATTACGCTTTCTTCCCGATCCCGCTGAGAAGATATCGCTCCGCTCCTCGTGACCGCGTGAATTTTTCATAATCCTCGTTACCATAACGAGCGGGAGCGCGAGTCGAGGATACGAGCAGCAGCAGCAGCAGCAGCAGCAGCAGCAGCATTTGCGCACCCGCGACTCTCGCGTTCCGTTCCAAGCTTCCTCTGGGGCTCCGTTCAAGGTCAGCGCGAGTCGACCACTGCCCGGCCAACAGCGACCATGAATATTTAGGCTCTCGGGGAGGCCGACGGCAGCGCGACAGCTGTCATTACATCGCTCTGACCTCATTGCGACAAAAACCCGTCCGAGTCGCTGTCCGCTGACCGTATTTTTGTCGCCGAAGATTGCGCGAACGCTACGCGTACCCATTACCCTCTGGACTAATTATGGCTCCTCCCTGGCGAGACGACGTCTTCCCCCAATCGATGGCCCGAACGCCTGGCGAGGATTTTTGCACTGCATGCCAATCGGAATCGCGTGCGCCGAGATTGAGACGAGTGAAAGCGAAGCTCCGTTTGCAATTTCACAGATTTTTCTCGCCAATAGCTACTTACGCAAACTTTTGTTTTCTTCGGCAACGATCGATCCCCGAGATAAGATAGATCGCCGATGCATTTCGCTTATACAACCCGAATCCCACACGAGAAACGAGAAACGTGCTAAAGATGAGAAAACGAGCTGCCGCTAATTGCGTCGAAGGCTCTTCTCCGCGCTCGGTTGGTTTAGGCGCTGGATGGAGAGGTAAAGCTCTCTTTTGGCACGAAGGCTCACTAACCTTTGGGCATGCCACAGGGTCCGGGCGTCCTGGCATTGTCCAGGAAGTCCAGATCGTAGAGGCGCGCGCGCGGGAAGGTGAGGGCCACGTGTCCCGTGGCGTCCCTGACGTGCCTCGCGAGGACCAGCAGCAGCAGCAGCAGCAACAGCACCGACGGGGGCGAGAGCTGCATCCTGGCGTCGTTGTCCTTGCTAGTGGGTGGAAGGGTTCCTGGGGTCGGTCGTCCGGCGCGCGCTCCTCGCCGAGTTTCGGAAGACCCGCCTCATGGGGCTCCACTCGCGCTGCCGTCCTCTCGGTCGACCTGCGACAAAAGGCTCCTCTGTAATGGAGGATTGGCTCGATGGGAAATCGAGATGAAAGTGCGGAAGCCTGATCGGGGCTGCGAGCCGCCCCGAGCCGAGGCGGCCCTGGTGCACTCGGGCCCCGGCGCGGCATGCAATTCACCGGGACTCTCGTTATGGAAAGTTTCGCGATGCGATTGCTTTACTCGCGATCGTAATTATGCAATGAGTTTTTTCGCGGATGAAAACGGCGTAAACGACGTTTAAGGCTCTCTTGTTAAAATCAAAAGAAGCTTCCTATTGGTCGCTGGTCCTTAATTTGCTTGGCATTTTCATAAGCATTTGCAGGCCGTACTCGGTACGGTGTCGTTTCTAGCTCTTATTCATTTTTACAACTCGAGTTTAGCCAAAGTTACGCTTTTATTTTGTAATTAAATCTATTGAAAGTACGCCATTGTAACTTGTAATAATCGGAGAATAATATTTGCTTATAATAGTTTTAACTTTACGACTGCTGAGTTTGAAAAGCCCCATTGACTGCTGAAGTACCATTGTGTCATAACGATACGTTTACCTATTGTGACATTATCCCCGAGTGATTTTAAGGTACTCAAACTTTAGTCGATTGTCAAGATAATGAGAAAAATAATTGGGCAACAAGTGCAGGGTGGAAATTAAAATATTATCTTGCGCAATAATCAAATTTGCTCGAAAACGAATGGTGATTGGAGTTTCGCTTGTTTCCTCGTAAATTTTCTAAAATAGAGCTCACCACGCCTCTTCGATCAAAGACCATGAAATTGTATTTTGAGCGTAAGAATGAGTTACGCTAAATATCAAATTCGTACTTTCGTTCGAGTCAGCGATAAAACTTTAATGATGACAGCGAATATTTTACAAGTATTTTTTAAATCGCTGCCAAGTGGAAAACGATAATTTTCATCCTGATTACCGATCCTTGGAAATTGAAAAAATTACCGAGTTCATTTTTTTTTATTCGTCGATTGGCCTATTTTTCAAATCGAGAGCTGGCGGTTTTGCGTATCTTAATCGTGTTTGTGCGATTTCGAACAAAACATTTCACAAATCGACGGCTATTCTCTTATCGCAGCTACTCGATTAAGAGAAAAAGAAAGAAATATCACGAGTCGTTACACTTTTTGCAGACGGTGTAAGTTTCCTGTCGTTGTTCGGTAAATTTTTTTCCGAATCATAAAAGTACCTATAAATCGTTTTTCTCGGAAAAAAGTAGGATACTGAATTTTTGTCCAAGGATAAATAATAAAACATAATGTAACAACGATGATAATAATAATAATAATAATAATAATAATATCCGGAGGAGTTTCTTTCGATCGACCACCACAGTAGTGTCGTCGAACATGTGTATCTCCATGGTTCGTAAGACACATCGAGAAGCAAGGAAACTAATGATTAATCGGTCTCGGAAGCAACGCAGCCGATGCATCTATCACGATTTGAAATTTACAATAATAATTGCAGATTTCGTGATGAATATGGATAGACTGGGAATAAAATTCTTCCGCCTTAACTCGCGCAGTCAGTTCTCAGGTTTGAAATTTATGATTTAGCCTGCTGTGATTGTATCTTAATTCGAAAACAGAAATAAAATGTTTGTTTCATCGCTGCAATATATAACACATAAATTTCCGTGAGATCTTTTCCTCGTCGCTGCATTTAAGAAGCATCATCAATTACATATACTTAAATCTAATTAAATCTCGATAAAAATAAAGGATGAAAAGAAGAAACTTCGTGCGACGAGGATGGACTTTCACAACCGAATTCTCGCTCGTCTTTGATTACGGAAGTCGAAGCCAATATTTTTACTCGAGTTGATCTTTGAGTGTAATACCGATAAAACGAAGAGAAAAAATCCACCTTTCGACGGATATAATTGCACCGAAGACAAGGTTTCGCGGAGAAAGGAGCGCGGCGACAAGGTGAAGAGGAAGGAAGGAAGGGAAACTCGAGAAACGTGCAAATAGACGGAGAGGAGGCATTGTACGATTAAATAGCTTTAATGAAACAGGAAACGCTCGCAGTAACTCTATATAGCGGTATAATAAATTTCTTACTTTGCCGGTGCAGTCATAAAGTTACGAAAGAAAATGCGTGCTCTTCGTCAAAGCGAAGACCATCTTCGAGCTTTCTTTTTCGCTCTGGACCTTAACTACGAATGACAACTCGTGCTCGTGCACGAGGCTGCTCATTACGAGGTGCTGATTTTGCTTTCAAGTTCAAAATGGTTATTAAACGCGTTCGACGATATTCTCGCTGCGCAGGCGCATCGACGCGCGCGTCTCCACAAAAGTCACTCCTCGAGCTTCGTCTCGTTCTCGTCCTCCGTTATTCGCTCGTATTCTCGCCCCGACACATCTGTCGTCCGATTTTCTATCCGATTTCGTTGATTGCGGCCATCAATTTCAATAAACAAGAGCAGCTCTGTCGGCGAGTCGCGATTCAGATGGAAGTAAAAAATCCGGGTAATTATAAAAACGCGGCTTGAATTTTAATGCTCCCAGATAAGCTGTTTAACGCATTGGATTTGAATTTCTCGAGCACGGCTACGCCGATTCAGATTGAACCATCAAGGAAACTCTGTTTTTTTTTTTTATTTAATAGGCCGATGGAATTTATTTCTACATTCGAATTATCTTGCAATTTAAGTGGCACGTAATTTATTTGAAAAAGTGAAGCATTTCCATTTGTAAATGATGGAAACAACAAGCTTGCGGTTTCGGTGAACCAACTTAATAACATACAATGGCTCGGCTAAATATTCAAATTAAACCATAATGTTTGCACAAGAAAATTTTTTAAACTCTCGTAAACTTTATCCCGGCAATTTCGAAAACTGCACTTGGCGCTGAAAATACTTGTGTAAATTCTCGCGAAAAAGCAAATTTGCCTCGAAGGACAGCAGCGGATTTAAGTTCCGCGGGCCTCGAAAAATGGCTGCCTATTAAAACCTGTTATTTACTATTCAATCGGTGGAACCGCGCCGACACGCCCTTTTAAACCTTATTATAAATACACATGTATACGAGACAACAAACATTTAGCAATGTCATAAATTAATCGCTTGTAAAGCTGCTGTCTAACTACGACTAACCGTGAAATATTCATTAATATTTATTCCAAAATAGGCGTATCCTTAGTGCGTTGGCAGGCGAAAATTCAATAAAGTGCAACGATGCTCGACAAATTTCATAAAGTGTATTTTCACATTTGTTTACATAATGCGCGCTCTGGAGTGCAGGTATAATATTCATTGCGACGATTAAATAAATTAAAATAAACGGCAAATCTTTGGTTAATAAATAATATCACTATCCGTCCTCCGGAGACTGTTGGGGCTTCTACAACATTTTCGGCCAAAGACCATTTTTTATTCAATAACGATAAAATAATAACACGTGCAAATTATCCTTTACACAGTCGACGGCTCGCGCGTTCGCTATCGCGATCGAACAATATTTGTTATGGATACATTTCATTATTTTTTATTCCTCCGTAACTCCAATTCGGGCAATTAACTCATTTTTTACGATTTTGCATCGTACACTAATGGTCTCCGTTATAAAAGCAAGCGGTTTCATTCTCGGAAGACAAATTTTAGTTAAACATGCAATAAGTCTAATGCGCGAAATTACATTGCAAAAGAACGAGACTCGTAAAAAAGTTTACATATTTTACGCCAATAATTGCTCCTCGCTATATTTGCGTAAAAGTTTTGTTAAGCTTCTCTGGAACTTTAGGTCGAGCAGCAGCCCATACAGCCCGAATATTATTGCTCGAATAATTACAGAAAGCAATAAAACATTTGATTTTCTCAAATCAGCAGTTTAGATGCACTCGAAATAAGTCATTGCATTAAGCGCATAACGAGGAAGGTGGAAGCTGTTGCGGGAAATAGCGAAACAACGTATATTAAGAACTTAGCGCCAAGACTCGGAGTTGTTTAAATTATTTCGAACTACCGTTCGAATCGTGGGACCTTAATTTCGCTGCATCTTGGAAATTACAATCGCGATCGAAGCAAAGTGCTTTTACAAAGGCAATTGTGGAGTGCAACGCAGTCTGTGTCGCCGCAGCCGACAAATATGTTAATCCAAAAGTGAGTCAATCTAATAGCATTCCAGCGCTCGCGTACAACGCGACTCATATTAGAGCAACACGGGGACTCGGGAGAAATTAAAAACCCCGACGCCGAATGTACAAAACACAAGTTGGGGGGAGGATCGGTGCAACCTGCAAGCCACAGGACTACATTGCACGAATGCCTCGCGGCTAACATAAGGAATGCGATCCGTGTGTAAGCGTGTGTATCCAGAGCGGGAGAGAGAGAGAGAGAGAGCGCGCGCAGGAGACTTTCAGCGGCACTACCAATCGCCTGGTCCAAGCTTTGCAGGCGGCACATAGGCTCGGCCGCAGATGCCAAGGATGCCGAGGAACCCAAGGCCGCGGATCCCTATTGGATCGGCTCTTAAACCTACATGCTCGGGCGTTCTCCAGCGCGCCGGTGTGTGTGCGCGCGTGCGCGTGCGTGCCTTTGTGTGTACGGGCGCGATCGCGAGGAGACGCTAGCGCAGCTCGTTCTTTCGCAACATATTCGGCTCTTGTTTTCTCCCCTCCGTGCCTTCCTCCTCCCCGGGCGAGCTCACGATACATCGCGCCAGCGCTCGAACGCGAATTCGCTGATTTCGCAGATTTCGCTTTTCGCAGAGCTCGTCTATGCAGATGCGAGTGCATTTGGCGCGACCGGTGCACCGCAATTAGCTATTCGCGGATTGGATCGGATCGACTCTCCCCTCGCCTCGATTATGAAACGACGGCGGCGGCGGCGACGAGCGCACAGGTGCGCGACAAATAAAAAAGAAATCGTAAATAAAGTTGGAACAAGATCCTCGATATCGGGCAGCCGAGCCGATGTTTTATTCATGCCCAAACTTTGTTTCAAATTATCGGGAGATTGGAATTTCCTTTACGTAATACCGACAATCGACACTAGAACATTTTCTTTCGATCTCAACTTGGCATGAAAGAGCCGATTTCAACGCTTTTTCCTCTCGGTCGCTGAGTTTATTCCACCGGTGAATCTCTATCGCGATCAACTTTATCCCTCGTTCTATCACCGCTTCATTTCGAAATAAAAGCCAAATTGCATAGACGACCGAGGAAGCGACGATTTTTTAAGCCGAGCCCAAGGAAAAGTGTTGCCGGCGAGGCCAGACGCAATTTAAAGGGTTCGTTTCACAAAAAAAAAAAAAAAAATATATATATATATATATGCGTGTGTGTGTGTATAATAGCGCTTCCGCCCCGATACGCAGCGCACAGTTCGTCTTTGAGAACTTTACACGCAACCTCACTGCGTTTACATTCCTGACCGCAGCTCTCCCCTAGCCAGCATTTGCTAATCTCTACTCGGACTCGCTTTAAACGCGCTAATGCGCTAATGTAAAGCCAGGGACATTGCGATTTACCGCTTAATCGGCAGTTTGCCAATGGAAAAACGATGACACTAAACGCGGCCGTCTTGACACCGCCGCGGTCGCCGATGCGCGCGGTTGCCTCTTATCCACGTGGGTATCGCTGCATCGGCGTCTCACGTGACGCCAACACATCACGCGCCTCTTACCGCAGACGAAAGTATTAAAAAAAGTGCATCGCGAGGATGAGCCAGAAAGTGCCAGAAGTGAATTGCACTTTTTTCGCTGCCCCGAGCGCCCTCGAGCGTTATGCAACGTTAAGTCCTGCGAGCGCTCGTCCGGTCCCGTGACACCCTGACACGTAAAGTGCAACAGGTCGAGAGCCGCGGGGGTGACCGGGCAGGAATTTCTCCCGGCGCGCTAAGTTACCTGGTGGGCGTGCGATCTGGGCCGGAGACTAGGCAGCGGTCCCGAGACTAGGGTGAGGGCCACAGGCACCGAGAACCACACTTAACGATCGATATCGAGCGAACGCGGAAGCCGTGCACCATCCACTCTGGGAGTGCCGAGAATTAGAGTTCACGAGGCGGCCATTTTGGTAGCAGCTGGCGCGCCAGTACGGCTACGTGAATATGAGCGACGGAAGCGCGCACACGAGCGACCGGTGAAAAGGTGACGGAGATCGGCGAAGGACTGACTCGAGTCCCCGCGCTCGGGGGCCGTCTTGGCTGCGCTGGTGCGCTCTCTCTTTCCCGATCGGCTCCGCTCGACGGAGCTCGGGCCTCTCCGCGCGATCGCCCCGCTGCAGTTGCGCCTCCAGCGCGAAACCCCCTCCCCGCGAGGCCGAGGGCCAGCCTCCGGGACGAGCGGGCCCTGCTCCCGCGAGGTCCTCCTTTCGGACTGTCGGGGTGCTGCACCCCCGACCGCGGGTGGGGAGCGCGATTAAGAAATTACACCGATTACGGCTTCTGGCCCATCCCGGTTTTTTCCTCGAAAACCAGTTTTTCCCTCCTCTCAAAGAATTCTCGTTAAGTTTGCCTGGTCGCTTATTAAGCCGACCCGTCGGGAGGGGCGTCAGTTGGGCCTCGCGGCGCGTAGTTTCCCAGTTCCCAGCTCGGCAACTGCATCCGAGAATTAGAAGCCTGCGAAACCCAATGAGCCGTTTACCGGAATTCGAATTTTTATCTCGGACTCGAGTCGGGCCGGCAGCGGCCTACGGTACAGCGGCGGCCGGATGCCTTTGCTCTATTCGAATCCGGTCAGTCCAGCTGTGACTCCTTGCTCTACTTATGCCGGCGCTCGGGTTTCTAAAGAAGAAGTTTCGGTCGGAGCCGGGGCGATTATTCATGAGGAACGCTCGCGGGGCCCGTCGAGGCGACGTTGCGAAACGCGCGCATTGTTTTCGAGCGAGGCCCGCGCCCATTATGCGCGCGGGCGCACGCGCGACGCGAATGCACGATGAACAACGCATCGGCTCGCCGCCGGGGTGCTGCCTTTTTACGGTCAACCGGGTGGGCGACGCTCGAGAAGGAAGTGGCCGGGGCCTCCTCGACGGAAAAGGCCCCGCAGTCATGAGGAATGCTGGACACGCGGCAGAGTTCGATGCCGATGCGCCGCGGCCGTTTGAATATTAATCGTCCACAGGCCGTCACGAAAAATGAGCGGCAAGCGCTAACGGAACAACGGGTCCTCTCCTCGCGGGAGCTGGAGGGGAGCGGGGGGGGGGGGGAGGAGGTAGCGCAGCCGGCCGGAAGAAGGAGCGCCTGGCGACTTGGACGAGGAAGATTCTCAGAGTCGAAAACGCAGTGCTGCACCTGCGATAGGAAGTGTCCACGTATGTGTGGATCTCCGACGGGGAGGGGCGATTACTTTCGTTTCGTGGTTTTGAGGGCTCCGGGGAGGAGGCGAAGCGGCTCGACGGGTCGTGCATCGCCTCGGAGAAAACTTAAATGTGCTGCGGCCGTTCGAGGACCTGCACCGTCGCATGCGCATCTCGGGCACTTGCCGGCTGCCCCCGTCTGCCTGTCTTCCCTGACGCTCGCCAAAAATGAGAGTCCACGACTGGAATATTGCACTTTGCGTTTATAACGCGCGATGTACTGTAAATTCGAAATCTTCGAAACTCGGCCTTTCTTGAAAGTTGCACGCCGCCACTCTCAACCGGACCAAGTTTAACCTTACAATTTCTCACTCCTTTCGATTGTTAATAACCTTTTTCTTTCGTTTGCTAGAAATAACATTTGCACGACCTTTCGGTTATTTTCGGTCTTCGATTCTAATCGGGCAATTCGACAAATGTAGACGGGCAATCCGAATTGCGGATTAAAGAACTCGGCTTCGGGTCGACTTTTCTCTTTCTTCCGATGTTCGGGGGTGATTTTGGTAACTGTAATAGCCGTTACGCTTTTAAAGCTTTTTTAATGGCGGACTGTGTGTTAAATACCTCTCGCGCAACAAACGTTTTTGTTCGATTGTGTTTAAACCGTGGGAATACTTTTATCCTATCAAAGCAATAATTGCTCCGAGTGCAACAGTCATTCGTCAAAGTCTGCGTCGGTTTCCAACACTTGCTTAAGCATCGGTTCGAAAATCTATTTTTATTTTTATGAAAATAATTTCCGACCTGCCAAGATTAATTGTAGCAGATAGCCATAATTCAAATTCTGATCCACAAATCAGCAACTGTATTATCTTAGTGACGACTGAGCAACTAAAAACTTATTTCCTTATTAAAATCTTGGGAGTGACTGGTGTTGGCCTCGCGATTCGCGTGTGGATGTAAGATGATCGTACAGTTTGAGTGAATTTTGAGTGCATTTATATCAGCAGGTATATGTTGTAAATAACGAATATATTGTAAAATTCGTTGTTGGCTTTAGGTGTATTTAATTAAAGCACAGCTTACGCAATGAAATTACAATACATGACTCAGAGTCTTACTTAAAACCCGATGTATAAGGTTATCCTATTCCTACCACGAATGCGATACATAATAAGAATCATGTGGGATAGGCACAACGAGCAATTATCTAACATTGTTTATCACTTTCGTTAATACGCGAATCAGAAATCGACTGACTCATAAGTCGCTGAAATACAATAGTTTGTAATTGTGAAATGCACGGACGATAGTCGTTTATAATATCGAGTTGAAAATTTTTCGGACGCATACGTGAGTGAAGCTAATGTCCGACGAGCGGTCGATAAAAATTCCTAAAATTGTACGAAGCTTCAACGCAACGATCGAGAAACCCATTTGTTTTCTATATTTCCACCAATTCGGCAAAGCTTCTCTAGTTTTCTCGAGTCGGCTCCAAGTCGTTTGTTAACGGAAAACGCGTCGAGTAACCAAACTTTTTCTCGCACACGCCTTAACCTCTATTTAACGCGGCCGCGTCAATATTTATTTTGACAATAAGCTATAACTGGTTAATCGGAGCTGTGTGAGCACGTGAAAACGATATTTCCTGCCAGCGCCAACTCGTTTTCCATGTGAAAATTTGTTCCATTATTGTTCTCGCTCGGGCTCGAGGAAGCGATTAAAACAACGGGCAGTCGGAGCGCAAATTCGAGACGCATCGAGGTAATGGGATAACGAAAAAAGAAGAGCCGAGTGTCCGCGAGGAAGATCAAATCATAGAGCAGGCGAGAAAAAAAATGTAACGAGCGCCGGTGCGAGGTACATAGATACGTATAGCAGTGCGAGTGGACGGGAGTCAACGGGGGAGGGAAGGCCGAGACGTGCTGGCACGCGAAGTAAGGCTCGTCCCTGGATAAGCGCCCGTACATGAAAGATCGATGAACGAGAAGGAGGACGGCGGTAGAGCGGCGCTAGCACCAGACCACGTGGTGGCAAGCGCATTCCGAACTCGGAGAAAGCCTCTCTTACGTTTACCCGGGATAAACAACTTCGGTCCATTTGTTCCGCCATAGGTAGTCGAAACGCAACCGCAGTGGACACGTATATTCCGCGGAGCAATCCAACCGGCTACTAACGAGTATTGCTGCACTTTTTTCTCCCCCATTGCCACATAATACGCTCTCCACGCTCTCTTTCTCCGCCGCTAGTCGATCATAGCCGCGCGATCTCCGTGTTTACGTTCGGCAGGCGTGCGTGCACACGGGCACACGAGCACGAGCCAGATTCCGATTGCTCGTGTATCGCCGATCGCGAAATTATCCGGCGGCTGCAAAAATGGCTTTATTAAGTCTGCGGGCGTGCGGGCGCGCACACGTGTATCGACCATCGGTAATTGCGCGGGTCGGTCCTGTCACTTGTCCGCTCGGAAAAATGGCGACTGATCTCTTATCTCCGGCGCATTCCACTCGAGACGAATTTTCGCGAGGAGAAACTCCGCGGTGCTTTGTCGAGTGAGACGTTTCCCCGTCGAATTTCGTCAAGCCGCTTAATTGCTGGCTTATGATACGCGATTTTGTGGTATCGCGCTCTGACCGTTACGTTCCGAATGCTTAATATGCCTTTATACGCGCTGAAAGATCGGCGGGAGCGATAAATCTTGGGGTTCGGTGCTCCGGTGCACGATATAGGGCGACTCGCGGAATGAATTGTCTGGCGAGCCGAACGCGTCAAACCCATAATTGAGACAAGATTTACACGTACGTTGAAAGCCTGAAATTCGTCGCTATTACGACGAGCCTTTGGGGGGAAATGTGAAATTTTATTACTCGTCCACTCGAGCCGACAATCTTGGGGAACGCGAGCCGAACAATGACCGAGCGTTTTCACTTTGCTTTATCGATCAGCCATTCATTGGTAGATTGATTCGTCCGGAATAATCTGTTTCTCGCCGGAGCCGATGCGGCGCGTCAGTAGATCGCAATGCGCGTTTGAAAAACCGGAAAAGGCCACACGCGAAAGATATTCGAAAAGGGGAACGCCTTTACATAACTTGACACATTTAATTAAAGTTATTAAAAAGTTGCACGAGAGCCGTGTATTTCCTCGGCTAATAAATATTTATATCCTCGGTGGAGCTGAAACAGGTTGCCGGCGGTTACTCTTCAAAACTATCCAAAAGCTTACACTATTTTACAAGTGCGACTGCTCGTACGCCAGGCATAAGTGTAAAACTTTTAAGCCGACAGCGGGGAGTGGAAGAGGAAAAATTTGAACTCGTTTTTGATTCGAGAGGCGAATGCAAATCAGCGCCCGAGATTATTTATATTAATATTCTGCCTATGTGCGTTTCGTGCCTATTTCTGCCCTATCTCGTTTCGCTCATGTATAAACTAGTAGAACTTCCTGTCTTTTAATCAGGAGCTCTGATCAGCCTCAAAGGAATTCCTTCACGGCTCTGAAAAATGAAACCTGCTGTTCACAGTTTGATCTCGTGAGCCACGGTCGCTTCAATGAGCCACGTTGTAGCGAGCATTTATATTATAACAGTAAAAAAGAAGAGCTCGAGACGGAGGAATCGTAATTTTAAATCTCCGCCGCGCGGAAACTCGTTTAACGCGGAAAGAATTAACTCGAAGCCGAGCGAGCATTAGCGCACCAACCAGTCCCCGGATTAAAATGCGTTCTTTCTATCCTTCCCGAAGATGCTCGGGCCGTTTTACTCGTGCGCAGGCGGTGGCGCAGCAACGCGAACCATCCGCTATCGGGGGAATTGTGATCGCCACCTAATTCAAATTGGCAGCACGCGAGCGCGCGCGAGTTAAACGCTCGTGATTCGTCAACGGCGGCAATCGCTCGTTCCGGGTTAGTTTGGTTCCGCTCGCCAGGTCCGCGAGAGCGCAGAGGTGCGTGCGGAATCGCGTGTTCAGCGTCAGCGCGAGCTCTCTTTAAAATTCTCACGCTCCCGTGCGTCCACGTGAAAGGACTCGGCGGAGTTGCGGCCGCGGCGCGCGAGTTTCTCAAAATCGCTCGTGGGCCTCGGAAAGGGAGGACGGGAGGAAGCGGACCCTCCGAGGGCCCGGGCTCGGAAAGAGGGCAGGCGCAGTCGAGAACGAGAGCGGGAATCCGGGAGAGAAAATCGGAGCGGCGCGTTCCTTTGTCCTCGTGCAAACGCGTCGCCCGGTCTCTCTAATTGCGGGCTGCCGGGATCGGCTGGCGGCAGTCCGTTGTCTCTCTTTCGACATTCGCGCGCGTTCGATGTGCGATCTGGTTGTTCGATACCGCGGACTTACGCAATCGCGTTATGCGTGGATCGCCGGGCCGCGTACGTGGCTTCCGCGTCGAATAAACGACCGCTTGTCTCGAGCGCCTTAGTCTTAACCTTGCGGCCATTTCTTTGCCTGCGCACAGAGGATGGATTCATTGCGCGCAATTGTAATGCCTCGGTCTTGCACCATCTGCGCGGAAGTATCAGCCGCTTTCTCCGGCGGTATTGCGATTTATTTGGAGCTGCTTTGGCATTTGCGCGCACCCGGTAATTGGTAATAATTAGTGGGCAAGTGTTTTCCAGCGGCGGCCGCGGCGGCGGATGACTTTTCACCGCTGCCGTCGAAAAATTCCTCCGATCGTTCGCGTAATTTTCCGCGCAAACTAACTCCTTCGTTATGGCTCTCCGCTACGACTATAAATGCAATAAGTATGGAAATGAGAAACTTTCGAGGCGTTTTATGCGTTTCTTATTTAAGAATGGCGAGCGCTTTAATTTCTATATTCTTAATTCTTAATCGCGTTTTACCAAACTGCAAATTGTGTTTTCGCGGCTGAAATAGGAGCCAACACGCCTCGTTAGCTTCGAGCAACATCGAAGAACATCGCCGGTAATAACAATGATGCTGCATTTGCAAGTTAAATACCTGTCCCGATGACGTATTTTATCCATTTATGCTTTTCTCGAATCTTTTCTGTGATATTGCGAAACACAAGGGGGCGCTAACTTTTTCTCGTTGGACAATCGCAATTGTGGCTTTGCGCCTAAATTCCAAATTCGACACACTTTTGGCATACCGCGTAACGAAATCAAACTGCGAGTGCAGTTGCTTCTACTCGTTCGCATTCTACGAAAAGAATTCAATTAACTTTGGAATCCGCTAATAAATAAACGCGTAAGATATTTATTCGCCTTGAGCAAACGTTTGTGTTCGATTGAAATTTCACTCTCCTAATATCGAAGCCGGGGCTTTGGTTAACGATTCGCTCGCTGATTCATCCTGGCTAATCAGTCGATAGCAGGTGTCGGTGTATATTTCAAGTGCTTAAACGGAACGAAGAGAGAATCTAACCGAGCGGTTGCCGTACGTTTACGTAACTATGGATTTTAAAAGACACTCGCACTTTGTTGGAACTTTAGTATTATCATAATATAAAATACAGTATTCGTACGGGAAAATCTGCTCGAAGAATTACCCGATCACCTAGTTTATGCTCGAACCCAATTTCGAATCAAAACATGATCCGGTTTCTGCCCAAGTTTATAAAGAATTTAAATTTAAGTAAAAAATCCTACCGATAGGATTATATCATGTGTATTATAAATTCATTTGAGCTTTCACGAGTGCGCGGTAATGGCGCCGTGGAAACGTCGATGAAATTATTAAAATGATTTCTTATAATTTAATCCCCTTTTAATTTGTATAAAGCATATTTAATAGCTCGCGATTACTTTCTATTTGCAAAAGTTTGCATTGAAAATTCAATCGCGAATAAATATTCGGTCCCAATGAAATTTACAAGCTACAGTTTAAAAAAGCATCTTGCGGATTGCGATAAACTTAAAGTAAAAAACTGTTAATCTCGAAGAAATTCAAAAACCTTTTTGAAGCACTTGGCGAATAATCTAATGTTAAAAATGAAAGTGCGCGTAAAAGTATCGGAAGTAAAAAAATATCTTCGCAGTCTGTTTTATCGTCCACAATACTTTCGAAATTGAAACGAAAAAAGTGCATCAATCTTCTACTCGGTCATGTTCACTTTTATTCACTCGCTAATTTATCGCATTATTATAAAAATATAAATCAAAAAACGTTTCGCTCTTTCATATTGATTTGAATAATAACTTTCTTATCTTACTCGCGGAAAAGCATAAAAATGTACTGGTAATATACAACTACTTGGAGCAGCTCCGGACGATAATAAACACGTATGTTGATAAGTGCATTGCACCACATTTGCAAGTAATGCTTTTGCAAATTTATCTGCAATAAAGAGCCGTTTTATAAATATTAAACTTTTGCAACAAACAACACTTCCGATAAGTTATTAATTATAGCATTTTTCATTCGGATAATCTAATTTTTAATGGCTCCTTTTATTGCTCGGATGAAAAATTTCTCTCTGATCCAATATTGGCTTTCGTACCATGTTAATTCCATGATTTACACAACGCGTATAATTACAATAGAAAATGCATTTGAGCGGGAATAAGAGAAGTTTTTCTTCGCTCGCGTAATAAATCAAAACTCTTCTAAAATGCATCTGCTGGTGCGCGTGCGCTTTAGAAATTTATGAATTTAAGCGAATATTTAAATAAATAAATGAAATTTTGAAACCGTTTAAAACATTTATCGATGGACATTTGTTATAAATCAAACGGCTCTAAATCCTCGACAAGTTTCGCACCCATAAAACGTACGAATGTCTCCTTTTTTAACATTCACAGCCGTCTTATTGTTGTTGTTTAAATCCCCGAGCGATTATCCGAGAATGAGCCTCCATTCGTTCGCTTTCTTATCGTAATTTTGACAGACTAATTTCTAAACACAAATCTACTTGTGCAAAGAAGTGGTTTATCTGTTATTGAAAACGAATCACAATCGCGCCGCGCATTATCAAGTGATCAGCTTTAAAAACTCGAAACGCAGATAAATTTTCAATACAACTCGAGATACTCGATAAAGAGCTACTCGATCATTGCTACATATCTGCCATTTTGGAGCCAATGAAAGCTTCGCAATTCAAAAATCGAGCATTCCAATCTTGCATTTTTCCAACGCTTCTTACGCTTTTTACGGTTTTACTCGGTAACGCACGGGGGATCGTTAAGAGTCTGCCAGAAACGCTGCGTGCGATTTCATACTCGATACGCCAAGTCTCTTGGACTAACCTATCGCTGCGAGTGATTTACGATTTTTAATTTACAAACGATTAATGCAATACGACCGTAATAATTAAAGGAGGAAAACAATTTGAAAGTGCCGCGCCGAAAGTTCAACGTTCTGCCTTATCGATGGTAAATTTGAACGCGAGATGTTCGCTCGAAGCGATTCACGGCTCGTAACCTAAGAGACCCGAGAAATTCGTCAGTCGTCGCAGCCGCCGCCGAGCGGACAATAATCTTGCAGCCTCGGCGGACACGAGCTTCAGAATTCAGCGCCGAGGCGAATCCAGATTTCAGGCCGTATACGAGCCAAGACAAACATCGACTGCGTTCGCCTACCGGGAGCCACTTGCCGCGCCGCCAAATCCGTATTGCATTGCGTTTTTACGGCGCGAGCGCGCAAGACAAGAAAAGGGGAAAATGCGGTGGCCCGAGAGAAAGTAGTATTTTGTTGTCGGTGTGCGCGAGGAAAAGAAAATATCGAGAATCGCGCTGCGCGGTACTTGTACAGCTGCGAGAGGTAAATTTTTTACGACTAGGAAATACTCGGTCAGCTCCGAGTCCGAGTCCGAGTCGGTTGTAGTGCAAACTGGTGTGCATTTTCACGCGCATTCCCGCGAGGCTGCGTGGGAAAAGTCAGCCGCGCGCCCCTGCGCATCGCCAGAATTTTCACCGACGAGCTTTTACGCTTGGACCTCTTTTTCCGCGGCTCCGAGGCCAGGAAAGCGCGAGGATTACTCGCATTGTCCGCATTACTCGCGCGTTTTCAGACGAACGCCGGCACTTCTGCCCCCCCCGCTCCTCTAATTCCCTCGAGCAGCATCCCCGCCGATTCCGTTAGCACACGCGCCGGAGCCGGAAAAGGGACGGCGCAAAAACGTGAGAAGCTCGTCCCGGAAAGGATGTGCGTCCTGCGAGCGAAGCTACGACTCGCGCCGGGATAAAAAGAAGACAAGGCGCATTGTTTTTGCGAGCAGTTGGGTA
Source organism: Platyscapa corneri (assembly GCA_018907185.1). Lineage (NCBI taxonomy): Eukaryota > Metazoa > Arthropoda > Insecta > Hymenoptera > Agaonidae > Platyscapa > Platyscapa corneri. Next base: position 4,592,880 of record JACCHW010000012.1, read on the forward strand.
GGTGAGTCCGCCGGCCATCTTGATTGATCGCTGGCGCTCGCACGCGGATCATTGATTCGTCCCCGCGGTGGAAAGCAAGTTCGACGTCTCCTGGAGAGAAAGCGCGAGCCTCGGCATCCGGCGGAGTAACGCCATATAAACGCCGTCCCTAATAGGGCCGACTTTCGCCGTTTCCGTTATTCGGTATACTAGAATGTCTTCTTTTCACTTTCGTTGGCGCTCTAGTCGCGGAGCCGCGGTGAAAGAAAAGGGAAAACGGAAGCGATCCTCGCCGTGTGCAACTGCTCGAGCGACCGCGCGCCCGTCCGTCCGTTAAGCCGCGCTTTGCCGCTTTTTGTCTCTCCGCGCTGCTCGCCAATTTTCGGCGCGGCACTGCTTGTTTTTGCGCCAGCCCGGTCTCTCTTAGAGCTGATAGCGCGCCAAAAAATGCGGGCCTTTTTGCACGTCCGGGCAACGATACGGATCACGCGCGCCTCTGGTCTCCAAGGCTGCATTTTTTGGCCGCGCTCTCGTATTCTGGTCGGGAGCGACCTTCGGCTGATGGAAAATCGGCGGCCAAGCAGAGTCCGTCTCTCTCTCTTGGCGACGTGCGAGCGCGAGCAAAAGAGAGCGAGAAAAAGAGAAAATGCAGATCGTGACTCGGTCGGGTCCAAGTCTAGCGGAGCGTTTGTTATTGCCTGGTGTCGAATGCGAGTGCAAAATGGCGAACTGCTGTTATCGCGGCCCATCGTCGACGCCGAAAAAACTAGCTGCATTGTTAATGTCGGCGGGCATCTGCGGCCCCGCGGGTGCGAGTCCGGGAGAAAAGTTTAGGACTCGTCCGCATTGTGAAAGGCGAGTAACAACGAGCCAAGAAAGCAAGTGGTAACGAGAGGGGCAAGACTTTTTCTTTCGTTTTTGTTTCTCCTGCATTGCCCGCGACTCCGTGTGCGAGTCTCTGCCTCTGCACATACACATACACGCGCGCGCGTGCATTAAAGATGTATTACAGTGCTTCTGGATAGGTGTGGAAAGGAACTCTTGTATTGCCGTAAAAACTAATGGCATTGGCTCTAAAATACAGATTCTTAATTAGTAGCCTCGTCGCTGTGTGTACCGTTTTTCATAGAGTAATAACTGTGTTTATGTAATAAAATATTTTTTGCGTTTCTTACATCTCGTAGTTGCCCACCCACGGTAAGTTACGATTTCAAGAGTTGGTATCCACCTAGATGGCGACACGTACTTATTTTTAGGCTATCAAATTGGTTTCTCTTACCATCCGTCGATCGGATAGCGCGTTACAGCACCTTCTAATAATATAACAACAAAATAATGTATTACAATTCGCAAATGATTCCGCAAAATAATCTAAGGAAAGTTACAATAATTGCAACAAAATTTTCAATCTCGGTTATAGATTATTTAATTTAGATTGAAACTCTAAACAGATACATCCTCCTGAGCAACGTAATGAATAGATGAACAATTTCCTTTAATTTCAGCTGTTGCGTAGAAAATGCGCTCTAATTTGTAGTAATAGAAATTACAATTTAAATAAAAGCATATTCTGCTTTATTTAACTTATTTAACACGACTCTTCGGATTTAACGATCATTTTTTACTATTTAACGTTTTATTTAACAAAAATGAACGTAGATTAGTACTTTTTGGATTTACCAAAAATTTCATACTGAAATTAGCTTTAACTTTTCTTTGTAAATTTTAGATTTTTAAGGGATTAAAAAGTATATTTTAAACGTCAATATTCAAAAATACTTTATGGGTCAGAATAAATTGAAATGGAATTGAAATGCGTAAAAAAACATAAAAGTATAATTTTTATTGCAGTAACGAAGTTGTTTGTTATAGATTTAATGCTTTTTAAATGTCTACAAATATATTCAATGTTATTTATTACTATTTTAGAGCAAGAAACTCATTTTGTTTCAGTTATAAAACTAAGCAAGTTTTTTTATACTTGTCCCAGACAATTTTGTTATTAAATATATTTTCGAAAATCGGTGTTTCGAAGTAATTCAAAACAAATTATCAATGGCAGCTTTCTAATTTCAAATACAGCTAATGTATTCAAGATTTGTTGTTAGTGTGAATTAAAATTCCTTTTCAAATAGTCGCGTATTACATTAGATTAATAAATTAAATTTGCAAAGCTGTGTTAATGCCCTTATAACGTTTTTATTGAATGAATGATTTATGATCTGTGAAATATCAATTAATAATTGAACGTATCGGATTGAATAGGTTGGAAAGTCACAAAATCATGCCACCGCGATAAATTAAAGGCTTGATTTATGTTAAATCCTTTTGTACAAACAACTTAATTCATAAATATTTATTGTAAAACTATACCTAATAAATGGGAGACGAATTAATTAAATGAAAATATTCGATAATGATTTCTGTAACGGCACAAAATCGTAAATAAAATCGAATATAAAATACTAATGGAATTTATATGAAGGCCTTGATAATATAATACAATTTCGTCTAATCGTAGTAATAAAAGTATTATCGTACCGGAATTACTGATATCAGTCTTTTTAACGCCTATAAACTTTATGGTCTTTCATTAAAATGCATCTCTTACATGCACAGTTGCATGAAATAAACATTCAACTTGGCACGTATTTTAGAAAAAATCGAGCAGCTAAATTTTAACCTATTCGTTGCAGACATCGATATTGTTAATGTAAAACGGAATTAAAACAGCTCGAAAATAATAAATAACGTCAAATTGAGAAATTATATTTTAAAGATGCAAAGTTTTGTGTTACAAAAGATTCTTGACTTATCACCAAATTCATTATACGTTCTTATAATTTTAAATTACAAACTTTAATTAGAAATACTAATCTGTATATGTTTGATGAACAAACTTGTTCGCTAAACTTTTTATAGTAAACTGACTCCATTCGTCTGTAAAAATGAGCCAAGTTAAGCTGACAGAGTTGACGCACAAGTAATAATTACCGTAATTACAGACTCCAACAAAATTATTTATCTTATACACATAAAAGGATTCGTGCCTTTTTAATCATTAACTGTGGATTTTTAATTACCGTTTCCATTGTTTTTATCGCCTAGTTTAGCGTCAAGTATCCTGGAAAAATGATTTAATGCGAGTTAGAAGCTATTTTTTGGAATTAATCAATCTCAATACATTCGGCATTCATAGGCCCTGTACTTATAATGTTGCGTTTAATAGTTGGTAGTGGCAAGTGGAACGGCGGTCGTTTGTCTTACATTGCTCGAATTATACGTTGATTGAACAGTTTTTGCGCGACATAGATTTTTTCTTTCAATTATTTTTTAAAACCGTTTCTCTTTGCTGTTTTTGTCATATGATTTTGTTAAATATTGCAGGTGAATATTCTAGTGAAATTTCAAAAACGCAATAAACGAAAGTGTAATTCGAAACTTGGCAATTTATTTATTCGTTTGTCGAACGTTGGAAAATATTTTTACATCAATGCTATGATGTACCGTAATAAGGGCTAACTTGTACATCGAGATAGTTACACGTCAATTAGACACGAAGCAATTTCTCCTTATCGCTGAATTTTTAATCAACAGCATTTAAAAAAGTTTATCAGCTGCATAAAATTGCGAATTCGTTTGGTATGCCGTTATTACGTAATTTATTATTAACCCCGTTTTTTTAATAATGAAATTAAATTATTCGCTACACCCGAGTCGTTTTTTAAAATAGTCGTAAAAATATTATTCGACCGACGCAGCGCATCCGGACGATTCTTCGAAAACTCTTACAAAGGTACAAGCTCTTATATGGAAATATAATAAATTTTCTAAATATATATTCTAAGTGTAGGAGTTCGAACGATTAATCTAACTTGCGGAGAAATATTTCTTGTTGACTAACTATATATCAAGTGTAGTTTACTGCCGAGTGAGCCTTTGAAGTGAAGAATACTATGCACGTAAATGTTATATTACTGAGAGCAGTTTCGACGCTCTGCAGCAACACGTCAAATCTCCTAATAAAATGATAACCGTATATTTTGCATAAGAATTGGAAAGCTTTCCGGCTGATGGTAAGAATATGTAGACGTACGGAACCTGCAACTGTACCACTGAAATCTCTTGCAGGCGATTGTACACTTTCTTGCTCTCGTAAATTAATGGCTTTCGTACGCAAGAAAGCTATTGATGTTGTATAAAAAGTGGCTCTTTTAACGAGAGCTTCAAATATGAAACGTTCGCTCGTCAAGTCGGCCACTTCAGACCTTTTAAACTGTGCCTGTTTTATATTCTGCAGATATTTGTCAACTTTTTGACGATGACCCGAAATGGCCGGCCTCGCGGCGTTTAGTGCTCGTAAAAGAAGAATTTGATACTTAGATCGAAACATAGAATTAGCTGAAATAATTCATAAATACGTAAAACTCTTGTCTAATGCGAAATTTTGCGATAAATTTTGCACACTCGGGCGTAGCCTAATTGTATAATTAGCCTTCGTGATAACATTCTGCCCAAAACTGGCGCTATTTCAAAGTACTTCGGCTTTACGATGAAATTTTTTATCGGTAAATAGCCTCGTTAGTTTTTTTTTTTTTATATTCACATCACTTTTATTTTCGTATACATATATAATGAAAATCTGTTTAAAGTTGTAAAAGCGATTAATCAATTGTACAGAGCTGCTGTATTTTCATATCTCATTAGCAGAGACTTGTTTTTACACTTTCTAAGCATTTTATTCGATGGTCGGAAAAAGTTTCATTTAGTACAACTGTAAACACAATTCGTGGTGATTATTAATCTTCAGTATTCAACTTAAGTGGCGTTTGCAATTAGAGAATCTACTGATTGATGTGTGTACAATCAACTTCATTCCTCGTCAATTTTAGAGAAAATGTAAATTTTCAACTTTTTTAAAAAAATTGCGGCAACATAATATTTCACCTGCAATAATTATTTTATCTAGAAGATTATATTGGTATCGTAATAAACCAAAAATTTTTTCCTTACTTTAAAAAAGACAAAAATGCTTAAAAATATATTATTTTAGTGCTTGGTTTATAGAAAAATTTACATTCTTTTTATATTTAAAACCGTTTCCCATTTATTTGGTCTGCTCATTTGTTTTATAAAATATAAAATGAAGATACACAATAGGATACGAGCGCTGTTTTTATACATGCCAAGTGAAATAATTATTAAATGTGAAATGAGTAGTACCTCATTGGAAGAATACATGACATATCCTATCTTAGACTAACTTACGAGTAAAGCGTTAAAGTGAAATTTTTTCCGATAACCCATTAACTACTCCACGGTAGGGGCTGATTAATGTAAACGATGCAATAAATTGCTACTTAATAAATAAATGAAAAAACTTTTTGAAGCTTCTTAGAATATTTTCAAATACTTATGCTTATCAACACATTTTAATATCTTTTAATGTAATACTGTGTAGGTATGGTGCGTGTGAAACTTTGCACAAATTATTATAATGTACATTTTGACAGTAAAGGGCGTCTATGACGTTCATAAACGAATTACACACTTTTAAATAAAATTCTTATCTTCGTCTCAAAAAAAAATAATTTTTACGATTAAAGTGTAGTTTTAATAAATTTTTACGAATCGTTCATGCCTAGCGAAGGGAAATATTTCAAAAATACGATAAATGTACGTAAACAAAGAGTATAAAATTTCATATTTCTTTTTGATGGGGATTGTAAAGTAATAATTTGAGGATGGTAATCGTATTGATGTCAATGACGCTGCAACGAAAAACAGTAGTACCTCTCGGACTCGAATTCAATCGACGTTATCGAAAAAATGTAAATACCTTAATGTTTCGATCGAATAATGCAAAAGGACAGCTTTCGACATTAGAGATTTCGTTTGGTGCAAGAACAATTTCAAATTATTAAGAATTCGTAGGTATGTCGGGTAAAAATGCTGTTGAGTGATATGATAAAAAATGCAGAAGCTAACGATGGTGTAGATCTAATTACGTATACTTTAGCCTAATCGAACGGGATTCTAAATAAGTGCCCATTTAGCTGTTGAATTTATAATTAATATTTATAGTGCATTGTGCATTATTATTTTACCGTGTAATATCTTGTTATAAAAGGTTGTTAAATGCTTAATTATACGAATACTATTTATTATTTAATGTTACGTTCAAGATTTGCAACTGGTAACGTCATATTATTAACACGAATATTAAATTAAAATTGAAATTAAAAAAAGCTCCTCGGAAATGTGAGATTTATAATATCTAATGAAACCATATAAAAATTAGATGCTTTATTGAGTGAAAAAAATAAAAATACGAAGAAAGGAAAAAATAAAAGGTTCGCAAAATTATCCCCACAAACGTGTGCGTATTTTTTCTAATTTTATCGAAAATGTAAAGGTAAATATTTAAAAGTAAATATTATTAACAAGATATTGCGTTTAATATTATCAATAGTTAATATTCATTTTATCGGATTATGCAGGTCTAAATCGTTTTTATTTTTTTTTTTTTTTTCGTGCTGTAGCACATATATATTACTGAAGTTGTTGTAATTATCTATAATATTGAACACTGTAGCTATATTTTTTATTGAAAATCAATGCTATTTAATTATAACAATAACGCCGTATTTTGAAATATGCCGTGCGCCTATGTTTATAACCTGTAATGTAACAAAGGCTAATCTAATTACGATCGAAGTTGACGAGTCGATTTAATTAGTTGCTATTTTTCAAGAAGATATTTCGTAACGCGGGTGTTACGGTTATGAAATAAAATCATTCGTTCGGTGATATAAGCGAGAAGTTACAGAGGAATTGCGAGGCTGAGGAAAATATCGGTCGAGTGACGAAAATCTCGCTTGGGTGGCTAAATCGATTAAAAGAAGAAATTTTTAACGAAAAGCAAGGGCACGCGTGCGAGACTCTGGCTGCAAGTTGATAAGAT